>CAJINV010000008.1:3789176-4393467 GCA_905178155.1 Amoebophrya sp. A120 | reverse complement strand
CTGACCAGAAACCAAAAAGCCCTGGAAGAGCTGCAAGAAATTACCTTCGACTTATATCCCATGTAAAAACGTCCCCACACCATAGTCAAGATGGGAAGTCTGCAACACAAATCCCCGAGTTTTGGGAGTTCTGCATGAGAAGTTTCCATCTGCAATGCAGTGCTGGCTATTAAGAGAAGCCGCATGAGAAAGCCACTTTCTCATCCTGTTTACAGCATTACAAATGCCAAAACACGACTGGAAATGCCTCTCATGGAGATGCGCATTCCAAATGTTCCTGTCGTTGCGCATTTTTTGCATGACAACTCTGCTGGGGTGGGGACGTTTTTACACATGATAACTTACCCAAAGAAGTCAAGCAGCGCGCACTGCAGGCGCTGTTGGCCGTCGGCGAGAGGTACATGAAAATAACGCAACTGGAGGGAGATCATAAGGAGCACGTCTCAGAACGAATTCGCGGCGCCCTGACACTGCAGCAGCGCACCACCGTAGTCACGGATTTGCTGGCGCTGCTGCGTTATGCAATGCAACAGCATCGTGCTAGTATAGATTGCATCACAAATTTCGGCAAGAACAAGAGTAGCATTTGTAATGCTGTTTCAGGTTCGGAAAGAGCTTTGTCATGCATGACTGGAATATATACGAGTGCGGTACTTTTGCAATGCATATGCGTACGGCCGTGAAATCGAACATGAAGAACGCGCACTCGCAGGTGCAGACCACGGAAAATACGCAGACTCCGGTATCCTGAGTAAAAGCGTCCCCACCCCATAGTCAAATGGGAAAAACTGCTACACAAATCAACAAGGTTAGGTTGTTGCGCATGACAAGTTCTTTGGCCTGGTGGTGTAATCCCGTTTAGCTCGTTCTTCAGCAGCATCACAAATCTAGCCTACTATGCTAATTGGCGCATTACAGATTCTAAAACACCAGCAGGAAATGCTTCTCATGGGGCTCCGCATGAGAACGTTCCTTGGCTGGTACCTGTCGTACACGGAGCCAGTTTTGCACGCCGCATTCCACACATCCGGCCCCTCAGCACGAATTAGATAAAAGCCTCGCGCTATGCCGCCGAAAATTTCTTTGCGGTTTGCATCTTCCCTCGTTGGGTAGATCCAAGCCTCGTAGGTGAATTCCTCGTACCGGCTTCCTTCCTTTTTCCCGCCGACGGTCAGCGCCGATTTCAAATTCGCACTGCGCAAATTTTCTGCTGCCACGAGCCCCGCCAAGTCTGGCGCTGCCTGATAGACGTAGCCGGCTGGAGCACTGCGAACGATCGCCGTGAAAGCGATGGAGAGCGCCACCGTCATGGTAGCGCGCCGGAGCCTGCGGGCGGCGGAGTCCGCGAGGAAACTACGGCCGTTGCTAAGAGCAAATTCCTCTTCGTCCTCCAGAAAGGCCGCTGCACTCAGGGCGGCAGAAGAAGCCGAGATTGCACTCGAGCTGCTACTTGGCGTCCCTGCGGTCACGGTAAACAACTGGAGATCGGCTTTGTCCAGCTTGATGTTCCCGTCTTTTTCCAGATAAGCCAAGGTTGCGTTTTTGACCGCCTCGACGACCGCGGTATTCGCACCGAGCTGCGAAATTTGGTGTTCTGGAATTACGCCCGTGTCCACAGTGAAATCCAGGTCAAAAGCCCGCATTATGGTCTCCGTAGTTGTGGTAGTCGTGGTCGATGTATCAGGCGGAAAAAAAACCCAGTCCCACACGATACTCCAACTGATGTTGGTTCTTTTACGTGCTTCACTGTCACGAAGGTTAATGATTTTAGTACTGTGCACTACACTTCCACCATGAGTGCTGCGCGAGTACCTGTACATTCAGGATGAAGAGCAATGCAAAAAATAAATTTCCTGTATACTGCACGTCGAGCCACACCTGTTCGTTTCTTTTCACCCTGCCGCGCACTTAAACTCGGTATTTTGGTGCTAAGAAACTTTTATCCGCCCAGAGTATTTTTCAACTGGAGGTTGGGGGACCCAAGCTTTAGTTCCTCGTGATACGAGGTGGTAACGGTTGTACGTGTATGGAGATGAGGAAAATGCTTTCCTGCAGGAACATCAAACGTCTAAGCTTTTTATTGCGCATTTTGAGCATGCATCAGTGCTGCACTTTGTCTCGCTCGCACGTACTAGCCTTCCGACAGTTCGGGATAGCGCGTTGTGAAACTGCCGACAAGTATCAAAACAAACGTGGTCATTGTCTGAAAAACCATGGCGACGCAGTACTTTTGATTTTCTTGGTTTGAACAGGATGAGAGCCGCATAGACCACCAGAGAAATACTTAGGTGTTTTCTTCTGTTCAAGACCTCTTTGTTGATTTTCCTCTGATAAGTAGTCGTGGACGTTGTCGTGGTGGTGGTCGTGGAAGTGGTTGAGGTGGTACTCGTTGAGGTGGTCTGGGTGAAAGTTGTCGAGCTTGTGCTGGTATGGCACACAAACGCATCGCTTTCCTAGTACAGCTTACAGACTGCAAGACAAAGATCATTTTGGCGAAAAGTTATTTGAAGATATTTAAGTCGAAAAAGGAGCCCTAAACGAGTCCCCTGTGATCTGCCTCTGTGACTCGCAGCATAATTTTCAGGATACTAAATGCGTTTTGTTCCAGTAACTTGTAGTGCTGGTGGTCGACGTGGTCGTCACGGGTCCGGTGTAGCTCAACTCGCTACTGGTGGTCCAGGCGTCGTACCCCGGATACAAGGCCGGAGATTGCACCAGCTCGTCCCACGAGGGCGTGACGGTGAAAATGTTCTGCACCACCGTGGAGCTGGGTTTGCGGCAGCTCTGCACGCAGCAGGAATCCCGGCAATTCGCGTCCGTGCCCGTCCGGTCCGAGCAAAACTCCACTCGCTTCCCACTCAGCCCGTGCGGAGAGCCTAAGTTTTCCAGCCTCGGCCGGAAGTAAGTGCTTGTAGCCGGGTCGTCAAAGTCGCTGCAGGTGATCGCCTCGCAGTAGCGCCAACACTGGGTCTCTTTTCCTGTGGGGCTAACAATCGAGTCCACCACGCGTGGCTTGTACTTGGCGTTGTAGCACTTGCCGCAATTTTCCACATTGTAGCCCGGGCAGGTGGAGAAGTCCTGGTTGCGCAAGCCACCCGTGCACTTGCACTTCCAGTGGTTGCAGCTGTTTCCGATGGCGATCGGCGTGTCGGCCAAATTGCAGATGAACGTTGCGAGACCGGTGTTTTGGGTCACACTCCCCTCGTACTCAGTCGCGCAGGACCCATACTGGTATCCCGGACCACCTGCCCGCATGTCCGGGTGAATCATGATCGCGACCCACTCTTGCTCCGTCAACGCAAACCGCTTTTTCTCCGCCGCGGCGAGTTGCCGACAGCCAGTGTAGCAGCAGATCGACCGGAAATCCGCGGGCGTGGTGGCCACGGAGTGCCAGGGCTCAGACGCGTCCTTCAGACTGTAAAACAGTCCGTTTTCGGCTGCGCAAACGCCGGTCTGCGTGCACCGTGGCCAGCAGGAGGCCTGCTGAAAGCTGTTGTCGTACCGGGTGCCGGCCGGGGGTGCCACGACGGGGTAGTTGGCGCGGTGGAAGTAGTAGTTCTGCTCGTCGCAAAACCCGATCCGACACATCTGCGTGCCCCACACCGGGCACTCGGGCATAGAGACGTGGGACCCGTGCTCGCAGACGCACTGCGACAGCTCGCAGCCCTGCAGCTGCATCTCGGAATGCGAACCCGGGTCGCACTTTGCGTTCAAGCTCTCCTTGGCCGGGTCCCGCTCGTAGTCTGCGTGACAGTCGTAGTTGCGGCTCCAGGAAGGGGCCGGCATCATGGTCGAAGTCTGGAACTCCCAATCCTGTGAGGCGAACCTGGAGGGAATTTCTGGCACCGTGAAGCAATGATCATAGTTTCATGTGTCGGCGCAAATTGAACCTTCCTAATGCTCGATTTTTTCAAACTCCATCATGTAAAAGAACAGAATTAACTTTCTGCTTTGAAAATTCTTTGATGCTTACTTCCGGTCTACATTCGTTCTCTACACCACCTCCGTACTTTGCCAAAGTCCCTGATGCAACAGTTGAACCATCTCTTCTTATCATGAAGCGAGCTTGTCCAAAAATACTTCTTCTGCGCAGCGGCTGTGGGCACCTTGCAGCCGGTGTGGCAGCACGTGTCCCTGAAGCTGCTCGGCACCTGCTTCGAGGCACCCCACGGCTGGGTGCTGTCACGAAGCATGTAGTAAACTCCCTCGTGCTTCTGGCAAACCCCACTCTGGGTGCAGCGGGGCCAGCAAGACGCCTGCTGGAAAGATGGCGGGTACCGCGTTCCGCTCGGCGGCGTGGCAACCGGCCAATTGGGCCGGAAGAAGTAGAAATTGTCCTCGGTGTATGAAAGCGCAATTGGTGTTGTCGTAGTTCCACAGAGAGACAATTGTCTGCGCAAGTGAGATTGCGCGCTATTGTTTGATGCGAAGAGAAGATGACTCCTAGAGTCGTGGTCACCGTGCTTTGCTCATCTGCGCCGTCCCCATACCCTGCAATAGCACTGACCCTTGGAACTAGATCGCACACCTTGATTCTTGCTTGCATACGTCGCAGCTGTTCGCTACACACATTTCTTTGCCCCACGCTGGACAATTTACGGCGGCTGTGTGCGAGCCGTGAGAGCAGACGCAGGGTGCGACTTCGCAGCCGCGGAGCTTCATTCTCTCGCTGGCGCTTGGTTGGTATCCGGAGCTCAAGCATTGCATTCGTAAAAAATGCGATTATTGCATGACGGGACGCGTTTCTATGCCTTGCGGGCAGTACACGTTGAAGGTTAAACCTCTCAAAGAACAAGAGCAAATGAAATTTTGCAATGCAATTTCAATTCGCACGATTACGATATTAGATTTGTATTGCATATCCAGCACTGCGCGTTCGCATGATCCACGGCAGAGTCGCGCTCGAAGTCCACATGACAGTCATAGTTTCGGCTCCAGCTGTCTGCCGGCAGCATCGTAGAGGTCTCTGTGTTCCAATTTTGCGCGGCAAACCTGATATGAGCGGGTCGCTTTTTGAGTAATCATCCATGAATAACCACGACCTGATCAAAAGCGCCGATGGTCTTTAGCATGCAACACATTTGGTTCCTCTTGATTTTTCAGTCTATTCCTCTTGAATAATTGACTCAGCATGCAACACAAGTCAATGACTTTCGGTCAGTTCCGCGTGATGTTTCGCCGCGGTCACAAAAAAGACAAAGACAGCGTGCGGTCCTGTCTCGTTGAAAGAGGATCGCGGAACATATCAATCAGAACGGCCTTTTTACGAGGAGAGCATTCGAGTTTCTTATGCAAACGCAGATTCTCCTGTCGCAGCGAATTAACACAGTTCTACTTTTCCTGATCCTCCGCGCTGGGCACCTTGCACCCCGTGTGGCAGCAGATGTCACGAAAATCCGCCGGCGCGTCCCTGGTAGCGCCCCAGGACTCCGCACTGTCCCGCAAAATGTAGTAGACGTCGTTATGCTGGGCGCAGACCCCTGCCTGGGTACACTTGGGCCAGCAGGACGCCTGTTGAAACGCGCTGGTCTTGCGCGTGCTCTCGGGCAGGGTGGTCATGGGGAAATTCGGACGGTAAAAATAGTAATTCGCGGTGTCGCAGCTGGTGTCTAAGCACATCTCCGTGCCCCACACGGGGCACTCGGACTCGGCCGTCGCGCTGCCGTGGTGGCAGACGCACTGCGCCATCACGCACCCGCGGAGCTCCATCGCCAGGCTGGTGGCCGGATTGCACCGGGCGTTCGCGTTGTCATACGTCGAGTCCCGCTCATAGTCGACGTGACACTCATAGTTGCGGCTCCAGGTCGCGCCCGGCATCATCGTTGCCGTTTCCACCTCCCAATTCTGCGACGCGAAGCTGCAATAAGTAGTACATTACAAGAAAAAGTCAAGGTTCTATTCGAATAAGGGAGAGCAATTCACTTCACGCAGAAACAGTTGCTTCTCCCGACACTTTTTTCCATCAACGTGGTGATGGCAGCTGCGTGACAGGAAAAATGCACATCAGGAATTATATATTACCAACTGCGCGCGAAAACAGATAGAACAAGTGTCATTGATCACAATGGAAGTAGATATCTATGTCTCCTCACAGTGCGTCGACTCAATAGGTGGTGATGCTGTCCAAAACAAACCTGTCTTGCGCGGCCGCAGCTGGAATCGTACAGCCTGCATGGCAGCAGATGTCTTGAAAATTTGCAGGTACTGTGGACGCCGAGTGCCACGGCTCCGTGGAGTCTTTCAAAAGGTAGTGCCGGCCGTTTACCTTCTGGCAGACCCCCGCTTGGGTGCATCTCGGCCAGCAGGACGACTGGCGGAACTGCGTGAACCTCGTCGAGGACGGCTTGTTGACAGTGGGGTAATTTCCGCGGTAAAAGTAGAAGCTATCAGTGTCGCAGGACCCCGGCTCGCAGCGCTGCGTGGCCCACTGCGGACAAGAGCCTCCCGGCTGGCCGTGAGAGCACGCACACACCGCGGGGTTGCATCCCTGCAACTGCAGCGGACTATTGGCCGGGTCGCACCGCGCGTTCTGGTTGTCTTTTGTGGAGTCGCGCACGTAGTCGGTATGGCAAGCCAGGTTCTGCGACCAGGCCGCGCTCGGTGCGACACTCATCGTCGTCACCGGCCAGTCTATGGTGTTCAGCATTAGACCGCTCGCGAACTTCTCCTGGTCCGCCTCAGCCGGCTCCTGGCATCCGGTTTGACAGCAAAAGGCACGGCAATTCGCTTCCGTCGGGTTGGTTTCTGTGCAGGGCGAATTCGCGTTTTTGCTGGCTTTCCAGGGATAATAGGTCCGTACCCCATTGGCAACAACCGAGCCGCAGTTGCACAGAGGAACGCAGCACGTGTGCTCGTCTGCGGCCTGTGTGCAGATATCGCCGGCGCATCGCACGTCGTCGCGGGAACTGTCGTACCTGTGACCGGTCGGGCATATCAGCGTCCCGGACTCTTCCCAATCTTTGCACCGCTGATAGGGCGTGCATTCGTATGTCTTGAAGGGGGAGCTATCGAAGTAAGGGGCGCCGTACCGGTCAGGGCAGGCGTCAAAAAGAAAGCATCCGCCGACGGTCGGTGCATGGCTGTATGAAAAAAAGTTGCACCCCGGCAAAGCATTGCACTGCTGTCGGCACCAGGCTATTTTAGTGCCAGATACCGAACCCGGTTTCCTCCCGACGTTCTTCTTGAAGCACGAAGCATTCCCGGTAGCAGTCGTGAAATCTTGCGCCGCCGTGAGGTCCTGGCACTGCTGGTTCGGTGCCCGCGCACAAAAAGCTCGTGACTTGAGAGCACCTTGCGATCCTGTTGATGGCCCATACGAAATTGTCACGCGCCCGGAAATCGCAACTTCTGCTTCCGCCAAGCAGCCCGGTACTGCGACGCACTCGTGATAGTTCGTGTGCTTGAAGGTGATCCCACTGTAGCGACACGCGTCGGGGTCGTACGTGTCCTTGCCGTCCCTGCGGCAACATGCCCCCGCCACTTTACGGTTGTTAACAGTCCCCACGCAGGCTTGGCACCACCCAGCAAACCGGTCGAGGTGCCCGCCCCCGTCCGGGGGGACGCCGCACACCGAGAAACACTCGTCCGTGCGGGGGCCGCAGGTGTTGGACGTGTACGCACTGTCGGCACACTGGGGTTCCCCGGCAGAAGTCGAGGCCAGAAACGAAGAAACTGTAGCTCCAGAAGACAGAGAAAGAGCCCCATTTTGATTTTCATCCGGCTGCACGTCCGCTTCTGGCCCAAAACCATACGTGGAAGTGGTCGCAGTTTCTCGGTCGACGGCACCCGTTGGGCCGGCATCCAAAAATTCTTGGTCTTGATGAGGAGCAGTTGCGTAGTGGTGGTCTTTACTTGGGTCCTCGCCGATACTTGCCATGGAATATTCTGCGCAACTCCCCGTCGTACCCCACGGTTGTCATGCCGAACGGACGAAAGAAAGCACAGGAGTTTGTTGCCTTGTCATTGTCATGCAGAATAGTATTTGCGCATCAGCCCCTGTTGGCCTTGAGCAGGACTGCCTTGCCTGAAATCGATAAACTGCAGGAGGAGCACTCCCAATATAACATGAGTCCGTACGGAAATGATTCATCATGCAGAAGTGACTGCACTCTTTATTTTGCTCCTTCAGGTCATGAACTGGCGGGGGTAAAAGAGTTTTTTTTTGCAATTTCATATGGAAATCGAACCACTTGCCAAAAAGTCCTCGTCGGAAGATTTAGCCACGTCGATGGTCGTCGTTGTAGTCGTCGTGGTCGTATACATGGCAAAAGCATCGCACTAGTAGTGTATTAAATCGCACGAAAATAAATTTTCCGGCAAGGAAGAAAATGGAATTTGTAATTAATGCAGATTCAGGTAGCGGAAAAGATCTGCCATGCGAGACTGCACTTTGAATTTATACGAATACGTTACTTTTGCAGCGGGTAGGTCGCCGTCGAAAATGCAGAAACCCGTGCTGCAGAGGCTGCACTTGCAGTTGCGTTCAGATTTGAAACCACAGTTCTCATAACGTGCTCGTATTCCCGCATTTTGATCGCGTATCCTCTCTAAAAACGCACCTACCCTATATTCGTCATGCCAATCTGAAATGTATGGCGGGTGTCTCATGCGGTTTCCCCTGCGAGCGCATCTTACTCGATATGGCAAAAAAATGCGGCCTTCTGTAAAGCTAAACACACGTCTGCTGTGGACCTAAACTGCTCCCGCGTGAATCTCAAGAGTACTTGATTTGTGTAGCAGATTTTCCATCTTGATCAAGTTGTAGGTACATTTTTACGCAGAATATGGTGTCCTTCATCTTCATCGCAGACGAAAACGTGTATATTCTGAGTAAAAACGTACCCACACCAGAGTTGTCATGCGACTTTGCCATGACAGGAACATTTGTGATGCGCAACCCCATGACAGGCATTTTCAATCGTGTTTGGGAACTTGTAATGCTGTAAACAGGATCAGCAGATCGATTTGTGATGCGGCTTTCCTTGCTAACTTGCACTACCTTACGGAATGAAACTTGTCATGCGTGACTCACAAAACTCCTAGGTTTGTGTTGCAAAATCCCCATCCTGACTCTGGTGTGGGTACGTTTTTACTCAGAATAGTGTAAAATCCGTAATTAGCGTCTGACGGACGGGGGACAAGAAGCTGCAGAACGATGAACAGGAACACCGGCTGAAAAAAGTAGCTGGTCGTTGTAGGCATGATACTCCTCGTCCTCGCACGACGTGCCGATATGTTCAAAAGTCGTATTGTGTGTGGGGAGATAATAAACCGCGGCTGCAGATGCGTAGGCTCCTCTGTTACAGTTTCTGTGGTGCGCGCGGAGTCGATGCGCCATCGCTTCCGGCGTTTCCTTCGGGCGAAAAATAGTTCTGCTAGGTGCGTCCAGCTGCGCGCTCTTGAGCAGCTTTTCAACCCGCACACACTTCTTACGTAACCGGGAAAATAATTTTCGGAAAAAAAGCGCCCTTCTGTGGTCGAGCTCCGGCTCGAATGGGCCTTTCTTCGTCGCCCACTCCAATGATCGCAAAAACCCCGTTCCTGTGGTCGTCGTAAAGCAATTGCGTTGCCCTGGTGATAAATTTGCTTTCGCTCCACAGCGGAGGACCTCGTGCGGGGTTTTGAATTTGAAGCAGTCATTGCTGCGGAAAAAATACAAAAAAAAAAGGATTCGTGCGCTTAATTCATTTGCAACAGAATTTTAAAAAGATTATCGGTAGAGAAAGCAACGACTCATCGGAATTCGTGACTTGGCGATCGCTTTGGACGCGCCGGTCTGATCGCAATCGACACCTAGTCGTGCTTTGATGTGAAAAAAATGCACCTCTTTTGGATCTTCGTTTTTGATTGGTGAAAATTTGCTTTGGAATTGTATGTACTTTTCGGAGATACACGTTGAAATTGATAATATATCTAGTTGTACATCATCAGCCTTTGAATTTCCAAGATCGCTTTGGATCTAGTGGGAAGGTGCTCTTCCTCACTACTCAAATTGTTTGACAGAGTGCTGTACTTGCAACTCGGTAAGTTACTTTGGTTTTCGCGGAATGTCGTGGCTTATTAATCCATAACGTTTACAAGATCAATTCAACTTCGGATTGCTTTTTATTTGCGTTTCAGCAAGAGATTCGTTTGTGAAGCTTGTACAGTTATTTTGGGACACTTGGCAAGACTTTTTTCCGCAACTTCTTAATAGCAATAGGTCAAACAGGAGTAATCTAGGGTTTCATACTCATACAACGAATCCGACATTATTTTTGCGTTTCTTATCAATACAGACTCGCAAGCTACTTCGTGGTCGATTTGCAGAAAACTTGCATCGAGAAGCGCTTGCATCATCGTCCCACCATGGGCTTGAAAAAACTTTGACGTCAACGAAACCATAAAACAGGGCTCCAACAACACAACAACGACAAGAGCTGGAGAACCTCTGTGGACACAACGACCTTCTCAAGTTCTTAAGCGCTTTCACTATCTCGAAAAAGAAGATACCGGGCAATTTAGATCCGCAAGCGAAACACACAGGCAATTCGCATGGGGGCATATCAGGTATCCTCTCGTTGAATTTTTGAACTTATCCACCAGGATTAGGAACAGTAGGCGCAAGCTCGTGGCACTTCGGTACTGTTGATCAGGCTTCGCCACCTGTACAAGCAGCCATGAGAATTAATAGATTTCCGTGTCGGGCACGGGCAATCACAATAAGAAAAGTTCTGCCATCGCATACTTTCGGTCATTTTTCCCGAGTAAACAAAGCTCTTGCGCCGTGATTCTGGATCAGGCCCTCTTGTAGTACCTGAATTCCTGGCGTCCGTGGCGCCGCCTGCTACTGTTGCGCGGTCATGCAATACCATTGGCATTACATTCCGGCAAAAATTCGAATTATGGCCTTTTTCACGGGCTCGTGAAACCAAAATACATTAGCTCGAAGAAAATTTTGCAATTGTCTAAAAACAAATCAAGAAGGGCATATATCTGACGACTTCCTGCTGCATAGATTTGTATTTGATTTGAAACTGGGTGAGATAGAAAGGCTGTAGATTTGACGAATGAAAGTTCTGTTGTGAGCTATTGTACAAGGAAGAAAAACGAAGTTCTCTTTTCGTTTATCAGATCGTCTTCGGTGCGCTGCGAACAAAAGTGAAAGAATACTGTTAAGTGAAGTGAATTGTACTTGTGAATACACCAATCTCAGAGCATTTCTACTTTATTCCACTGTGAATAGAATGAACCAACGAATTGGAGTTCTCGATGAAAGAGAGCTAATGGCCTCTCCAACGCGACAACAAGTTCTTGCGCTGACATAAAATTACAATACTTATTTGTAGAGCACCAAAATGCGATGAAAATCCAATAGTAAAATCAAAATTACCAAGATAAATCAAGCCCATTCTCATTGTGGTATCTGGTGTTAAAGGCGATACAAAAGTTCATCTGATTTACCGGCGCAAATACTTGACAAGGTGGAACATCTGTCCGATTGAGTGTAAAAGTTCGACCAGATAGAAAAGCTCGCTGCAAATAAATGGTATTTCGCGTCCAACATATCGATCAATAGCGAAATGAGGTTAAGCGCTGCCAGCTAACGGGAGCGACACCGCTGTAGGGGCAACGGCGCGCGCCGGGCGCGTGTTGTCGTTTCCCCTCTGCGTGTGGTGTTGCACGGTCTGGCTTTGGAATAAGTACACACCCGCGGCGGCCCTGCGCCGTTTATCACCAAAAAGAAAATGAAAGAGAGTAGCCATGGCAGATGTGCGGGACGCACTCCGGGGTGGTGCTGCGGCGAAAGCTGAGGTGCACGCCCTAGAGGTCTAAGCTGGAGGTGCTGGCACGCAGGTGCACTCCAGCGAAGACGCGCAGATCGCACTCTGCCACGCGCTCCCGGGTGGTGCTGCGGCGAAAGCCGAGGTGCACGCCCGGGAGGTCGGACCTGGAGGTGCTGGCAAGCAGGTGCACTCCAGTGAAGGCGCGCGAGGCGGCAGATGTATGCGACGCACTCCGGGGCGGTGCTGCAGCGAGAGCTGAGGTGCACGCCTTGGAGGTCTAAGCTGGAGGTGCTGGCACGCAGGTGCACTCCAGTGAAGACGCGCCGGCCATACTCTGCCACGCACTCCCGGGTGGTGCTGCGGCGAAAGCCGAGGTGCACGCCCGGGAGGTCGGATCTGGAGGTGCTGGCACGCAGGTGCACTCCAGTGAAGGCGCGGGCGAGAGTTTTCGGAAACGCTTTCCCGGGCTGTGCTGCGGCGCAAGCCGAGCTGCACGCCCGGGAGGCCTTTGTTGGATGTGCTGGCAAGCAGGTGCACTCCAATGATGACGCGCGTTACCGCACTCCGCCACGCGACCCGCGCCCCAGTTGGGGCGTGGCCGCAAGCCGCGCTCAACAAATCAATGAGTCCCACTTGCGCGAGCAGCAAGTGAGGGCGCGCGACACGCACGCCAAGGTAGTGCTGCTGCTGTGCGCAGATCTGCACGACATGGCAGCGCGTGCGCCCCCTGCCGCACAGCGCCAGTGCCTCGGACAGAGGCCTGGCGCCGTGTGCTCGCGTCCCCGTGACGGCACGCTTCGAGAGAAGCGCGCTGCGCAGGTCCCTATCACGGCACGCATCTGGCTAGGTGCGCAGCGTGGTCCCCGTCGACACCAGCTCCGCAGCAGGAGCTCCCTGGTGTCGTCTCCGCAGGTCCCGCACCCGACACGCTTTGAACGAAGCGTGCGGCGTGGTTCCCGTTGCCACCAACTCCGCAGGGCCTTGGTGTCGGCTCCGCAGGTCTACACTGTGACGCGCTTCCTCGAAGCATGCTGCGTGGCGCTGTGGCACCACCTGCAAGGGTGCTTTGTGCTGCCGCGTAGGTCCCCACCATGGCACGCTTCAGGCGAAGCGTGCTGCGTGGTCCCCGTCGACACCAGCTCCGCGGGAGTTTGGTGTCGTCTCCGCAGGTCTCCATCGCGGCGCGCTTCTTGCGAAGCGTGCTGTGTGGTCCCCTCCGGCACCAACTTCGCAAGGCTTGGTTGGTGTCGGCTCGAGAAGTCTCCAGCGCGGCGGGCTTCTACGAAGCAGAGGCACGCCGCGTGGCCCTCACGCCACCTCCAGAGGAGGTCGGAGGTCCCCATCACGGCACGCTTCAAGCGAAGCGTGCCACGTGGTCCCCGCCGACGCGTGTTGCAAACTTGCTACAGGTTTGGTGTCGCGTGTCTCCGTGAGTCCCCATCGCGACGCGCTTTTGCGAAGCGTGTTCGTGGTCCCCGTCGACATCAACTCCACTACGGCTCGGTGTGGTGTGTTGGTCTCCGCAGGTCCCCCTCGGGGCGCGCTTCTTACAAAGCGTGCTGTGCGGTCCCTGGCCCTGTCGACACCAACCCTGCAAGGGTGTGGTGTCCGCTCTGTGGTCCCCCCGTCGCGCCACGCTTCCACGAAGCCTGCTGTGTGACCCAGGCACCCTCTCCACAGGAGTTTGGTGCTACCTCTTGGGCCCCCATTGGGGCATGCTTCAAGCGAAGCGTATATACGGTCCCTGCCGACGCGACGGCGAAGCTATGAGCCTCGTGTCGTGTCTCTCCGTAGGTCCCCGTCGCGACACGCTTCGCCCGAAGCGTGCCGCGCGGTCCCCAGCGACGCTCTGTACCTCAGAAAATGCCCTGCGTCGCGTCCGTAGGTCCCCGTCGCGGCATGTTTCCCCGCGGAAACGTGTTGATGTGTGGTCCCTTGCGATCCCGGCCCCGCGTGAGCCCAGTGTGTCGCTGCCTTGCGCTTCTGCTCCACGCAAGCGCCCCTCCACAGAGGGCATGCTCACTGCGCGAAGCAGAAGCTCAGGGTATATCTTCCTGAGGCGACTGGCTCTTAGATACTCGCATGGGCGGGCATCTGAAAGCCAGCCCTTGGGAAAGATAGAGAGGTGTAGAGAACGGGCAGCATGGCCCTGGTTTGCGGGCATGATCTCCAGTGCATGCACTGGCTGAACATGCCGCGCACCTTGGCCATGGCCTAGCATGAATCTCGCCCGGTGGAGCATTGGGAGAGCGGGCGTTGGGAGTTAATCTCCACCCGCCTCGATGCATGGATTAGCGAGCGCGCCGCAGCTGCGACGCACGGCACAACGCAGTCGGCCGACAATGCCGGCCTGCGTGCTCGCAGCGACCCAACGTCGCTGCAAGCTGGTGCAATGGCCGCAACTGCTGCGTGCTCGCTGGTCTGGCGTCGCCCAATCACCCAAAGCTGTGACAGCTAACCTCACGCACACGTCGCGAATAATGCCAGCAGCGGTTAACTGTGATTTTCATTTTGTTCAAAATTCGAAAAAAGATGCGACTGTCTACTGCTGTACTTGTGAAGCACATAGTTGCATCTGTCAAAGTATACCGCGCATCCCTCTTCGCGCAAAAGCTCACTTTTACATCTGCACCGGCACGATCGGAAATTCAATCCTTCTCTTTGCCGAGTAGTCTCTGCGCTCGTTCGCAAAGGGTGCGCTGGCCATTGCTGACCCGGTGCCGCATTTTGGTGTTGTCGTCGAGATTTGTGCCGCAGGTGTTGGACGTGTACGCACTGTCGGCACACTGGCGCTTATGCAGACGAGAAAGTCCCAGTGCGAGTACGATTACGATACTTTTGCAATTCACACTTCTGCTGGTACGACAAGTATGGTCAACTACTACGGTAAGGTAATAGAGGAAGATGATGACGTTGGCGACGATGAGAAGGTGAAGGACGAGGAAGATATGACAGTGCACAACTCCCCCTCCCCCTCATTTGTCATGCAAAATCTGAAATCTACCTTGTGCCTGTTAGCACTCTACTTTGCATGACAGATTCCGAAAGCCAAAACAGCACTACAGTGATCCTCTAAGGAATTTGTCATGCAAAAGCTGCATCTTTGCCAGCGCTTGTGTTGCTGTTCATGCAAGAACACAAATCAATGAGGGTCGTGAGGGGGAGTTGTCGCGCACTCGGATAGAAAATTTAGAAGTCTTAGAAGGAAAGAAGACCACCTCCACACGACGAAGATATCAAAAGGAAAAATCCCCCCTCCCCATATCAAAACGGAAATCTGTGATGCAGATTTGTTGTCACGAATCAGCTTTGTCATGCTACACGACAAAAGATGCGGACTGGAGTGCTGGGTGGAAAGGGGAAGCCTTGCATCTTCAGCATGACAGGAGGCATCTGAGAGTGGGAAACAGCATGACAAATTGCCTGCAAACGAGGCCGCGACTGCGGCTCTTGGCCTTCTAGCATGGCAAGTCGATTTGTGACCTCAAATACAGCATCACAAATTTCGTTTTCGATATGGGGAGGGGGGATTTTTCCTTTCGATAGAAGAGCCCGCGGGACCACGTCCCGCGATTCGGATGAAGATGAAGTAGAAGATGAACAATATGCAATACAAATTTTCCGTACATGTACAAGATGCATCACAAATTTTACCAATTCGTAGTGTAAAACTTGTCATGCTAAACTAGGACCGAAGCCAAGTTTTGTCATGCAGGGAGTGCATTTATACGTGTACGGGAAATTTACTGTGGATAAATAAGTAGAGAACAGCATAGACAAGGACGAGCATTTCAACGACAAGCGTTTAAGGCGGGAAGCTAGGCACAAGTTTTACGATTTAGATAAAGACCGAGCCGAGATTTTTTTCCATTGGTACCGTCATAGGGACCTGAAGACCAAAGCTGGGAAGTCGGTCAGCTCCGGAGCGAGCCTCCAGAAGGCACATGACACAATGGACGCTGCCACGCGGTCTTTTGACTGGAGCAAGTGGCTGCGGAACCGCGCACTGATCGTGCATCGTTGTCGTCGAGATTTGTGCCGTCTACAGCGGGTCAGCGCCCGCCCTTTGCGAAGTAGTTCACGACGACGAACGAGTTCCTACTTTTCTCCTTTCGGACAGGCAAAGACGGCTACAAAACTACTACAACATCATGCGAAGGGGGATACCCATTCTCACAAACGTCGTAATTGATGTCTGGTCTCGCTGTTTTCGTAGTTAAGCTAGCAAATAGAAATAGTGCTTCTACCTCTTGTTCTACTCCTGTTGGTTTTGCTCGAATTTTCAATCTCTCTCTTCCTTGCGACCACCGTGCTTGTACTGCAGCCGCAAGAAGGGATCGAAAAACAAATAAAGCTACTGCTACGTCGAGGTGGTGACGTTGTTGAAGCTTTCAAGTTTTAAAACACTAAATCTAGCTATCAAAACCACGAAGAAAAAGAAAGAGACGCCAAGGGTTTCTTGGAAACCCAAGGCAATGCTCTCCATTCACTTTCTTAAGCAGTCCAGGCACAAAAAAGTAAAACATAACATGATAGATTACTTGGTCGAGATACAATTCTGCTTCTTTGCTTTGTTGTTGTTGAAAATGGAATGCAGATAAATGTTGCCAGTGAGTTCTTTTTGTTTCTGATTAATCTTGACGAACAAAAAACTTATGAAAAACACAAAGTGTAGTCCTTTTCTCAAGGTGGAAAAAAGCCTCTAAGCGCGCGCACACTTGCAAAAACAAGTCAAGCGCAAGCCAGAGGTTTTTCTTCGAGGTAGTGCGAGGACGAGAACACGATTAATATGAATACGAAAAAATGAAAATTCGAAATTACTTAATTATAAAACGTAAAGAAGTGAAAAAAGAACGGGGAGATTATAGAGAAACTTGAAAAAAAAAAATATAAATCATGGAACAACACAAGGACTTAACACCTGGGGCACAACCGTTGCCTGAACAACCCAAGAAACGTGAGCTTGATCGGCGCTAAGACAAGACATTGTGGCTTTAGCCCTAGCTTCTTTCACGTCGCTGCGAAAATTGAGCAAATCGACAACATCTTCGGAGAGGTCATACTCATAGCCTCTCTTAGAGCTGACTTTTGTGCGGAAAGAGATTGTGGCGCTAGAATGTCAGTACAACGACAACAAGTCGGCTTGATTAGAATCTTTTTTTGGAAGATAGGAGTGAGGGCGATCATGCTGAAGTAGTTGTCAATATCTTTACAGATGTGAAGACGTTCGGAGTATTTATATTCCCACTTCGCACTTCATCTTTAGATAGTTTTTCCTCATTTGTCGCCCCCTTTCCGATCGGCCAAAGCTACATACTGCGACATCATATCCAGGCTCGCAAACGTCTGGGTCGCAATGGAACTCCTACCTTGGTGCTTTCATTAAAGTAGTAACCAACGTCCTGGCACTCCTACGTAATGTTCTACTACTCTCGCACTAGCAGTGTATTTCCATCTCTCCCTTGCTGCTATATTTTGTACGTGTACTACAATCATAAGTAGGAATCAACAAACCACAACTAGGTCGAGTTGGTGACGCTGAAAATTTCAAAGTACCCAATGTAGCATCGAAGCCGGCGCGAAGAAGAAGACAAGAAAGAGGCGAAAGGGGTTCGCGGAGAAAAAACCGCAGGTAATGCTCTCCATTCACGCTTTCAAGCGGTGCAGGCACAATAAAGAAATAGAAAACCTAATTTGGTTGAGGTGCAATATTTTTTACTAACCACAGAGAAGAGGCACTAAAAATAATAAATGACTTTTTTTGTATTCTGATTTTTGAGTTTCTTGTATCAAGTTCAAGCATCGAAAGTTGTATATTCATACTATCCTTCTTCGCATTAATATTTGCAGAAAATAAAAGTAAGTACTTCCTTTTATGCGTCAGCATCATCTTCGAGCGTTAGTTTCATCTTTGAGTGGAGTTGTGATTCATGTGTAACATAAGCAAGGCGCCGGCTTAATTCGTGGTGGTGGCGGAAATGGAAAAATGGCAAAAATATATTATAAGACATGACGCCCTCAGTGTAGATGTAAGTTCTTCCTGTCCTCCTCTTCGATGCGACAGTGACAAGACATTGCATAAGAGTAGCTAGGCCACAATGGCTTAGATTTCCTTTGTCTGCGCAGGCGTTACAGCTGCCAGAGCGCCTGTGCAGGAAATGCGGATGCTTACTCATCGGGCTCGAACTCCCAGCCTTTTGCCTTTACACCCCCAAAGAACGTCGACGATTCCCCCAGCGGTTTAAGCTTGACCCGGTACCGCACTTCGGTGTTGTCGTCGAGATTTGTGCCGTGGAAAGCGCGGATTTTGGTTGGTTCACCACCAAGGTGTTTACTTTTTTCACGGTGTTGTAATTGCCGATCGTGGAGGTGGGATTCGCTGGAGCCGCGGCTGCGAGATGATGAACAACCTGAATTCAATATTTTTCAAATTAGAACGGAGGATTCAAAAGGACAGAGCAGAGGACAGACATTTCCATCACTACGTGACAACGGGGATTAAGTTGTAAGTAATCAGTACTTGCTGTCGAATGATGCCCTCTCGATCCTGCCTCGTTTGCCGTTCCATAATGCTTTGCCGCTGCGGTTGGCCTGCAGTCCCGCCTCGTGGTGCCGCTGTGTTGAGCTTGAGTTCGTTTGTTGCACCTTCTTTTGCTGAGCGATTCTGCTCCTTCTTCTTTCGTGCCTGCAGCATAGCTTCTGCCAGTTCCTCCCTTCTCCGATTCAGAGAAATCACCTGCCGCGCTGCAGCCGATCGGGAGATTGCGGGTGAGAGACTTCTGGCGTGGACAAAGGCGTCGGTTGTCCTACTCCTACCGGGCGCTGGTGAATTGAAGATCACATTTCGGTCAAAAGAGCTTGCGCGCGGTGTCACGGGCGGGCACTTTCGTAAAAAATTTCGCACGCGGTTCTTCGCCCTCTCCGTTTCACGGTAGAGCTCCTTTTGCAGCACCAGCTGCTCCGCGGCTACTTTTTTCGCCAGAAGTTTCTCTTCTTCCTTGGTTTGCGGCTGCGCGGGAAGATTCTCCTTGCTCCTGTGGTTCTTTGCTCCATCTTTCGGACGATCAACGAGGCTCGGCACCCACACCATCGCTTCGATTGACGGAATGATCGCGGTGTGTTTGGTCGCAATTTGATGCTTCTGCGGCTGAGCCGCTTCTTGGGGCGGTTGCACTTGCGCCGGCACAACTCGATTTTCTGGTTTTCCAGATACCCGCTCCACATCTGCTTGCTGCTTCGTCTGCGGCGGAGCCGAAGCTGTCGGTGCTTGGTTCACAGCAAGGGCGTTGTTCTGGTACGTAATTGACTGCGGTTTGAAGCTTCCTTCGTCGTAGCTCTTCACATCCTCGGGCTTTTTCGCTGCTTCTTTCTGCTTTTCCTGCACGACCTCCTCCTCTGAACTGCTTTCAGAGTCCGACTTCGCGTACGGATTTTGCAATCCTGCCGGGGATTCGTCGTCGATTTCCTCGTCTTCCTTCGACGCCGGTACTTTACTCGCTGCTGGCACGTCCCCACCGTTCAACCCTGTGCCTGATGGAACAGGCGGCGCAGGCACGACTAGTATTTCCTGCGGAAGTACTGGGGAACCCTCCGCGGCACTGGAGTCGTTGCCCGTGCCCGCAGTTGAAGCTTCCCCGCCGCCCCCTGCTTTATTCTTCGCTTTTGGCTTTGCTTTGGCCTTCCCCTTCGCTTTGGGTTTCGCTTTCGGCTTGGACTTTGCTGCAGTAGCTTTTGCTTTTGACGCAGTTGTGGACTTTGGGCGTGCTGTTCCTGTTTGTGCATCGTGTGACCCGACATCGTCCTCGTCGACGTCCATATTCAGTGCTTGCGCTGGGAGAGGTTTCTTTTTGTTCTTCGAGCCCTTCGGTCTTCCTACTTTGGGTTTCTTTGCCGGCGGCTCTTCCGGCGAAAGCAAAAGCTCCAGCTTCTCGGGCTGTGCCGCCGGCGGTGCGGCGACGTCTCCACTCGGAACGAGGGCTACGGCTTCCACTTGTTCGGCTTGCTGCGCAACTTCTCTCTTCGCCGCACGCTTCATCGGAACGGACTTTTTCACCTTCGGCGGCGACGGTGGAGGATCTGGTTTCGGTGCGACGTCAACATGCTGTTTGAAGGGTCCACGCAGGAGCGAATTCGTGGAGTGTGCGTTTTTAATACCAATCGCCATGCCAGCAGTCCCGCTTCCAAAGATGTTCATGTTTTTCTTTCCTCCGTTCGTCATATTCGTGTTGAATAATGCAGACATGAGAGCCGAAGTGCGATCACGTTCCTTTGCACCAGTGGTTGTCGATGCGCCCGCGGATCTTGTCGCAGCTTGCTTTGGCGCCGCTGACTTTGACGAGTGCTCTTCTTCAGGAATTGCATGGTCTCCTCCACCGTCCTTCTTCGCAACTTTTCGCTTCCCTCTTGCCTTCGCCTTCGGATTTGCTTTAGCAGCGGGCTTTGATACATCTGGAAGTAATTGAGTATCGGTTTGCGGAAGCCCTGCCGGTCCAGTGCCTGATACTTGTCCACCCGTCTGCTGCGGTACACCAGATGCTGCAGTGCCGCTTTGTCCGCTTGCAACAACTCCGGGAACTGGCCGGTTGCTTTCGTTGCTGGTCTGCGGAGTCAGCTGTTTGCGCTTGCGGGATAATTGCAGGTTCTGAAACTGGGCGGCGGAGGAAGATTTTGTGGGCTCCTCCAGTTGTACACTTTGACCTTCGCCAGGAGCAAGTCCTTGGTCTTGAAGCGTCGCACTCTTCCGTGCTTGCATCCCACTAATTTCCTGTGCTCGCTCTGCCCCAGGTTCGTTCTGCAGATCCTTCTTCGTCACTGTTTGTCCGCTTGCAGCCGGCTTTTCCGGTATCGGCAACTGTGCAGGGGTTTCTTTCGGTTGCGTCGTGGATGCTGGATCTATTTTCGGCGGTGTTGCTGTTCTAGTACCCAGTCGGGAAGAAGCCGTGGTCGGGACGATCCCTGTGTCGTGTCTGGTACTGCTAGCCGGGTTTCTGGAAGATCCAGAAGCGAGCTTCACATCTTGTTCCACCTCCGACGCATCGCGATTCAAGCGACGGTCCGTTTCACCGGTGCCGTGCCCTCCAGCAGAAGCCGCAGTTTTAGACCGCTCGTCACCAAGATCAACGGCGTGAAGCGCGAAGGTACCGGTCTGGGGCGCTAGTTTTTCGTCATAGCGACGAGCAGGTTCGTTTTTGTCTTTGACTGTCCCGCCCTCGACTTGGTCCTTCGTTTTTTCCGACTTCAAGGGAGGTTCTGGAAACTCTTGCGGTGAGAGTGCTTGCTTTCGAAACCGCTTCTGCTGCACCGGATAATTGGCGGACGGGGATTCTTTCGGCTCCAAACTTCCTACAACAACTTTCCCAGCACTAGCTTCTTCCGGTCTACTTTCTCCCCCGGAGCCACGTGTTCGCAATACAGGAGAGGCCCCGCATGCGATTTTCTTCCGCTCCTCTCCTTTCTCGCAATGTCCCACCTGCTCCACCCCTTTAGAAGTAATTTCAAAGTGATCGCCGCACTTCACCGCTTTTCCGGCGTTCTCCTTGGCCCAATTCTTCAACGCCGCCTGCCGGGGCCGCACAATCTGCTCCTGCTCCATCAAGCTTCGCTTCCGCCGCTCTTCGTTTTCTTCCTCGAGAATCGCGTCTTTTGCGTCCCTGCGCAAGTTCACCGGTTCGTAGTCCACCATGCCGCGCTGCCGCAGCTGCTCCCGCTTTTCGATCACCTTCGGGTGCTGCATCACCCGAAACTCCAGGTTCTGTTCGTACTCATTTTCCGCATCCTCGAACTCCGCTACGCTCTTTTTCCGTGTGCCGGCCGCGGTAACAGTAGGATGATTGATCTTCTGATGGCGTTCTTCCTGACGCAGGTCAGGCGGAGCGTTCTTTCGCTGCCTTATCTTCTTATCCGTCTCCTCTTCGTCAGGCAAGCCGTTCCCGCTCATGGTCCTGTTTCGCTCGTCCCGGGCTAAAATGTCTTTCGTCGCGTCACGCACGGCTTGCTCCATCTCCAAAACAGCACCGGGGACGACACGCTCGTAGTTGTCACAAGACAAATTATCATCCGAATCGTTGTCGCTCATGTCGGTCTGCTGGTTTTCCATATGGGAGAGCTGTCTGCTCGCTTTCGCATAGCGACCACGCTTCTCTGCAGATGATGACGACGCGGAAGGAACGGCAGCTTCAGCCTGCTCCTGCTTCCCACGCCGACTTTTATCTCCTCGGCGACGCTCCTCCAGCTCACCTGAAAGCAAACCCTTGCCGTCAGCAGCAACTCTCTGATTCGCGTGGTCTTCGTCGATTTTCTCCACCTGTTCCCACTTTTCCCGTATCTGCTGCTGCTCCAGCGCGGTCGGCTTGAGGTTCTCCTCGAGCTCCCGCGGCAACACGAGTTTTTCGACGAGCGCGATCTCCTTCTTCTTCAGCTCTTCCAAAGCGGGGTTGTCGGAGATTTCCGGGCAACAGGAAGCTGCTTTGTCGTCTTTCACCTTCCCGGCCCACACGTCCTGCCGCAGCCGGTGGACGGCCATCTTCTCACATTGCCGCAAATGCGCGCGCATCGTGGGGAACGAGTTGTAGAGCACGTTGTCGTTGCAGTAAGGGCACATCATGTACTTCTGCATATTGGCCGGGTCCAGGACCTGGGGTAGGGTTTTTGCTCTTCCGGTATTACTTCCTTTCATTTTCAATTTGCATCGCAATAAATCTACTCTGAAATTTCACCCCGATATGCAGATGAATTCCATGAAAGAAGAACAAATATCATTACCAGCTGGTATAGCCCTTCCCCTCTACCGCTTCCCAACTGCATCCTATGCGGCTGGTCGTCGATCTTCATCCACTCTTGGTACGTGTCCAACTTCGCGATGCCGCAGTTCTCCATCTGCTTTTTCCTCCTCTGCTCGTTGATCTTGCGCACTTGCGCGGTAAGCTTCGGCGGTAACAGATCTTGCTGATCAAAATCCGAAGTAGGTAATCCGCCTTCTCCTCCGACGGCGGACAAGGACGAGCTATTGCAACCAGCCGCGGACGAAAGCTGCGGGTGTGCCTGCATGAGTTGCTGGCGCTTCTGCAAGAAACTCGCTCCTCTGGAAGTGTTTTGGCTTGGTCCTCCTGGTGGCAACTGCCCCTGCTCCTGTTGTTGACTCTGGTCCACGGAGCAATTCCGGCTACTTCGGTTTTTCTTCACATCCTCCCCGTGGTCGGCAAGAGCTGCCCGTGATCGAGAACACGTATTCTCCACTTGCTCGTCCTGTTGCGTGCTGGCGCTCCGGTCGGGAAGAACCATCCGCATGTCGATGGAATTCTCTTGTTCGTCATTGCTGTTCACGTAACAGCCCGCGTTGCTCGAACAGCTTCGGTCCCTCTCTCTATCTGCGGCTGAACGTGGAAATTGCGGCCGACGAGATTTGGAATGGGTCGCGTTCTGGTCTTTGAGGATCACACTATTGTCCTGACGTCGCGGATCATGCAATCGTTGATCCTGCATGCGATGCGGCTGCCGCACATCACCTCTCGGCGTGGGCATGTGACTTCGTGGCGTCGGTATCCCGATGCCGCTCATGCAGGTGGAACGCGTGGGATCATTGCCATTGCCGTCGAAATGCGGACCATGTCCTCGGTAATTGAAATCGCGCTGGCGGTTGTGGCCCTGATGCCCTTCTCCCGGGGTTGGCTGCATGTGCGCACCGCGCATTTGGTTGTACGACTGCATACTGTTGTTCTGCATGATCCCATTGGACGAGTCGTGGGGTGGAAACCCAGCACCGTAGGCGGCGGCTCCCGGCGTAGTTCCGGAAGCGCCTCCTCGCAAGGGGTACAAATTGCCATCGTTGCTGTAGTACATGGGAGTCCTACTTCCACCCGGCATATTATTCCCTCGTTCAAACATCGGAGTGCGCGGGGTTTGGTGCGACAGCATGTGCCCATCGTCAGGATGATGTTGACCCATCATGCGATGGGGCGCACCCGAATGCTGCGGATAGCCGTAAGCCGGAGTCGTGCTCGACGGATTGCGGTAGCCTTGCGGCATCTGCATCTGCATGGACATCGGCGTCCGAGCGTGTTGAGCACTTTGATGATGCCCGGAAACGAAATTCCGCTGGTGCTGCGGAACCTGTGGATTCGGCGTTGCGTATCGGTTCTGCGGTGCGTGCGGTCCACCACCACCAACTCTGTGCGAGGACGGACCTCCCGAGGGCGCAGCCATGGCGGTCCGTTGCCCGGTTCGGCGGTACAGGTGGTGGTCTGTGGCAGTCGGACTTCCGCGCGGAGCTAGAGAGCTAGGTAACCCCGGGGAACCTATTGAATTGCGAGACAGCAAAGACGAATAGCACAAACAAAGTTCAAATAGGGCGGCCTCAATTCCCGATCAGGCTCAGGCGTTGCGTGGTCAGCTGCAGAGCACATCGCATCAGAACAGTAGCAGCAAACTCCCCCCGAGAAGTGCCAAGCCGCTGCGCTAAGTAACGCGACTAGAACAGCCAAGCACCAAGCTAGCTGCCCACTGTGGCACTCAAATTCCATGCGATCCAAGAGTAGCAGACTAAACAGACTAACGTCAGGAAAACACAAGCAGCCTTCTCGACCACCCCCGGTAGCTATCCTACCCTAGCCGACCCGACAAGACAAGCGGGCCATCCGAAACTTCCAAGAAGTAGCCTCCCTAGGGCAGCCAAAATTCCCCGACCGGTTAACCAAGCCTAAGAATAGCGTCGCACCTCCAACGTGCCCCCAGCCACTGTCTGGGTGGGAAAATAGCAAGCGACCCGAAACAAACCCAGCCGCTGCAGGTGCGGCAAACTCCAACCCAACACCAAAGAGCAGACCATCGCTTGTGAAAAAACTCACTAACGCTGAGCATCGACAAGTGCCCTACTCCTACGGCCAAGGCCCGTCCGTTCGTGAGGCTGCAACAATCCCTCTTGCGAGGCAAGGAAAGAAGTCCGGACATCGGCTGAAAAATAACCCAGGCTAACCTCGCTAGAAAACCGAAACTCCTCGTAGGAAAGTCCAAAACTTAGAGGCGAGCAACCAAAAGCAAAGGCGTTGCACGCGCCTGGCGTGACTCCTAACTCTGTCACGAGAAAAAAGGAAACCAGAACCACTAGTGGGCCTCTCACCCACTAGGCCCGAGCGAGCGGAAGACCCCCGCGCACGTCTACGCGAAGACGAGTGCGGTACCCCCAGTGCGATCAGCTACCCCGCAAGGGTGCCACGAATAGCGCACCCTACTCAACCCCCAGCCCAGCTGGGCCTTCCCGCAACACTAATGCCCGCACCACAGACAAATTTTGGCGCGGGCCATCATCCACGAAACAAAACCTCGGCCCCGCCCCGCGATGGGAACAGGGGGCGAACGAAGGAGACACCAAACCACGAGCCCTAGCCAGGGAACAAGTTCGCAAGGGTAACGGATTGGGTACCGCCAGTGCCAAACGACCCCTGTTCCCAAAGCAAGGCGAGACCGAGGACAAAGCGGAGCTCCCCTGGTGTGGTGCAGATGAGACTGTAAGGCCAATCCGAAACAAAAAGTCAAAGAAGAAGGCAGCCGCCGAGATAAGTGCCAGCGCTGTGAGGCATCTGGCCTTCCGAAAACAGAAGTGCCCCAGGTCCGGGAAGTTCCACCGCGAAACGAGATGCACTAGACCGCAGTATCAACAAAGCGAAGCAGAGGGTAGCACTATGGGCCCCTGAACGGAAAACTTCCAATGTGTAAAATGACCCAGGCCCCAGCCTAAAATCTATAGACACGGCCAACAGGCACGATAGAATAGACGCTGGGTCCGCGCCCCCAACGGGATGCGAGCTATCCGCGCATCCGAAACAAAGTAAGTATCCTCACCGCCGTCAACAGGTACAGGGCCAACCCTAGCAAAACCAATCGCTAATAGAACTGCGGCGAGCCCCGCCAGCTCATATCCCTAAGTGCCAAGCCTCTAGCTGTCGGCCCATGCGCTCCCGGCTGGAGGTTTTGTACACTCGCTGACCACCCCGCGCAGCACTATACTACCGACCCATTGAGACCGAGGACGAAGCGAAGCTTCTCTGGTGTAAAAAGGAGTAGAGACGCGACCCGGCAGGGGAGTAGCTGCTCCCAAGATAAAAACCAGCACAGCGAGGTATCTGGCCCCGACAGGGCTTCCCAAACGAGGCTTGAGAGCCTCCTGCCCTTACTCGGAGTAGCAGCTAGTAAGTTGGAAAACCCGCAACATATCGAAGGGCGAGCAAAACCCGCCTTGCACCCTGAGCAGCACCATAATGCTCTCCAGCACTGCCGCATATTCCCTAGAAGCGCGAACAAAAACAAACTCCAGCCAGCCCATCTAGGACCCCGAGCTTGAGGGCCAGAGCTCGGAAGGAAACGTCCTGCCCTAATGAGGAGCGAAAACAAAGAACAGCCCATATCTCCAGGGGCGAGGGGCTCGAAAAACAGAAATATCCATGACTAGGCATCTTAGTACTTCGATGGTGGTCTGTGGCAGTCGGACTTCCGCGCGGAGCGTTTTGGTTACTTGCGTTTCTGCCCTGGTCCGCATACCTCTGTCCGCCTTGATATTGCCCGTGTCCACCGCGCACGCTGGTGCTGTAGCCCCCGTTTTCACCACGAGAGTAGGCCGATTGTCCGTAGGGCGTTCCGGCAGTCGGACTGCCACGCGGCATTTCGCCGTAGACTGAGCCGGTTGGGCTGCCGCGCGGTACGCGGGACATCGCGCTTCCTGGTACTGGATCTCCAGGACTGGCGCGGGGACGGTGCTGCTGGTTGTACTCACCGTTCGCGACTCGCGGAGTCTGGCCCCGTCTGTCTGCACCCGGTTGCTGGCTCCAGTTCTGCTGGTGCTGGCTCGGGCCGAAGTTTCTCTGCCGCTGCTGATGCATACTTATTTCTGTAGCGCTTTATTTTACAATCAAGTACTAGCAGCCATCTGGAATAGGCACAAGTTTATCCTTCAGCCACCTCTTTCACGCACCTGTGTACTATCTCGAACGTGCTTGAATGCGCAAAAGGCTGGGCACAGACAATTTCAATATCGAAAATTACGAAAACAGGATGTTGCAGATGCACAATTTACGCGTGCGCCATTTATTTTGATGAATGCAAATTCGTTTTGGTTCAAGAATTCGCACGATATTGATCTTTTACGGCATAAAATAAATGTTAAAAACAAATCGGAAAGAAGTCAAACGATTTTGACCCTCTTGGCAGCCCGAAATCAAGCGAAATAAACAAAATCAAGATCAGAAAGTTATTTGTCGATCAGCGTTTTGGTTCCTCCATAGAGGTCTCGCTCTCTGTCGACGCGTTTTTTGGCCGATTTCAATTCGACGTTTTATCACGTTTTTCGAAGATCCGAGTCCCTCCTCGACACTGTCCGATCAAAATGCAACAAGACAAAATTGCAAAGTTATGAAATCGAGGAAAAACCACCAACGAAAGATCCTTCGCAACACCTTGCTGAGTTCCAGAATCGGGCTGCGAGCGACGTCGCGCGGAAAAAAAGCGGATGGCTTCTTTCTTCGTTCTCGTAGGTACAATTCAAAATGAGACACACATCTCGAGTGGTACTGTCAAGGAAAAGAGTGATGCATACCGCTGACAAGGCAAAGCACAAACAGCATAGTTGAAGCCATCACAAAGTAGAAACATCGAAACGCATGAAAATTGAATGGAGAAACTTTGGAATGAGATACTTCATATCTTCTTAAACCACACACGACCTGGAGAGAAAACAGTTGATACATCATGAGAAACATCAATGTGGTATTCTGTACAGTGGGTGGCAAGGGAAATCGGTTGAAGTACGTTTTACCCATATTGCAGAAAAAGATCGGATTGTTTGATTGTACAATAGAGTCAAAGAAAAATTGAAACCAGACATCGACAAGGAAATACTTTCTTACCTAGGCCAGCTGTCGGATGATACGCGCCGTCGCACTGGGTGTCCTTCAGTATTCAGCACAAATTGGTTTAGGTCGATTATGCCGGAGGTTGCGGAAGTTTGGCTGTTTGTGTTTCCGGTTCCAGCGACAGAAATTTGAGAAGACGAAGCTCCAAAAACCACTGGCTCTTGGAAAATCATGTACAGGTACTTCAGCGTTTCCGCGAGCCAAAAAGACTCCTCCTTGTCCTCGTGGCGCGGAATGGTTTTCGATCCATCTTCGTCACCTTCTCCCACTTCTTCCGCCGAAACGCTACTACCCTCTACTTTGTCTCCCTCCACCACGTCGGTGCTCGCATACCCGTATTTCGTCTTCGCAAACTTCTTGAAAACAGAGAAAATCCTCCATGCAAAATTCCGGTAGTAGACGCGGGATCGGGACAGTGATGGAGATACGACAGATGAAGAAATCTTCTCTGCTCCCCTAGTACTTATCGCGGCTCCACCTCGGCCGTCAGCAGTTTCCCCTGGAAACGCCGACCATGCGTCGAAGTGCGGGAACGGTACAGCAGGCTGGCCTTTTCCATGTCGTTTTTCCTCCGAGCTCCTGGGCACAATATCCACGTCGAAGTAGTAGAAGTAGAACAAACTCTCGAGAATCTCCGGGCGCAGCTGGTTCTTGCCGTCGATAATCCCCATCTTCCCGGTCCGCTTGCCGAACCGCACCACTTCGGGCGCCAAAAACCGTTCATCGGCGTCGTGAAAGGCCAAGCAGGTCCGCAGGAGGTGCTTGGCGGTCTGCAAGAAAGCGTCGAACTCCTCTTGGCCGGATAAAAATCCCGCCCGTACCAGGAAAGGCAGTTTCTTTCCTGATGCTTGCCCTGGGAGGGCAACTGCATCCCTTTCGCCTTCCGTGCCGTACAAGGCCAAAATCATCATTCCCGGCACGTAGCAGCCCAAGTGCTGCATGGTGCTGGCGCCCGGAGTGTCCGCGAGAAAGTAGAGAGTGGCGGGAGTCTGGTCGGAATCATGATGCTCCTTCGGTGCTGGGGGAAAAATCGCAGTGAAAATCATGATTGTGAGAACTACACGTCGTGAGCAAAATTTTTTCAGAAATAAGTCGGCAAGCGAGACGGTCTGCTGGTGTGAACAAAAGCAGTTTTCAGGAAAGTCATAGAATTACATCTATTCAGCTCCTGGAAGTCCGACAACACCAAGGTTTGCGTCTAGTCCTTCTACATAGTCAGGTAACAAGAAAGTTCCGAGGTTGACCCCGCCTTCGCCACAAAAATTTTCATCGCGATATAGAAAGTCTGTGGAATCGGCCGCATCAATTGACTCCGCATGGTCCGCATTGCGTCGACCCAAAGCTGTAGGTAGTCTTCCTGGTTTCCTCTCGCTGCACCCGTCCCGCCACCTGGGTTCGCCATCAGCCACCCCTTGAGCAGGTACTCGTAGTAGCTGTCCGTGCCGGCGGAGACGGTCGCCTGGCCACTCGAGTGCAGACGCAGCTGCTTCTCCGAGTGTGATGCCGCGCCAAGCGGCCCGATGCTTTTAGCTCGAACGTGCCTGTTTTCGCTGCGCAAGTACAAGCGGCCATCGTTCTCATCCGCATCTTTCTCAGGCATCGGCTCGATCAGCCGCCCGGGTAGTGAGCTTCGGCTTCGTGTCTCTCGCCCTCCGTGTCTGACATCCCCATCGGGCGCAGCTGGTAACAAGTACGATCTGCGCACTTCAGCATTCACCTCTGCCATCACCCGCTTGGATCGCTCTGCAAGCTCCGGGGCCTGCAAAATCGCCGCCGCGTCTTCGAACTCCAGCAGGTTGGACCCGGCCTCCGCCAGGCCGACCTGCGTGCGACCCGAGTTGAAGCGGCCCTGGTCAGCGGGGGCGTGGTCAAAAGTACCAGCCTTGTCGTCCTCGGTTGCGAACAAAGTGACTTCTCCGCGCGGGAAGAAAAACTTCTTGTGCGGTGGCGCTTTTGTTCCACTGTCACGCCTCACCTTGTCGGGAAACTCAGCAAACGCAGTTTGCAGTCTTATCGCGGTGTCCCTAATCAGCTCCTGGAAACACGAGGGGTAGCTGGTCGAGTCATGTTCCAGGTTCTTGTTCTTCCTCTCTTCATCGAAAGCAGGCTGTACTCGCTGCTGAAAACCCGTTTCCCAAACGTGGTATGCGCCGAGTAAGCCCCCCAGCCTGCGGATCGTCGTCTCGAAGAACGAGACGTCCTTTGCGCTGTCTCGCCCGCGGGAAGTTCCACCGAGCAGAAACTTCTTGCCCTCACCCTGGCATAGGTACCGCAAGGCTGCGTCCACGTGGCTGGGTAGGGAAACTGAAGTGGTATTATTTTCGTCTGTCCTCGTCCTCTCCGAAGATGATCCTGCAGCGAGCAACAGCGTGTCCAGTCCGTCGACGAAAAACGCCAGAGAGTAGTCCCAGTCCTTCGCCGCGCCAGAAATCGGGCCCACCTCGTCGTGCCCACGGGCCCGGGCCCAGTAACTCGCCCACGAAAACTCAATCTCCGCTTCGATCGAGCGGAGTCGGGCGAGGTTGGTAGGTTCCTGATATGCAGTTAATGTGTTGGGGGACGCAAAAGCATTATTTACCACTTCTGTCGAATAGCCGGATATACGGCTGGTCTCCACCAGATTCGCTGTGCTCGTAGGTTTTGAGGAAACTACCACTGCAGCGGAATCATCTTGTGCAAGGATGTTGTTCCTCCCATCGTGCTCGCCCGGAGGAACACGTTGCGTCCTCCTTCCCCGCGGAGCTGGCGAGTGAGGATACACTGGAGCGACCACCACATCGGTCCTTCTTTCGTTTCGAAATTTCTTCGAATTTTTGACCCGCAAGTGCTCGTGGTCTGAAGCCACGCGCTGCATCCCCGCGCTGTCCGCAGCAACATGCTCCTGGCTTTGTCCTCCTGCTTGTCGCTCATAGTGCACACCGCCTCCATCCGCGAAAGTCAATAGCACCAACGCGAAAAGAATCAGTGTGAGCTTGGTTTTCACATCCCAGATAGGGAGTGATGTTGACCAGAGGGCCGTCACAAAGAGCGGTTTTCTACGTTGGATCTTGGTGGAAGTGTAGCCAAACGGTTGAAAATTTTTTTGTCCATCTTCATCGCGGAGGGATTGCCGCTCTCTAGAGTCGAGATGTTGTACTTTGTGCGGTGGAGCCGCAGTTGCATCCCCCTCTGCGAGAATAATGTCGCTGGAGGAGTTTGATGGCAATGTGGCACTCTCGTAGCAGACCATTCTTTGTGTCACCACCTGTTGCTGCTCGTTTTCCGGTGCATCCAACTACAAGATCTCTGTGTCGGAGAGTTCCACATCCTCCTCATAGTGGACTTGAAAAATTTCGGCCTTCCCAGCAGAAAAGAAGCTGATGCTCATTTTTTGTTGAAACTTGCTGAACTCCGTGATGAATTGCGAACAAATATCGGAGACGAGTGCCTTGTGCGGCGAGACGTGAGGGTTGGTGCTGGTGATCGGTAAGTACGTCGATGGGCTGTGCGAGAAGGTCAACGCGACACGACTATCTCTGTGAGACAAATAACGTTGATCGAGATGCAAAGAGAAGCGGTTACGATGAGGCAAGGAAAGTGAGAAAATACAAGGTAATTCGCAACAAGAAATGCTGCTGCTCCGCTGGTCATTTATTTTCCTCAATATACAACGACACGCGAAGTAGATTTCTCATCACTACACGCCAAATCTCGATCGAGAGACACGAAAAGGAAAACTAGCACTCACGGTGGGGTTTTGCATGGACGAGTTCCTTTGAGTAGCTGCCTGCTAAGCGACACGAAAACAGCAACCAGCAAGAGTCAGCCTGCACGCGAAGCACTACCTGTGGGTGTCTGCAACCAAGAGCGCATTTCCCGACGTACTCTAGAAGTATACACGATGCAGTTTATTTTTGAAACATATCATGTTGTACAACGCATTCTACAAAAAACCAACATTCGAGGCCATTTTTGGAATTTCGTTTTTCCTTTACAAATATGGACAATTTCGACACCTAATTTTGCTGTAGATCTTGGATCTAGGGCAGATTCAAAAAAATCTAGTGCTAGTACAGTAGAAAACGAAAATGTACCTCTTCCCGCGCCAATCCAAAATCATAACGTGCAAGTGCCGGCAGCACTGCAGCAATTCTCCATTACAAAACGTGTGCTTTTCCCGCCCTCTACTCAAACTACTTACGGGAGACTCAAAAAACTGAAATCCAAAGTGTCACAACTCTCATGTCGTTCAAAGAAAAATTCGTACTTAACAACACTGGTCATGTCCTTGCACTTGCGTTCCGAACTAGTATTTCTGCCGTGGAAAAACCGCCATGCGAGCAGGGCAGCTGACTCACGAGTAAAGCTCCCGGGGAGCAGACCCTGCGCCCTGACGGTGTGCCGCGACATCGGAGTCTTTCGTGTGCTGGTCCGCATTTGGTGCGCTCCCGGAACCATAGGACGGCTCTGGTGGGGGACGGGTGGCCGACGCCGCATTACCTTCGTCCATTCGTTTGTCCTCCGTGTGGGGCGTTTTCACGCGCTGGTGCACAGCTGGCGCCTCAGCAACGTCGTCAATGGTCGACGCGGAGAGAACGACGGAGGCTCTCGTGGCAACGGCTGGTGCGGGGACCGGGATTGCTCCGCTTGGCACTCGTGCCTGGACGGGGTTGCCGCGGACGACACCGTCCGTAACTGGCGTCGGAGGCCTCTGGGCGGCAACAGAGCTGCGATCTGGCATGGTGTCGATTCCAGTTGTCTCGCCGGTCGAAGACTTCGTCAAAGGAGCGGTAGGTGCCACATCTTGCTCGTCAGCAAGAAACTGCGCTTTCGCTTTCGCTTGATCATGTCGCGTGCCAGGAGCCGTGTCTTCTTGTGCGTGCGAGAGACTAGGAATAGCAGACTTTCTTGCCGGCGGCGTTCCGACAGCTGGAGAAGGTTCCGCGGTCACATCTGTGTTTGCAGACAGGGAACATTTGGTGCAAAGGTCACGACTAGTCTATTCAAAACCATCAATCTAGCTGAAATAAATGAAAAGGGATCGTAGCCAAAACAAGACCATGAGCGTGGTCCCAGTTCGCGCCTTTCAGTAGGTGTTTCAGATCGGCATCGGCGTTAGCTTTCAATGACTCCAGGTGATCCGGTAACTTGTTCAGCATATTGCTATCGAGAAAGTCATCGACTTGATGTATGAATAGTAAGATTGGAGTCAAGGCGAATTATTCTTCGCATCGGTAGCAAAACAACCTTGGAAACTGTTATGCATACTGGCACAATCGCAATCGTGGACCTTTATCTTGACTCCAACGGCATCCAATTTACGTTGTGATATCGACACGCATATCATTCTCCATTTCCACAGCTGCACTGGAACTGGAATCCGCAGATGCAGATTTCTTCTTGCACACCCAATACAGATCGTGCTTGCCGAGGATCTCCGTCTTGAAGGCACAGGTTTGAATACTAGATGCCATTTCTATGGCAGACGAGGAGGAAAAGGATTTCTTTGACCATGGTGCCCTTGGCCATGGTCGTGCTCTTGTTGCTTGTTTAGCAACTCCCCTAACTCCGCCTCTGCGTTCCCAGTCGCAAAACTCGATGTCGTTCATATTGACTTTTCTGAGCGCATCGCAAAAATTCTTGCATTTGCCGTTTGCCTTCGTTGCCAGAAGAAATTCGTATCCCTGGGGGCATTCTTGTTTTGTTTTCAGTTTCCTTTCCACTTTGTCGTAGTACCCTTCGAAGTCCCTTTCCGGTTTTTGCGTTTTAATAGCATCAAGGTCCAACTCCGAGTAATTTTTCGTTGGTCTGCATGAAGTGGAAAGATACGGCCAACTTTCGCCTACTGGCCACACAGGACAGATCTGAAGATAGGATGCATACATTTTGAGAACGCATCTATGCAGGCACACTTCATCGGTGAACGTTGCTGCAGCTGCAAGTACGAAGTCAGACGATTGAAGAAAGACACACGACATGCAAGAAAGGTGGAGGAATATATCATCGTAGACGGTCATTTTTCTTTTATATGGGATGGCCTTCCGCGGATGAAAACTAACCCGCGGGATGACCACTTGCCACTGAGACACAATACTTGCTGTTCTTCTTAGCCGTGCGCGTCCAGCGGATAATGTTGACCGTAGCTAGGCTAATGTTCGTAGCATCAGCACTTTTTTCACAATGAAGTAGCTTTTGCCCGAGACAAACATCGGAATCCTCTTCTCCACTGACGGATCCTCGGATTGCAAAATAGCACCGCACTCTTTCATGATAAAACGTGGATCGTCGAGTGGCGTCACATAGTTCGGATTCAAAAACTTCGCGACTTTAGCCTTTACTCTTAAAATAAATTCGGCTAGGCGGTCTTTTCCGGTCGCTTTAACCTCGTTTTCTTCTGGACCCATGATGCGTTCTCGAATCGCGTGACATTCATGCAGTGCAAGTGTGCCCAAGTCACGATCATCGCTTTGGCTTTTCTCGGTTCCTGCGTCTTTACCTGGAACCAGATCGTAGTCGCGCATCAGATCATTTTTACCGTCCTCGGACCGAATGTCTCGCAAGTTCTCGGCCACGGTCATCTCGAGTGCTGCGGGGTCGCCCGCGATCTTGAGGTGTTTTCCCTTCCCGAATCGTTTGAATAACTCATCGTTTTCTAGAAGTTGGCTGCCCTTCCGTTATGGCAATGGAGCGCTTCGCTTTTACGCTTGCCAAGCGAAATACTATTTGACGCACTTCTACACTTGTGCGCTTTTAGCATTCGCATGAGAAAGATGACACAAGGCTACGCTCTTGTCGTCCTCCTAGGTATGTCATCATAGTCAATTATGATAGTCACTTTTGATGGCTGCAGCTGTATGCATTTACAGGCGTCAGTGCCGCGCTTATTGTGCTTCATGCGAAACGAGCATGAGGCTTACCGAACTACGGCCGACGTCGCCAGAGTTCAAATCGTTCACTTTCCTAAGTACGTCACCGACTATGACGATCATGACCCTGCGTGATGTGCGAGTGAGGCCACGTTGGTTCTAAAGGTGCAAAGCTGTGCGGTCACAAGTGCAGTGCCAGCCTTGCACGACCATAAGGCACTGACATCGTTAGCGTCACCGTAGGCAACTCTAAGTGTGCCTATGCATAGATACAGACAGAGATCCATAGTTACACATAAGTGCCGAAAAAGCGGCTTTTGCTGTGTCCCATACCTTCTCTTCACACGGAATCGGAAAGCGAAGAAGTCTTTGGTCATAAAACGTGCAACCCGAGCACTTGCAGTTTGTCCTTACCATTCTCGACTGCAAGAAGACGAAACTTTTCTTCGCCGTCGGATGCCTCGGCGGCGTCCTGTTTGGCGGTCATTTCTTCTCCGACTCTTGTAAACTGGAGCAGTCCTGGAAATGGTTTCCTCCAAGAGAGATATTCCTTGAGGACGGTCGCAAACCCTTCCTCAACCTCTGCCGTGCCTTCATCGCTTGACGTCAGACCCAATGAAGAAATCGCAGCAGATAGCTCTCCGAAGAGCACGGCATTGTCTTCCGCGCTTTCGTCGTTTCGTTTGTCCGGTTTGCACGCTTCATCGGTTGCTTCATCTTCGTTTGCCTTATTGCCGTCACCTAGCGCTTGCTTAACGCTGATCGCGACGGAGCACTCCACAAACTTTTGCATCACTGGTGCCACAGACCACTGGAGCTTGCGTAGCCAAATGGGTTTCTTCTCCAACACGTGCGACACATACACCTTCACGCCGAGGCCAGCAAACATGGCGATCGGGGTTCCGAGAGAGATCGGCGTTGTGCCAATTGCTTCAGCCGCCACAAGACCGAGGACCGTAGACAGGCTCTCTTCGAGCAGAGGGACAAGCACTTCCTGCAACATCGTGACCACTTCGCGCGCAATTGCGTTTGCGATGCCGCCCGCCACGGCGTTGGCGATTGCAGGCACGAGAACACCAGACATTTTCTCCCCAACAAAATTGCCTATAGTTGCGGCCGGGTTCATCTCTAGCTGCAGAGCTGACAGAGTAAAGTCATCCCTTTCCCTTGCCTGCGACTGCGATGGGGTCATGTTCTCCCCGTCGGCGAGCTTTGTAGCAGGGAAGGGATAGTTTTCCGTCTCGTCTACGCCATTAGGGAGTGCGTGTTCTGGGGAGGTGGGGCCTGCGCCGCTGTCACCTTGGTGAGGCTGAATGGAGGACAGTCCGCCTGAGGCAGGATATTCAAGGTCTATCTGTGGAAGAGTTGGAGGAGAAAAATGTTCCAGCGGATTCTGCAAGAACGCCGCAGCTTGTTTGGCGTCCTCGTCGGTAGAAAACTTTTTCAAGAGAATGCTGCAGATTGTTCGCATTGCATAGCTGGGAGTAAGTGGTATGCTTAATCCGGGTATCTCTTTTTTAGGTTCTGCTTCGTCGTTAACGCGTCCACTACCGTTGTGTTCGGAAGCCGGGTCGCTGCATGTCTTCAACGCGGATCGCACTGAGTCCAAAAGACTGCGCAGCATCATGCCGTTCTGTTTGTCATCGTCTTCAGCACCAGTGTTCTTGTCATCACTTGCAGTCGAGTCGTGTTCGGCTTCGAACAGGCCTTCGTCTTCATTCATGACCTCGTCGCTGATGTTTTTTATTTTTTCTGCCGGATCGCCGTCCGATGTTTGTTTGTGTTGGACTTTGAATACACCTGCCACACTGAGTGACTAAAGCTTCTACCTAAACAGGTCTTTCAATCAATTCCAGCACTTCAATCTCTCAGCAGACAGGGCGAAAGCCTCTGGCTGCGTTGCATCCTGTGGGTTCAATGTCATTCAAATCCATCACATGGAATGACCCTGATCCTGGTCAGAGTCAAGTGGCTAAAAAGCATGGGAGTACCTCCCTCAATGCTGTCGGGAAGGTGCTCAACCCTGACGGGAGTCAACCCCCTCAGGGTGGTCATTCTGAACGTCTAACACGAGCGGAGTCCCTTCATTTCATTCCGATCGCGATGGCTTTGCCTTCGTAGTATTTGGGGGATTCGGGTCAAATGGTGAAGAGATTCCTTTAGGATCTAGCTAGTTCAGGTCATTCCGGTCTTGTCATTTCATTGGGAACAGGCATTTCAGATCATCTTGAGAAGCTTCAGACACAGCTGCGCGAGGGTTCTGATCACATGACCAACGCCCCTCCTCAATCGATGCAGTCTGTGAGCCTCCAAGAGCCTTACTACGCCTTCTTCCATGATATAAAAGCTGATATAAAATATGCACGCACGCCCCTCCTCGGGCTAAAATCCAAAGTCTACAGCGTACAACACTAAAGCTACTCCACTATCATCGTAGAAACTAGTATAAAGGGCATCAGAATCATCCGCATCATCCGACTGGGCGTCAGGATGTGAAGAGTCACAGGCGATGACTGGATTGTCTACGTGATGCAAAAGCAGCCTGCGCTGTGGGGCTGAGCATTCCAGCTTCGTAAGCCCATCTGCCTTCATCAGATGCGTCGGGCAAAAGACTATACGACTGGCAGCATCTCGCACACGCAGACAGCGTAGAGCGTAATGCCGTGACTTCGGTTTTGTGTCTGTGCTTTTGGCCGTAGCGATTGCGGATTGGTTGCCCACCCACAAGATGGCATCGTCCAGGGATGGGGATAAGCCGTACTGCGTTTCTACCATCTTGGTAGGTAGAGGAGCAAAGAAGTCAGCGAAATCGTTTTGCTCACTGAGCACAATAGTGTCAGAGGCGGCGATATACTCGCTCTCCGCCGTCGAATACGCACGCACGGTCTGCCGATTACTGCGCCAGCAGATCGGGAAGCCGCGGTAGTACATAATCGAGCCGGTGGTAGAACGCATCGTCTTCAAACAATTCGCGAAACCAGCATCAGAGAACAGGCTCAGACGCGGCACGTTCCTGCCCTCCGGCGCCAGCTTCTGATAAATCTCATTGAACTTCGCTTCTTCCTCTGGACTGTACGATAGTCCCACTTCCTTCGTTGTCAGGAGGAACTTTATCACTTTTCTGCAGGCGTGGGCGATCCTTTTCGTGGCTGGTTTGCCCACATAGCGAGCGAGAGTAGAAACCGGCACACAAATGTCAGGACGCGCAGTGGTCGCGATCCATTGCAACGCACCAACTACGGATCTGAGAGGATAGTCCTTCAGCTCTTCAAGAACTTCTTCCGTCCGAGCTGACTCGTCAAAGTTCGGAGAACGTACCGGCTTGCCTAGTGTCACGGCGAACTTCTTGGCAATTTTCTCTATATACTCCCCCATGGTCACACGCGCTGACTTGTGCTCCCTGGAGTAGTACACAATCGCCCCAAGGAAGTCGAACTCTTGCCACCCGATACCATTGGAATCGGTAAAGAGCTCGGCAGCTATCTCACGCCCGGGGACGCGCGACAGAGTCTTTTGCAGTTCGGCACGAAGTTCAGCAAGGTCGGGCCCTGCGATCAAGTTGTCGCCGACATAGACAGCAAGCTTGAGATATCTTCCTGGGTGCGATATGCTTGGCTTTCTCCACAAACCAGGCGCAGAAGGACAAGGCTCCCAACCTAACTCGGTCAAGATGCTCTCATACTTCTTGAACCAGGCCCGTGGTGCGTCCTTTAGCCCATATCGCGCTTTGTGTAGTTTCACGACTGCACTCCTGTGCTTTGCTGCCCAGATGGGTGGCAAGCGGCAGTAGACGTGCGTCGCGATCTAACAAGGCACTAAGGAACGCGCTATCGAGATCATGCGGGATGACATGGTCGCCGTCTGCGGCTGCAGACACCAGTAGCAAGCGATTAGCTGCATGCGATACCACTGGCGCGAACATGTCGACATCACCCGACCGATCAAGATTGCCAAGGACACAGGCTCGAGCTTTATGCGTCCCGTCGCGTTTGACGGTCAGTATGATAGCGATTGGAAGCACTTGCCTCGCGGTAGCTAGCTCCTCTTCAGAGGCTGGCTTCCACGTCTCATATGCTAGCAGACGCGCTTCCTCCTTGTCAGTTACCTTCTGCCACTTAGCTGCAAGCTCAGCGTCAGGCAATTTGAGAGCCTTCCCAGCGGAACGAAAGATAAGCTTCCCAGGAGTCTGCGTTCGTCAACATCGCTATGGCCTCGGCGATCTCCTCACCATCATCAAGCTTGCCTATAGCGTTCCAATTCGCTGCGGCAAACGCCCCTGCGTTTTTCTTCAGCTGCTCGAGCTGTGCTGTTGTGCGCCGAGTGCGTTTCTTCTTATCCTTGACCCCTTTCGGGCGTCCGCGGCGCGGCTTGGAGTTGCGGTTGCCAGCCACAATCCTTGCCGGTGCGTGACGACCCCTAGCAGGACTAGAAGACGCTTCTCGAGCTTGTTCCCCTCCTCCACTGTTGCTCGCTGCGAGGTTCCCCGCCTCAGCTTGCGGCAGTATAGGAGCTTCCGGGGACTCTGCTGGACCTTCTTCCTCTCTGTCCAGTGTCTCTACTTGAAGTTCTAAGCCGGCGGTCGATTCCTCAGCGTGCCCCGCCCCATGAACCTCCAGGCGATGAGCCGAACTAGATTGCGAGTCTAGCCGTCCAAGCGCGGGCGGAACCGGTTGCGATGCGCCGCTTTGGAGATCTTCCAGGTAGTCCATTGGTATGAAGACTCCCGTCGAACTGGGTAGGAGCCAGTCGATGTTCTTGACGAGTATATCCTCCCGAAACTCGGCATCGCGAGGAGAATACTCGGCCCACCGATGTCCGTCTCTTGTCCGATCGTCTGCAACGAAGGTGCCCACGAGCCAGCCCGATGACTTAGGACAAAGCCCGAGAAACACTCCTCGACGAAAGGGCGGACTGAGCTTGGGACCTCCTTGCCCTTCTCTATCCGTCTTGATTTGTTCACGGAAGTAAACAAGACAACCAAAACGCCTGAGCAGGCCAGCGCCCTGCTTCGCACTGTTCCTCCCTGTTCTCTTCTCGAGAATCTCCATCGGAGTCATTCCGTCAAACTCTGGCATCTTTGCGTATTTGTGCGGCAGCCGGTCCCAGCAATCACCACTGTAGACTATGGCATAGGGCCACAGTCGGCGATCAACGTGGACTAGCAGTGTACGGCACGAACCGAACAGCGCCCGCATGAACCGTTCGCAAGTTCCGTTTTGCTCAGGATTGTGAGGAACAATCGGAGCGCCACAGATCTGCAGCGATTGCATGACCTTGGCCATGTGCTCACTGCCCAGAACTGGCTCACTGTCCCGTCTCAGGAACCAAGCGACCTTGTCACCCAAGGACAATGACCAGTCTGCGCGAATGCCTTTGATAATCGCTTCAATCTCCTCAACGCAGTCGCTCTTGTACAAAAGAGGCCTGACAAAACACTTCTTGATGTCGTCACAGATGCCAACAAGTACACAGGTGGGCCTCATGATTGAGGTAGGTTTCACACCGACACCGAAGTCAAACGCTAATAACTTTAACGGTTGAGGTGTATAATTCTCGACATTTCGTACTTTCGCGCGTGGATTTCTCTGTCCCTTAGTTCTATCACATTCGGGACAACTGACGCTGAGCCCGTCCACGTGGAAACGCCGAAGCGTCTGTGTAATTCTAGTTTAGTCAAGTAACAATCACCAGCAGAGGCCTGGGCGACAGTAGTACAGACGAGGTCCGTGCTATCTGCCTCCTGCAGGTCGAACAAGTTGCAACCGAGGACGGGAAGGCACATTCTGGGACGATTCTTTATGTCCAACACGCGGCCGGTACCAGTGTGAGCAATGGTTCCGCCGGTGCTGTGAGAGGTTAGCTCCCATCCTATTTGTGACATATTACCTTCACCGAGCCAAGGCAAAATCCCATCAATATCCTTTGGTAGATCTTTGAAATAAACACCATGTCGCGGGTTTAATTGATTTTCTTTTAGTTCTCCTATAAAACCATCGCGCGCGCCGGCTGTTCCGTTGATGGCACAGCGTCGGCCCGTGATGTTCTTAAAATCATCAGCGTGCTTTGATAAGTAACTGTTTGCACAGCTGTCCACTAAGTTTACCTGCTTTGCACCTAGGTAACTGGCTGCACAATAGTCAACGACAGACAACATGGCAGCAGCAGAGTTTACCGAATCTACGAAACTCCTGCAATAACTCTCATCCTCCTCAAAATTCAGACAGCATCTCCCTCGTTCCGGATCTTGGACGTCGTCTTCTCAGCTTGGTCCGGGCTTGCCGGAACCCGCTCCAGCGCTAGCGTCGTGCCACATCCAGCAGCCACCCCAGTCTCGGTAGGCCGTAGGTTCACCAAAACCGGTGCACGCGTTGCCCCTTCCTTTGCCTTTGCCTTTGGGCTTCCCACCCGCAGACGCAGCGCCGGTAGGACACTCCCACGCGTAGTGACCCCAGTCATAGCACTTGCAGCACTGGATATTCTTTTTGTAATCCTTGAGATTCTTCTCCTTCTTGCCCTTCCCCTTCTTGCGGGTAGAAGGATTACCGCCCTGGCGTGCGTGGACTTCGGCGGTAACTTTCTTTTTCAGTTTAGCCCTGAACCGCTTGAGAGCAGTCGTAGACATGAAAGCTCTACCGCCCTCATCGTTACCACTAGCCTGGGGGCGTTTCTTGGAAGCGGCAGTCTTGTCCTCGTCGTACTCGACCGCCGGGAACGCCTTGCCGAAGCTGGAGTTCTCCACCTTGTGCTCGCCGTCCTTGATCATGGCCTGCAGACGGGCCGCCAGCTTGTTACCCATTTCCTGCATGGTCAGCTGGGCGCCGTCCTCCACCATGCGCGCGATCGTGTCCCTCAATCCCTTGGAAAACATCTTGGGCAGGTAGTCTAAGACGTTCGGGGCCTGTTGGTCGGGGAGAGGACGCGCAGCATCAGGCGGAAACACCGCAGGGGACTGGTCCGTGATGCGCTTGACCTTGGCGAGGAAGGTAGGCGGGTCCTGAGGTTGGTCGCGGTCATCGAATTTCATCGATTCCAGACCAGCGACACGGATTGTCTGCTGGGTCCTGTTCTGCTGGTTGCAATGACCTTCATCACGCAGCTCCAAATACAACTCTCCAGCGTTCAGATCGTAGATCGTTGTAATTCGGGCGAGCGTGTAGCCAGGTCTTACAAGAACCCTGAACCAGTCAAGGACTTCAACATAGCGGCCTTCAGGTTGCGCCATTTCTGGGCAACCGTCTGAGCCTGCTGCCCGGGCCCTCCGGGGAGGCCGGGCTGACCGAGATTGGCGACGACGTTGCTGAAGTGGATGTCTAGTCCGAGGCGCGTGACCTCCTCACGGACAGAACGATCCCACTCAATCCAACCAGTCGCATCCGGCAGCTTCGCGTCGATCTCTGCGGATACCGCAGTCATCTTGTTTCTTCAATGAATCTACTGTCACTAGTGTAAGTAGCACAGACTGGCGTCTAAGTCGCAAAGCAGTGCTGGACTTTGAACACACCTGCCACACTGAGTGACTAAAGCTTCTACCTAAACAGGTCTTTCAATCAATTCCAGCACTTCAATCTCTCAGCAGACAGGGCGAAAGCCTCTGGCTGCGTTGCTTCCTGTGTGTTCAATGTCATTCAAATTCATCACATGGAATGACCCTGATCCTGGTCAGAGTCAAGTGGCTAAACAGCATGGGAGTACCTCCCTCAGTGCTGTCGGTAAGGTGCTCAACCCTGACGGGAGTCAACCCCCTCAGGGTGGTCATTCTGAACGTCTAACACGAGCGGAGTCCCTTCATTTCATTCCGATCGTGATGGCTTTGCCTTCGTAGTATTTGGGGGATTCGGGTCAAATGGTGAAGCGATTCCTTTAGGATCTAGCTAGTTCAGGTCATTCCGGTCTTGTCATTTCATTGGGAGCAGGCCTTTCAGATCATCTTGAGAAGCTTCAGACACAGCTGCGCGAGGGTTCTGATCACATGGCCAACAGTTTGAGTGTGCCGCGCTCTAATTTTTCGATATTGCTTTCAACTTTTTCATCCGAGACGGTGTCTTGATCTGGGGGTGCTGACTCGGCAAGATCCCAAAAACGCATGTACTCGCCGAGTCTTTTGAATCCAGATCCGGCAAGTTTGATGCCTGCCCGGATTCCATTCCCCATAATGCTTTTCAGGATTTTCAAAACCTTTTCATTCAGCACAAGGCTCACCATGCGGGGTACAATTTTTGCGAGGACGAAGTCGTTCGCGCGCCGGCCGAAATGGATGGACTCCAGAGCGCCCTCAATCTTTGAATCAAGTTCCTGCTCGACTTTTCTGCGGATGAAGGGCCCGACAACAGGAATCGAAGACACAAGACCTCCTATTACCGCTAAAACTTTAGTTTTAACCGCAGCAACAGTCTTATCACCGGTCACCGTAGCGAGGATCTGGCGCATCTTTGTTGTGAGGCTTTCGAGCGAGAGAAATCTGCTGCCTTTCGTTGGTTTCGCAGCTTGCTCTTGGCCCTTTTCAGGGCCTTTAAATAACCTTTTTACTGCCTCAACTCCACCTTGAAATTTTTTTGCACCCCAACTCAACAAGAAGGACAAGCCGTTCTTCAACGACCGCAGCGTCCGGGCCATGGCGTGGCCGGTAAATCCACTGACGAGCCTTGGAATTTGAGTCATCGTGGCGTGAGACATGCGTTGATTTAGCATGAGCGGAAAATTCATGCAGGGTCGGTTTGCGGGCATGCAGAACATGTACTTGGAGGTGAAGCACTTGTTCTCGTTTTCTTCTTTGGCTGCGCGGCGTTCCGCACAGGCACTGGTCCTCGCCGCAAGTGTTGCCTTTACATAATACCGATCCGCCTTCTCAGGGCTGCAAAAACAAAACTCATGCGCTAAGCTGGTTCCGTCATCAGATTCGGCTTTCGCGGGAGGGTCTGTTCGTTTTTCAGAGTTTGGCACTTGTTCGTGCCACTCCTTGCAATAGTTCTTACACAGCACATCAGCGTAGTCGTCGTCAGTTGCAATGCACTTCGCGTTCTTGTCGCTTGATTGTGCGCCATTCGCTCGGCATCTTCGAGGGGAGAAATTCGGCCATCCACTTGCTGCGCGTGTGAGTTTGTTTTCATGATACAACTACACCAACGATGTACATTGAGAAGAAACATTCTTTTTTCTCTCTATGTATTATTTGTACGTATGCAAAGTGTGGTCATTTACTATACTGCAAGGAAAATAATGCTCAGTCTTTTACGTACATCCATCCAATATGCACGCGCTGCAGAGTCTGGAGTTGCGGCAGGTCGCACAATGCTTTGGCGAGGTATGTGCGTGTTCATTCGCGCCCATGCTAAATCATGTTCATAGATACAAAGTCGCGCGCTCTGCTCATAGTGAGCATTGGCAGTCGTGGCTAGGAATGTGCTGTCGTAGTTTGTTCGACGTTACTAGGCCTGGAATTTCTCCCTCTTCGCACTGCAGTTCGCCGAGCGTCCCCGTCTTCGGTGGGCCTGAACACTGTGGAACGAGGCGCATGATGAGACCTTCCATTTTCTCGTTCATCTGTCCGTCCTCAAGTGGCTTCAGGCAGCAAAAAAGCGCATCGTCTTGGGTGGTTGCGGTATCACTCGGCTCACCTTCTTGACTGATTGGTTTTCGCTTCGGGAAATAGCTACTGCGCGGCGGCGGTACAAACGTCGACTTGTTTTTTTCCACGCATCTCCCGTTGCTCGGTTGGTTTTCAAAGACAGCTACAATCCTGTCGGAGATGACTTTGTTCACAATCGGCTTCACCAAGAAGCCAAGGGGTCCTGCGATGACACCAACGACCGTGGACACTACCATTCCTACAACATCGCAGAGCAGAGAAAGTATGTTCGGGAACAAGTACTTCCCCGGAGACTCGTAATACTTCGGCAAGACCAGAGCGCCCACTCGTATGAACGCACCTTTGATTTTTGTTTGAGCTGTATCCATCAATCTTCCAATTGGACTTTTGTCGCCTTTCTCGTATATGATTTTCTTTTCGTCCTCAACTTGATCTGGCTCGGCGTTTTCCTCATTTTCCGCTGAGCCTTCGATCGGGATACCAGCGGCTTCAAATTCTTTGTCTTCGTTCGCGATCTGTTCGGCAACTGCTTCGAATGATGCGTCGCCCTCTTTCATTGAACTTAGCGCACGTATTAAGGCCGTCACCTTCTCGTTTGTCGCAAAAGAGGAAAGCTTTTCTTTGATTCGGCTGATAAAGGCATTTGCGCCACTTTTTTCGGCATCCGTACTTCCTGCTAGTAACACGGAATTGAGCTTGTCGGCCACTTTCTGGAAAATGTCGCTTTCATTCGACAAATAGTAAACCAGGGCTTCGAAGATCGGTCCCTGCGGGGTCGCCCACTCATTGATAACGATACTGAGATTGTCGCGCAGTAGTTCGTAGATTCTACTTTCTGTCGATCTTGCGTACTGCTTCATACCCCGATCGAGCAACAGCAAAAACGGCCCTGAAAAAAGCAAGCCCGCGAAGGTGCCAAATGGCGGAAACAGGGCTGCGAAAAATCCTTTCAGCAGAATTCCAAATACGGCGCCAAGCTCCTCCACCATGGTATCGACCATGAGGACTACCGAGTTTCCCTGGACGAGATCCAGCAATCCACGGCATCGTTCTGAAAAATCACGGCACTCAATCGGGCGATCAGCTTTGCAATCAATTCTTCTGCGTCAGCACCAGGGAAAATATCGCACAGAAACGTTACTTATTGCCCGTTTGAAGAAAGAGCGGTAGAACTACAAGCAAATTCATTAATCACGCAGGGCGCCTCAGCGTCTATCGATAGTGCCTGCACATTTTGAAGGCCCACTCCTTCCAGGGGTTGAGCGCAACAGGTCGCGCGCTGGCGCCGTCTTGTTCTATTGAGCGCCTGAGGATTATTCGCATCGTAGCATTTTCATGACGCGAGCCATGACGGTCTTCACGGCCGAAGTCATATCAGTTCCTTTGTCACTGAAATATAGCTCGATGTGATCTTGGAATTTTTGAATAACTGTCTGCGTTGCAGTGTCCTTAGCTGCTTGGATCGCACCATCCAACAATCCAGAAGTTGAAGAAAGGAGGGTGGGGGGAAAAATGTTCGCGCGGGTCTCCAGCAGCGAGCCTGTTTTTATGGGATGAGCAGGGACGAGAGCACGACCCACGGTCTCCCTCCCATCACTTCCCGTAGCGGGTGCAGCATCAGCACGGCGCGGAGCAGGATCCTCATCGTGTTTTTCCTGTGCGGTCTCCTCGTCCTTCTCCGCATCCGTCTTCATCCTGGACGAAGGCGAGACCACGACGACGGTTCTTTCAGCCAGACGTTTCTTGAGTCCGGGAGTACCGACGGTTCCTTCCGTGTCTGCTATGCTCGACTGCGTATTTTTCTTCTGGTGCAACTGTTCTTTCTCCGCAGCAGAGGATGCGCCATCTACAGTAGTTTCGCTTGGGTCTGTTATTCGTGCAGAAAAATTTCGCTTCAGATGAAGCGGGGACGTTTTCTTATCGTGCAGAGCCTCAACAAAACACATACTGACCACAAGCGGGACGATATGCAGATCGTGCCACACCGAGGGCCTCTTCGCGCGCTTATCAATCATTCGCAGAATGGAGCTCTTTGGCCCATAAGAATCGCTTCCAGCAGCCTGCCTGCAGTAAGGCAAGTGTCATCGAAGCACTTATCAAGCCCACAAAAAAAAACATTAAGAATACACGTTTATCCACTTCATCGATCATGCGCTCGGGTCGCTTTCGACCACCGATTGTTTAGATGATAGGCGAATAAAACCTCCTCCACTTTATCTACTGTATCTGCGCAGGTACACTGCATATGTTCTCTAGTGGATCTGCTAGAAAATCCGTTGCCGTCTTCTTTCCACCTGCATCTTGAGGATAACTCCGAGTAGCGGGATTCTCATCATGTCGTCCGGGATCGTGATCCTCTCCAAGCTCGCCTCCATCGCGCTGACGTCCATCAGCTGGCGCTAGTGCTCTCACCAGATCCTCGCGCGCACTCTCTGGCGCAGCGGCCGCCGTGCTGCCGAGGTTACCAGTCCCCTCTTGCGCAACATGAACATCCTTCGGCACGACAGTCGACGGCGTAGTCGAGGATCCACTTCCTGCAGCACTACCCGAATCGCTTTGATCCACCACGACCTTCTGCCCACCAAGCAGTTGGCCCGTCCTTTCCACTCGTTCGGTAATGGAGATGGGAATCAAACCTCCGGAGACGCCGGTAATAGGTTGGTGAAAAGATAGATTGGATATCACGAGGAATCCAGCTCGTCGCACAAGAATCCCCAAACAACGGAGGGCTCCGGAGGGCCGCGCGCCAAGGCAAATTGATCCGCCGCCGCAGTTTTGTAGCTCGCCGCCGAGCCAAGGCGGCGCTCGCCCCATCGTCATTGCAGCATGTTTCCCTCGGTGGTGCCTAGAAGTGTTGGGTGTGGGCAGTTTTTGTCAATTTCATGAGTGAAGCAGAAGCTCGACAAGGAGAAGCTGGAAGCGGATAAATCAATTTTGCACTCTGGAGCTTCGTATCTATTGATTCCTTCTGTGATCATTTTCAAGCAGGCACAGCTCTTTACAAGAGCGCAGAAGTAGCCGCTCAGATTCGATGCAGAGGTGAGCGTGCGTGAGAATGCTTATGGTGAAGCTCGGACCTGCATGCAAGAGGAACTGCTTTTTCCCATGGATGTAGGGAATTGTCGCCAACTTTATTTTTCGGTCAGTTTGTAGTCACTGTGGGAATGGCAATTACTGTTTCGCCACAACAATATTTTCAACACGGTTGCATGTCGTATAAGTATTGCAGCGCAGATCATGGTGCCAGCTACAGCTGATTCGGCCCTGGGCGGCAAAGGGATCAGTACGTCTTCTGGACTTTTCTGAATGCTTATGAGGAGTGCCTTTTTGTTGTACATGTTGCGCAGCGTCCTATTGTCTCCTACTCTTATTTACAGGGTCATTCTCGCGTTTATTTCTCGGATCACGACGCACGTCCTTTCTTTAGTGCGATTCCAGCGTTGACTTATCGCCTATTATCGACTTGTAATCAATTTAGATTTCGGTTTCGAATCTTTAATTTCCATACTTACCGTTGTAGTACCTCGCCAGTAGCAAAGATGCACTTGCGTAGGTGTCGGTGGTGCTACTCAAATGGACTATTTATTTGGCAGTTCCATAGATACTTTTGTCCTTTCAGCAATGTTACTTGTTGTACGTACCTTCACGAACGGTGGGAATCTTCAATAAACCTACGATGGAGGTAGAGGAAGTTGCATACGGCGCTACCAGCCTCACTTTCGCAAACAACCTCGAGCGCACCCAAGGGTGAGAATTGGAGGAACGAGCGTGCTCGCCTTGGGCATTTTGTAGCTATAATTCCATCATTTGCGCGTGCTGGTAAAGAGATACAACAGAAGCCAAGTATAACGCCCTGTCGTAGTCCTCTTCCCGGCCGCTGGCTCTAGTAGTTCGCGCTCGCATTTTTCTCCAGGATCTGTTGCAACGGGCCCAACAACCGGCTGAAGGTCTTCCGGTCCACGGAGAGCAACTGATTTTTATGGGTTTGTCATGCGTGTCATCATCAGTAGAAGTAATGGCTTCGTATTATGCGAAGAAATGTATCCATGCTTTTTCTTCACGTTTGATATAGCCATCTTTCTACCTTGCAGTCCGACCGCGTCGTCACGTTGGCTTGTCGCAGGTCGTTTCTCAGCAGCGCAAGCTCACCGAAAAATTGCCCTGGACCGTGGTCTATGCATCGCAAAAATGTTTTTGTTTTCAAGCTTTGTTCTCACGGCACAAAACAGGGACATGAGTTTCGATGCACCTCCATGTAACTGCATGTTGGCACGCAGGTTTTTTTGAACGGGAAGATAGAGCACTTAAATTTGTCGTTTTACAACATCACAAGCAGTGCACAGTGCACAAATTAGGCACTGGGCGCCCTTTAGTCACACAAACTGGCGCACGATCAGTTCTGTTCTCCGTGCTGCCTCTTATGCGTACGACCTTCAATTATGACAGAAAATTTGCAATGCGTAAACTCCAATAGTGAGATGTCTGGGCTGTTGCCCTTCCATGCGTACAGCGCGCCGTCCTCCACGAGGTAAAAGGTGTCGCCTGCAAAGGAAATAGATAGAAAGAAATCTACTGATCGAAGATATGTCTCTGATCATGCATCGTATTTTTCTAGAACAACCTGTTTGGCAATGGATAAAGATATCACCGTCAAACCTATCACGGAGTCTGTCACGCGCAGACACAATAACCAGCAAACCTGATTCTCCTTGCGTCACGACATTTGAACCCGCGGGCACAATGCTCGGCTTTAATGCGTCGGCCAGCTGCGAAACTTCGTATCCGCCCAAATCCTTGATGATCTGCACTCCCTGCAAGAAGGCGATGTACTTTTCTCGCTTTTTACCTGGTGGGTGGGGGTAGATTGGCATTTGCATTTTTCTCTATCTCCAAAGGGAATTTCTAGAAAGGATCCCGCATGAAGAAAAACCTGTTCTCCGCACATTCTGCATGAGAAACTCATCAACAAAAAGTACTTGCTGCGTCCTTCACGATGGCGTTGAAAGTTAGTCGGTCGAGTTTCCACAACACCGATGGCTCTGCGGCGTCGACGGAAGCTGCCCGTGGACAGTTGTACAGGAGCGCCAGTTCGCCAAACGCGTCTCCGGCCTCGCACGTCTTCACGACAACTTCTCCCTCCAAGCCTTTATTTATCTTGCACTGGCACAGGAATATGGAGGTGGAAAAATTTCGAATGAGTGGGGGTGTTCATCTAGTTGTTTATGATAAATCGCTGACAGTCAATGACAGAAGCCTCCTGCTGCGAAAATGAAAATGCGCGTGGTTCTATGAAAGCTATGTATGAAGATCCCCCACCGATCTTTTCTGACGAGATTTCCTTTGCATATCACCCTCCTCGATGACGTAGAGACAGTCGCCGTCGTCGTTCTGATTTCATTTTTGTTTTCTGGATGATCTGCATTACAGGCGTCAAAAAACGTGAATCTTATATAGCTTCTTAATCCCGTCCAATTACTACCGCCACGAGAAAGCGTGTTTGTCATGCAGATCCAACATGAGACCCCATTTACCTGCTGGATGATTCTTTCTCCAGCGGCGGGCTTGACTTCCTCCATCGCCATGACAACGATTTCGAGTTCGGATTCTTCTAATTCAGTATCGAATGTCAAAACTAGAGCTTTCCTAAAATTCTGTTGCTTCTCGTACGATGCATACTTACCTATGACATCACACATGTTGACATTCAGCCAGAAAAAAATGAAAACTCCTCAGTTCTATCGCATAGGTAGAGAACAAGAAGGAGCCTTGCAGGACTTGCCGGATTCGTGCCTTCGCCTCGTCTGCGATTGTGCTGATGAAAACTGGTGGTGCGCTAATTCAATCAGTACATATGGAATTACATGAGCATGGCTGCCAGCACACCAAAAGTTTTCATCTTGATAAACTTTGGGATTTCCACCGGTTTGTAGTCCTTTTTCTTGTTCCACTGCCCGTATGCCTCGGCGGATACTGACCCACGGTATGGAAGGAAATAAGGGCGTGTGTCACGGTAAACTTCTCTTTCGGACAAGTTGCTCTTGAATTGTTGCAGATGCACCATGCGACGTTCGAGGGCAGCACCAGCAATTCTTTGGTTGCAGTAGCTAGTCTACACTTACGTTTAGCAGCGCATGACAGAATGTCCCCCTCACGCAAAACTTTCTTCTTCTCCCTCATGCTGCGATTGCATTGATCAATGGAGAAGATCTCATGGAAACGCCCTTGTTCTACGTTCATAAACGGGGCCCCTTCTTGACTGGTGGTGGTGGGAGCTCGTCGACGACATCGTCGTCGTTATCGTCGGACTCGTCCGCTAAGGCCAGTTTGTTCTCCAAATCTGCAATCTCCTGCTTCACGGCATTTATTCGGAGTCGCAAATTGTCCGCCTCGGAGCCGCCACCTGCTGCTTTGGCGGAAAGCCAAGAGATCATGAAACCCACCGCATCGTCCGGCTTGTCTGGATAGGTTTTTTTCTTTAGTAAGAACTTCCTGAGAAAAGAGAGAGATGAATCACGTCTGGCACCAGTGGTGCACGCTGTTCTCGTCAGAGATGTTGCTGTGTTGGATGTGGAAATTTTCTGTGTCGAATCAACATTAATTCATTGTCCGTCTGACGAAGCATAAACAAAACGAGACATGGGCAAACTGACAGGTGTTACCGAGTAGTATTGCCGTGACTAGTGATTCCAGGATGGATTTTATCCTGTGTAAAACTCATGATTTTCCAAGGACAAACTGAGGCTTTTACTTATAATTCAGATCTTTCTCACCTCGCGTGGGTGCTCTGCGGAGGCCACATACGACCTCAAAGCGTTTCATGCACAACATGCACAAGCTGCAGCTGCAAAGTGAATTTTTGAAGTGGTGAGAGTACTGAAAAAATGTACTACATAATCAAAAGCGTGCCTCGGTAATTGGTTCGTGAATTGTTTACACTGGATAGGATTCACCTTCTTCTGTATGTATTCTTGATGCTCGGTTGACGCCATTTTTGATGTAGGAGATTTTCTTACCAGAAAAAAATCCTACCCAAGCAGCCACCTTCCCGGTAGCCCTACAAGCGTGAAAAAAGAAAAAATTGCGCAAAGTTTATTTCTGTCAAAACGGCAGCTCGCATGATGTGAGATAAGTCTTTGCGCGTGTTCCGTCACCTCGTCGCTGGTCTCGTTTCTTGATAGACGCTGTGCCGTCTTTGACGTTTGACCTGACCCGCCCAAGAAACAAAATCTGAATTATTTGTCCGTCTCATCGGCGAGTGCTGCAAATTCAGGAGACATCTTGCTAGCACTGATACTCCAATCCCAGAAAAAACAAGTACCGGCACCGACCCATGCGCCACGTGGCACGACTTTGACCTTCGGCGGAAAAAAGCGAAAGCGTCTAGAGGTGAGGTTGCTCTCAAAAAAAGGGCCTCTCAGTGTGTTCTAGTCTTGCTCCTACTCTCGCAAGAATCAGGCGGAGTTCTACTTCAAGCAGTGCTTTTTACTTGTATCGGATTGAGTCAAAACAATCAGCACACTGCAGGCCACACAAGACGGCGCTTTTCTTTTTTGCAGATGATAACTCGGTTTCCGACGATCTATATTCTCATTCTTCTACCAACGCCGAGGAATTGCAAGCAGCCTTCGTTGCAAGTCTGTTGTGAAAGAAGTCAGAACTTCTGTAGCTGGCACCACACACCAAAATTCAGATGAGCGCACAATCAGCGCCCTCCCTGTAGTTGAGTGTATCATGATTTTCCTCATCATGTCGACCCAAACGCTTCGTTCCACTCGACATAGCGATTCAGATCGCAGGTGAGCGGCGCGGCGTGCACGCGCGTCAGGCCCTGCGCGACGTCGCTGCTTGTTACCAGCTGCTCCTCCTCCGTGAGCGTTTTCAACTGCGACAAGTCCTTCGCATTTTCCAACTTGGCCAGGCACCGACGCAGGGGGTGCATCGCAATCTCCTTGCACAACAACCGGACATCGCTGCCGGACCAACCGGCCAGCTTTTCCGTCAGGACTTCCGGATCGAGCAGTTGCAGTGCGGTGGATGCGGTGCCGGTTCGCTCGGGCCCACCGTCTGCAGCAGCGGTTGTTTCTTTCCCGTTCTCTGATGCTGATCCCCTGTCGCTGGGCTGCCTATCTCGTTTCTGCTGGTCCTCCCATCGCACTCGGCCGGAGAGAAACCTGTGGATAGAGCTCTGTGAAGAGGATTCGAAAGGAACGTCAACTCAAAAGCCATCTGAGTCCTCGCATGTTCTGACACTGCGTACGATTGTCAAGGTTAATCTAACATTTCCACAAAGAAGTCAATAGAAGTTCTGTATAGAGCGTCGATACCGCTTCAGCAACGACTTCCTTGCTTCCGCGCATGGCAGGGGCACCAGAATCCTTTTCTCCAACCTCCGCAGCATAGCCGGGTCCAGGTCCCAGGGCAAATTGCTTGCGGCGAGGAGAAACACTTGCGGACCGTAGTCGACGGGCTGGCTGATAGCTTTGTTGCCGTCTGTTGCAGAAACGGTTGCAGTAGTACTTTTGTTGGACATCGAATTTAATCCGTCCATTTGGATAAGTAGTTCGGTTTTTAACCGCCTAGATCCCTCGTGCTCGTCGCCGCCGCCGCGGGCGCACATCACGCTGTCCAGTTCGTCGATGAAGATCGTCGAGGGTGAATGGTGCGCGGCCAGGTCGAACAGCACGCGGATCAGCTTCTCGCTTTCCCCCCGCCACTTGGACACGATGGTCGAGGCGGACACGTTGAAGAAGGTCACATTGCACTCCGTCGCGATCGCCTTGGCGAGCAGCGTTTTCCCCGTGCCCGGCGGACCGAACAGGAGAATCCCGCGCCAGGGGGCCAGGATGCCTTGGAACAGCTGGGGGTACTTCATGGGAAGGACCACCGCTTCCTTCACTAACTGCTTGGGCCGCTCCAAGCCGACAATGTCGGTCCACTGCACGTTCGGGTTCTTCACGCAGATGTCCCGCTCGATCAGTGTGGCCAGCTCCTTCAGCTCGGGATTGTAGGCGTATTCCAGCGGCATCGGCTTCCGCACCCGGTTCACGAAATGGTCTACTCCGGGGCCTTGGCTGGCAGTCTGCAGGAGGTTCTTCGCATTCTGCCCGATGATGGATATGTCGCAGGCGTTCATCGCACCGGCGCCGTCAGAGCCGGTAGAATTGTCCACTCCCGCGGTTGTTGTACCATTACCGCCGTCGGTTGCGGCGGAAGAGGACGAGGAACTGCTCACCGTCGTCCCGACAACCACTCCACTCCCGCCACTGCTTGCTTGCGCTGCTCCACCACCGCCTGACGCTGCGTTTCGCGTGGACAGCCGGCGCTTGCTGGCCGCTGGATTGTTCGTCGCACTGGGTGGTCCTCCTGCTCCTACTGATCCTGGTTCCTCGGGGTTCATCGCACTTGCTCCTCCAGCACCATGAGAAGGTGCACCAGAACTACCCGCAGCTCCACCACCGCCCCCGGTTGCGCCCCCGACCGCCGGCAGCATTCCGTACCTGTAGGCGTTTTTCGCCATCTTTCCACCGCCCTGCTGGGCCAGCGCACCTCCTGGGTTGTCCTTGAGCAGCTTGGGCTTCTTTCCAAACTTCATCTCGTAGTAGGTTTCGAACTCTTGGAACACCACATCCAGGTCCATGTTGTCCGCGCAATCCAGACTGTCCAATTGCAGATTCGTGTCCTTGGCGACCGCCTGGGCTGCGGTGAGGTAGCCGGAGTGCTGTAGGTGGTTCTGAATGAAAATCAGAATGTTCTTCTTCCGATCCTGGATTTTGCGCAGCTCGGAAGACCGAGTCTCGGACTCGGTCTTGATGCGGTTTAGCATCATCTTGTGCGAAACTGTGGAGGACTTGTACGAGAATAGCGCGCTTAAGTACTCTCAGGCAGCTTTCCTTCTCGAACCTCTTCTTCTCGAACTTTTCTCGACACAAGTTCAAGTTTGCACCGTTCCTGGTTCGTAGGGAGCGGGATAAATATCCTGCAACAGTTTAGAATTGGCGCGAGCCAGCGTGGAGTTAAAGCATATGCGAGAAGGTCAAGCTCAGGCAAGGGTTTAGGGTTTAGGTTTTTTCTAAATCTCTTGCTGGAGGAAAAAAATGCTCTCAGCTCTTTTGAAACAGTTCACTCCCTCTCGTGGTCTGTGCCGGTTTGTTGTCACCGGGCGCTGTTCATCGGCGCAGAAAGTGGAATTTCGTCGCAGCTCGCAAAATATGCGAGACGAAACCCGCCACTGCTGCAGCACATCTTTCGGTGGATAAGTGCCCCACACAGCACGAAGAATTGATCGTGCGCTTCGTCGGAAACTGAACGCTTTTGAGCTGAAATTTCGATTTCCCCATCCGACCCTCGGCCTTGACGAAAGGGAGAGATGCTGACCCTGCATCACAGGTTGATAATCCCCTTCTTTCGTAGTCGTCAAAATTATTCTAGTGCAGACTCCGAAAAACTACATGCGCAAAAAATTTGTCCACACTGCGTCTTTTCTCAACCGGGAAAAGACGAACCCAGACTGGAGGCACAGGATTACACCTCTGTGTCAGTTTCTACTGGGCCCGCAACGCTCTCCACACACAGCAAAGTAGTCAATCATATTAACTACCGCCAACTCGTCCTATACAGCGAGCGGCTTTTACAACAGCTTTTCGAAAGCTCACTACTCGCTGTGTTTGCAAGAAACCTATGTACCTCAACACTAAGCAAAGATCCTGTGCAAAAGTATCGTACTCGTAGTAATTGCATTTATGCATTACAAATCTCTTTTACAAGGTAAATCAGCATTACAAATTCAATTTGTCATGCTGAGCTAATTTGTAATGCAATTTATACGAGTACGATGCTTTTGCATTGCATAGTTCACGACATCAAGCAAGATGTCAAGAACCGAAGGAAGAACCACCTCCCCAAGAACAACAACAGAAGCGGCGATGAAAACCGCGGAGAGGTCGTTCTTGCATCTGCAGCTGAGCCGGGAGGTAGTACTACGAGCAGGAGTTTAGAATCGAAAGAGGAGGCTGACCAACAGCAACAGTCGCTGCGGGAGATTCTCTCCAAGGTGTACGGTGACCAGAGCGCTTCGGTCGCAGGCGCAACTGTATCCGCAGCGTAGGAGCTGTTCTTGGCGGTTTAACAACCTCCTTGCGGTACGTAGGATAAGAACTACCGTCGACAGCTTATTTGTTGCCGCCACCTTACTGGTTTACGTTTACTATGTATAGCGAAAAGTATTTTACCACGAGGATTTTGATACCGCCCTGTTTCAACTCCGTCTCCCTGATTGATGTCATCATTTTCCTAGGTTTTATTTTTCGCCCAGGCCCTGCTCCTGGACGGAGAACTCTTGGCGGTGAAAGTGAAGGAAGAAAACCAACTCATGCGGACTACTGTCATTCGGAGGACTTCATCTCCGACTGTACAAGAGCAAGAGCACAAGCGGATCGACATTCGTTTTGTTCTTCGTTGCATCTGCTTCATGACTAACAACAGCATCGATCGTACTGATGAAGGAAGATGCTGCACCACAGGGGACGACCGTCCTCCCAAGATGGAAGGCTCGAAGATCAGGCTTTATAAATCGTGGCAAACTCCTGCTCTTCTTGGCCTGGTGCGAGTAGATCAAGGTGATTGGCATTTTTTTGATGGTTGTTTCGAAATCTCAGTTGAGTTCCTTTGTCGCGAAATCAGAGATCATGTAGATGACCTGAAGGTCACGCGTGCGTTCGGAGTAAGTCTTTGGTCGGTAAAGAATTGTGAGCGCGGAGAAATAAATCGGGTGCGAGCAAGAACGTAAGTATGTACCTTCTTCAGCTTCTCGACGCGGACTCCGGCACTGTGGTTTATTCGCGCCAGAAGGACGTGCCGCCCAAGTCCTTCGCTGAGTCGTCTCTGTACCATGCGCTATTCAACTCGACGAAGGGCAGGCTCAAGGGTCTTCGTGGCGGGCGAGACAGTTTTAGTGTTGGTACGGCGCTGGGACGACCAGGAGCGGCCGTGGCAGCCACGACGGCACCGGGAGGACTACAGAAGGATGGATTTATTTTTCGGAGTTCTTCTTTCGCCGAAGCCGAACTCGAACATCAAAGGGTCGTGCCGCCAGGCGGCCTGCTTTTCTTTGATTCGTGGAGTGCGGAAGAGTTGTGGTCCCGTCCTGCTGCAACGACGAGAACAACTTCGTCGAGACCAAGAGCAGGAGACGCCGGCTCTGCAAATGTGGGTATGCGTTTGCCCTTCAGTAGGCTCCTCGTGGTTCTGCTGCTACCGCGCAGCAGGAGCACCAGCACTTCCTCGCCCGGTCCTGCTCGTGCGCACGAGGATCCAGAAGATGCTGGCTTTCATCGCGAAGATGTTGATGATAACTCCTCTTCGGAATTAGAATTACGGTTGCGAAAGACGATTATGCGAGATCTGAAGGGAGGACTGCAAGCCCTAGATTTGTCCGCTGCATCGCCAGCTGGTATGACGTCCACTGCGGCTTTAGCTGTTTTAGGGAGCTTCTTGGAAACGTTTTACACCGCAATTGTCGACGGTGTTCTGGGGAAGACAACGGAACAATTGCCTATCTCATTGGAAAAAAGAACACACCATTCCGCTTGAATTAAAGCGCAAAAAATCATTGGTGCACGACGTCTCTATGGAAGCTATACATAGCTAAGGTTGTGTGATCTTCCTCTTGCATGTCCGAGTCAATGTGTAGAAAAGCATTCAAGAATGTGCTGGGTCCGAAACCGAACCTGTGCACGACGTGACGTGCTGCCTTTTTTCTGCTCCACCATACTACGAAGAACAAACCTCCAACTCCTACACAGCGAGCGGCTTTTACAACGGCTTTTCGAAAGCAAAATTGCAAGTTGTGATTCTCCGTCGAGGACCAGACGTCTTGAGTTGAATCAATCGAGTCCACAGCTTATGCTCACGAAAGGTAGTTCTGCATCTCCAGGAGCGAGGTGTGCGCGCTGGTGTACGTTTTGTACAGCAGCAAGTGCATCCGTGCCAGCTGCTCCGCCAAACTCGCACCCGCGTGCTCCAGCGCGTCCGTTGCTCCAGAGAGAGTCGCAAATGCGTCTTCTTCTTGGGAAAGCCCCGGTGTGGCCATGCTGAAGAAACTCGAGGAGTAGAAATGCCGGAGCATGTTTCGAATGTTGCTTTGGCTTTAGCTGTTTGAATATGCGCGAAAGTTCTGAATCTGTGCGAAGGTCATCTTGTGATATTGACGATCGACAAGAAAATGTCAAGGCGAGACGCCTAGAGGTTCAATGACATCTGCGCGTACGTATAATTCCTGGTGCTTGCATCGTAGTACTACTGTTTGCGCCTCCGCGTCTATTTAGTTGCTCATGCTTGAAATCTTCAGAGTCTGAATCAAAGGGCATCACTACATGGTTTTGCATGCTCATCCAGAAAGAGAAGCATCAATCTCGAGGCAACACAAATCTGAAAAATGAGAGATCAGATGCACGGAAAGCGAGCGACTCATGGTCTGTGTCCTAGCACCGAACCTCGTGCTTCCTCTGCAAACTTGAATCCATATGGGCTTTGCAAGTTTCGCTGCTAATAGATACTTCCTTTGCCGTGGTGAAAACGAACCGCTCAGTGCAATTGAAACTGTCCGAACGAAGCCAGCCGAGCCTCGTTCTCGCTCAACAACACGAAATACTATACGGTGCGAAAACGATGCCAAAACACAATGCTTAGGGTTTTCTGCAATACAAAATCACATTAACGCCTGAATCGACGACGACCCGGGACACGATGGCATGGATTTTTGTTCTATCGTCGCCATAAAATTTTCTCGTCCGATATTTTGCTTCGTCGGCAAGCTGCAGTTTGTAATGGTATAATCAGATACAATCTTTTGAATTCTCATTCTGTCAGCTATACCATCTTTATCGTTTTTTCACTTAGTCTTTTTCTGGCATCGTGATTGATTTTTCGATTGGCTGTTTTGTACAAGTCACAATACCAAGTTGCTGTAAATAATCTAAACCAACAAAAATAGTTGCTTAATCAATTTCGAGGTAGGCAGGTTGAACAACACGTCGGTCGTGTGAAACTGAGGTCGAGATAAAAGCATTACCGTGGCAGCTCCTACAAATTGTTCTGCAATGCAGACGCGAGACCTGGATTGTTCGTGGGGCTGCGATTAATAGTGGCTTTTACCCGCGATGCCGCCTACTTTGTTTTTTATTCCGGGCTCGCGCGTGCGTCGCTTAAGTACATAAGTGCATCCTTGAGTAACGAAGTTAGTAGAGCTGGTCGCACAACCAGCACTTCGGAAGCGCGGCATCACCGGGGCAGGGTGAATCGGAGGTGAAGCGGATCATTTCGCTGCTAATTCTATTCAATAGGATAAAGTAGTTGCTTTCGCAGATGATCGCCAGCTTTCTTGGAATGTCACCACTTCTCGTCCTTTTGCTTTTGGAGCAGCATAGCCTTCGACGGTTCCTTCCAGGTTGTATCAGTTGGCTTCGTCATTCTAATCTAGGATTGCAAACGCAACTTCCAGTAGTTGCCAACGGTAAAGGCTAATGTACGTCAGTGGTTTTTTACCTGGGTCTACATAGCTGTGTAAGTAGGCACTTTTTTTTTTGCGAGACTTTCTTTCGACTTTTCTTGTTTTATCATACGGTCAACGTTGTTGTTACATGAAGTAGGCATTAATTTCAAACTGTTGGCAAACAATAATTCATTGGAAGACTGACATTGATGATAAACACTTGTTTCTGTGGAGTGGATATAGTGGCGATTGGCGTTGCCTCTTACCCCAACCCTCGATAGACAGACGCGGGCTTACATCTTTTCGCGACCTGGCACACGACTAGGAAGAGGCAGTGTGGTCGCCTCTCAGGCCTGAGCACAAGCCGAAACCCTAAACCAAAAATTTTTGTTTCTCACTTGGTTCGGTTCCATCATACAATTAATCATGTATCTTCGACTCTGGCAAGACAGCGGAGTGAGGAGGGGTATTTCTTCAATAATTTCTCATGACGGTAAGCAAGTTCAAGATTTTTTGCGTATTTTCTTGCGGTAAACAATAAATGGAAATTGTGTTTTTCAGCAAATAGGTGTAGATGTCGATGTTCACGTTTTAATAATACAGTTTCAGTCAATCCTCGGATGTTCACAACAGTGATATAGTGTTCGCGTCGAGAAAGTCAAAGCTGTCTCACGGGTGATAGGTATTTCTTCAAAGAAATTTCTTAATTTTCAATGGCAAACTTGGATACTCTTGTCATGATACCTTTACCGTCCGGCGGTCCCATTGTTGGGTACCTCTCGTCCTTGTTCTCTGTGTTCTCTCTACCTGTTTGTTTCGTTGCTTAAAATCTAGTCCACTTGTGATTCAGCTCCTGATCATTCGAGGTCCGGGCTTCTACTGCTTCACTTGCGCGAGCGGAAGTTCATGTCGCTCGCCCCGACTGTATGCATGCGAGTCTCCTAAAAGATCTATATTGATTGTGGTTTTCCCACTGTCATCTTCGTAACAAATAGAAAGTTTCTTTGCTTTATCCCTGAATCAGATCACGACTGTTACCTGGCAACACTCAGGCACGGCGGAAGTCCTCGCCTTCGCTGCTCGCCAGAGTGGTGCTGCTCGCTGGCCTGCGTATCAAATTGAAAAAAGCCACCTGCCCGATCATACTTGGACGAGGTAAATTCGGCGAATCTTGGCCGCAAGCCAATTAATTGTTGATGTAATGTATAGAGGACCACTGTGCAGGCAGATGAGATGCTGCTCGCCCCTCGCAAGAAAGATTTGAATTAATGCACTTGTCACCCTTACGAGTTTGTCATTGCGCACATGGTATCCGCCAAGCTTTCCCTTTAGATTGCTGCATATCTTTCGTCCAGGTTGCATGCATTTAGACGCCGTCGCAACCCAGAAGTCTTCTTCGTTTTATTCTCCTCGTTTCTATCATTCTCACTCATAGTCCGGTGGGGTAACCAATGCAGCGCACAACCACCTCGCCAGAAAATACAGGAAAGTGGCTTTTTCCCCAGGATAGACTCGCCTTCACTTGCATCGGCGACGGCCGCCGCACTATCCTGCTGCTCCGGCTGGCTGCAGCTTGGCGCCGCGCTCTTGTTCGTCTCGTGTGAGCCTGCAGCTTCCGCATGTTCGTCTGTCTTTCGAATCCCAGAGAAAAAAGGTCGCGCGTTATACTTGCAGAACATCACTACAAATGCAAGAAACATCACTGCAAGAGAATAAGCATCTCTGTCTGGTATACCTGACGCAGCATGCTACGTGCCCGCAGTTCATCGCCAATCATTTTCTTTGTCGATTTCTGCACTTTTTAGTTCCACATACAAACATAGCGTGCTATTTTTTTCCTGTGTGATATGCTCGATCAGTTCGTTTTCCTGCGCGATCAGCTGCCGTTGCAAGAAGTCTTGCTGCAGGCCAACACGTACGCCCGCTCTCCAACCGCGCGCGACCCGCACTATCAGAATGCAGGAGTACTAGAACTTTCCTTGTCCTGTGCTACCCAGCTATAGAGGCATACTTACTTATGTGGAGCGAAAAGCAATATTGATTTTTATGGCATACGAAGCCTCCGCATATGAAATTGTTATCCGGGTATCTACTTCCTCGAATACTCACAGCCACTGCTGCTGCTGCTCGGACAACAGCTCTCGAAACACAGTCTACTTTTTCATCGCGTTCATTTACAAAAGGTAATTATGACACTGAGGGATCGCTGTGGAATAGTTCTTATCAATTTCGTTCTCTGATACGCAGGACCAGAGCCGCACACCCGCCGAGGAACAGCATGCAGAGGAGGAGGGAACTGGTGGTGGTGAAAATGCTGGGGGAAGAGAAAACAGCAGAGATTTTGGTGGAGCTCGAAAATGTGGTCGTATCACTCCCGTCGTCAATGGATCCATGATCGCGCGAAGTCTTCAGCCCATACGAGGGCGACGAGGAGCTGATACCGTCGAGAATCTCGGTCGCAGGTCTTCGCGGCGGCTCTTGCTGCGTCAATTCGTCCACATAACTAGTACCCGGCAGAGAGACTGACGCGGGCTGCTCCTGCAGGCTGTAGCTCTCGGTTGGCGCCACTTCGTTCTTGGTGCTTGTTCCAGCTGTTTCGGAAACCGCGTGCTCTGCAAGTCCGGCAGCGTTCCGCCGCCCGCGGAGGCTGTGGCGCTTATCTCCACGTCGATCATGCGAAGTAGTTGCAGCAGCGGCAGACCCAACATCGCCGTTTTCGTTCGTCCTTTCAGTGGTGGGAGCCGACGTCGGCACTGCCCTCTCGGTACTACCATTCATGTCGATGGTACCCACACGCTCGTTGCTGACGTCGTTCTGCACGACTGACTGCCTCGATCCCGCACTGGTTCGAGTCCCTTTGCCTTGTAGCTCTTCGAAAACTTCCGGCTTCGCTTCTGCCGCTCGTTCCCCAGCCTGGCCGGACCCCGCTCCCCGCAGTGAGGCACGGGAGGAGGCTGACGTGGTTGCTGCATTTGTCTGGGTCGCCGTCTTCTTTTCCACAAATTTCCTGGGCCGCTTGTGGTCGTCCGGGTGCGCCGTCGCTGGTGCGTTTTTGGTGGTCGGCCTCTGCTTCTTTTTCGCAAATCTGCTGGGCCGCTTGTGGTCCGCCGGTCCACTTTCTCCGATACTAGGTTGCTGCGGGAGAACATTTTGGTTGCGTTGTTTTGCAAGAGGCGACTCCGCGCCGTGATGCGAAAAGAGATTCTGATCCTCCTCGCGCGGCGGTTCGCGTGCGCTAGGCCTCTTGTCCCGCGTCATCAACACCTCTCCAGCGGTGGGCCACTGCTGTTCCAGGTTTGGATCCACTGCGCCTTCTGTGCCAACTCCTGCGGCGACGCGGTGCTGTCGCGCGGCCACGTAAGTGGTGGAAGTACTCTATCCTGAGGAAAAACGTACCCACACCAGAGTCAGGATGAGGATTTTGCAACACAAACCTAGGAGTTTTGTGAGTCACGCATGACAAGTTGCACTATGCAGCGTAGTGCAGGTTAGCAAGTGCAGCCGCATCACAGACTCATCTGCTCATCCTGTTCACAGCATCACAAATTCCAAAACACGACTGGAAATGGCTCTCATGGGGATGCGCATTACAAGTCTTCCTGTCCTTGCAAATCTGCATTACAACTCTGGTGTGGGGACGTTTTTACTCAGGATAGCTTGGGACCTACCTTCACCCGAGTCGCTCGGTTCCACGTATCGGGCCCGGGATCGTTCTATCAAATGTAAAAGTGTCTGGGTCTGGAAGAATACAACTTGTCATGCTGATTTTGGATTCTAAAAAAATCTGTATTGCATGAGCAGCAAAGAGAGTCCAAATTTTGCAGCACGAAGAGAGCACTTGTCATGCGGAATAGGCATCAGGAAGCCCTCTAAAAATCTGTGATGCTAGGGCATGCCTCACAGACTTGAGGAGTCATGCAAAATGTGCATGACAAACCCGGCAATCTTCCAGACCCAGACATTTTTACATTTGATACGTTCGCATCATATCCTGAGTCAAAACGTGCCCACGCCAGACTGCCCACGCCAGACTCGCCATGCTTGTCTGGATAGGTTTTTTTTTAGTAAGAATTTGCTTAAAAGACAGGGATGAATCACTTCTGGCACCACCATTGGCGCAGGCTGTTCTCGTCAGAGATGTTGCTGTGTTGGATGTGGATCTTTATCTTTTGTGTGTCCTCGTCGAATCAACATTAATTCAGCTCCGTAAATAAAAGCATAAAACAAAACGAGACAGGGGCAAACTGACACGTGTTACCAAGAAGTATTTTTGCCGTGACTAGTGATTCCAGGATGGATTTTATCCTGTGCAAAAATCATTATGTTCCAAGTTCAAACCGAGGCTTTTCCTTATGAAGATTCAAATCTTCCTCACCTCTCGCCTCATGCTGTCGCGCGGCCACGTAAGTGGTGGAAGTACTCGTGGTGGTGGTTTGGAGCAATTAGAGCTTTCAGAAATTAGTTCCCAGAGCAGTTCCTAAAAGCTTCGGTTTTCAAAAATTTTGAAGCAGGTGCGTGGGATCTGCGTTTCGACCGATAATCCCGGTCTGACGACACGTCTTACGCAGGTGACTTCCAGCAATTTGTTCCCAAGGATTTTCGCCACATCAAATACTAACTCCTGGGATGTCTGCGCACATCCGAGAAGTTCTCGGATATGAGCTGACACGCGAGGAATTCCTGGATGTGAGTTCACGTCCGGGAGTTCCTCGGAGGTGAAGTCCCATCCGAAAAATTATGCTGCGCAGGTCTTCTGACCTGCTAACTCTTGGATGTGCGCTCACATGTGAGGAGTTCTCGAATGTGAGCTCGCATCTGAGGAATTCCCGGATTTGAGTTCGATATCAGCAAATCTTAGGAGCACAATTCTGCAGGCCAGAGCACGAGAATGCTACCCGAGTTTGTGTTCTGGTCTTGAAACACAGAAAAACCCGCACAGCATCATCTTGGGCGGGGGCTTAGGAGAACTATGATCCCAGGTCTCGACGCGGCGAAAATCTTAGGAGCGCGCTTCTTTATCTCCCCGACGTCGGATGATTTTGCGCGAGGTCTTCAGACCTACTGCCGGCCAGAGCACAAAGCCGACGTGGGGGCCTTGCCGAAATGTGCTCCCAGAATTTCCGGCAAACCTTGGGAACGCATTTCCGAAAGGCTAAAGTGTGGCAGCTGCTAGGCGACCCCTTATATTGAGGGCGCGTTGCTTTCAACGACCTGGCGCTGAACACGAATAACTTGCAATATACTAGCACAGCAAACAAAATACTTGCTATGCCAAGGCATTGCAAGTAATTCGTTTCCAATAGCAGGGCACTTCAAAGCAACTCGCTTTCAACGAGCAGGAGCGCAAGGCCCACTCCTGGCAGCCCGGCAGGAGAAGCGCCGCAGCCCCGCCGAAGACGGCTGCCCATTCTCCCCCAAGCTCGCGCGCTGGCTGCTTCCCAGCCACATTTTTCATGGCCTTCGGCCATTCCAAGCGACTGCGAGAGTGTGCAAGCTAAACCCCCCTCGCGGTTTGTTTCCATTTTTTTCAAACCTAAGCTTTCGGGAACAAGGGTAGGAACTAATTTCTGTAAGCCATAATTCAAATCTTCCTCACCTCTCGCCTCATGCTGTCGCGCCCCCACGTAAAAGGTGGAAGTACTCGTGGTGGTGGTGTGGAGCAAGGGCGAGGAGAGGGGATCGGCGGAATCCCAGTCGGCTGCGTTGTGTGTGTCGTACGGATCAGCTTCTTCCTCCGATGAGGTAGGGGAAGCAGCATCATCGTGGTCGCCTCGTACAATTTCGTGTTGTAGCACTTGACCAGATGCTTGCTCCCGTTCGAGCGCTGGACCTGCTGTTGGCGGTACTTGTTCACCCTGTTCCTCACGCTGGGCCTTCTCGTCCAGTTCTTGCGATCCGTTGTTTGGCTTCATCTTGATCCTGTGTAAAAACGAGGCCCCATAATCCCAGGGTAAAAATGGGCACTTTTTTACACAAGTCAACCTCAACAAATGTTGGCTATTGCGCATGACAATATTAATTTGGGCACGTAGTATGATTGTGTTTAGATACTGCGATCATCTCATCCTGATTCCAGCATGACAAAATCCCAGACAACAGTAAGAAGTGCTGCTCTTGGTCCTGCACATCATCATCATCATGGAGTCGACACGCGCACTCAGCGCCACAGGCACAGGATCTCCTGCCCGAGGGAGGAGCGGGGGCGCATGAGAAAAATTTCAGGCTTGCGGATTTGCATGAGAACTCTGGGTTGAGGACGTTTTTACACAGGATATTCTCGTCTGGCTCCTGCTGCAGGAAAGAACCGCCACGGCTGGATGATCGAGACGAGGATGATCGTCGAGAGGACGAGGCTGATCCTTTTCGAGAAGACGACGCAGATCTCGAAGAAGAGCTTTCCTTGGTTATCATTTTGAAAAGTGCAGGGCCTTCCCCAAGGAATCAAGATCTCCCACTTTGCATGCATCAACATCACCGATTTATTTTGATGCAGAATATTACTTAGCGAGAAGCAGTGTTGCACAGCTGCGCACTATAAGTGACAGGGTGCAGTGCATATGCCTGAGTCTACTCTATAAATGCGATGAGACATCAAAACGCGTTGCGTTCCAGTATATGCAAAAATACAAGATAGTGTCTCATAGAGCGACTTTGAGACTTTGCCTTTCACTTCCTGAGAGCGGTGCACTTTTCAATTTGATACTTCTGGAATTTTTGCTGGATGAACTTTTGGAACTACTTTTGGAACTGCTTTTGGAACCACTCTTGGAACTCTTCCTGGAACTGGAGCCGCCACGTCGTCTACGACCACTGTCCACCTGCACGTCGACCTTTGTTGTTACCCCAGAATCAGGGGCAGCAGCACCATGATCAGGCTCCGGGGGCGGCGGTCGGTCGGTCGTATCTACCGGGTCCCATGGCCTCTCTGGTGTATCATTTCTCGCCGGCTCATCGGATGATGCGTCGGACTGTGGCTCTTGGGGTCGCGGCGCTCGTGTTCGCTTGTTTCGACCAAAAGCACCGTAGGCGAGGCCACCGAGTGCAGCGCCGCCCACTACTCCTGCTGCACCGCAATATAGAGGATGCTCTAGACAATATTTTTTCAGGTCGAACTGCGTCTGCGGCTCTTTCTCGTATCACATAGAAATACATAGCCAGCATACCATCTTTGTAATACACAAATACATTTACCAGATGAAATCATAGTTTGTTATGCGCGACGAGACCACAGCGTGGAGTGGGAGGCATACAAGTCAGATTTACTCGCGTGCTGATTTTTGCATTAGAAATCATTTGGTATGCTAGCGCTTGCTTCCCCGATAACGACGAGGGGCTCGAGGGCGGGACCGGTCCGTTTGTCACGGGGACTGATGTTTTGGCCGGATCCGACGTAGTGCCTATGCAATAGAATCAGGCCCAGGTCATCAAAATTGTCAAGCAAAACGTGCGTCCTTCTGATATTGATGTCTGTGATGTACACAACTTACAAGCCAGCGTCAGCCGCGTAAGCACGCAAGGCAAAACAATTTAGTTGTTCTCAAAGTCATGATGGTGTACGACCCCCCTCCGCCTTCGGAAAGCAAAGGCATATTCATACAACCACACAACCGACGCGCAAGAAATTATAGCTCTTGCGTGACGAACTAGCCATTGGATCGTATTTCTGTTTGGGCTTCTTCTCCTTCCGGAACTTTTGATGAAAATCTACGTGCAGCAAAAAGGCGGAGATACTGTTTTTTATTTTGCGTGACAAAAGTACATGGGAACAAGGAGAGGGAGAAGTTCAGTATCATCGGAGTGACTGACAACTCACACAGCCACCGCACGGAGCTGCGTGCCTCTCCCAAGTGCCGGATATTTTCATGTAAATCACTTTTTTACCACCACCAGTCCGCGGATGGGAGTGAGATACCTACGTACTTTCACGCCGAGGAAGCAGAGCAGATCACGCACGTTCCTGCACATGCAAACATTGCGGGTTGATGACCATGCGGCGGGGACTCTTCTACACGGAGTAAGGTGGTTGGTAGTATCCGATGTTGTGTCCTTCTTGTTGTCGTGATGGGGATCCGCAGTGTTGTCGGGATGCGGAGTGGTTTTGTGCGCCGTGGTCGGCGCTGTTTTTTTTTTTTGGAGTGCTACAGCCTGTCGAGAGGTGGAATATCCCATTGCACCCTCAAAAAAGATGTATGATAACGACCTGCCGGTGCCGTCGAGTAAATGCATCGGATAGGACGCACCGTAGTGGCGCTTCCGTGCGATTTCAGCTGACGCTTACTTTTTTGAAGACGAATAGCCTGCGTGCGCTCCTTTTCCGCCGCACCAGCGCGGTCACCTGCCGCTACCCGCATCACCGGCGTGGGGGGGCGGAGCAAAGGTTAAGTGGCTCGCCCCACTGCCCGGGGGAGGGGAGCGCTGCTGGGCCTCCACGCAATGGGGCCACGTGCCGGCTCGTCCTTACTTTTCGAAAAACACACAAACCACAGCGCCGCCCACCCTCCGAGTGTCCCGAAGATTCGTGCCTTCGCTCGGTGGTTCGAGTGCCCTTAGCACCACCCGCGCATACGATCTTTTCCAGCGAGGCGATCGGCTTCAGTACAGCGAGGATGGCAAGACGCACGTCCGGCCATTTTAGCTTCGGCGCGACACTTTGTATTCGCCCGCCGTCGAGGACGAGTAGGACGAGTAGGCTTGTTCTAGCCTCGGCGCACCTCCCAGGCCATTACACTAATCATGAGGGGAGGTCATAAATGACTTTTTGTTCTGCTTCACCAAGACCACGATCACGGATGGGAATAAAGTGTTGAAGAAAGAAGTATCTATGTGCAGAAGGGACCACATTCCTCCACATGGAAACATCGAGTATTGATGACCATGTGGCGGGGACTCATGTTCTACACAGGATATGGTTCTCTTATCAGCCCGAAAATAGCCCCCGGCGCCTCCGAATCTAAAATGCGCTTCCTTGCAAATCTCGCTTCAAGAGACGAAGCATTTAGTGACGTCTGGCGGGGGGAGTGGAATTCGAGGGACAGAAAGTCGCAACGTACAACTTTGCGATACATACAACCCTCGTTAAGTTTCCTCTCCGTCCGGCGAAGGCGTACATTCGTATTGATACTACATTCTCTGTATGCCAGTCTGTCCTGAATCCGCGCTGACAGGCGAATTCGTGCAAGAAAGGAAGGCTCCTGTCTGGTGTTTGTTCGTCAGAGATATTACGGCTCACACCACATCTTCAGGTGCACATATTGATAAATACTTTTTTCTGATGGACGCGTAAGGGCTATTCTTGAAGGGATACGTTACCCGACGTCGGCGGTTTTGTAGTGTTGTCGTCATCGTCGTGGGGATGATGAGTATATCATTATGAAAAATCTCCTCTCCCTCCACTGGTGTTCAAAAAGGCGACTTGGGTACGCAAATCAAGTTGTCATGCTAGAAGAGAAGCGAGCCGGAGCTTAGTGCATTATCTGGCATGGATAAAGGTCGCTGCATGTCCACCATGACAGAAAGCCATCGCGTTATACCCAGAATAGAATGACAAGTTCCCTGCAAAATGGCCCAGGATTATACTTCAGCCCCTCTGGCATCTAGCAACTACACAGCTTTGATTTGTGTACACAAATCTCGCATCACAATTCCTCCTTTGAGTTTCATCCGAAGGAGGGGTTTTTTCTCAGGATAGAGTCGTAGTTTTGGGCGGTTCTGGATCGTCGTCGTCACTGGGTGTGTATCAACTGCAAACATGTCTTGGTTTGACACAAAAGTGAAAGAACACACTGAGCTTGCCTCGCTGTACTCCTGCAAATAATCTTCATTCCATGACCAAGAAATCAAGCGCAGCTTGTTTTTGTCGTGCACATCACCTGCGACTTGTAATGCGCACTAAGGACGAGCATGAGAGAGCGCCCCAAAAACTTCTCATGCTTGATTGCACTCACAAGCACAACTGTAGTGGCAGTTATTCACAATGGAGCATCAAAAGTTTCCGGAACACCACGACACATTTGCAATGGATAGTGTGTTCGGATCGTCCTTGACCTCATCCCAGCCGTGGTGGTCCAGCTCTTCGCGGTCGGCAGCCGTGAGCGCATATTTGCCGGCCTTATCGTGCTCGGAATGTGTAAGCGGTTCCGCATTCCACACGTCCTTGAAGTCCTATGCCAGAGAAAAAGACAGGCACGGCATGCTTGTGATGCAGAAACAAATTAACCGAAAGACTTGCCATGGGTGAGCCCCTAGCGTGGTCGTTAGGATATGCAATACATACAGAGCTTTCAATTGCGTATTTTAGATTGCATTACATTTACAAATATCCCCCGCCTGTCATTTTCTGTGGGATAAATCCTTCTCGGTGATCACGTCGTCTTTCTTTCCATCCGTGTGCTACCGAATGCAAATATGTCCGGGTCTCCTGGATGAGAACAGACTTGTGATGCATGCTGAGGGTCACACAAAAATTCGTCTTGCGTGACCATCAAAAGTAGGCCCTCGTTTTTGGTGAAGTTGACAGCAAGTGTTCCTCAGACAGGATAGGCATGCAAGCGACCTTCTAGAGGTCTCTGTGAAGATGCTAAGTCCTGCATAGCAGACCACATGGGGAATGGGACCCCTGCATCACAAATCTTGTACTTAATCTTCCTGACCCAGCTTGATATTTGCACTGCATAGGTGCCTCGGGTCCACCATTTGGTTCCAGAAGTTCAGCGGCATGCCGGCTTTTTTCGCCTCATCCCACGTCAATTCACTTTTCGGATCCTCGTTTTTTTGGAGACTTTCCAAGTCCTTGAAGGTGAGCAGGCCGGGGGTGTTCCCGGTTTTTTCGGCGACGAAGCCCATCCAGCCGTCGTCCCTGTCGACATCGAAGATCCTGCGCAGCTCACCCCGGTCCAGCCTTCCCGCGCTCTCTTCGTCGCCCTTTCCGTCGATGCTGAGCGCTCTGAACTCGTCTTTTCCGATCACATCCCGGCTTCCCGCGGTCCGCGACAGGGCGTGGAACAACGCCTCGGAGCCGCCGTGTTCTTTCCAGTCACTCAGCTTCACGCGTGGCGGGCTGTCCTTGCTCACCAGATGCCTCGCGTCCAGGTCCGCCCATCCGATGTGCTCTTGAAATGTCTGATCACACAAAAAAAAAGCCGGCAGGGCAGATTTGTAAACGTAATGCAAAAACAAATTTAAAGTAGCACACAGCAATACTATCTCTGTTGCATATCTTCTCAAATAGTACCATGGTGTACAACTGGGATCGCCCATTTTTCATCTTTCAAATTTGTTTTTGCGTCACAAATAATATGTAAGTACCAGCCATGATGCAACATGATATGCACAATATGCTCTGCCGGTTTATTTTTTCTGTGTAATACTTTTCTTCTTTCTTCGAGCGCGCCAAGTCCGCGAGAAACAGCTCGTCGCGCGACACCCCGGGCACACCGTCCACGTTGGCGTGCGCCAAATCGTCGCGCTTGAACGTGCCGCTCGGCTCCGTTCGCCCGGCTAGAGTTTCCCACGTTTCGGGTAACCCTTTCCACTCTGACTTTTTGATTTCCTGCTGGCCGGCGTTTTTTTCGCCGGCTTCCGCGGGAAAGAGATCCGCGCCCGAGATATCGGAATGAAAAAAGCCCCGTCCCATAGAAAAAAGGAAATTTCTGTTGCTGCATGTCTGCACACATATCAGTCGTGCTGTATTGCAGCAAGCGCATGGAGGCATTTTCTGAGCCTGCGCGGGTATGGTCAAGGCCAGCACTTAGGCATGGCAGAGAGCAGCTATGGAGGAGGCAAAAGCGCATCACAGATTGGATGTGAAATGCGCCAAACGGCCTTCATTTTTCCCATAAGCATCACAAGTTTTCATTTTGAGTCTGGAGAACGGGGAGTTTTTCTCACAATACGAGATTTGGTCCTCGTCGCCCGAGTGGTCTGCGACCTCAGCCTCCCAACGGATTTGGTCCAGCCGGTGCTTATCGATGTGTATCCTGAGTAAAAACGTACCCACACCAGAGTTGTAAGACAGGAAGACTTGTAATGCGCATGCCCATGAAAGCCATTTCCAAGCGTGTTTTGGAATTTGTGATGCTGTGAACAGGATGAGCGGATGAATCTGTGATGCGGCTGCACTTGCTAACCTGCACTACACTGCATAGTGCAACTTGTCATGCGTGACTCACAAAACTCCTAGGTTTGTGTTGCAAAATCCCCATCCTGACTCTGGTGTGGGTACGTTTTTACTCAGGATAATGTGAAAGCCGTGTTCGCGGTCCCCGAGATTGTACACGGAGCCCCTCTATGGAGTGCAAATATAATGTCTGAGTCTGGAGACGGGATGCTATAGGGTTTGTCATGCGCATTTTGCATAAGATTATAGTAAGATAACCCACCATGCCTGCGATGCATACCCTGGGATCACAGCTTTTGTGGCGGCTTCTTGATGCCTATCCAGCTTCGTAAGTCATGCCCTCTCGCCCGTGTAGCAACAACTCGAATGCGCTTGCTGCTCCTGCAATACAGAATTTTGTTAGGATCCGAGGTTAGCATCACAAGTTTGCAACATCCTTCGAGACCCTCCAGACATATTTGCAAGGCATACGCCTTTGTCGAAGTCACTAGCGGTGAGCTTGTGGTCCCGTCCCGCGAGGGTTTCGTACAGGTCCTCATCGAGCCCGCCATCCGTCCACTCCTTGCGGGTGACCACCTTTTTTTCTGCCGCGTCGTCGCTCTTCGCATTCAGGTCGTTGACGTCTCCCCAGTCGAGATAGTCGTTGTTGTGCTCTTCGTTCCTGTTGTCGAAGAGTTTGTGCCGGTTGTGCTCCCAGTCTTTGTCCTCGGCCAACTCGTCCTCGGTCTGCCGCAGTGGCGTTTTGTCCGCCTTGCTCTCGCATGGTTTGCAAATATGTCTGGGTCTGGAAAGTTCCAAGGTAAGTCTGTGAGTACTGTACTAGTCATGACAACGCTCTGCAATGCATAGGGAAGCATGACAGCAGGAGGTTTACTTTGGGCGGCTATGATGTGTTGCCTGTAATTGCTCATGAAAAATTGCGTTTCTGCATGACCACAGGACACTAGACGAGCTCGTCTTCGGGTGCATGCAATACACGACATCACGCCACAGACAAGCATGACAAACGTGTGCACCCTTCTCGACCCAAAGATGTTTATTTTTGCATTTGATACCTCATCGAAGGGCGGGCTGTCTCCGGGGGAGGCTTCCCCATCCCACCCGAGCAGATCCAGATGGTAGCGCTCATCCACATTGAGTTTGCCATCCTGCTTCGTACTGACTGGGTAGTATTTTTCCAACACGTTTTCGACGCGTGTGAAGTCGTTTTCGTTGACTCGCCCGTCGTGATTCCGATCCAGTTGGTGAAACAGGTTGCGCGGCATTGGGCTTTTGAAATCCTGCGACTCTTCGAAGGTGACGCTGTTGTCTCCTGACTTGTCCAATTTGTTCAGGTCCGCCATGGAGAGGATGTTTTCCTTGCCCGGATGGACTTTCGTGGAAGTGTATCCCGCCCATCCGTCGCGCGCGTCCACGTCATAAAGCTTCTGCATTTCCTATCAACTAGAGTAAAAACGTCCCCGCACCACCAGAGTTGTCATGCTAACGGAATCTTTGCACCCCAGCAGAGCTGTCATGCGGATTTGGAGTGACAAAAAGATGAGCAATGTGCATACGCATACTTGATCGCAATTGTGATGCTGCAAACAGGATAAGCAGACGGCTTTGTGATGCCGGCTGTCCTTCTTGCTGACCTGCATTACACTACTTACAACAAAGAGCAACTTGTCACGCGTGACTCCCAAAACCTCTGGATTTGTGTTGCGAGATCCCCATCTTGACCCTGGGGATGTTTATGTACTGGAAAAGACCAAATTAAAGCACAGAGAAACTTCAAATTTTCACAAAGGAGAGGGTGGGAACGTTCTTTCGCAGGATATTTCCTTCTGGTCCAGATTCTCTTCCTTCCCGGCCAGTAGTTTCCACTCCTCTTCCCCGAGGGTATTGCTGCCCGTGATATGGGCCGCTCAGGTATTAATACTTACAGCCTCGACTGATGCAATGAATCAATAAAGCGGAGATTTGCAATGCAAAAAATGCACCTAGAAAACCAAAGCGACACAATGCAAAAAATGCAATGAACGACGCACGATCTGCTGGTGGCATATGCTCAACACAGGAACGCCCGTGACAAGTTGTTCTCGAACTCCAAATAAGTAACCGCACAAGAATCGTCGTCTTCCGGTGAAATTTGTATTCCGAGGAGCTGAGCTGCCTCGGTATGATGTTGCTGTTTATGGAAGACAAAATCCAGAGTCCTCTGTCGCAAGATTGTATCCAACAGTTAAGATTGTAAGTAGCCCCTTAGCTGCAGGTGATACACGACGTCGCCAGGTTTTTCTGCGGGCGTGTACGCGGTAGCCGCCCAAGAGTCGAACAGTTCGTTGCTGCCGCCCTTCGCGACAAATTCCGATCGAGTAATTTTCCCGTTGTCTGGGTCTTTGTCGAATAGGTTGTCCAGACGGGTCCAGCTGATATGATCCTTACCGTTTCGCAGGTACGCAAGGTAGATTTCGTTTCTGTCCACGCCCGGGTTCCCGTCCACGTCGGCCTTACTGAAGTCTTCGCGTGAAAGCTGATATCCTGGAGAGAAGCCGCACGCTCGCGAAGCCACCAGACAACATTTGCGTTTGTGTGCTCTATGCTTTATTATTTCTCGCACAAAGTAAGCTTTGCAATGCTGAGCCGCAAGATGGGCGAGGTTAAAGAAACCTGTCGCGCTGCAACATGGAGACTGTAATGCGAAGAAAACTGCACGAGAGATGACTCACGACTGATAAATTCATGAAGATGCTCAACAATAAACAATAGACGTGGCGGGAGCTCCTTCTTTGTAGACGCGACAAGAAAACACTACGTACTGCATGATCTACAAATACTTTCTGATTTTATGGCAGTATGGGTGCGCTTGTCTGTAGGATAGCTCGGCTTTTGGTTCGTGCAGGCTGCTCAGCGCGTCCCAGGTTCGTTTGCTCCCGTGCCATTCGCTTTTTTGGATCTTGCCGTCTTTAGGGTTCGTATCCACGTTGTTGTGTTTGCTCATCATGTCGCCCCAGCTGAGCTCGTCGCTGTCCTGACCTGGGAGGTCGTTTCGGTCCGCCACTTCGGCTTCCCAGGCAGCGTGATTGTACTCCGCGCGGCTCAGCTGGCCGTCGGCTATCCCGCAGAAAAAAACCGGCGGCAGGGCATATTTCTACTAAGTAATGCATAAAAAAAGAAAAAAGAAATACACAAAAATAAAATCTGCCACCGCACCTGCAGCATGCTGCTTAGGATGCACATTGCAGATTTTCTCACTTCATTCTGCGCATTCATTCTTGCGTTACAAATATAATGCCCTGCCTGCTTTTTACTGTGGGATATCTGCTGCCGTCTCGCTGTTTGCGAATTGATGCAGGGCGGATCCGGATTTGAAGTCCTCTTTGGTCAGTTTGTGGTCCGCTCCCGCCAGCTGGTCGTAAGTGTCACATATGAGAGTGAAAAATCGCCTCTCCCCTCATTCATCAACGAAGCAAGAACTACTACAGAAAAGCGGTTTTCTTTTTTGCGCACACAACCTAACTTCTCACCTTTAAAGCGATGTGGCAGAGATCATACGACATGTGGTTCTGTCTGGCATTCTTAAACAGCCATTTGCGTGGTCTTGGGCATCTTCACAGAGTAGAGCAGCTGCATGGCACGACAAGGCATGACAAATAGCCTGCAAGCTAAGCTGCGAGCGTAAAAAGTACTTCTTTGCCCTTATTTCTAGCCATACAAGACGAGGATTTTTTTATGTGAGTACTTCTACATCACAAATCTCTACTCGGAAGAACACAGAAATTCCTAACACAAACGTCGAGCAGAGGGAAAAATTCTTCGTTACGATATCCGAATCGTATCAAACAAAAAAAGTTCGTCACGATCACTCATGCGCATTTTTGCAATACAAAACTTTCTGTCATGCGTAAAAATGCATCACAGCCAAACTTCGTAAGGGATTTCCCTAGTGTTTCTGCAATACAGGGGAAAGCTGTGACGCTGAAAAAATTTGTAATGCAAAACCTGCAAGGCAGTGACTGTGACAAACTTTTTTCTCTCCATAAATCGCCGCCCATCTCTACCCAATCGAGTTCGTTATCCTGAGTAAAAACGTACCCACGCCAGAGTTGTAATGCAGATTTGCAAAGACAGGAAGACTTGTAATGCGCATCCCCATGAGAGCCATTTCCATTCGTGTTTTGGAATTTGTAATGCTGTAAACAGGATGAGCAGATGGATTTCTGACGCAGCTGGCCTTGCGAACCTGCACTACACTACGGACTGCAACTTGTGATGCGTGACTCCCAAAAGTTCTAGGTTTGTGTTGCAAAATCCCCATCTTGACTCTGGTGTGGGGATGTTTTTACTCAGGATATTCGTACAGCGCATCCTTGTGCTTCCCCCGGACGTCCGCGTAGGCGTCGAGGTCGTTCCAAGTGAGGATCTTATCCTTGTGCTTATTGTCCTCGTCAAACACCCGATCCTTGAAGCGTTTCTCCATGTGTTCGTGGAACCCCCAGCCAAAAGCTTTGCGGGGCGTCTCCCCGTGTTCGTGGGGTTTTTTTGGCAATTTCACCCAAACTTCGCTGAAGTCTTTCGGCCAATCGTCGCCGTCGTGGTGGACGTTTGGAAACTTATTGTCGGGAAAAGCGTGCTCGGCCTCGTCTTTTCCCCACACGTCTGCCATGGATTCCAACACGGCCAGTTGCTGGGGAGCCGGCACGCGGTCCAGGTCCAGGTCTTCCGCGGCCGAAAAGTCTGCCGCCTTATCCGGATCCGTCTGCAGCAAGTCGAGAAAGTTTTCAAACTTTTCGGCGTCTGCAGGGTCTTTGAAGCCGGGAATCCTGTGCGAAAACGTCCTCCCCACCCCATGCAGCCCAAAATCAAAGTTTCTCATGCACAGCTCCATGAGGAAGAGGAGAGATATCTATATGCTATCTGTGATCTTGTCATGCTAGCATCAGGTTTAGGCGACCGACTTCTTCGATGATGCGGCTGCATTAGCGAAATAGGATTAAGCTGCGAGCTCAAAAATTGATTTGTTGAGCATGATATCATTTTTTGTTTGTTGTGTGTTTTTGACTGAAAAGACCGCACCTAGACCTACACATGAATCTGAAAAAAAGTACATCATCAAAAGCCCGTCTTTATTATTATTATTCCCCTCTCGCTCTCGTCCAGAAAAAATACCCAAATAAGTGCCTCTTCAACATCTATCCCATACTGACTTGCTGTGTAAGTTGTAGCCAGATTCCCATCTTCACTTTTCGGTGGGCGGAAGGACGTTTCCACATAGGATACCAGGGTCTGTGTTGTCAAACCCCATAGTGGAGTCGTGGTGGGCACTCCAGTTTTCTTCCAATTGCTCATTCACGTCGTCGAAGTTGATGAATTTGTGTTTAGTTTCAAAGTGTGTCAGTGTGAGGCTGTCAGGTTTGGCATGCAAGACACCTGGAAACAGTTGCCATGCTAGTCCTGCATTGCAGGATTCATTCAAGCGCATGTTGGTCACGCACTCTCTACTGCGCGTGACAAGCTTTTCCTTTTGCTTTTTTGTCGGACTACAAATTTGTAAAGACATATCAAGGATGTTTTCCGAAAAAGATATCAAACGCTAGCACACTTTATTTCTTGACTGGATATTATGTGTTCCTCTTGTTGTGTCTTTTTTTCTTTTTTGCGCGCGTGCTGCTGCTCCTCCTTCTGTGTCGTTTTTGCTTCTTTCCGTGCTTGCTTCTGCTCGAGCAAGATTTCCTCCCCCTGCGTGGTTCTCATCTGCGTCTCCCCTTCCCGAAGAAGACGGCGCTCCTATTTTTTTTTATTCCGCTAGTCCGATCATAGGCACAGGTGGAAGGTGACAAGGAAAAATAAAGAGTGCTACACAATAAAACCAGAATCGGCCCTCGTGCGAGTCCTCGGAAATTATAGAGAGCATGACAATAACATAAAGCAACTCAACACGGATGTTGCTAGTGAAGTAAGTTGTGCTCATGCTGAGAAAACTTTTTCACTGACCACGACCACAGAATGCATTTCATTTCCGTATACCTGCTCTTGCAGATTCGTTCCCTCACCGACCGCCACGGCAGCGGCGAACAGAGGCGGGGACTTGCGGGGAGTCGTTTTCGAAGCGCCAGCCCCTCGCCATAGTCGACGTATAGACTGCAGTGAAGGCCATTCTCTTACTCGCGAGGAGTCAGACTCCTCGCACGAGCCTACTTTCTCGCGATTGATGGTGCAGTTCTTCGCGACCACCATTTGGTGGTGCACGGCGGTACTATTTTTGCAAGTCGTGCGGTGCTCGTCGTTCAGGACGAATGTCGCGTTTTTAACGTCGGCTGCAGCCGCCGTGTGGTCGTGAAAAATCGCTTCCCGCCCCTTGAAGCACGTCGGTGTACCGGAACACGACGCGGCCTTCACGTCGTTTCTTCTCGCGTAATATATTATTTGCGTGCCCTCGGTGGGCGAAGCTCCTGTGGGGTGCGCGACTTCTTTTTCTTGCCGACCGAGAGTCCGGCGCTGGTGGACACGTCGAATTATGGCGCGCAGCACCGAAAGCGTACGCATGGACAAGGAGCGTCTCGCCTCTCGTGACGAAGAGCCAGTATCTTGTTCTTCCTGCGGTCGACGACCACGCGAAGAAATAGACCGAACTTCGTGAAGCGCATTGCCAGGCGCGGGGGTGCTCGAGGACCTGGAATCAATTACAATTTGTGTTTGAGTCTAGGTAAAACATTTCAACAACATGGTAATAAACTCTCGTCATCATGATCTATCAACATCCACCTCCATGACAAACTAGAGCATGATAAGTAAGTACCTTGACGATTGAACCTCGTTCGGAGCAGTTGCAACCCCGTGGACCGGTTGCCGCCATACCTGGCGGTCGTGCGGTGAATTTATTTCGTTTTTCAGCACCCCGCGCTTTGCTGCGAAGAGTGCCTGCAGAAAGAGTTTCACTTATCAACATGAAAAAAAATTCCCCGCCCTCTCCATACTCGAGCGAGGGGTTCGTGTTGCTGATTTGTAGCAACAAATCACCGGTGCTTGCACACAGAGGAAATGCAATGGGACGCTTTGTACAGCCAATCTGTAACGCGTCCTCCAGTGCTGCAAAGATGCCCGCCATGCTCGGTAGCTGGTGCGCTGCATAAGTAAGTACATAAACAGACTCAGGATTATATGCCTCAAAGAACGCGCGGATTTGTGTGCACAAATGCAGCATGAGGAGTTGCCTCTTGATGGATCTGCGGATGAGGGAAGGTCTTTCATTCTGATACCATTTCGAGAATAGCAAGCGGCTCTCCCTCCGACTTCGCGGAAGTACACAAGTTCTTGAATTGTGACCAGTTTTTTGCGACTTTTGGCGATTGTTCGCTTGTAGCCATCGTGGTTACGGGAGGAGATGATGCTGAAACCGGACCGCCGCGCACGCGGCGTCGGTTATTTTGCAAGAACGGCTCTGCTTTGCTAGCTCGTGCGCTCCTGCTTGGAAGTAGATCACCACTCGTCCTTGCTTGCAGCAGAGACGCCTTCAGCTTCAAAAGTGGGACTTTCTTTGTTTCACTAGAACTGTAGCTATGTTCCGGTGGTGGAGTACTAGATTTCGTGATCTCGGGCCCGTTCTCGGCCTGCTGCACTAGAGCAGGTGAATCCACGCCGAGGCGGCCCTGGTCTCGTCTGCTCAGCGCGGAACGCGATCGGCGCTGATCCAACAGCATCATGCGGCTATGGACTACAATCGTGTCTGGGTCTGGAAAAGGAAAACTTAAACAACCCGCATTGTGCGATGCCTTGCGATCCACCTGTGAAATCTACTGTATTGCCTGATTAACACAACAAGCATCAAAAGAATCAAAAATAGAGTCAATTATCAGCACCCAGAATGAAAGCACGAATTGTCTCGTCTAGACCCAGACGTATTTGCAGTTGGTAGCGGTCCTGTCGCAGCGAAAGCAGAGACCGTCGCACGTCGTTCCGATGTTCGTTGCTTGGAACTTGAGCTGCACGGCTTATTCTTCTCCCTTGCTCTTCCACTTCGTTTCCGCCCGTTCGGTCAGCGTTTTCTTCTCCGTTGCTAGGGTCCGCCTTGTGTCGGTTCGCTTGTCTCGTCACGCTTCGTATCGCAGCATCGTTATCTGCGCTGCGCTCGTCTTCATCCTTTGCGTAACGCGTGAGCGACTGCAACGTTTCATAGTGGCTCACCAGGATGCGTTCTCGCTGTGACAATATCCTATGCAAAAAATCATGGGCTTCATTCAGAACAGCACATTCGAAGAGTTGAGTCTTGTCAAAAAGTAATACATACTCCTTCAGAGTTGTTGCCAAAAACAGCAATAAATTATAAGCGACCGGGGCGTGCATGATTCGAAGTATGCGCACAAGAATTGAAGATGCTCACACTATAGGTCGTATTGCTCCTTCGAAAGGCAGAATACAAGTCTGTCAAGACGTTCTTCTCCATTGTTAAAAGCGCCCGTCGTAGTAAGTACGGAAATAAATTTTCTGCGGGATAGACAGGAAATCATGGAGATTCGGGAAGAATTCTTAGCGCCGTCCTTCCAGACGGCGCTAAGAGCGGAAGCAAGAGATAAGGAGTCCGGAGACGCGACCTTTTCTAGCTGTCTGGGCACACAAAATCCACGGCACCGCGCCGCTGTAGAAACCCGAACTCGTCAGGATCAGAAGCAGAACACACAGCCCCGTTCCCTCACAGGAACGCCGATCCGCTAAACGAAGTGGCACCTGTAGAGAATTCCCGCTCAGTCAGGCCTCCCCAAACCAGGCCTCAGTGCCTTAACAACTCGAAGGCCGAGCAAAACCCATGCACGCTACTCGTAAAAGCACGAACAAAAGCACCCCCAAGTTTGCCCATCTAGGGCCAAGAGCTTAAGGGTCCAACCAGAACTCGGAAACCACCACTCTGCTCAATGGAGATGGGAATAAAAAAAGAGAAGATCCTAAGTCCACAGGCGCCCGATAAGACGTATCAGTCGTATCGAAAAACAAGATCGCCGACAAGAAAGCCAACTCACGACCACCCAGTAAGTGTGAAACATCTGAAAGAAAGCTCCTAAATGGGGGGCAGGAAGGGGCTACCGCTCCTGTGGGGCCACTCTGGGCAGAGGCCGCCCGATGGCGTCCGCCGTGCAAGTACGTGCCCTCCGCAGGGGCTGGGACTGAAAGCACGCGCCAGTGCGTGTAAGTACGAAGGCTCACTTTCTCCCATCGTCCACGAAGGCCGAACGGATGCAAGTTTTGCGGGAATTCTTTCCAAACGCACAGGATGAGGACTGGTCGCAAATTACGGCGGGACAGAGGGTGTAACTTTAACTCTCGGTTTCTTCTATAAGTGGATTGAAGCAATTCCAATTGCTTTGTCATGCTGTATTTTATTTCATGAGAGACAATTTGCTCTTCTAATTCTATAGTGCAGCAACGCGCAACACATTCAGCAAACAACCACTCTCGTCTCAGGTGCAAATCATGAAGGAAGACAAGGCGAAAGTCGGGATTATTCAATTTGGCACCGAGATCATCCAGAAAGCGGACCGCACCATCAGCGGCTTAATGGGCGCGAGTCCGGGGGCGAGCGTCTCCGTGCAAATCGCCTTGGACGTGGTGGAAAAAGCGTGGCCGGATCTATCCTGTGCAAAAGTTGTATCGTGCTCGTAGTAAAAATCGCAATTATGCATTACAAATCTACTTGTTAAGGTAAATCCGCATTGCAAATTTAGTTTGTAATGCTGAGCCAATTTGTATTGCGAGTTACACTAGCGCTATACTTTTGCAATGCATAGGATTTCGTGCAGGGGAAATGGAAAAACAAGCTGGAGCAGATGATTCCTGGGTATAAAAAACAGCTGAACGAAATATGACAGGGCACAACTTCCCCTCGTACCCCTCATTTGTCATGCAAAATCCTAAACTCTCTCTGTGCCTCTTGGCACTGGTTGCATGACAAGTTCTGGTAGCCCAAACAGTACGTACTTACATGAGGTACATAAATTTGCCATGCAAAGGCTCCACGTGTGTTGGTGTTTGTGTTGCTGTTCATGCAAAAATAGAAATGAGGGGGAGGGGGGGTTGTGCACTGTAATACGAAAACAAGGATTTGTACAAAGAGGTGGCCTTGAAGGACAAAACCGGGTCCCATTCTGTGTTGGGGATTCCGCATTAGAGGGATGGAGAAATTACAGGAGGGGGTGGTACCAGGATGTGCGTGAAAGATTTTGAAGAGGTTGAGGTTCCTTGATCACTACTAGTAAGAAATAAATCCTTTTACTACGTTATGCAATACGTTTATGACAATACTTGTTCCCTTCGTTTTTAATGCAGAAACCCATGACAATACTTGAAATTATGGAGATTAGACAGGAAATCATGGAGATTCGGGAAAAATTCTTGTTCCGCCGCACTGCTCGAGGACGCCCCACTGCCAATTTGCGGCAGCGACAAGACTATCCTGTGCAAAAGTATCTCGTACTAATTGCATGACAAATCCAACTTTCTACCTGAAATAGCATGACAAATTGAATTTTTTTGTTGGGAAAATTTGTAATGCATTTTATACTAGTAAGTACGATACTTTTGCAATGCATAAAGACCGCCACGAGTTTTATGTGCTCCCGCCGCAAGGTCGGATCCGCGGCGACGGCCTGGCCGATGCAATTCCGCTCCGCACACAGCGACCCGGTCGGCATGCTGACCTCGAGGTTCAGGCCGCGGTAAAACTTGCGGACCTTCGCGAGTTTCTGCTGGGAGCTGTTGACCACTTGCACCTCCTCCTCCTTCTCCACCATCAACACGCACAAAACCGGCTTCCGCGTCTTCCGAAGCCAAAACCCGGCCAGCTCCGCGTCCTTGGAGGAGCCGAGCTGCTCCACCGCCTTCTTGTGGGCCAGCATCTCCTTCAAAACGAGCCTGATGCGGTTGTCCAGCTCGGCCACGCCCGTGTAGGTGCGCTCCCGCTGCTGCAGCAGGCTCCGGTTGTGCATTCCGCCTCCTGGGCTCATCACCATGTTGCCTGATGTTCCAGCTCCTTGCTGGAAAAACAAATTCAAACTACTGACAAAGTGGCCATTGATGGGGATGGCGGGGGCGACCGAGGCTTTGTCAAAGGGTAATGCTTGGACCCCGTCGGCGCGGAGGAAGGGCTCGTCGCGGTAGGATTTGGGGCGCAGGATATGCACGTAATTGGGCCGAAACTGGTGCAGGGACTGCGTGATCGCCGAAACGCGGGCGGGCGCACCCTCGGCGAGAATGAAGGAGACAGCGAATTCCTGAGTTGTAATTGAGTCACTTTTGGCTTTGGCACCAGTCGAGGACCAGCACAGGTGGTCATACATCGTTAATGAGCTCGTCTCGTCATATAAATCAATAAAAGGTGCGAATCTTCCGAAAAAACATGACTACAGCGTTATATACACTGAATAAGACCATCAAACTCGTGTCTCTTCTACCTGTGCCCAATCCCTGTGCGGGAAGTGCTTCTGAAAGTACTGAACGCACTGCTGACGATCCGAATCCAAATAGGGTAGACACTCGTTGTTCATAAATCGCACGTTCTCGTCGTACAGAAACACCCCGGGGCCGCTGTGAATGCACCGCAGACAGATGTTTAACGCGTCCAGACGACTGCTGGTGGAATCCCGGAGCCACTTCGGAGGCACCACCTTGGTAGTTTCTGTCGTCGTTGAGTTGGCGGAGTTCCTGACACTGCCGGCGTTCGAATGAGTTGCCGCAGCGAAAAACCGGGTTTTCAGCACGCGCTCCGCAAACCGCACCAGGCACCGGGCCGCGGACTCGGTGGTGAAGGTTTCGCTCCTTTTTGTTCGTTGGTGCGAACCGGAAAGAAAATAGATCTTGAGAAAGTCGCACCCGCCACGCCGAACCAGAATGGACTCCAGCCAGGATTCGACGGCCAGGGCGAAAACGGGGAAGACAATGGCCTTCAGCTTGAACTTTTTTGCGTGCTCCGCGTCACCGTCAAAAAAGGCCTCAGCGAGAAGCTGCAGCGAAATGGTAGTTTTTGTGGTGGTTGAAGAGGCTGTGGGCGCCACTGGCATGTTGGTTGCAGCGCAAGCAGGCGCGGTCGTTGGAGATGATGTTGCGGAGTTTTTACTCATTTGCGGGAGAGCAGAAGCGGCACCGTTCAACGCCGACGACGTAAGAACTGCGCCATTGTCAGTGTTGTAAAATGGTTGGTCCATACCTTGCAGGTCGAATCCGATGCAGATATCGCTGGTATTGTCCGGATTCGCCTGCCCAACCTGCACTTGCGTGCTCGTACTGCTAGATCTAGACAGGAAATCATGGAGATTCGGGAAGAATTCTTGTTCCGTGAAAAACAGCAAGAGGCAGGCGTGGAATAGGAATTTTCGCATTCTGGAGCACGCCGGCGAGCCCGGAACAAACGCCGGGGGCGTGGCCATCTTACTCTTTTGCAGCACCTCCACCTGGGAATCTCCGGTGGCCGACCTGGTTCTTCTTCTCCTCACACGATTTTTGGTCTTCATCCTCGTCATCACCGTGCGCGGACAAGCGTGATCCTGATCTTCCTCCTCGCGACCCAGGTCAGGCTGCTTCATAGTTTTTTATTGTTCCCCTGCCTGGAAGAACTTTTCATCCAAAGACTCAGACAGGAGGCATCTAATTTTCGTTTTCTTCACCTACACCTGTCGTGCTTTTTTATGGTCATTCAAACGAGCGGCTAGTATTTGATGCAGATGTTTTGGTCGTCGACCGTCGACGATTGAGACGATGAAAACTTGATTTCATTTTCCTTTTCATCATCCCCATCCAGCGACAATTGTGCGTGCAGCAGGGCGATGCAAGAACGGCTGGCACCGAGTGACGACGAGGGTCTCTCCTCCAGTATCATGCATCTCGACGTCGACGAAAGCAGTCCACTGCAAAGTAAGTTTTCTGCACGAGCACGACGAGTTATAGCAAAGCTGTTCAAATTATAAACAGGCTCGGTTTCTTGTTCTTAAGGCACGTCACTAAATTTGCTCCGTTCTTTCGATCGAATGCTATAATCTCGTGGTGCCACGATAATATCAACGCTTTGATTTTGCGATTTTTCTACAAAAGGCATCGCTTCTCGACGAGACCACTGACCGACTCCGCATATTTTTCACCTTTTGTTGCACTCACGAAGATGAAGTACTGCAAGAATAAACCTCAGACATGCAAATAATTCATCGGGCTGAGACGAGGTGAAGGAGCAGCTTTTGTTCTCACGATTTTTTTATGCCACTTCTCACCGAGTTTGCAGCAGCGCCGTCCAGTGTTCTTTGTACAACGAAGCCGAAAAAATGCTTCTGCGTCCATCCGCAATGATGCTCCCGCTTTGGCGCTTTGGTGGTATTCATCACCATATGCAGACCACATTTGACAGTGCCGGATAGCTTGTTTATCTATATTAGCGCGGTGCATCTTGAATATACACATTCTCCTCGAATGGATTTCTAGTTTCTACTTCGTTTTCATTCTCATCTTCGTTTGACAGAAGTGGACCTGAGGTGGTTTCGCGTTCTGTGCGGAACGTGACCTCGGTGCAGGTCCAGCGGTTTCTGGTGCCGCTTCAAGCAGTTCGCTCGAGGTCAACTGTCAGGGTGTCAAAATGAAAAGTCCCTCCTTCCCATGCTCAAAGCAGAATTTGTGTAGAAATGCTGCGCACACAAATCACATTGTTTGAGTGTTGCAATCGGGCATTTAGATCTACTTTTTCAACATCCTTGGGCGGACTTACTAAGTCTGTGAAGCGAATCAAATCTTCCTCGCTGCCAGGCACGACAGACGCCGCTGCTGTGGCCGAGAAACACTAACAGAATTCGTCCGCGACAAAATGCAACAAAAAGCCCTCGATGCGAACATTTTATGCAGTTCGGATCAGAATGAAATGCGCACATAAAGTACACACCCCCATCCCCTTTTGAACCTGGAAAGATGGGACTTTACCCCATTTTGATACGGAAAGAGGAGCCAGCAGGTCTCTAGTCTTTGCACCGCAGAAGTGAAACTCAAAACTGGTGTACAGTGCAGGGCACGTTATTAATTTCTGAGGTTTTCTTCATATACCCCGTATGACACTACAGAAGAAGCTAGCACACCATGCATATAGCGTATAGAGTGGCCATTAAGTATAAACAAAGAAACCTCTCATGATGGGCTCAACTGTATACAAGAGCAACGGTGTTTCTTCAGGGCAATATGCAACACAAATTTCTTTGTCTACTTCCATTTCGTTTCAGAATCTACAAATATGGTGTGCTAGCTTTTTCGCGGGGATTACATTTTACACTTGTACTAGGAATCAACATCCTTTTTAGCCTCAATGTGCTAATATCCGCAGGAAAGTTTCAAATACGAGCTCCAAAACGTGAAAATAATTTAGACGCTGCTGTCTGCTGGAAGAATATCGATACAGAGAGTTTCAAACGATTTTTGTTTTTCTGAAGATCTACTCTCAGGAAAAATTCTCGTATTAGCTTATAACTGCGAGGACTGCCGGGTCGGCTTTTGATTCGGTTCATCAAAGTGGTTGTGCAATCATCAGTTCGTAGCCTATGCAACAAAGAAAGAGAAGACCACTACTACGCGTAAAAAAATCTTCCATGACTGTCCTCATGCAAAACTCACGTGAAGTAATCTTGTATGCATGACAAATCAACGTTTCCAGGTACAGACAGTAATTGGAATGGTGCATTTTTTCTCTTTTCGCATAGCAGATAAACGCATTCTGGAGTGGTAGGTAGCGGCGGCCTTTTTCTTTTCTCGGATATTACAATGAATTTTACCAGGGCACCATCAGGGGTTCTCCTGCTTTGTCTTCGGCGCGTGCGAATTCTTCTTACAGGGAAAATTACATGAACAAATAAGGATCGCGTCAATTTATTCGCCGGAATCTAAAGGGGCACAACTTACGGGTCTTTTTTGAATACGAAAAGCATGGTCCTTGTCAAGATTCATTCATATCCTAACGTCGTAAATATTTTTGACTAACTAATTTGTATTGTTTCTAGTACTACATTGTTCACCGGTAGAGCAGGTTGCGTGACCGCTATCGATTATTTTTCAGTTGTGACAGTGTAAAAGTAAAACAAAGAATAGAGTGTTGCTCCAGGAATTTTTGGAACGCGTGCTTCATCTAGTAAATGCGGTAAGTATAATCACGACTCTTGGGCATTGCTGCCAAATACGCCATGAAATAAAAACTACTACGTGCTGTAGTTTTTAATCGAAGACAGAACAAGTTCTTAATTGCTAAGTCAATTTTTTCAAAAGTCTGCAACGTCTGTTTCACCTCATACATACATAAATGCATTAACGAAAAATTAGGTATGCAAAGTCTGAAACGGCGGCTGCATCTCCCCACGAGGAACCTCACGACTCCATTGTCGTGCCTGGCGTCGTTCCCTCCGCAGTGGTGCGTTCGCCCAGACTGCGGCTTTCAACATCCTCCGCCGATGAGGGTTGTCTTGCTTCTGGCCCCTGCAGTGGCGGAAGAGCAGTCTGGTCGTGGGCCCCTTGTCGCCCATTCTGGCCGATCAAACGCAGACCCTCCCGTGGTGGCACCAGACGCCGCGTTTGCCGTTATCAACATAGGAAATGTGTGCTCCTGCGTGCTGCTGTTGATGCAATAACTTTTCTGGACGACAATAAATTCCTCATACCACCAGGGCAAGTTACATGTCGAATAGTAGAATGGATGCCATGCATATAATCGGAAACGCATGACGACTGTAAGTCAGTGCATTGCACCGTCTGCAAGATGAACGCAACGTGACAGTCGACACAGTTTTTTTTTTGGGTAGCCGTGCGAGAAAAAGGAACATGGCTCCAACCATGAGGACGGAGAAGAAAAGAAACACCACGGACCAGCCCAGCTCGTTTATGACACAGAGAAAAGCTAGCACGGAACATCATTTTCTAACAACGACTGTTCCAATGCAAAAATGCATACAGTACGAAAATCAAGATTTGGTTTTGTCAAGGACCAGCCCATAGCATACTGCCTGCAGTGGTACACAAAACAGATCCTTTATTTGTGTAAGTACACGACTACCTTCACATTCCTGTACAAATATAATATGCTAGCTTTTTCCTGTACAATATCGCTTCTGAAGGACGGAGCCAGGGAAGACGTAGATGAAAGCAAATCCAACGCAGAATCCATTTTTACCGTCTCCTGGCCGCGGCCAGTGGTATTCGTGGTTGCAGCTTGTATCCCATGTAAAAACGACGTCCCCATTTAACAGTCTCTCACGATGTTGAGAATTCAACAAGACAATAAATCCTCAATACAGCTAGAAAATGCTGTTCGTGGGGAGCCGCATCAGGAGAGAGAGACTTGCGGCATTACATGCCAGATTAGTGTGGAAAAACTGGAGTGAACATCACATTTTTACAGAGGATACCTCGTCTGAAGCTCTTGTGCAGGTGATCCGCCGGATGTTCCTGTCTGTTCGCTTTTTCACCTTGCCCCGCCCGCGGCCCATCCCCATTTTCTTCTCCTACTATGGAGAGAAAAAAGTTTGTCACAGTCACTATCTTGGAGGTTTTGCATTACAAATAACATCACAACTTTTCCTTGTATTGCAGAACCCCTAAGGGAAATCCCGTATGAAGTTTGGCTGTGATGCATTTTTACGCATGACAGGCATTTTTTGTATTGCAAAAATGCCCATCCCCATGAGTGATCGTGACGAACTTTTTTCTTGCGATACCCACTCGGAAAAATACAGTACCCTCGGAAGGACCGTCGGCGTGTCCGTGCTCGTCGCTCTGCCCGAGTAGCCAGGAGCTGATGGATCCAGGTGCGTCATAGACCACCGCAGAGCTCTATCAAAAGGAAAAATCCCCCTTCCCCATATTGAAAAGGCATGACTTCGAAAATTTGCGCTGCTGATTTCGCGCAAATCATATTTGTCTTGCAAGAAGACAACGGCAGGGGCTTTCGCCCCATTGTGGAAGCGATTTGCCATGCTGTTGGGCCTAAAGGGGAGCCGTTTGCCATGCTGAACAACTAGACCCATACGCCCCTGCCTAGCCTGGGGATCTGGCCGCAATGCCTTCCTGCAATTGTGTACACAAATCCAGCGTCAGAAGTTTCGTTTTGATATAGGGAGGGGGGATTTTTCATTTTGACAAGTTCTTGTCGTCTTCGAGCACCGTCCGCTCGGGCTGGGGCGCGACAGCGCCTCGCAGGTTGGGGGAGAATCCGCGATCGCGGACGAGAGGTTTCGGTTTTGCCGCTTGTTCGCCCTGAAGCGCGACTTGATCATTTTCCTGCTGCTCGTCCGTCGATGTTCGTTTGAACTCGTTCCGGTCGTTGCCAACTACGTCACCCACAACTGACGCCGGAAGGCTCGTCATGTCTTCAGCATTCCGCTGCTGCGCGGGGGCTCGCAGAGTGCCGCGCAACGCGGCCTTGCGGCGGTCTTCGCGTTGCTCGAACGAGAGGCGCGGCTTACCACTAGCCTGACGAGAATTTCTACCGCTGGTGGTCTCGACGGTGTCGGTTCTGGGTGCTTCATCGTCACTGGCGCGAGCAGTTGTCTCAAACGGCGCGTCGTACTGGTTTAATCCCTCAACCAGTCCTCGTGTCGGCTTCTCTCGTCCCCTCGCCAAAACGCTGATGGTCGCAGGTGTCGCAATAGTACTTCGAGAGTGCGGCCGTTCATTTCCATTTGCGGATCGCTGCTCTGCGAAGACCTCCGGCGTGGTTTTGGGATTCATCGAAGAGTCCTCGTTGTCCACCACCCACCTCTCGCTTTGCTGCTGATGTTCCTGCTGGTTTTCTTGTTCCCGCACAAAAATCTCGTCGTCCGAGTCGTCAGGATGCAAATTAGGAGAGCCAGCCTCGTTCTGCTTCGTCAACATCGTTTTCGTAGCACTAGCAGTGCTCGTAGAAGAAGTCGTGGGCGGCAGCACCTGCTTCCGCCACCGCCCAACCTCGGAGGTGCCGTCGTCCAGCGCCAGTTCTACTTCGGACCCTCGCGTTGTAGAGGAAGTCGTAAGAGAGGCCTGCTCCTTTCCGCCCTCTGCATGGGTACTACGCGGCGTCAACGTCTCCACTTCGGCGGGACCGGGAGGAAAAACTCCCGCAGTTCCAGTTGTGGGACTCGGATCTTCCTGGTGTTTGGTTTGCAAAAAAGATTCCAACTCGCTGCCGTAGCCGTCATTATCGTCGTTCCTTGATCGGCTCTTCTTGCCCCTTTTTGACTTGCTTCGATGCTTCTTCTTCCCCTTCGTGACGTGTACCTCGACTTGGGTTTCCGTCTTTGGAGCGGCGACCGGAGGGGACGGTGGGTAGAGAGGTGAAACGACAGGTTCATGCTGCGGCTGCACAGGCGCTTGTATCAAAGTAAAAAAAGTCTCCACCCCATATCGGAAACGGAAGATGCGGGAATTTGTGATTCTGTATTGAGTACACAAATCAACTGTATTGCTAGAAGGCCAAGAGACGAAGCTGCGGCCTAAATTGCAGGCAATCTGTCATGCTGTTTCCCACTTCCAGTTGCCTCCTGTCATCCTGGATCTGCAAGGCTTTCCCACGCTAGAACGCACTACAGTCCGCATCCTTTGCCTTCTAGCATCACAAAGCTGATTTGTGACCACAAATCTGCATCACAGATTTCCGTTTTGATATGGGGAGGAGCATTTTTCATTGTAATAGCTTGGGAGCTATCTTCACCCGAGTCGCTCGACTCCACGTATCGCGCCCGGGATCGCTCTATCAACTGCAAAAGTGTCTGGGTCTGGAAGATTGCAAGTTGTCATGCTGTTTTTGGACTCTAAAAAAATTTGTATTCGCATGACCAGCAAGAGGGGTACAATTTGTGCTACACGGACAGGGCATTTCTCATGCAGAAGGTGCATCAGGAAGCCCTCCAAAAGTCTGCGATGCCAGGTCCTGCATTACAGGCATCATGGGTCATGAGAAATATGCATGACAAATCGCGCATTCTTCCAGACCCAGACATTTTTGCATTTGATACGTTCGCATCATATCCTGAGTCAAAACGTGCCCACGCCAGACTCGCCATGCAAATGTGCATCCGGAGGATGTTTTTCATGCGGCGAGGATTTCGCTAGAATTGTTTCTTGGAACAAAAATCTGCCATGTGCTAGCCAGAGTGTTGCACTGGATTTGTGATGCGTCTGGACTAGCTAGGCATCATTCAGGGTTCTCGTACACTCCGCGTATTAATGCGTGACTCGCAAAAGTTTTGACCAAATAAGTAATTCTCATCTTGTTCACTAAGTATCGTGCGTGGGTCCCGTTTTTACTCAGGATAGGTCCTCCTCCGGCGAACGCTCTGTAGCCAACAAACCCAAGCGCTCCGGTTGATACACCCGCGATCGCAAGGTTTGTTGGTGTTATCAGACCACCACCACCACCACCACTACCACCACCATTGTCATTCGGGACAGCTTGGTGCGGAACCTATGAGATAGAAAGACGCTAGTACACCGCATTTGATGCATCATGCAGAAACGAATGCAAGGACTTCGGAGCTCAGCATACTAGAGCGGTGCTACTTACCACCCGCTGCGCGGTGGGCTTTTCTGGATGCTTCTTTTTCATTTCTATGTAGTATTGCTATTGGTACAACAAACGCGATGCGCAAGCTTTTTTTCTGTGTGATAGAAGATCAGCCTCTGGCTATCACGGTGAAAGGCGTTCCGCCCTCGGGGTCGGGAAAAAATGTTTGCGCTAAACGATATACCTTGTCGCAACTGGAAAAGTTTTGTTCTCGTTCTGCACGAAATTTGATCTGGATTCTGTACTCATCGTTGTAGGAATCAACATCCAATGTATGATGGCGATTATAATTTTTATGCAGGGAGGCCCCGATGTAGAATGCAAATGCTTGCCAAGCTGTAATGGATTTTTTGTGTATTGCTGAAGTGTGCTGCAAAAATGTTCATCGATGCGGGCATAAGTAATTACGTCCACAACTCGTCACGAAGAACTTTTTTGCTACTGCAAACGTTTTTTCACTGATTTGCTCGTAAGGCGGACCGCTTTTCGCGTTGTTACTGGCGAGTCGTGGTTTGGTAGCTGGTTCGCAGGATCGTTGGGTTCCGGTTTTTGATCCCAACCGGCGTTGTCGAGACGGTCGCGCTCCCATTCGGACAACGATGTGTGATCGCTGTCGACGCCCGGAAACTTGTGTTCGTCCAGCTGCTATCCCACGAAAAAACTGTTTCACTGTGATGATTTTGCTAGATCTGCATCACAAGCTTGTTACACATGACACTGAAAGTCTGTCATGCGCGCTTCCCAAGGGAAATCACGCTTGAAAATCCAATGTGTTGCAGGTGTAGCAAATAGTTCTGTGTTCCATTTTCTGCGTCACAAGTTCACAGTGAAACAGTTTTTTTTGCGATAGCTGCGGGTTGTCCGCTAATCTGGTGAAGTCGCCCGCGGTGATTTCGTCGTTGTGACCGTGCTATCAAATGCAAAAGTGTCTGGGTCTGGAAGGCTGGAACTTGTGATGCTAACTAACTTTGGACTCTAAAAAAATCTGTATTGCATGACCTTTTTTACCCCTCGACCACAGTCACCCCCTTTACGACCGATGCCTCTGGGCATGACCTCGGGGGGATTGGGTCAAGCTCTAACGCGGGTCGGACCCGAGGTGAGGACTCGTTAGAGTGGCAGCATGTTCTGGTCGATTCCGTATTGCATGACCACCAAGAGGAGTCTCGTTTGTGCTACGCGGAGAGGGCTTTTGTCATGCGGAGTAGACATCAGGAAGCCCTCTAAAGATCTGTGATGCTAGGTCGCGCATTACAGATATCCTGGGTCATGCAAAATATGCATGATGACAAACCCGGCAACATTCCAGACCCAGATATTTTTGCATTTGATACGCGCAGTTGGTTCCAGAGGTTCAAAGGCATGCCTGCGCGTTTTGCTTCCCTCCAAGTGACCTTCGTGTGCGGGTGATTCGCATTGTACGGATGATTATCATCGTCATGCTTCTCCACGTATTTCTGCAAGTCATGGAAGTCGAGCTGCTCGTGATCCCCGGATTCTTTTGCTGCATCCCCGGCCCAGCCGTCACCCTCGTTGGTGTTGAAGATTCTCTCAAGCTCCTTGGAGTCTAGCACGTTCGGACTCCCCGTCGCACCCCCGCCGTCGGTGCTCAGCTTGTGGAACCCGCCTTCCGTCAACACATTTTCCGATTGTTCTGTTCCGGCAAGCGCGTGAAACTGTTCGGGCGTGCCCCCATGGTCCGTCCACGATTTCAGGGTAACTTTGTTGCCGCTATCGACAAGTCCAGCATCCTTGAAATCGTTCCACGAGAGCGTCTCCTGACCATTGGCCGAATCCGCGATCGCGCGGTTCGTGTCGAACCCACCCTCCATGCTGTGAATTGATTTATTATTTGCACAGATCGAAGACAAAAATGCTCTAGCGAAGGAAGAAAATCGAGATGAAAGTTGTATCAAGAACTCAGTACAGCTGCAATGCGCGTTTTCCGAGGGAAAACATGGAAGAAACTCCCATTTCTTGCATGTCTGGCAACACAAACACCACTGTGTTGCGTGATCGATGTGGGTGTCGCGACAAGAAGTTTATTAAAGCAAAAATTCATCATTCTTCAAAACAAATCGTCAATAGTACAGGCTCTTTATGAAGATCTCGTCCCGGGTCACTCCTTATGAATTGCAAATATTTTTGGGTCTGGATTTGCGACACAAGATGCGAGGTAGGACAAGATCTGTGATGCGCGAAGAAGAATGAAAATGATAGATAATGAATCTACATCAATGATGCGCGGCTGCCACGGGCGGTAATAAACTTCTCATGCTGTCATGCCGTACGAGTCGCCACGCCGCCAAGCCAATCGCAGCAACGCAAAATATTCAGACCCAGAAATATTTGCAGTGGATACGCCTGGTATACCGTCGATGTTCGCCTTCTTGAAGTCGTCCCGCTCGAGTTGGTCAGCCGGCTCCTATTCTGTGTAAAAACGTCCCCACCCAAAATGGGTCATGCAATTTGGTATTCCTAAAATGTGTGTCATCCGCTGCCGCGTGAGGGGCGTTTTCTAATCTTACATTGGAGTTTGTTATGGTAGGAGCAGCATGTTTCTTCGTGTTTGTAGCAAATCTTTTTTCATCATCGTTTGGTGAAAATGGAAATGTTCTTCTCATTCTAGGGTTCCCACGCCCGTTGCGTGACAACAGATTGCATCGCGTAATAACCTTGCTGATTTGTGTAGAAAATTTACCAGCACGACCTTGGCTCTGGGTAGTTGGAGACGTTTCTACACAGGATAGCTCTGTGCTGCCCGCTAGCGCGTAGAAGTCGGACGGGCGGCCTATCAAAATGAAAGATCTCCCCTCCCCATATCAAAATTAATGGAAATCTGTGACGCGGGATTTGTGTACACAAATCTGTCTTGCAGTAGAGGACTGCAGACAGGTGCACAGCCTGAGTAGGGGCGTTTTGGTGTAGGCGCCTAGCAAGACAGGCATATCTTCTGTAGGCGGTACAGCATTACAAACTGCGTGCACAGCGCAGCGGAGTCTCTGGCGTTGCCTTCGTGCAATACAGAGACTATTTTTGGCTACAAATCAGCATCGCAAATTTTCAGGAGTATCTCTTTTTAGTATGGAGAGGGGGAATTTTTCCTCGCAATACGCCCGTGCCACTCGTTGATGGACATCGTCTGGGTGCGAGCGCTATGGATTGCAAATATGTCTGGGTCTGGAAACTTGTGATGCAAGGAAGGCATTACTATAGCACACTGCAATGCGCTTCCAAGCATGACAATTTTTTCCGTGGTTCTGGCTTGCGTATTCCGCATGAGAAACTCCATTTTTGCATGACAGGCAAGAGGAGCTCCTCGCGGCCACGCAATACAGAGTTCAGAGTCATGCGAGACTAGCATGACAAGCCTCGCAACCTCCCAGACCCAGCAAATTTGCAGTTGATACGCGCCGGCCTGCCCGTCAGATTGGTCTTGTGTCGGAAAAATATGCACCGTTGCAAATATGTGTGGTTCGTTTGGAGAGATGCAAAGCGTGTGACGCTGGTCCAGAGTAGAAACAGATGTGCGCTTCTTATCATTCGAAGAAGGCCACTTTTTCTCACGCGGGCTACTTAGGCATCGAGAGGTCCTCATTGCAGACCTTGCTAGTACAATGCTCTATGTAAAAGCTTGTAGGCCTCCTGCGTGCACCCGATCATCCGAAATAAATTGCGTAGAGAAATAATTTTTTCCAGGCCCAAAAATAAACATGTTTGCACTTGATAAAACAGATCGTTCACAGACAACACGTCTGAATCGCCATCGTGGTCCTATCCTTAGCAAAAAAACCGATAGCACAACCCACACAATCCCACAGGCAAGGTGGGCACTCTCGCTCTGCAAGAAAGGTCGATAATCTTTGAGACTCACGAGCTTGGTGGTCATGTGCATGCATTCGCGCGTAGCTAGGCCCGTTGCACCACAGAGGACGACCCTGTTCTTGCTTATCCTGATTTTTAGTGTGCGACGGATTTTTTCTAATCACGGCGAGAACATGTTGCCACCCCTACAGCGAAGCCGCATGAGTGACGTTCTGGGCATGCAGCAAGTATGCATGACAAGTTCTGTCGGAAAAGATGGATAACATAACAAGTACGGTTTTACACAGGATAGGTCCATGGCCTCTGCTTCCCAACGGATTTGGTCGTACACTTCCCTGGTAATCTGGTGGTGGTTTTTCGGATCTCCCAGGTTGTATGCGGCTCCGCCAGATTCGAAGTCCTCTCGTTTCAGCACGCCGTCTATCAAAGTGAAAAAAGCCCCCACCCCATATCGGAAACGGAAGATGCGCGAATTTGTGATGCTGTATTTGAGTACACAAATCAACTTGTATTGCTAGAAGGCCAAGAGACGAAGCTGCGGCCTATATTGCAGGTAATCTGTCATGCTGTTTCCCACTTCCAGTTGCCTCCTGTCATCCTGGAGCTGCAAGGCTTTCCCACGCTCGACAGCACTACTGTCCGCATCTCTTGCCTTCTAGCATCACAAAGCTGATTTGTGGCCACAAATCAGCATCACAAATTTCCGTTTTGATATAGGGAGGGGGGATTTTTCATTTTGATACCGTCCTTTCCAGCTAACATCTCGAACACATCCTCGTCGAGTTCTGGGGGGCCGTTCTTTTCCGCACTATCGAAAGGAAAAACCCCCCCTCCCCATATCAAAACGGAGTTTCTGATGCTGGACTTGTGTACACAAATCAACTCTGTATTGCAGGAAGGCATTGCGGCCAGATCCCCAGGCGAGGTAGGGGCGTATGGGTCTAGTTGTTCAGCATGGCAAACGGGTCCTCTTTAGGCTTCACAGCATGAGAAACCGCTTCCATAATAGGGGGGAAGCTGCTGCCCTTGTCTTCTTCCTTGCAAGGCAGATGCGATTTGTGACCTCAAATCAGCAACGCAAATTTTCGGAAACATACCTTTTCAATATGGGGAGGGGGGATTTTTCCTTACGATACGCACCCCCTTTGGGCGCGAAAATCCCGCCTCCCGCCTCCCACTCCTGGTAAGTGATTTCGGCGTCCTCCTGTGCAACCACGTCCCCACCTCACGCTTCTCATGCGAATCTGCGTGCCTAAGCCTAAAATGTTCTTTATTTTCATGCGCATCCATTTGTTTCGTGGTAGCATTGATTGTCCACTGGTGCGTGGAAATTTATGTATGCAAAGCTAGAAGAACAAGAACCTGTACCAGGATCATGAGGCGATCAATTTGATGTGACGCGATTACATTTGCAACTAAACTCGATTTTTACAACTACACTACGCCGCCAAAGCTGTCATGCACAACACAGAAAATCTCATGGGCGTTTGTGCAGTCAAATTCCCATCTACTTGACTTTAGGCTGGGACGTTTTTTTTTGCAGGATAGCCGTCACTGGCCGTTTTGAATTTCGCTAGATCGTCGTACTTTAGCAAGTATCAAATGCAATTCTGTCTGGGTCAGGAAGGAGAACGCAGATTTTTGTCATGCTGTTTTCGCATGACACAGAAGGTCCGGAATGAGAGCCCTAGCTGCATCACAGGTTTTGAGAAGGAGCGTCCGCAATGCCTAATCCGCATGACAGATCGCACACTCTGGGCAACTTTTCCTGCCTAGGTATGAGAGATTTTTGTGTGTTGTGAAATGCGCATCACAAGTACGCATTCTTCCAGACCCAGACATATTTGCAATGCGTAACACGTTGTCGTCGCCGAGCAGCTTGTTCGTCGTCGCCTCAATTCCTGTGGTTTTTGTTTTTTGTTGATCCCAGCGTGCCAATGAAAACGTTTCGCAAGCAGTAGGACGAATTCTTTTAATAGAATCGAACTTCCGTCGATTTTCATTCGACAGAACTCCTGCAGCGCTTTCGCCCGGAAAACCGAGCAGCCATCACCGAATTAGGAAACGAAAAAACTCCTTCTAATTTTAATAAATTAAAATAAGCTTAATAAATACTTAAATAAAGACACCAAGTACAGCGAACGTAAAAAATCATCTGCACTAGTAGATACAACCAAGGTCGTCCAGTCGTGCTGAATCGCCAGGGTAAGGAAGGAAAGATAAATTTTCTAGTGCATGAAGATAATACCATTTGCTTCAGTGGGTTTCCATAGATTGTTGATGGCCACTTTCGGATCTGTCATCTCCTGAGCATCGAGTAAAACGGTCGAATGCGACTGCTTGTAAGCCAGCTCGTATCCTACAGAAAAGCACACGACCCATTTTGCTTGACGCACACGACCCAAAGTTTTCATTTTGCTTGATGCATTTTTTATCACTGTTTGGATCTAATGATGTTTTAATTATATGATGGCTGAAAATTGCCGTCCCCACATCGTGTGGGGCCCATGGTTTTGGGCTTTTTTTGAAGAGAGAAAGAGTGTAAGTATTTTTTGAAGAACAAGAAGCAAAGAATGGTCTCGTTGGTCCCCGGTCCTTACATCAAAGCGTTGCGAGGTGATCGATCTCGATCACCCACACCCGGACGGGACTATGGACCACATCCAGACGTAATTGTGGTCCGATAGCAGCTACGGCGAAATCGGAAATGTACGTAAAAGGCGGTGGAAAACCGCACTTCCAGCAGTGGCCAAGCGGGCCGCCAGGACAAGGGAAGGGACCACCAGGTCAGCAGTTGCAGCCGCAGCAGCAGCAGGCGCAGCTGCCAACAACTGGCCCACAGTATAGTCCCCCGCCCGCATTGCCACCCTTTGCCCAGAATCAACAACAGCAGCAGCACACGACAAACCCGATGGGAGGACCCCCGCATCAGATGGGCTTCGCGCCGCAGGGTCAGCTTCCGCTCGGGACAGCAACTGGACCTGGACAACAGCAGTGGGGACAGACAGTGCAGCTACATCAGCAGTGCGGCATGCCAAGCGCTAGTCAGTTCGGGCTCCAGAACACACAGATGCAGCAGGCCCCGCAACCACCACTGCCAATGCAACAGACGCAGCAGCAGTGCGGGGCGCCGGGACAACAGGCCTTCACGCAGTGCCCGCTGATGCAGCAGAACACTTTTCAACCACAGCAGCCCCCCCCGGCACAACAATGGAACCCGAACCAGGGCGCATTGGCCCCCACGATTCCCCAGCAACCCTCACCAACACCTCCATGTAGCCTGCATGGACCCCCACAGGCACCGGTGGACTGCTTGTAAGCCAGCTCGTATCCTACAGAAAAGCACACGACCCATTAATATATTTATATAAGGCAAACTTTGGGGCCGGAGAGGGTCCGATAGAGGTTGGGGAGAGGTTTCGTAGAGGTTAGACAGAGGGTCGGAGAGGTAAAGTAGAGGGTCGACCAAAACAAGAGGGTCGGGGAGAGGTAAAGTGAGAGGGTACGGAGAGGGTCGGGAGAGGGTGCGCAGTATAGGGGACCGTATAGCGGCGCTATACGCCCGAAGAGGGTGCGTAGAGGTTGAGTAGAGGTCAAGTAGAGGGTAGGGGGAGAGGGTCGAGAGGGTCAGAGAGGTTCCACAGTATAGGGCGACCCTCTAAGCGACCCTCTATGTCGACCCTCTCCGGGAACCTCTTTTCTACCTCTCGGCGGACCCTCTCGGGACCTCTTGGACCCTCTCCGCGACCCTCTCCGAACCTCTCCTGGACCCTCTCCGGGACCCTCTCTCGGACCCTCTCCGGGACCCTCTCCCGGACCCTCTACCAGAACCGCCCGCACAGTGAAGCTCGCCCGCCTGCGCGCAGTGCCTGTGTCTTAGAGTAAGAATAAACAAAGCTAGGGCCTAAAAGTTAAGGTCGCCTACCTCTGCAAGTTTTTCTTTTTTGACTCCAGGGCAGACCAGGGCGGCTGTTCAAAGTGCATGCGCCGCTCTGCGTCCCCCGGGGGGGGCGCGGCGCCACGCCTTAACGTAGGCGGCCACCTAGGGCGGCCGCAACTTCACACAGTGCCCGCGCGCGGGCAACAGGTGTTGCGTCTTTGTAGCGTTGTGAAAGTGGTTGCGACCAAAGTAGCGAAAGTTTTTCTCTGCCCCTTGTCTCTCGGCGCAAGCATAGCGCATTAGCCTTCGCAAGCACATGCAGGGGACGGCCCACTCGCACAGGCACAGCCCCACTCGCCTATAAAGGGAAGACACAGATAAGGTGGCCCACGCAGGAAGAGTACCCCAGCAAAAGCGCAGACACGCTATCACAAGCAGCCAGCAAGCCTGGCACATACTATTCTATCACCACACCCGACAGCCGGGCAACTAATACCGAAACGAAGCGCCGCCAACCCCGGGCGACTCATGCTGATATATCGGATCAGGGGAAACATTAGTGCACGATGAAGCGATGCTGGCAGAAGCGTCCTACCCCAAGGCCAAGAACATCTGCAGATAAGCAGAAATCCCCTGCGGAACGAAAGGCTCTGCGACCGGTGGCGCAGCAAATCCGTAAGGCAACTTGCGGAAACGATCACGCGAAAGGGAAGGTAGACAGAGAGTAGGCGGCAACGTTGAGGTTCCCCAGATCATCAAATGCCAGAAAAAAGAGTTGTGACAGTAGACCCGCCATCCCCCAGCTCCCTCTCGGGGAGAAGTATCCTACTCACCGACCCCCCGAGTCAGAGCCGCATCGACAAAAGCATCGGCGCCACACGTGCCCAAGTAGCAGCAGAGGGCGCCTGCCGGGCAAGCCACTTCCAATACTAGCGGCGAGCCGCGCCACCCCGGCAACCTCGTGAACAAAAGCCGCCCGGTTTAATCCCAGCACCAATCTGGGAGTAAGTCCTAGAGCAGCTAGATCCCCGATGCCTGTATGTAAATATGCATGCGCAGCAACCACCTCCACGGGCGCGTGGTCCAAGCTCTGAGACTAAGCCACCTCAAGCAACCATTAACGAATGGGAAATTTATGTACCAGAGCCATCCAATGGCTGGAAGCGACCCCAGACACTACAGAAGCGCACAACTCCCCCAAGCAACGCGGGAATCTCCCAGGACCTAAAAGTAGCGAACTATCCTCATAACCCCGGAGCGAACTGCGACTACGAGCGAGTGCAAAACGGGCTGACGCCTCTGGTTATCTCAGAACTGCCACTGCCTGCCCAACAGGGAACCCAACCCGTATACTTGTACTCTGGAGGACACAGATCCCCGATGGACGTCTGCGGCGACCTTCTGTCTGCGCGACCTGCTAGATGAGAAGAGCAAACCTGGAAAAACAGCCCCGCAAGGTAGGGAGCCTGAGCACATGGCGGCACGCCGACGTAGAGAGCTGCCCCTTCTGGGCACGAAATACAACGCCCACTCGCGAAAAAAGCTTGGGCAACATAGTCGAGCGAGTTCTACCATCACCCGAGAAAGACTGCTGGAGCAAGCCAAAAGCACCCAAGACAAGCAAAAGCCAAAACGGGCACCCCAGGGCCACGAGCTGGAGGGCCTACCCCGAGCTCGGAAAGGTGCATCCTGCTAGGACTCGAAAGCAGAGCAGTCCCTCTGATCACCACTGCTTGTAAGCCAGCTCGTATCCTACAGAAAAGCACACGACCCATACCAGAAAGAAAACGAACTTGTCATGATAAAAAGTCCCCGTTACATTCTCGATATTTGGGATGACAGATAAAAATCGCCTTTCTTGCGGATCAGCATCACAGAGCTTCTTGTGAAAGAAAAACAGTAACGAATTTTCATGCTTTTTTTCTGGTACTATGGGAGAATTTTTCTGTACAATAGCTCGTCCAACAGATATCGTTCTTTTACGTTGAAGACGGCGTGTATCAAAATGAAAACTGCCCCGCCCCCAGAAGTCCGAAGTGTCCTTCATGCTGCCCAAGGTTTAATTCACATGAGAGCTTTCTGTTTGTTTTCATGAGCGAGGGACTCAGACGGACACGAGGACTGCTGCAGCTCGTTGCTTCTTCTAATTGCGCGAAAAACATTACTCTACTCATCCCTCACATCACAATTTTCCTCCCTCATAGTAAGTACCGGGGCTGTCTGCAACACATCAAATTCACGATATTTATCTCATTATTTTCCCAAAATCCTACCATAATCTAGTACTAATCTGTGTTGCTGGCATCCTTAACGTGTTACCAAACAATTTTTCCCTTCGAAATACAAATTGAGGACTTCTTGTTCTTCGTTCCAAGTTCTGGAATACATCATAACTGGGGGCACAGCTTTTTATCATCTTCTTAGCGTGCCCGTCGGAGCCTGTTTGTGTGTTCAGGCCGGCTTCATTGGGGTATACCTGGTTTAGGTCCTTTTGTACGTTATCAAAGTCCTGCTGGGTCAATATGCCGTTTATCCTGATTAAAAACGTACCCACACCAGAGTCAAGATGGGGACTTTGCAGCACAAACCTAGGAGCTTTGGGAGTCACGCATGACAAGCTTCAGTCCGTAAGGTAGTGCAAGTTAGCAAGGAAAGCTGCATCAGAAATCGATCTGCTGATCCTGTTTACAGCATTACAAGTTCCCAAACACGATTGAAAATGCCTGCCATGGGGTTGTGCATCACAAGTGTTCCTGTCATGGCAAATCTGCATGACAACTCTGGTGTGGGTACGTTTTTACTCAGGATACCGTTGTCGTCGTGGTCAAATTGGTGGAAGGCGTTGAGGTATCAAAATGAAAAATCCCCCCTCCCCATATCAAAACGGAAATTTGTGATGCTGATTTGTGGCCACAAATCAGCTTTGTATTGCACAGAGGCACTGCGGCCAGATCCCCAGGTTAGGTAGGGGCGTATGGGTCTAGTCGTTCAGCATGGCAAACGGCCCCCCTTTAGGCCAGACAGCATGGCAAATCGCTTCCATAATGGGGCGGAAGCTTCTGCCCTTGTCTTCTTGCAAGACAGATGCGATTTGTGACCTCAAATCCGCAACACAAATTTTTGGAAACATACCTTTTCAATATGGGGAGGGGGGATTTTTCCTCTCAATATGAGGGGCATAGGGTGTTTGCCGTCCCTGGCTTCCTCCATGGTGATGGTGTCGGCGTCGCGATTGTTCTGATCCCAATGCTTCATGTCGGAAAAGGAGAAGACGTTCATGGTATTGCGAGGAAAAATCCCCCCTCCCCATACCAAAAAGGGACACTTCTGAAAATTTGCGATGCTGATTTGAGACCACAGGTCGTCTCTGTGGCGCAAGAAGGCAAAGCCAAAAACTCCGCCGCATTCTGCAGGCAATTCGTAATGCTGTATGGCCTGCGGAGGATACGCCTACCTTGCTAGTAGGCGCCTGCACCAAAGCGCCCCTACTCTGGCTCTGTATCTGGTTGCGGTCTTTCACTGCAAGACAAAGCCGATTTGTGTACACAGATCTCGCATCACAGAGTTCCATTTCGATATGGGGCGGGGGGACTTTTCCTTTTGATACATGGCACCGTCGCCGTTCGGCCCATTTTCCTTCTGCGAAGCGTACGTGAACCACCCGTCTCGCTTGTCCATGTTGAACAGTTCCTTCATGTTGGCCCGGGTAAACACTTGATCGTCTCCGTGGATGTTGTTGTTTTCGGTACCGAAGGCAACTTGCCAGTCGTCCAAACTAATCTTGTGTTGGTCGGTCGTATGGCTCGCGCTGGCGATCATACTAAACGAATGTTCGCTCCCGCCCATTTTGGTCCAATCCTCCAGTTCGATGGGTTTGTTGTGTGCGACGCCAAGGAAGTCCTTGACCTCATTCAGCGACAATTTGTCCGTGAACACACCCGTACCGTGCGTGCCGCCGTCGGTGCTATCGTACAGAAAAAAGCAGGAAGGACATTTCATCTGTAATGCAAAAAATAACTAACAGAAAAACTTGTCATGGGCGAGCCCATAGCATGCTCTTTAGGTTACGCAGTTTAGATATTATTTTTGCGCGTTTATTATTGCATTTACAAATATGGTCTGCCTGCTTTTTTCTGTGTGATAGGTGCGGATCCTGGCCCAGAACATTTCGTCCGCGGTCACGCCCACTATCCTGAGTAAAAACGTCGCCGCCCCATAAGTAGTCAACATGGGAAATCTGCTAGACAAATCCACAAGTTGTGACGCTGGCGCATGACAAGTTTGGAAACGTAGAATAGTCCTGCCTAGGTACTACTAGCCCGGACGAATCACAGATCCACTCTGTTATCGTGAGCCGCGCATGTTGACAAATTACCAAACACGATCAGAAAATGCCGGCCATGCGGACCCGCTGCATGACAGATGTTCTGAGCATACAGATTTGCATGACAACTCTGGGGTGGGGACGTTTTTACTCAGGATACCCTCGACCCCGTCCACAGAAGCACTCTGGATATCCTTGCGGGTGATCTCGTTCGGGTCTCAGTATGGGAAGAAAAAAGTGATACAGTTACACATTGTGTTGTAGACAAAGCAAGAGAGACAAGGTCTGTCATGCCGAATATGCTTAGGTCTTTAGTTTCATACGTGTTTATTTCCCTCATCTATGATCACTGCATTGTAAGTTTCTGGGGCTGGTGTCATGCAGAGCGAGTTTGTATTGCTGATTTTTACCCAAGAACAAATGTGTAACTGTAACACTTTTTTCCTTGGGTACTCCGGTCATTTGCGCCAGTGCGAGGAAATGGGCCCGGCTGCCTTTCCACTCGTGTTCAGTAATCTTATGGTCGTGTGGATGTTTATCGATTCCCGTGATGTCGCTGTCGAGGTCGCCAAAGCTGATCTCGTGAGAGGCTTTGTTCGTGTCCTCCACCGGTCCACCCTGGGCTGCAACGTTTGCCTCCCAGACCACCGATTCAAACTCCCCTTTCCCAAACTTTTCGTCGTCTCCCGCCCAGTCATATTGGTCGATGGTTCCGCCCGGCTTGAAGTCATCCACTGTCAAATAGCCGTCAATCCCCGCCAGCAGCGGGAACACATTCGGGTCTCCGCCATGTTTTACCCATTCCGTTTGGTCGATTGCGTTGTTTGGGGATCGATCGACGCCCCAGCCTTCAACGTCGTGCCAGTCGATGTCGTTATCTGCTGGACCTGGTAGATTATTCATGAAATCGGTCGCGTCAAAACCGTCAAAGCCGTCGAAAGTCTCCTTTTCCAGGAAGCTGGCACGAGGTGGACTACTCCTCCTACTGTTTATTTTCCTTCGTTGCAGCGCTCTCTTCCGCCGTGCCGGCGCGTTCAACTTAGTGAAGGCCTCTGCGTCTTCCTCCACAGCTGCCGCGTCGCCAGGGCCAGGACGCGCGGCTCCTCCGTAGGTGCGTCCTTCTTTCATCACGTTTGCTACAAATTTAACATCTGCAGCGCTCTGTCCTCCACCTCCCTGCGCGCCGTTGCGGCTGTCGTCTTCCTGCGCGACGACCAGCACCTCTGCGGCAGAAACAAGGAGGGACGGTGGAGCCCTGCGCTGGCCCCCCGTCAACCACCCAGCTGGCGAGGTAGTTGCACGACGTGGCGACTGGTGACGTCGGCACGAGGAGTAGGTGCCAAAACGACCGGCGTGCTGACAAGGTGTCCTCGTCGTCGACCTCGATCGCCTTCGACCTCGAACGGCGGCGCGCTGCCCGGCACCGGCTAGTATACTAGCCGCTCTCAGCGACATCTTTACCACCTGCTGTCTGCTTGATTCCTTGTTCCAGTCGACATCTTTTCCACCGATCGACGAGGACTTCTTGTTGCTCTCCAGGACAACTCCCGAGTTGCTCCCCAGGACTTGTCCCGCCGAAGAAGTAGTAGAACTAGAAGTCCCGCCGTCCCCACGACGACCTCGGCCTGCAAGTGCGAGATTTTTACGCTTTTTTGATGTCGATGTTGTGTTGGTCGCCGCGGGGGCAGACTCAAAGGCCAGAACGGTCCGCGTCTTGCTTTTCACGAGGATGGCGAGAAGTTGTAGAACCGCACTCCCACTTCTGTGTCGGATCATGATTCTGCCAACTGCGTCGACCACCAAAAGTTTCTTCTTCCCACCGTTCTGTCCGCCCAATAGGGATAGGTGGATCACGAGGAAATTATCAACTTTTTTTTTTTTTTTTTTTATACAAATTACTGACAAAAGGGCTATAAAAGTTCCAAAAACGACATAGAAGGATGGCTTTGGCTGCTGCTGTTCCTGTCGTCCTCAGTACTTCGTTCTTCCTCTTGCTTTCGTTTAGCATGCGCCCGCTGGATTTGAACTCGCTGGGTTGCTCTTGGCAGTTGGAGAAACAACTCCCAGGTCCTTATTCAAATGCGTAATTCCTCTTTTACGCGGCCCCTCGCATTCACGTCTGCGGTGGAACGGACGCCCGCCATGACACTGCCTGCCGACTCCTCCCCCCACTGTAATCGGGGTTTGGTGAAGGCAATACAGCGCCAACAGTCAGATCGTTAAGACCGTAGGTGCTGACTGAAAAATCTTCGGCAATGTCGCTCTACCTTTTCCACTTTTTAGCCTTGACTGTTCACACTTCTTCATTCGATGTTTTGAAAGAGAGAAACTGAAATACCATTCCGTCCTGTTCGGTTATACAGAACTGCAATCTGCACAACCACATCCAGGATACGGCGCATGGCTTTGTGATCTGTGCTTTCGTGTTAAGCCGGAATAGAAATGAAGATCACCCGAAAAAAAAAGGGCTCTTCTTTCTCGCATAGCGAGGTCATGCTTAAAACTGGTGGACTTAAAAACTGTCCTGATCTTACTTGTAGACTCAGTATCTTGTTGTTGGTGAACGATAATTAGACAGGATCTGACTTAGCTAGTTTTTCGCGTTTCACAAAACTTCTGCTGATCTTGTTTTCCTTTATATTTTCTAGTTTCAAAAGGTCATACTTCCTGTGAGCATATCGGTGCTTCCGGATCTCCGATCTGGAAAAGTAAGAGCCTTTCGCGATCGTTGGGGTCCTTTTGTGTCCTATGGCAAGGAAAAGCTCCCACTTCCAGTTTGCTTTTTAGAAGCTTGCGCAGCAGAGCTTCTATTTTTCATGTCTTGTTTATATGCTTTTGCGTTCTCCATGCGTGTATGTCCCTTTTATTCATTTTATAAAAAAAAATTCATCATCTAGCACCTTACGAATAGCTCGCGTTTTGTCATGGCAAGAAATCGGCCACATCCCGGCTCTATTCATCATATAATCTGTAAATACTAAAATACCCCTACACAATAGCCCGTAGCTCAGATCTTATACAGAAGGATAAGGAAAAATCCAGACACTCATGCTATCTTCCACTATGGACTCATCCTGTTCGCATGTCTAATGCTAAGAGGAAGTGTAGCTTTTGTGGTATTTGTCCCTGCTTTTTTTCTGCAGCTGCCTTCCTGCGCCAGTTCTCCGTCTTCTTGTGCCATGGCTCTACTGTCTTGCCCGGTTCCTCTCGCGTACCATCGGTACTTGCGTATCTTCTTGGCATTTTGCTTGTGTCCGTGCAAGCTTTGCCTGGATGTCTCGGTCCATCCATTTGATCTTGCGTTCTGCCCGGCCTTGCTCGAAAATTCCGGTCAAGCGCACTAAAACGCATGACTGCAGCGAAGCACGGAGTCTGGCTCAGGGATATATTTTATTTTGTTTTTTGAAGTTGAAAAATTATTTTGTTTAGCTTTGCACAGTAGTCTGGCAAATCAAAGTACTTCACCATGGAACGAGATAAAGCATATTGAGTCAACATATGTGAGAAATACGCAGCTGCAGTTCTTAAACAAAAAATTTATGTACTTACTACTTACTCATCTTCTTCATGGTCTAACAGAAGTTCTTTTTCTATACTCTTATACTGCCACCCTAGTTTTTCATATGTGTTCTCCTCCTGTTTTTTTGTTTTCGTGTCCGCCTTCATCCTGGGCCGTATGCAGTGCAGGTTTTTTTTGATCTGCTCGCATGCAAAATTTTTCAGGAACTTTTTCCCCTTGTTTGTTTCATGTAAAAATCGGAATACTTTTTGCGGTTGCGCAAATATTTCTTTTTCGTTTTCCATTGTCAACGGAATCGTCGCAGCCCCTAAAATTAAATGTCTAGCTGTTAAAGCTGCTGGACAACGACAGTCCATAACCAAATGGGACGCATGCCCCTCTGTTACTTCTTCACATAGCATGCATTTTTGAAAGTATTTTTTCTTGTCAGGGTCATCATCATCATCTTCATGCGTTGCCATTCCTGCTCCCAGAATGCCACTTGGCACTACTCCTGAAAAAAGATAAAAGTAGAGCTGTTCTAGGTATCTTGTTGGGAAGGTGCCTGCTTTTGGTCTGAATGGCCCAAATTCCCTTGCCCGCTCCACCAGCTGCGGTGCGCTGGTTGGCTTGAATTCAGCTACTCCGATCCAGTATCTTATGCGACGCGTAAGTATTCTACGTAGTATTGATGCTGTAATTTCTTTCTTATATACTTGCGTGGTCACCCCTTTTTCCAGTGCTCTTTCGTGTCTGTCAAGTGCCTGTCCTGCTATGCTGTCAACCAAATCATTGAAAAATAGACCGCTATGTCCTGCATTCCAAATAAATACAAACTCAATCTCGTTTTCAGGTGCTATTGCAGGCATCATGGGATCTTCATGCTTGTACTTGCATCGGAATTTCATGCACTGGTCGCGTAATTCTTCCAGGGCGTGCATAATGTGAAAGAACATGATGTTCGATTTTTCATGCATATTTGCTAATCCTTCGAGCACACTGTTTGGGTCCAGATAAAAGCTGACCTTCGTTATCAGATGCGACAGGTTGTTGATCCTGAGGTGCTCCGTCGTCTTTTTCGTTTGGTGCACTAACGCATATGTCTCAGCATCAAAAGAATCTACTTGCGCGTCTTTTATTGGCGTTTCCACGATGGCAGTCGAAGTGCAGATCGGCTCCACTGGGTACCAATCCGCGAAATCTTCATTGATCACATGATCGCAGTTGAGATCGCTCGCCCACCATGTCGCTCCTCCACAGCCGCCATAGTGCCCTTCCCCCGCGGAGGCACTGCCGTCGGTGGCAATTACCAGATGTCCTGCATCCTGCAACTTTCGTCGTATTTCTCGGTCTTGTCTCCAAGATATTCTTTTCCTCGTGCGATTGATCTCGTCCTCGCTGCTGATTGCTGTGAGGCTGTCGTAGCCCCACTGTCGTCCTACATCATCCATAGTGTGCACCGACATTCTGACTCCCCGCCAGCAGCGGCGGATGATTTTTAGCGGTGCTGCAACAAGTGCTTCATGAATATCCTTTAGTCTTTCCATGCTGATTGTTCTCATTATAGAAGTCCACTTTTCTCTTATTGGTTCTCCTGCTATCGGGTTCACCATGTTGTTATTTATTATTCCGTACTCAGCTTGTGTCAGTTCCTCGCCGCTTTCTTCCCATAAGTTTTTCGCGAGGCCTTTGTAAAAACACATTAAGCACTCGCGCAAAAACATTATGTGAGGCCTAACTAACCCCGTGCTTTCGTATAAAGCGGTAGAGGGAGCCCGTTTGGGCAGACCTAGCAAAACTTTTAATTTATTGGAAACTGTATTTTCAATTTTCAACTTTGCAGCAGAGGAGAAGTAGGGATACTGAGGCGACCCCGTGCTAGAGAGGGCAGAATAGCAAAGACTTTCGAACACGTCTACCTTCTTGGTAGTTCTCAGCGTTTTCAACCCTAGGCAGACGTTAGCTTCCCTTGTCATGTCTTTCAAGATCTTGTCCGACATAGCGTTGTGCGTCCACGTGCCATCGAACAAGAAGCCTAGAGATCTTCCCGCTTCTTGCGGATCATCTTTGTAGTTCTGGCTGTAGAAGATGGTCTCGCTCTTGTCCTTCTCAAAGAAAATAAAAAACTTGCGACCAAAATCGATCAGCGAGCTTTTCATTTTGCTCAGCATGCTCAAGAAGCCTGTTTGCGTATTATCGTCGGAATACTGCGTTACTATGCCGTTGGGGTTTAACTCCATCAAGTACCTTATTAGCGGGATGTGGTGCAGGTTAAACACCCCACCTGAAAGCGGAGACCCTTGGGGCATGCCCGGCCGTAGCACCCAGACCCTAGACCCTTCCCTTATCTTCACCGTCCTTCCACTAAGCCAGCTAATAATCACCCCCAGTAAATCATCAGGCATGTTTTCCATTTTCGCTGTGTTTATTAATGTCTCATGCTCCACTACATCAAAACCTGCTATGTTATCGTTCAGCAGCACGTATTTTGGATCATTTAAATTTTGCTCCATCTTTGCATATAAAAAGTCGCACAGTCTTACGCATGAGTCCTCCTTCGAGTATCCCTGCCTGTAGGCGATGCTGTTTCTTGGCAGCACTGGCTCCGTTTTGTGCGTGATCTTCCCGCCGAGCCATTCGTATCCTTCGAGCCATTGATTCATTCTCGTGTCGACTATGGCTTCAAACAATTTGCTGTATACACTCAGCAGCGATACCGGACGGTAATGCATCTCACAAAATGGAAGGTCTTTTGTCTTTTGCACCGGTGCCAGTTGTGCAAGATTCCCTATTTTGGGAAAGCTGTCATGCTTTAAAATAACATAAAAAAGTCTGTACAGTAGTTCTTGCCCTTTGCCTCGCAGGCCTTTTATTATCTCGTGCGGAGTATTGTCATATCCTGGCGATTTTTCTTTCTCAAGCCTAGTAATAGCGCTTTTGAATTCCTGAAAAGTCAATTCTCTATAAAAGCCAGAAGCTACTCTATGCATAGCACTCCTGTGGGCATTTTTGCGAATCTCTTCCAGTTTTTCTTTGTTGTCCGGCATCGATATTTTATTCTGCTGGTAGACCTCTGTTGGTCGATTTTTATACAAGTTTTCAAATAGTTTTACTATTTGTTTTCTACAAACTTTCGGATCCTGCGAAACGAGCAGTCGAACTTTCGGTAGTTCCTGCGCGTTGGAAATAAGCAGCAACTTCCGCGGCCGGCCGCGACGGAACAACCGGAGTAAATAAGGAGAGGACCACGACCACGACCACTTTTTTGATGTCGCAGCAGGATGTCGAGCTCCGGAAGTAGAAGAACTTGTCGTACGGAACGAAGAATTTTTGTCCAGCTGCGACATCTTCACGAGGACCTGGCGGAGAAGATCATTGGCTGGTATAGTACTGCCTTTCATCAATGCAGCAATTGTACTCCTCGCCCTTCCCCTCCCGCGCGGGTCGTAGATCAGGTGGCTCTTGTTCATCATCTTCGTGGCTGTACTTGTAGATGAAGCAGTTTCTACTGCTGCTGCAGCAGGTAGTACAGCTAGTTTCTGACTTAGATAAAGAATTCCCTCTCCGAAGCTGCGCGGGTGCTTCGGCTCCCGTGGCTGGGCGAGAGCCCTAAGTGGTAGTAGTTCAATGTGCTGTGGGTAAATGAGATCACGCTGCTGCATCAGGTCCACGATCTCCTCCTTGAGCGGCACGTCGAAAATACAAGAACGACCGTCCTCCTCGCCTTGGATTCTTCTAGTCGTACAAGGTTTATTCGCAAATAAAGCGGAAGCTGCAGACTGTCGCGCTCCTTGTGCCAGACTGTGCCGCCAAGTTCTAGAGAACAACTGGGAGGACGGAACATCCGGGCTGGAATTTGAATTATCTTCATGATGTTGAACAAAATGTGCTCTTCGTGTACTAGCCTCCTCCTCGTCCACCCGGAGGTCCAAAAACTGCTCCCGCCAGTGCTGCTCGCGCATGTGGAAGTCTTGCAACATCTGCTGTTCCTGCTTCTCGAAGAAGGCGAATTGTGTGGTGTCGAAAAACACCAGGACTAGCGGCGTCGGCAAAAGAAGCAAGACCAGCAGAAACACCAGGCGGCTGCGCAACGCCGCGACGAAGTGGCTCCACGGCCCCGTGGCCGGCGGTTTTCGGCCGCGTCGCAACTTTGCCACAACTGCCGTCGTTTTCTTCCACCAACGGCTGCTGTGATTCATGGTGGTCGAGAGGAGTTCTGTCCCTGGTCCTTGTACAAGTACTATGGTTTCGAGCACGAGCGAACTGATGCACAGCACGACTTCACCAATGAACACACAGAGTCTGGTGCTCCTATTTTTCCCAGCGCCGCGGCACGACCCGTGCGTCGTGGCGTTCTGCTTAAGATCCACCGCACTTTCATCGCTTTCCCCGGTATTTTTACGTAAAAGAGGTCGCGCAGCACCACACGGTCGTTGAGAACTCCATCTTGTCCACCAATCGGGTTGATGGAAAGCAACCGCTTTTCTTGCTGTGTCTCCTGCGACCATCGCTATTTGTAGGACATGATCACGGGTGCTGCGCGAAAGACCGATACTCAACCTCGCCGTTTCCAGTCGTCGCAGACACGACGAAATTCCCGCGCGCGCTTGACAGGAACATGATGAGGTAGACTTGTAGTCTCTCTTCTTTTTCATCAAGAGCCTCGCCGCTTTTTGGTATTGTTCCGCAACATTCGGGCTCGGAGCCCGACTTTTCGCTTTACAACAACTCGAAGCAGCGCGATCCGTTCCTGCTTTCGGAACAGGGCTTCCTGGTGGCTCTGGCATTTTTTCCGACCGCATTGGATTCTTGCCAATGGACCTCTCGTCTGGAGGTGGGAATGTTGTTGCCACTACAAGGTGGCGGCGCAACGACCAATCTCGTCTACTATCTTCTCGGTCAACGTCGTCATCCGGGCAGGTGGGTCTCGAAAGTACTATTGATTGGCCGCATTTATCATTTCATGATGATCCAGCACACGACTAGCTTGTTGTGGTGGACGAGGGTGTTACATTCGGTAAATCAAGTTTTGGTTGAAGCGTAAAATTCGCGAAGGTTTTCGCATCGTTTACAAGAAAGGTCTCTTTCATTTCACAACATGCACATAAGTGAGTATCATGTAATGTCGTGAAATAGATTTTGTTCCCTTCTCCTAATTTTTCCATTCGAAAACAACGTCACGTGGGAGGAAGAAGGGGTGGCAAGGGTGTATCATCATCATGATATATCACTGAAACGAAGCGTAGGTCTTTTAGTGCTCCTACTACGACGAAGGCAATGCGTGAAAATTAATTCGGCCCGATTTTTCGATTTTTCTGTACACGAACGTTTGCTTCGACAATTGATAGACGGAAATCGAATTCGTATATCATTTTTGTACAACACGACGATGATATTTGCAAGCGACGACGACATATCTAGGTCGTCTCGAGCGAGCGCGATTTGTGTCAACTTTTCTCTACTTCTGTTTTTCCACTCAAGAAAGTTCGTCCTAATATCGAGGTCGAATTCTCACAACGAAACGATTTTTGCAGTTTTTCGGGCAAATAATTCGGGCAGACAATAATTTTCAAGGCAACGATTCTTCTGACACAACCTTAAGTGAAGCTGGGCAAGCTAGCAGTCCACCAGCTGATGAAACGATCGAATAGAAAATACTTAGAACTGGAAATGCTATTTCGTTTGGTATGTGTCAAGTGCAGGCTCTTGCTTTAGTAGAGGTAGAACGTCTACAACGGGGCGGAAATTATAGAGCTATTCGATGATCCCTCCGCACTTCTGCAACAGAACGACACTAGGGAACGCAGATCGACGCAAAGGTAATATCATACTGTTGATCTTGTCTTTGTCTGCCACCTTGGAGGAAAAAAATCCATGCCATCAAAATATTCTTCAAGATCTTGGTTTTTCACCTAGAGGATGCAACTTCAAGATCCGGCGGATCCGGTGAAGAGCGGTGTTTTGTCGGAGGTTTACTATCCTGCGCTGCAAAAAGGTCCCCGACCCAAATCCGCACGTTTCGGGAGTCACGCATGACAAGCTGCCATGTCGAGAGTAGTGCAGGCTAGCAAGAACAGCCACGGAAGATCACAAAGCCATCCGCTTACCCTGTTTACAGCATTACAATTTTCAAAACACGAGGACGGGCAATGCCTCTTAATTATGGGGATTCGCATTACAAATTGATTCCTGAGGATATTACAAATCTGCGCGACGAGCACGGGTTGACTTCGTTTTTATCCAGGAAAGGGTCAATAATTTGCTCAGATCAGGGTAGAACACGACCTCCAAAAAGTAAACCAGAACGGATGCTGTCCCGCCGAAGATGACTGTACAGCACTGTTGGGCAGCGAAGTACGAAGACGAGGCCTGTATCAACATAAGTACAACAAAGAACTTTTATATAGTCTTCAAACAATCAAGGTTGATTCTGAGGCGGTACAGATACAAGTCAGTGATAGTGACAACAAGTACTTATCAAACAGGGTTTGAACTTCATTACCGGGATTTTTTTGGTTGTGCCTTTGTTTCATATTTCAAGGACACGAAATCCTGTGCTTCATTTTTATGCAGAGCCGCTCGTTTTAATCAAGTAGCTCCACCTGCTCCTTAGGTTCGTTTTTTTCCGAGGTTCAGAAATTTCTTTTCAATAAGACCGGGCAGGAGGTAGTACAATCAAAGTTTTGGACCTTGTGAGGACTCAAAACAGAGCTACGGGAAAATTGAGTCGAAAGAAAGACACAAAATGAAGAGGAGTGAAAAATTATAAGTAGATACAGCGAGCCCCTTCCAGCAGATGAGTCCGCCTAGTGTCCTCGTGCAGTTCTCCCGGTTTCTGGGGTACTAGTAATAAATGAAGAAAAAGAAGCTTTGTTCTGCTGAAACAGAATCCGAAACGGAAAGAGAAACAAAAAAAATCGTAGAAGTTTCCCTGAAAATCAAGGTGCATGTATCGAATGATACATACATACTGCCAACCAGGGTGGCGAGATATTATCAAAGAATCTAAAGAAGTCGAAAGATATTGACTCGAAATACAAATCGACTCAACACCACTGTCGCTACTGTCGCCTGTACAACTAATGAGTGAAAGAGCAGCACCAATAGCTTGATTGAAAAATTGAAAAAATCGAAAATAAAAGAAGAAGATTATGTACATACGAACCTCGTACTAGAGGGAAATAAAGACCAAAATCCTAAGTATATTATCAAAACTGTCGAAACTAGACAAGACGAGACATCATCATTGCCGCGCTGTTGGAAGAACATAGTGACTTTATTTCTGCTGCTTTGGACGCACTTGAGCTGACTAAAGACCGAAAAAAAAAGTGAGAAGTTTTATAATTTTTTTTTTTCCACGTAGTAAGTTTCTACGTACGCATAGCATTCGCTTCGAGATCGCGAGCAGATATTTACTACTGAGGAACTTTGGAAATTAAATAGGCGGACCATAGAAGCCTACTTGGAAGAAGAAATGAAGCTCCTCTCCGGATAGAAAAATGCCAATATACATCAAATTGGGCAGGTCTGACCTCAAGAGACGCAAAGACGCGCTGGCCTGACGGATATATTTTCGTACCACTGATTGTTCAATTATTTTACTACAAGTGCAGTACCGCTTCAAATCATTTGAATAAAACCTGACGCCAGTCGACACGTCATTTCATCACCCGACTACTTGAGGAGCTGCGCAAAAGAACATAATTGTGTGTAGTTCTTGTACCTGTCATAAGAATTCTTTGACTTTAGGAAGGCCAAAATTTGTTTCCTCTTGTCACAAAAATATTAAGGCTACAGACTACATTCGAGGAATGTATAGGTGAGATGTTGTCCATAGGGGGACAATCATCCTCCGGCGTTTTTCGCTGCGAGAAGAGTATACAAATATCGCGAGTCTTTTTTTGTACAGGCAAAATACGAGCTCAATGTAAGCAGCGAGCATTATTTCTACCGTCGACGAGCGAAGCATAACTTTTTGCAAATTATGCGAATAAGACAGTATGTAAAGTACATTCATCAGGTGGAAAGAACTATTAAGAACAGCACCGAATTTTTATCGTCCAACAACATCTTCACTGTAGACAACCTACTGACCACCGCCTCCCTACTCCTGCTCCAGAGCTAAAAAGAACTACCGCTCGCGTAGACCAACAAAGTTGGTGTGTAGCAAGCTTTGATAGTACTATTTCCACCACGACGAGGACCTGAGCGGTCTTTTTCCTTCTGATCTACTCCTCCATCCTCCGCCACTTCCCGTGCACATACTTCGGTGCTGGCGCCAGGAGATTCCAGTAGTTCCAGTGCTTCTTGTAGGGTGCTGGGCGTGATTTCCGTGCCGTTCTGGCCGAGGAGCCAGGAGCTAATGGATCCAGGTGCGTCGTAGACCACCGCAGAGTTCTATCAAAAGGAAACATCCCCCCTCCCCATATTGAAAAGGTATGACTTCGAAAATTTGTGTCGCTGATTTGAGCCTTAGTTCCCCATGATATCCGTAGGCCAACTTTTTTTTTGCTAGCTCCCCCCTCCTCGCAGGCTAGAATTTGCGTGGTCCCAGAACATGCAACGTGTCCTCCGTGCCATCCGGGCACAAAGGGGGCATTGGCGTCGCATGAAAAACAAGATCAGACACCAATACCGGGCACACACATAATCTACCGTTGGATCGGGTTGAGAAACTAACTAAGAGGGGATGCGGCCCCTCCAAATAGAGTAATCGAGCAAAGGATAAGGAAGCAAAGGCCAACGTCGGGGGTCCCTCACCCCCAACTGATTTGAGGTCGCAAGTCATATTTTTCTTGCAAGAAGACAAAGGCAGGGGCTTTCGCCCCATTATGGAATTGATTTGCCACACTGTTGGGCCTAAAGGGGAGCCGTTTGCCATGCTGAACAACTAGACCCATACGCCCCTACCTAGTCGGGGTTCTGGCCGCAATGCCTTCCTGCAATACAAACCTGATTTGTGTACACAAATCCAGCATCAGAAGTTTCGTTTTGCTATGGGGGGGGGGGATTTTTCATTTTGATAAGTTCTTGTCGACAACTTCGGGCCCCGTCCGCTCGGGCTGGGGCGCGACAGCGCCTCGCAGGTTGGGGGAGAATCCGCGATCGCGGGCGAGAGATTTCGGTTTTGCCGCTTGTTCGCCGTGAAGCGCGACTTGATTATTTTCCTGCTGCTCGTCCGTCTGTGTTCGTTTGACCTCGTACCGGTCGTTGCCAACTACGTCACCCGCAACTGGCGCCGGAAGGCTCGTCATGTCTTCAGCATTCCGCTGCTGTGCGGGGGCTCGCAGAGTGCCGCGCAACGCGGCCTTGCGGCGGTCTTCGCGTTGCTCGAACGAGAGGCGCGGGTTACCACTAGCCTGGCGAGAACTTCTAGCGCTGGCAGTCTCGATGGTGTCGGAGGTTCTTGGTGCTTCATTTTTTTCACCAAGGCGATCAGTATCAAACCGCGCGTCGTGGAGGTGTGCTTCCTCCGCTGGACCTCGTCCCTGCTTCCCTTGTCCCCTCGCCAAAACGCTGATCGTCCTCGCAGGTGTCGCAGTACCAGTACTTCTAGAGTTATGCGCCCGCTCCTCTTCATTTGCGGATGATCGCTGCTCTGCGAAGACCTCCGGCACGGTTTTGGAATTCATCGAAGAGTCCTCGTTTTCCACCACCCACCTCTCGCTTTGCTGCTGATAGTCCTGCTGGCTTTCTTGTTCCCGCACAAAAATCTCGTCGTCCGATTCGTCAGGATGCAATGCTTCTTGCAGGGTGCTGGGCGTGATTTCCGTGCCGTTCTTAATGCGGAACCACTGCTGCGCATGCTGCGCGTAGATAAGCTGACTGGTCGTGCTTTTCGCCATCTTTCTGTCCTTCGCCGACACGGAAGATGTCAGGTTAATATCTTCTTGATGCTCTGCTACTCCTTCCTCCACTTCCAGCACCAAACACGTCAGCGAGTAGAATAGCCCGCCTGGGGCTCCGTGGAGGTGGGACGTCCTACAGGTAGTCTGCGTATTCGGCTCATCATCTGTTGCCGTAGGTCGTGGACAGCAGGTCGTGGTGGCACTACTATTGCAGTGTCGATTTTGCAGCTCATGGGGGTCATCCAATATGGAGGACGACGCACTAGCACCAGGGAAGGTCGTTTTGTTCGCTTTCTCGATTGACCTAGTTCCGCTCGAGAACAAGACATCATCCGTAAGAGCACCGCTTGTTCTTTCCGCTGTGCCTGCCTGCTCCGCACAGAAGATCGGTTTGTACGCATTGCTGCAGGGTTCGTAGAAGATATGCTCCGGAACGATCGTCATACCAGCGTTGCTGCCATGTACTAATTTCCGGCTTTTCCGCTGCGAAGAGAACGGCGATGTTGCCAAGGGGCGGCTTCGGTTTTCTTCTTGCTCCTCGAAATCTCCAGTAGTCGCTTCATTGGTCGTCCGGCTGCCTGGTTTATCAGCTTTTGATTCATCGTCGTCGCCACTTGAAGACGAAGGTAGTTTTCCTTTCGGTGCTTTTTTGGTGTCCTCCTGTGCATGCTGCTCCTGCTTCTGCTTGGCGTGCGCCTTCTCAAGAATTCGCTGAGACGCAATGTTTTCAACAACATCGGAGGCGTTCTTGACGATCGCGCCGGTTCTTGAGCTATCCAGGGATTTCTCTTGTCCACTATCTTCCCCAGCACGGGGCACGAAGAAAATAGCACGCGGGGGATATTGAAGATGACCCATCTCGCTATTTTCAGGCAACAACTGCCGCTCCACCGGTTCACACTTTTTCTTATTTTCCGACAACTCCGAACCTTCTTTGGAGCCGCTGTGGCGGTTTCTGGCATTTATTTTTGCCGTTCCTTGTTTGGACGGAACGGCCGCAGTCACAGATGTACTAGAGGCAGCTGCTGGATCCTTCATGCACGTTGAGGGAATGTCTTTCGCTGCTGTAGTCACCACTTGGTCATCATCGTCCGCTACGGACGCAGAAGATGTTGAATCGCCCGGTGTCATGAGCTTTTCCATACCGCAGACCTCTACGGCTTGACTGATCCTTGCGTGCGCGTTCCGCAACAGAAATTGCAGTATCGAGGAAAGGTTGCGATTGTTTTTTGGCACCGTGGTCGTCGAGGCGGAGGGCTGAGGTTGTTTTTTGCCTTCTACAACTTGTTTGCCGCGGGTAAAAGTCAATATGCAACGAAAAAAGTGTACTTACACTCACGCATTGTGTTCTTGCAGGCCGAGCAATACAGACAAGATCTGTCAAGATGCTGGATACGACATTGGGGAGCCTATTGGCTTCTTCCTACGTGTTTTCTTTGCTTCCTATAGGATCTCTGCAAAAATGGAAATGCAACGTTTATTTTTTCTCTGTCCAGCAGAGAAAGCTTTTTGTGTTGCTGAAGTTCTTGTTACATTTAAATGTGTAAAAAAAAACTACTCTATCTTCTATGTATAAACACTTCTTTCTCAGGATATTAGACGTGGACGCAGGTTTTTTACCACTTGGGTTCGTGGTAGTTCTCGTCGCACAACAAGATGAATTCGCACTTCTGCCACTTGAGACACCGAAGAAGGCCTTATCGAGGTCCAGTGGCTCCAAAAGTGGGGCACAGGGCGCCGTGAAATAGTCCAAAAGGAAACGATATGCGAGTGTCCCGAACCTCGAACTTCCACTCCTCCGCATTCTTTCATGCAAATTAATAAACTGCAGAGAATCATCTTCGACGTGTGCGTATTTCTTGTTCTCTGCAGTTATAATTTTCTTTTCAACTGCGTTCTACTTGATGCATGACCATTCGTACATCTACCAGAGGGCGTTTTTCTCGTATGTTTGTGTTTGTGCAGCTTATTCTCATCAAATGAGAAGGAAATCACGGAGGTTCTACTGGTGCAGTGCTCGGATAACCGAAGAGGGTCGTAGTCGTTTTCATTCGATTGAAACGAAAAAGACGGTTTACAATAGTCAGTGCCCACCTGCTGGTGCTGCAGGGCAACTACTCCTGCTTTAGCCGCTGCGGCCGCTCCTTTCGTCTTCCGTCTATTATTCACCTCTCGACTCCTCGCACTACTTCTACTTCCCCCGCCGTGCTGCTGGTATAGCAATCCGTTTTTGAAGCACCTCTCCTCGTACCGAAGGCCGTCCTCTAGATTCTGCAAAATCGGGTAGATGGAAAGCAGACCGTGCGTGACCGCATTGAAGGCTCGATTGTCGCCCGCCAACGGCCGCAGCGTCACTCTCCACCGGTGTTGGGCGAGGTGGACATGGCAACCACTAGACGTCGCCACTTGATGCGCGGCGACCAGGTTGGTTTCGTGCGGGTCCAGCGTTTCAGCGAAGTTTATGGCCGCACACGGCAACATATTACAATGAAAAATGCCCCCTCCCCATATCAAAACGGAAATCTGTGATGCAGATTTGTGGTCACAAATCAGCTTTGTGATGCTAGAAGGCAAAAGATGCGGACTGTAGTGCTGTCTAGCGGGGGAAAGCCTTGCAGCTCCAGGATGACAGGAGGCAACTGTAAGTGGGAAACAGCATGACAGATTACCTGCAATTTAGGCCGCAGCTTCGTCTCTTGGCCTTCTAGCAATACAAGTTGATTTGTGTACTTCAAATACAGCATTACAAATTCGCGCGTCTTTCGTTTCCGATATGGGGAGGGGGGATTTTTCCTTACGATACAACACATCAAATCTGCCGCCAAGCGCAGTACTTGTGCCAGCCGTCTCGAAGGAGCCTGACGAATCAAAACGGTCTGTCGCAGGACCGAAGAGAACAGGAGTGCGAGCATTATATTGATGCCACGACCAATAATAGCCGCCGCAGCGGGGGCAGTGAGGTCATGGCTGTTTTTTTGTCTTCACGCCAAAAAAAGACGCGACTTCTCTGCCCAGCATGCCATCGTGAGTAATGTTATGCACAACGGCACGGCGGTCGCTAAAAATCTCGATCCAGAGCTGGCCTTCATTTGTTTTCGAATCGAAAAACCTTTCCCGCATGCTATGGACCTGCCAGGGCCCCCGCCAGGGTCGGCCCCTTGGGAGCCACAAATCGGGCCCATAACATGCAGGCTGGCTTTTTGCTTTTGGCGGACTTTGGTTTTTTTTTGTTTTTTTGTTAAAATGCCGCATCTTCTGGCCTTTAGCCCGCCTCTGAAATGGCGGATTTTGGTGGCGTCTCTTGCGGGGCCCGAATGTGGGCCAAAATGAGGCCCATACCATGCGGATTCGCTGTTCTTTTCGGGCTGCTGCTTTTTGGGCGCTCCTTTTTGGGCGCCCAAAACCGCCAGAAACCAAGGCGGTGGGCGCCTCAGAAGGGCGCCCCTTTTGCCGGCTCCCCTGCGTCGTTTTATCAAGCGGGAATCGATAGAATTGGCTCGGGCTTGTTTGATGGCAAAGCCCCGCCAGCTTGATAATTGAAAATTTTTTATATCCAAAAACACTTCCGCCCGCTTAGTAACTGCCGGTCGTTTTGCGCACTGCATGTCAAAAAAACACCTAGGATAGAACGTTCGTGACCTCACTACATATGAAAAAGCAGTAGAACTACTATGATTGTCGCTGTCATTCTGTTGCATCTGTAGCATGCCAGGCTGCACGTAGTTGGCGGCGTCCCCCGGGAATGTGAAAGCCGCACTGCTGCTATAGGATGTCGACGCGGAGAAATTGTTATCCGTGTAGAAGTTTTGGTTGTCAAGGAAAGAGGTCCCGTAACCTCCGCGACCCCCGTCCTGGTAGTTCATCTCGTAGTTGCACAACCGAGTGTCCTGAGTACAAACGTCCCCTGCACGAGATAATCTCTTTACTTGCCACGCAAATCTGCATGCCCAACCAACTTGTGTCTCATGCACAGGAGCCCCACGAGCATGAGATGAAGCATTTTCTGTTGCTAGCTGGTAGCTGGTATCTATAGTAGCTCTCGTGCTTGAAAGTCACATAGGATAAGGAAGTCAATGTATTTTATGTGATGCGCCTGCGCCAACTAGTCGTAAGCACACTAGACGTCGAGACCCAAGTACAACCAGCTAAGTTATCATGCGCAGGAGCCAAAGCTTCGTGGCTTGCGTGGAAAGCTACCTGCCAGCTTGACTATCAGGGGCCAGGGGCATTTCTTCACTCAGCATACCGAGTGTCCTGATGCCGGTAGAGGTTGCCGTCGCTCCCATAAGAAGCTGCACCAGGGTAGTTGTAATACAGCGGGCCTTGGTGCTGTGAGCAATCTCCCGCAACCAACATGGAGCCATAGTCGTGATAGAGCTCGCGCTCCTGTCCGAGCCCGTCTACTTGCGCCACACCCTGCTGGACTAGCACGTTCGCGGTGCTACCGACAGTACCGCGAACGTTCGATATTGGAAGATCACATGGGAAGATGAAATCATTATAGCCATTTGTCACTGTCGTAGTACCATTTGAAGATGCCGAAGCTGCGGGCACAAATTCCACAAAAGTCTTCCTACACGACAACACCGATCCGTCCTTTTGTTCGTCGCCGGGCGCGCCACTGTTGCTAGTACAAGAAGTGCCAGGTGGACCACAAGCAGATGGCGCTAGATGAGTTCTTGTCAAAGCATTCTGATCATCATCGCAAGAATTAGTAGTGGTATCATCATTTTGCGGCCCTGTAGCAGAATTCATCTGTGCAGCCGTGTCCGTCGTGGCTCCTCCCCCGTCCTCTGCGCTGGAGAGGTGGGAGCTGTCCTTTGTCCTTGCGGCGAGTACTGTAGTACTCTCCTGGCCCACCAGGCACGTCCTGCTTTTTTCCTCTTCATCCTGACCATGAGCAGCCGACGGTCCGGCGCAGCGAGGACCAGAACTCTTGCTTGCACGCGTTCCTGTTCCACCAGCTGCTTCATACAGCAGATCCTGTGCCGAGCACGCCGTCGCAGGTGCGGAGGAGGAGGCCACTTGGTCATCCACCGCGAGGCATGGCTTTGACGGGACAACATCTTTAGACGCTTGTTCCGCGAGGATTGGAGGTATTGCACTAATAGTACTAGCTCCATGCTGGTCCTCCGGGAACAGGGCGGCCGTTTCTGGTGGGCGCGAGACAGCAGGATTCTGATATGTCGTGCCATTATGGTCGGAAGTACTTGTACTGGTATTTGTCGTGACCACGCAGCGCGGCTCGTGAGAGTGTTCATTGACGCCTGCTGCATCGGATTTTTCATCCCAAGAAAGAACTGTTTATATACAGTTACACACTTGTAGTTGCAACTTCAGCAACACAAACCTGTCCTGCATGCCAAAGAAAACTATACGGTGTGTCGAACACGCTCACAAAGGAAAGTACTCATGTTGAGACGAGGCTTGCAAGGTTGATGTCTGTCTTGCTTATATCTAGTTGTACACTGCAATGTGTAACTGTATACATTTTTTCTTTGCATAGGATTTTGAACCCGACGCGTCATCGTCGACGACGAGGTCTTGTTGTATGACCCCCTCAGGTGCTACAATCCCCGCTGTTAGTAGATCAATATATTGAGCGATGGAAGATACATTTCTTTATTAGAATCTCTGATGCAAAAAGATGAAAAAGTGCACTACAGAATGAACAAGTGCGCGTGCCACGAGCTTTCTGGAGTGACATCAAAAGTCACTAGAAGAATCCGGCGAAATACTTTGCGCTGTATGCTTCTCATGCTCTTCTGGTTAGAGAAAGTCCAAAATGATTCTGTTCTTTATGTACCTCTGACGCGGCTTGAGATCAACATTGTAAGGCCTGGGCAGATCAAAATCAATATAAGTACGTGGTCTTTGCTCCTGTCGCTGCAGTTGTCCTACTTCGTGGTCGTGTACTAGTCCATCATGATCGTCCACCGAGGCACCCACAGTATCAGAAGGAGGACCGCACCGCTCTTGAACCATTGTCATCAAATGCTCGGTCGTGGCGCCAGAAGTTGCAACTCCACCGTCCGGAAGAACAAATGTGCAAGTATAATATCCTGAGTAACAAGGTCCCTATCCTAGAGTAGTTGTCATGTAAGTTCGCATGCCTACCATGTTTTAACGTGCGCGGCCACACCATTTTCTCATCTTGGCTTGATGTAATTTGTCATGCTATTATCAGGATGAGGTGAAGATCAATTCCTGATGCGGCTGCACTAGCTAAGGTGCACTACTCTACAAACAGAAAAATCTCATGCGTGTTGAAGACTCCCAAAACTCCTGGCTTTGATGTGTTGCAAAATCCACCAAATTGTGGCGCTGGGGTGGGGGCGTTTCCACACAGAATATCATATTTGTCAACAGCTGCGACGACATCGATTTTCCGAGAGGCGGATACTGGTCCGAATACACTTCACATCTAGAAGTATTTGCCGACCCTGAACAACTATCGGAAACGGGAGTAGGGCCCCACACACTACCGTTGGTGTTTTTCGCCCGGTTTGTTGTTCCTACTTCAGGGAAGATTACACCACTCAACATCGATTTGTTGGCCTCATGCTGCTGTTCCCGTGGAGCGTCTACGAGCTGCGGCGCGAGCTGTTCTGGTACCACCTGCTGGTGCGCGTGGTTGCAATGATCCTGAATCATACCATTTTGGAGGAACAGATGGCAACTACCGCTTCTAGCTGCACTAGTTCGTGGTCCCGACGAGGAGGAGGGATAGAACGCGGGGGCGTTAGCGTTGAGCGTGGAACGTTTGCGCACCTCTTCGGACAACTTTTTCGCGTCCCGGGTCCGAGCCTCCCCTGCAAAAAAAGCGGCTCCGCGCGCCAGCACCTCTTTCTTGTTTTCGCGAAAGCACCTCTCAAGCAGATCCGTTGCTGTTGCGCAGCATTCGCGACTGCCTCTCAGCAGGATTTCCTTCTGGTCGGCCAGAAGCCGAATCTGGAAGTGGGAGACCGCGCTCTTAGTAGAAGTCGCGGCTTGTTTTATCCTCAACAAGAATAATGCCCTCGCTGCAGAGGTAAGTGGGGACCTTTGTGAGGCGGGTCCAGAATTTTTGGAATTTATGCGTGACAGGTTTGGCTATGTGGACGTAGAACAGTAGTCTAGCCTAGCTAGTCCAGACGCACCGCAAATCCACGCTATCATCTTGATTATCGCATGATAGTAGATTCCCAAACGGCACTGGATAATACCTCTCATCATGGAGAGTCGCATAGGAAATATCCCGAGCATGCAGACTTGCATGACAGCTCTGCGGTGGGGAACTTTTTACACAGGATATGTCGCACTGGGCCTTCACACGACTTCTTGGTTAACGTCGGGCGTTCTACTTTTTCTGTTGCAGTGCTATCTACTTTATCGACGTCGTCCTGCTGGCGCATCTTGCTTAATAGTGCATCCTGATCTTGTTCGCCGCCAGTACAAGATCGATTTTCTTGTGCGACCAGTATGGCGGCTGCAAATATGTCTGGATCTGGAAGGATGCAGCTTGTCAATCATGCGAGGTCTCCATCACAAAAAGCTGTGTTGGATGAACGCCAAATGTTGCTCAGTTCATGCTGGGCAAAAACAGGCGGATTACTAATCTCACGCGTGGTGATAGGCATGAGGACGATCCAGCAAATAGATCTGCGACGCTTCTTCATCTGTGAGCATTCCAGACCATGTGCGTGGTCCGTGCGATGCATGGCAAATCTTGCACTCTCCCTCCAGACCCAGACATACGTGCATTTGATAACCTGCCTCAATATGGTATTCAAGGCACCTTCCGCGTCCGCCTTCGAGTCGGAGAGGAACATAAAAAACCCGACTTGCATATTGTGAGAAAAAATCCCAATCCCATACCTGACAGGAAAACTCGCGACGCAGATTTGTAAGTAACCACGCATCGCTTCTGCCTTGCAAGAAGGCAAGCGCAGGGGTATGTATGCGTCGTATTATGGAGGCGATTTGTCATGCTTAACAAACTGCGCTACCGTGCCCGGGAGGGTGCAGGATCCAAGGGGTGCACTATGCCCGGTAAGGCCGAGCATCTGGCTGCAGTTCCATCCAGCAATACAGATCCCATCCGTAGCGTCAGAGGCTTTGTTTTTTGTGTGGGAAGGGGTGGCTTTTCCTTTTTGATATTCCGCAATGTTGCTACTCGTATCAGGATCTTCATCACCGGGTTGTAGACGCAGCTCGCTCTGCTTGTTTCCTGGTCCCTCGTGGTCTTGCTCCGGTTGCTGGTCGTGAGGTGGAGTGCATGGTCGGGAAAATTTCCCCCTCCCCATACCCGAAGCGGAAATCTGCGCTGCCCATCCGGGACCACAAATCTTCGCCTCTGTCTTGCAAGAAGAAGGCGATGCCAGAGATGTCCGTCGCATACATTGCGCGGCTGATTGATGTTAGACTTTCATGATGGCAGCCGCCCGCCATGCGAAATAACACACATCGTACGCAAGAATCCCCATGATTGATACCAGCGTGCAACCTGCGATTCCCGGCTGCAAGACAATAAAGATGATTTTTATACGCTGCAGAAAATTCGGCGTCACTGATTTCGTTATGTGGCAAGGAGCGGGAGGAATTTATTTTCATTTTGATATTTTTAGAGTGCTTGTAAACTCGGAGGATCTACTTCTCGGGGAGAGAGGAACGCTTTGATGGCCGCCTCGGAGCCGAAACGTTTCGAATCTGCACTCGTTTTGCAGGACGTTCTGCTCAAATTGTCGCAGGTCCGTCTCGCTGCCGGTGATCGTGAGAGTCAGCTCATTTTTACCCTCGGTTCGTTCCGCGGGGAGGTGGGCCCCCTGCGAGGAGGTCTCTCCTTCTGCTTCCGAAAGCACGGTGGACGCAGTCACGCCCGCCTGGCTCTGGCTGAAAACCGTTTTCACACTGTTCGCAGGCCCCTTTTTCATCTTCGTGCCTTCCTTTTTATCCCGCTTTGCAGCTCCACCGCAGTTCATCGCGATTGCTGCATTTTTTCTTGCGAAAGCACCACATGAGGAGGAGAGAGCCGGGCAGGAACTGGAATTCAATTCCAGCTTATAGTCTCGAAGATACTTTTGAAACTTCTTGGTCGTCTTTGGTGGATGCTGCAGGGACTGCACACCACCGATCGACGTGCTTGAAGACGTAGCTGCTGCTCCTATCGCAAGAAAAAACTGCAGTTTCACTCTGAACTTGTGATGGAGAAAAAGGAGCGCCAAAGTGTATCCTGTCTTTACTACATCTGCAAAGCATTGGATTTGCCGGCGTGCTTATTTCCCTTGGGAAGCGCGCATGGCAAATATTCTGTGTCATATGTAACAGACTTGTGACGCAGATCTTGCAACATTCATCACAGTGAAATAGTTCTTTCGAGGGATAGCTCCTCCGTTGCTGCATTTATTATTCGTCGCATTCTTCTTCCCTCCTTTTCCTTCCCAACCACGCTGCGCGACCTGCGGGGCCTGAAAGAGTAAGTTCCAGGTGTGCAACGAGGTGATCTCGAAAGTCCGGGTTTGCTGCAGCACACCCTGGGTCGTTCCGGTCGTTGGCAAAACAAATTTCTCCCCACCCACTAATTCTGCGTCTGCCGCGAAGGGCTTCCCCCTGTCTGCGTTCAATGTTGCCGCGCCCGCAAGCGCTTCGGGGACAAAATCAAAAGCGCAATCACCTTCGGGGCGTGCATGCGGTGTGGAACAGCTAACAGGTGTCGATGAAATGCCGCACCCAGGGCGATTTTCTGCCGGGACCTCCTCTACCTTTGTAATGTGCTCAGTCTGGGTGTCGGCATCACAAACACGACGTGCACCTGCGATGCGGGCTCTGCAAAGGCTCGCAAGTGAGACCTGCTCCTTGTGCACGATAGGAGGCCCGCGCCCGCCACTTGACAAGCAAACTTGTACCTGCAAAAAAGGTGCGTCGTCCCGGTGGGAGGTCGTGCTGACCTCCGGCAGTAGTTCCTCGGCGTCGGACCGAGACACGATAGACTCTTCGAAGTCCAAGCCGCTCCGGCTGCGCACCATGTTTTGATAGTGCAGCGACGGCAGCGACTCGCCACTCCGCGTTGCACTTAAAGCCCCACCAGAAGTTGCAGTCGTGCAGGTCTGCCCACGATCCGAGTTCATCACGGACTGGTTAAAAGTCCGAGTTTGCCTCGGCGAAGAAGTACTGGCAACTTCTGCTCTTTTGGTACAACTACCTTTCATCACTATATCCGCCGTTTCGGATGAGCAGCTCCTTCTGCTGGTCGTGGTATTCCGATCGTCGACCACAACCGAACAACGCTGGACTTCTGAAGAACCAGTGGCGGGTAGGTCTTCTACCACACAGGAATTGCTACGCCCGTCGGGTGGAGCAAGTTGTAACTCCTTTTCAGCACAATTTTTGTGCGCAGATGGAGCTGCACGTCTCCTGTCAAGAACAACTTCTGCCGTCATTTCCTGCAGCAGAGTAGGAGAACTTGTAGTGCTGCCAGCGCGAGGACGCGGAGGGTTCCTAGAAGTACTACTGGCCGGGGCTGCAGCTCTTGCAGGGGCTGACAGGTGCTGGCCCACTCCATGCAGAGCCAGCGCTTTCTCCTCGACCTGCTGCAGCCCTCTGCAATGTCTCGTCGTCGCGTCCTCCTTAGCGGTAGTAGTTCCTACCGGCACTTGTACTGTCGTGGAGGGAAGAACATCAAGTGGTGGTCTTTCTTCGAGATCAAGATCTTTCGCAGGCTGCCGCTGCGAATCTTCACGTAGTCCTCGATGTCGTACTGAAGTTGTTGTCAGGACTGCGGTCGTGCTTTGAACAACCTCCGCCTCCGCCGGATTGTCCGACAAAACTGCTCCAGTTTCCGAATTCACGTCCGATTCCGGGCTCCAGCTGGAGCTCCCCGCGTCTCCGGTACTCAGAGATTCTTCCTTCGCCTGCTCTGCACTGAGGACGGCCGTCGAGTCGTCCGCGGAGATTGTACTGGCGGTAATTATATGGAGCGCCGCCCGCCCGCTTGGTAAAGAATCCTCAAGAACGTCGTGGGCTCTACTTGCTGTGGAAGAACTACCTGTAGATCGACTAGGAGGATCTTGATGTCCACCGCCCTCTGGCGTCACCAACCGTATCGCGGGCGAATCTTCACGGACGGGAGGCGTGTTTCTCGCGGGTAACAACTCCGTGGTGCTGGAAAGAACTACCTGTTGTTCTCCCGAATCTTGTCCTAGAAGAACGTCAGAAGACCCGACGACGCCCGAACGGCCGTCAAGCTCGTGGTCACATTGTGTGGCCACAGAGTGCTTGTCCTTCGCCCGACCCGCTCCGACTTGTCCTCCTTCGCCTTCCGCCTCAGTTCCGCGTCGTTCCGGGCAATTAGCTTCGACGTTTTGTTTCTGCACAAACTGAGGCTTTTGCCTGTCCGCCATAGGTCCTGCACAAGTGATTTTCACACAACCACTTTTGTTCAGATTCGACTTCGGGGCCGGATCCACGCTCGACTCCGCAGAGTTCCCGGGCAGCATTTCCACCTTGACGGCGGCTTTCTTCGTTTCCTCCTTGCCCTCGGCTGTAGAGTCCGCGACGAGTTTTTTTTCTTCTCGATCTTGCGCGCGCCGCGAATCGCCTTCAGTATCGCCCTCAAAAGCGGCCTCCAGGACCACGGCCGGCGAGTCCAGACACAGTGGTGGCGACGAAAGTGCGATGGGAAGTTTTCGGGGTCGGATCTGTTTTAGTTCGTGCGGCGGTTGTTCATCTCCTGCATCGTCCTCTTCTGGTCCCCCTTGAATATTTTGCTTTGACGTGCTTCTCGTTTGTTCGTCGCTGAACAAGGAGCCCCGTGAACTGGCGCCGCAGGTTTCTTGTGCTCCGGCCGCGGGAAGTGGAACAAGACCTGTCAACACTTGCGTCTCAGTCACACCTGCAACTACTTCCTCGGGACGAACGAGATTTTTCGCCTGTTCTTGTACTATGCGCTGAAGATTTTCTGCTTCAGCTTCAGCATCGAGCCTGGTCACTTGCAAGGGTCGTGTCGCCGCACTCCCGACGTCGCAACTGCTGTCGACGGCGTCCGGTTCTCTGATTGTCAGCCTCGACCGGGGGCTCTTGGTCTTGTCTGGAAGAACAGAACTAGAGTCGCCTCCTTCATCTCTGGTGGCATCGCGGCCCTCTGCTTTGCCGGCCGCGACAGGAGAGGTCTCCACTTCCTCAAGATCTGCTCTATCAGCCTCTTCTAGAAGCTCCTCGACAGCACTTGCGCCACTGCCTGCCGTTTTCGGTTTTTTGTTTTTCCGCTTCTTCTTGCGAGCCACGGGCGGCGGCACCAGTGTATTCACGGGACCTCCAGCGGCCGCTCCACCGGTCGCAGAGAAAGGGTCAGTGCCACCGAGACTCGTTGTACCCTCGTCCTCCGTCGCGATTTTTCGTCGATCTTTCACCTGTTGCACTTCGCAACGGTACCTGAAATTTGCATGCAAACAATCTCGGGTTTCGTGCTGAGGATCCACTTCGGTAAGATTCGGACTGATCGGCATTGATGCGAATTGCGAGTGAGTAGTTGTTTGTGTTTGGTGCGTGGGACAAAAAAGAAAATCAAAATTGTTATAAATACACGTAAACATTGAACATTTTTTATCTACATTTTTTACCTACAACGGATCAAAATTTGTGTAAAACGAACTAGGACGGTATAGTGGCGTTTATGCGTATTTGATTCCGACGAAAATGACGACTTCGCGTGACTGTTGCAGCATTTCAAAATTTTCGTCCAATATAGTTGGGGCTGAGTCCGTTACGGCTCGTTCCGGTTCGTTTCACCGTAACGAACGAACTTTCGTTCGTTCGTTACGGCTCGTTCCGGTTCGTTTCACCGTAACGAACGAATTCCCGTTCGTTCGTTACGGTTCGTTACGGTTCGTTTCACCGTAACGAACGAACGAACGAACGAGTCCGTTTTTGGCATCCGAACGAACAAACGAACGAACGAACGAATGCACTGGCTTTGGCATCCGAACGAACGAACGAACGAACGAATGCATTTTCGTTCGTTCGTTACGGTTCGTTTCCCCGTAACGAACGAGCGAACGCGTCCGGGTCTGGCAGCCGAACAAACGAACGAACGAACGAACGAAGGGATTTGCGTTCATTCGTTCGTTCGTTATGGTTCGTTTCACCGTAACGAACGAACGAAGTGGCTTCGCGGGTCCGCTAACGACCAAACGAACGAACGAACGAACGGACTTTCGTGAGCTCGTTATGGTTCGTTTTCCCGTAACGAACGAACGGGCGAACGAAGTGCTTCGCGGGGTCCGTTAACGACCAAACGAGCGAACGCGTGGGCTTTCGGTCGCCCGTTCCGGCTCGTGATCGGCGCACACCAATCCACAAAAGACCAAAGTAAAATTTATAAACGCAGGATACCGCCGCGGGGAATATTCCGCAGGAGGGTATTCTCGGTTTATATGCTCGACGTCCACTAACCATGACCGTGAGCTGCGCAACGTGCGCCAAGAAAAGGCAGCGACCGTGACGCACCCAGGGGCCGCCCGCGTGGGGGACACGCATGCAGAATTTTTTGGCCCCCACACTAGTACCGAGCAAGTTTATAAATGCAGGATACCGCCGCGGGAAATATTCCGCAGGAGGGTATTCTCGATTTATATGCTCGACGCCCACTAACCATGACCGTCAGCTGCGCAACGTGCGCCAAGAACAGGCAGCAACCACGACGCACCTCGGGGCCGCCCGCGTGGAGGACACGCTTGCAGGATTTTTTGGCCCCCACACTAGTACCGAGCCGGGCCGGCTCACTCGGATGCCCAGGGCCCCGCCTAGAAGAACACGAGGAGCACGCGTATGACCTCGCCATACTCGGACGGCCGCCCAGGGCCCCGCTCGGACCACGGAGACGAGTATGGCGCCGCATTTCTCTTTGACGAGCAACCGCCTGCCCGAAGCTCTCAACGGACTTGCTCGCTAAAGTAAGAAAAAAGCACAAAGCCAGCACCGGATACGACGACAACACTGCCGAGCCGCCGAATCTTCTTCGCCATCTCGTGGAAAGACGACGAGGAAGCTTTCACCTTTTGCAGTGTTCACGCACGGACGTCTTTTTCACATAATCAGATTCGTTCGTTCCGGCGTGCCGGCTCGTGACGAGCTCGTTCGTTACGGTGAAACGAACCGTAACGAACCATAACGAACGAACGGAAGTTCGTTCGTTACGGTGAAACGAACCGTAACGAACCGTAACGAACGAACGGGAATTCGTTCGTTACGGTGAAACGAACCATAACGAACCGTAACGAACGAACGAAAATTCGTTCGTTACGGTGAAACGAACCGGAACGAACCGTAACGGACTCAGCTCCAACTATACTCTTTTCGTTCGTCGCAAGCATACCATCGTGATTCGCATTGGACCACGATGGTATGCTAATTGAGTGTCTTTGCTGAAAAACACGCAAGACTACACGATTTCAAAAAAAATAAAATAGAAAAACCGGTGTAACGGCTCGACGCGGCAGACAAGGGATGGCACCATGCACACGTTCTCGGGGAAAAACCTTGGCTCCTCACCCGGCTTCCTGGCTTCCACACGCTGGAGGTCGAATGCTACCTTTGCATTGTATACAATATTTGACTTCGATCCTATTGCGTCGGAACAACGTTATGATTAGCGACAACTTGTTTTGCCCGAATAAATTCTTGCGGGAGAGAAGTCGTGAGTCAAACACACACTGTATTCGTAGACATCAAACAAGGTGTGCAACATGTTTGTTGAAGAACTACAAGCTCCATCATGCTGAACAAATAGCATCAGCATGGTGCTTCTTAGTTTTACTTACCTCCTTGTACAGGCATAAAGAAAACAAGCCAGGGTCTTCTTCATCTTCGGCATGGTGATTCACTGTGGGGTGCCCTGCACGACGGGGTTGCTTTTGCTGCTGTAGCTGTTTTTCTCGGTCTTCCCTCATATTTCGGCCTGTAGTTTTTGTCGCCGGCGCAGCTTCAGCAGGTGGAGGACCACTTTTCGTCTTGCCGAGGACCACGCGCGTCACCACGGGCCACAGGTTCTCGTGCCAGGTTTTGTTCAGGTCAACAAAAATCAACACACTTTGCGTTGTGGATAGCACGGAGGTGGTTGCTGTACAACTACGTGCTGGCACGATCGAATCTTTATCCTCGCGGCGATATAGAAATTTCCCGTTCAGAGCAGTACTGTTTGAAAATATTTCTGCGCGTCGTGCGACACAGTGCGCCGGGACGTAGATGCGGACCCAGATCGCGCGCCAGTGAGTGCTGTGAGTCGCGGGGTTGTCGAGTGCGAACTTCGCGATCGCCAGTCGCTCGTCAATTCCGGCAGCCAAGGATCTCAAGCCACCAGGCTTACTGCTTTTCAACAACATTCTACGCGAAGTAGAACCCCGGTCCTCTTGATTCTTCGCGCGAGTGAAGACCGCAGCAGCCTTGTCTAGCACGACGGGCGGCAGGCCTGCTTTCTTTACCAACACGACGCTCCTCTCCTGCCGCGCCAGCACCTCCGTGAGCGCTGCAGTGCGGACCACTTCGCTTGCCGGCAGCTGCGGCATCCGCGCCGGGTTCTGAAATGAAACCGGCGGCTCGTCTCGCTGCCGCACCCACGCTTTCCCATGCTTCTTGCTGAAAAAGTCAATCACGTGAAACTGGGGTGGTGCTCTTGGTGGCTGTTCTACTTTGATGTCCTTGATATCAGCAGGACACCTTGATGTAGTTGTACTCCTGCAACTATTCTGGTGCTCCAGCTCGTCAACCACCACCGCGTAAGGCGTCAGGCGGAAGGGAAACGTAAATGGTTGCTGCGACATTTTTTGCTTCGTACTGTTTTGTGCTAGGAAGAACTCCTCGGTCGCAGTCGGCACGGCGCTACAGTTGCTCTGCGCTGCTGGTACCGTAGTAAAACCAGTGTTGTTGACTGGTCCTGTTTTTCCAAGATCGCGTGTTTCTGCATGTGCGGAGCTGCTGTTGGGTTGTTGTAGCAAGCTCTCGCTCAAAGGAGCCCCCTCGTCTGCTGGGGTCGGCGCGCGCAGCGTCCCGGCCACTCCCCAGTGCAACTGCTGCCACACGGTAAGTTCGTGGCTGTCGGGCGTTTCCGGGCACAGGGATAGTGCAGCTACGCTCTGCGCGGTGTCAAGCTGCTGACTTTCTTGCGCCGCCGTCCCCGCTGCATTTTCTGCTTCCGCATGCCCGGCTTCGTGGGCCTCACTCGTAGTCGTTCCAACAACTGCCCGATGACTCGTCTCCCCAGGCACTTCGTAGTGCAGCCCCCGTTCGCCCGGGGCGGGGACAGGAGACGGTGGGGGCGCCAAAGCGGGTTCCTCACGCCAAATGTGGGTATCAAGCTCGTTCGAGGCGATTCGCGGGGCGTCCCGGAAGAAGTCTGCAACCACGGATTCGCATCCAAGACAAAAAAGCTTCTAGCAGGACAGCAGGACCTATTTGTAATGCTTAAGAGTAGACCTCCGCGCAACGCATACCCGGCTGCACCGCATCAAAAACCTTTGCAGCACCGTTATGCAAAAACAAAGAATCTGTCATGGGCGCGCCCCGTGTAGATGTGCATGCATTTTTGCCGTATTTATGATCTTTACTCCATGTCAAACGTGATACGTCCGTCTGCTAGCCTCATCTTTCTGTCTGGTAATTCGGGCAGCATGTGCTGAAACGAGAGGGTGTGCGAAGCCCACTCGGGTTGCGTGTGGTCTGCCAGGCCAAACGTGGGACCGGTGCACGCCAGGAGCACGTCGCCCGACACGGTAGAACCGGTGGCCCCGGCTTCCACGGCGGGCGGCGCCATCAAATTTCGCTTCTGGAGAAACTTGACCAGGTCCGCGACCCGCTTGTCCGCGGGGAAATACACGATCTTTTCGATGGTGCCGTGCGCTTTCACTTGCGCGTAGTCCGGCTGGCCTCGCAGCGCACCATGATCGCGTCCGTCGTGTACAGGTTCCGGCACAATTTCAACATCTTGCTCGTGCTCCACCAATACGCAAAGCTCCAGACACGCGGGACTACGCTTGTAGAGCGGGTACTTGATTCGAAAGGCTTCCACCTCCTCGTGCAGCTCCGGGCGCAACACATACCGGAGGTCCACCTCGCCTGTCGTGCCCAGCCCCGGCTGGTTCTGCCGGACGAAATTCTCCGGTTGGCTGATCGGGCACAGTCGTGGGCGCGCGAACAGTATCAAAAGGAAAAATCCCCCCTCCCCATATCAGAACGGAAATCTGTGATGCAGATTTGTTGTCACAAATCAGCTTTGTCATGCTACACGGGAAGTGCTGGGTGCCGTGGTCAAGCCTTGCATCTTCAGCATGATAGCAGGCAGCTGAGAGCGGGAAACAGCATGACAAATTGCCTGCAAACGAGGCCACGACTGCGGCTCTTGGCCTTCTAGCATGACAAGTCGATTTGTGACCTCAAATACAGCATCACAAATTTCGTTTTCGATATGGGGAGGGGGGATTTTTCCTTTCGATAAACAGCCGCTTGCAGGCGGGGCCGTGCCTGGTAGTGCTGCCGTGGTGGAGAGTAAAGGCGCGAAGGCCGCAGAACGCGTCATCCAAGTAATCTTGTTCAAAATCGGACAAAGGCGTCGCCAGACCTCCAACTCGCCGACGCTGGAGCTGCAACTGCTCCGGTTCGCCATCTTCCGGCCCGGAAACACAGGCAGGTTTTGGACCTTGCGTCAACTGGTCCTGCTCGTCGCGGGGTGACAAACTTCCTGCAGGCCCGCTGGGCGTCGTGTGCATAATCCGTCCTGCTTGGGAGAATAGCCAGGAGGCGGTTCTTGCGTAGTAGTTTTCTCGCCAGGCTGCTCTGAAGTTGAAGGACGACGACCCTCTGCCGGGGAAATTGGCTGCCTTGACTTCTTCACCGCCGTCTTGACACGCAATTCCCTTGGCAGCAGCTGCACCTGTCGCTGCCCGCTCACACCCTTGTCGCTCGGCGACCTCTTTGTTCTCAAGAACACAAGGACCACTGTCCGAGGCGCCACGAAGGTCCCCCGCCACAGCTGCCGGCGCTGGTCGTTTCGTAGTGCTCGGAGCTGGACTGCTAGTGCCCGTTCTTGCGCTAGTACCTGTAGGAGCTGCATTCGTTCCCAAGTTCGACGTCGTCCGTACGAAAAAGTAGAATTCCGCCGTGGCGGCGAGTTGCCGCGGGTCAAACGAATCGGCCAGAGGGATCGCCTCCGGGAACACATTTGTGAAGCAGTGCCAGACCAGTTTTTCGCCGCCGCTGTCGTCCTTTGATGGTGGTGGTGTGTCATTGCTCATCCCCGCTGGAGGTTCTCGCTCCTCTCCGCTGGAAGCTTTCGGGAGTCGCAAGTACGCTGCCCGGGCGGTGACGATGGCCTTTAGTTCGTATTCCACGTTCGTGTCAAGCCAGACACGACAAGAGCGAGCCGGTCTCTTATCATGATTTATTTCATTTTCAGACTCATTTTCTTCTTCGCCAGTGCGCTTCTTTTGTTCGTCCGTAGATGATGTTGACCCTGAACAAAAGAGAAAATCCAATTGGTCCAGCTCCCGGTCGCGCGCGCGGTCTCCCGCGATGAGAAATAAGAACGGCGGCTGCGGCGGGTTCAATGTACTACCACACTTCGGGCCCCCGCAGGAACTGCTGCTAGTTGTACTTCTCTCCACCACGTTAGGGCGGACTGGTACCTCTGAAGACGGCAACCGAGCCGAGCTACCGTGGTCACCGGTGTCACCAAGTCGTGGTCGCGAAAGATGATCTTCGGAGGCCGAGTTGTTGTCTTCGGAAGTGGCTGATAACTTTAGCATTTTTATTGCCCCGCGCCGCTCTTCCACTTCGTCTTCCTGCGCGATTTTATTTCTTTCAACCGCAGGCTCCTGGCCCTGTGATGTCGTCGTGCCCTCCACCTCTCTTTGGTGCTGGAGTTGCTCCGTGGCAACAGGGGAGCCGGCGGGCGGGCCGCTCCTAGTACTCATCAGGACCTTCAGCTCCTCGAGGTAATAGACACAAGTCGTGAGCGAAGGTGGGGATGGACTGCGGTCCGAGTCTGAGTCAGCTCCGACACTGTCGCTCACAGTCGCGCCAGAACCAGTTCGAGAGGTGAACAATTCATCCGCATGAAAAGCAGCAAAGCGTTGCAGGAAAAACGTGATCCATGCGCTGCAGCTGGCCCGTTTGGAGAAGCAGCTGCAGGCGTCCTTTGTGGCCATCGCCGTTTGCTCCGCCAGATACAGCTTGAACAGACGGAGAAAGTGTTGCTGCTCCATGATTAGCCTCTTCCTACAACTACTGTTCTGGCGGTTCTCGTCTGCCGCGCCCGTATCTGCCGCGTCAGTGCCACCGTCCGGGGGCGAACACTCTTTATCGTCGGCCGCCTCTGGTCTATTTTCGTCGACCTGCACTAGTTGTGGCGCATTTTGAACGGGAGTTTCGCCATCTCCTGACCGATCCGGAAGATCCCGTGATTCTTCCAAGCAGATGCCCCGCTTTCGGCGCGTGTTCAGCCAATGCCGCTGCCAGAAAACGGCCTCCATTGTCGGCGTGTGGAAGTGCCGCTCCATGATCATGGGCCCCAGCAGCAACAGGCCGGAGTGCAGCGCGATCTGAGTCTGGGCATCGTTTTTGGCGTTGTTGACCAGCATGCTACCCTCGCTATTGTTGATGTTCTCGCACGGGAAATGATTTTCTTTCCCAGGATTTGTTGCCTGATCATGGCTGCTCTCGAAGAAGGTCTCTCGGCGGGTTCTTTCATTCTCCGCATGTTGATCCACAAGAGGCGAAGAAGCATCTACTCCAGATGTTGACTCCGCTACCGCCCCCGCCACTGAACCAGAATTGAACGGCTGCACGGCGCGGCTCCGTCGGCTTTGTCCCGTGGAGCGGAAGCTGCGGCCGTAGTTGGCGAACCACGGCGACTTGGCCGCCATTTCGCACAGCAAATCGACGCCGGTGTGCTGTTCGAAGGGGCGAGCGCTGGTAGAAGAAGTAGCGCCAGACGCCTTGTCTCCCCAAACCTGCAACGACTTCATCTTCCCCAAAGGCGCGGCGTTGGTTTCTATGCTTTCCACCGCGGTCATGTCCTCCGCGAAAAGCGATTCCTGCAGCTTCTCCTTTAAAATTGAGAACAAATTATCTTCAGCAGGACCACGAGACCCTTTAGTTGTGGCTTCTTGTTGAAAACCATTCTCTTCTCTCCCGTGGAACTCGATCAGCACCCCCGCTACCCCTTCTCCCGCTTCCTCTTTCAGTAGCTGTTGCTTCAAGTGTGTTGATGTTCCAGCGCCGATCGTCGCGCTTGCAGCAGCTTCGCGGAGCTTGCCTCCAACCGTTGCAAATTGGCAACCCGTCATGCCCAGGGCCTGTTGCAGTTCCATCCCGTGCCGCTTCGCTACGTGGTAGGCGACCAGCAGCTGGCAGACTTCGAAGTGCAACGCGGTCTCCTCGCGGTTGGGTGCAATCGCGAACAGGATCTCCGGAATAACTACAAGCGCTCCTATTCCTGCCGGTGGAACCTCGAAACAAGAAGGAGCGCCGGCAGTAGGCACAAAGGGTCCACCGCCGTTTATTGTTGTACCAGAAGGTTCGCCCACGACTTTTGCAGGAACATCACTCGGCGCATCGGCGTCCAGATGCGACATCATGGACATCAAGTTGGTTCGTTCAAAGTTCACGATCCAGGAACAGAAAGTGTCGACTTCGCCCACCATATCTTGTTCCAGCATTTCCTTTTCGACATCAATTACCCGCGCTGGTGGAGAAGGGGTGGTCGGACCACAAGTTCTTGTAGAACTACCTCCAGACCACATGTTCCTGTTCCACCGGTGGCCGCTGTGTGCACCAGATCCGCCCCGAACCCGATTGGCAGACAAAGATGTGCCGTAGAGATACTTGCGACCGTCTGTTCCGACGAAGGCCACGGACACTTGCGGGGCAATTGTGGGAAAAACCTGCGGCCGCTGCGATCGCTGGGAGCCGGCCCACCTGGGTTTACTGATAGCACTCGACGAAGAAGCTGGATTGGTGCCGGAAACCACGGCGCTTACTCCACCAGCAGAAGCCGCGGCTGTCCCGGCGGAGCTGCGAGCGCACAGCCGCTTGCTCAGGTGGGAGCTTCGGTTCGATGGCTGCAGCAAGAGCGCTTTGGCTCGGGCGGAAGATGTAGTTGACGGAGATGATGCGTTGGCGGTTGCACCTTTGTTTTCCGTCTCGCTCACGTGCAGCTCGTCCGTGCCAGCGCCTTTGTGCCCGACCGAAGTTGCATCTTCCACATCTGTGGGAGAGCCAGCTGCACTTTGGATTTGCAAACGCGAGCCTGGTGCCTGCAGGAGAGCGGCAATTTTTCGGGCTGGCTCATGCTCCTCGTCCGCGACGGAGACGATTCGCAACTTCGGCCAGAACACGCTCCGCACAAAATCCACATTCGACTGCACTCGCTGCCGCTCCAGGAGACACTGCTGTAGCCGCTTTTGCAACTCTGCCACCAAGAAGTTGTCGGTGCTGCTGTCGTGGTCCTCAAAACCCACTTCGTCGCGTTTCCCGCGAGTAGCCGTGGGTGGTGCAAAAATCTCGACTCCCCTTTCTGCATTCAAGGAGTTGTTTGCAGGGCTCGCTACCATTCCGGTTGTGCTGCCACCTAGTACCCGTTGCACAGCTCTACCACCTTCGCGGCGCAACTGCGCCTTCCTCTGCAGCAAAAATCTCCTGAATAAAAACGTCCCTATCTACTTTCCAGACCTGTCGTGCATATTGGAATTGCATGCCCGAAACATCTTTGGTATACCCCTGCCCGGGACGAAACTCTTCGTCAAATTTGTAAACCACTCATACTGATATTGCATCCATCCGGACACAAGATAAACTGGTACGGCTACACCGCATAGCCACATAAGAAATTCGCGGTTTACCTTGCAGAATACCCATAGTGACAGCACCAAGTATGGGGAAGGTACGTTTTTCCTCTGGATAAAAAGAGCGACCTGTTAGAATATTTTCGTCGAACGATAACGAATGTGCATCTTCAGCCTAATACTTGCTTCATCTTGTCGTAGCCACACCTAGGTGCTACCCATATGGCTCATGCAAACGGGCTAGGAATGCATGTACGTTCGTGAAGAGGAAACATACTATTGCCAGCTTAAATTTACTTCCTCACACAATATTTCGCGCTTGTTCCCTGTTGAAGCAGTTGCGAATGAAGCTGATTCTATCTACTTGCTGCAAAGACACGTACCTCGGCCTTCAGCTCGGCGGACCTGGCGGTGGACTTTTCGTAAAAGGACTCGCAAGATGCAAGACACATGGGAGCAGGCTCATCGTGCACGTGGTCGTCCCACTCCTCTTCGTTATCCACGGCACTGTAGTTGCCGAGCGTAGCCTCGTCGGCTTCCGGCAACAGCGCGGTTCGGGCCGAAGTTCCGTCAGAGTGAGCATCCAGCTCGCATACGCCATTTTTGTCCGGAGCGGGAGGAAATTCTTTTCGAGTACTGGTTTCCGTTCCGCGCTGGATGACCAACCCATAATTTTCTGCGGTCTCCGAAAAGACATCACCGCTGTTGCTGGTCCCATCGCGCAGTTCCCCAATGGGTGCTGAGGTTTCCGGCAGCGTCGGATCGATTTGTGTCTGTGGGCGATTCAGCACGGGCCCATAGTGTGCCAACAACGTTAAGAAACCGTGTACATTCCACGTGTCAACCTCGGCGCTTGGAACCATATGGAAGCGTCAGGATCGAAATCGACAAAGTTGAAATGCGTCGCAATGCATAAAATCGATACCAATGGGGCGCACATTTTCTAGTCGATGCGTGGCGAATTTTGTCCGTACCGGAAGCCAGTTTGTCATGCGGTCTAGAGCAAAGGGGTTCCCCTCTGTGATGCTAATCAGCAGCCCGATTCTCGACCCTTACCACCACTACAGTCTCCCTGCCTTGCGTCCTCTGCAATATAGAGGCAATTCTTGCGTTGCATTGTATGCATGACAAACTACTTATTTCAACTTTGACGATTTCGATCATGACACTTCCATAAACGGGAAGGGACACGTATACGAAGCGGTCTTGTCGCTTCATTGTCGCGGCAATCTCCCGTTCGATCGTCAAATACGCGGTGGCACAACCCAATCACTCAGCCACTTGCTTCGGCAGAGGTCGGCGCAGGAAGAACATAACGACGAGTCAATACTCGGCGTGAAACAACCCCACCGGGGTCGTGCTAAGCCAAACCATGAGTTCTGGCGAAAGGCAAATGGCGATGGCGGGCATAATCTAAGAAACATGCCACTCGGAAGGGAAAGACCTGAAAAGGAAAGATTGACCCACATCTGAAAATCATCAATCAATCAATCCATTATCGTGTAGTTGCTGAAGGACGTCATCATGCAACTACACTTCACGGCGCGTGTGGTAGAAAATTGGGAACTTTTCACACAACCCATTCTGCTATCCAAAATTATTTGAATGGCACACTACAAAGAAGCAACAAGATGTGGCAAATTCAATCTCTAACTCAAAAAACTTCCACGGTTTACTAATAAATTTTAGAAACAATGCTGGCATTGATTTCGAATGCTAGCTTTGTCGCTGAGGATCTGCGAATTACAATTACAATTCATGTGCCCATCCAGATCCGCAACAAGACTCCAATGTGCAATCTATCGATGCAACCGAAAAAAATCGGTAACTTGAACTTTCACTACATGTTGCTTCTCTACACGATAACCTGAACTGAGATAATTGCTGATCACGGTGATCAAAATCACCACCATCATTTATCCTGCACTAGGGGGGGGGGGGCGTGCGGAGGTTTGGGCTCGAGTTTGAAAAAAAAGATGAACAAATGATAAATTATAACCTCGAGGACGGAGCCACAATCTAGTGGCCACTCCGTGCAGATTCGAATTCCACATCAGAAATGGTTACTGACTACTGTATCAGGTTCACCAGTAACGAAAAAAAGCGTCTCAACACATTTGAGTTTCATCCATCATACACAGCGAGCTCCTTCATATTTTCCGTGCTTGTCACGGTTTTTCGAGAGCTTGGATACTCGACGTTCAGCATCTACAGCTAGCCTTCTTGGAAGGCAGATGCTCGAGCTTTGTGGTAGTTCTGATACTCTCACCGAACCAGCGAAGATATTTTTACACATGGCCAAGCTATCAAGTTGTATTTTGTCCACTGCAGCCTCTCGCTTTTTAGTTCTGACTTTCGGTGCTTATACTTCGAACGTAAAATGAAACACCAAAAGAAAAGAAGAGCGCGAATCATCTCTGAAGATTTTTTATTTTCGTATCTCACTAGAAGCAAACGCATCACATCAGCACGCTAGTTGTAATTCACGATGTCATACGCCGTTTCGCTGATCCCCCAATTCGCCAGTTTTTGTTCTCCACACCATGCCGCGCATCCCCCGACGCCAGGAAACTGTTTTACCCCGGCGCCAAACAGCCCCCCCCGGCCCTTCGCACGGCGGATCGATTTCGCCGGCCTTGGCAAACGCGGCTTGTTCCAGCACGTCTGGCCTGTTCCACCGGCACGGGTGCGTCCAGGAGGTACCTTTGCAAGAGCACCCGTAAGGCCCCAGTTTCATTTGAATCGCCGACACCACGCGTCCATCACTTCCCACCATGGTCTCCTGCGCTCCTGCCTCGTCCGCAAACTCAGTCTCCACCCCGGGGGGCGGAGGCGGGATAAGCGCATGCACCGCGCCCGCTGCGAAAGCAGCGATAGCAAGCAGCAGCTTCTTGATAATCGCGAAGGCCATTTTCGCATACAGGTATGAACCGACTCACTTGCTTCAACGCTGAATTGGACTGTCTGTACTTGTCACAATCGGTTTGGGGTTGCATTGCATCAGACTCGCGCGCATAATCATGAAAATAATAGGTGGATGACTTAGCCAGTAGCACGCGTCTTTGTTTTCATTTTTCATTTCAATGAAAGAACTTCCTCGTCCCATCTCCATCTTCTCTCCATCCTCACAATTGTACAGTCAACGGGTGGACAACATACGTGGTCATCTCGAAAGACTGCGAGCCTGGTGTGTACTAGAACAAAGCCCTGGTAAGGTACTTGCACTGTGGTGGCCATACAATGCCTGCTTACTGCATTGCAAATTTTTGTTTTTATTTCGTGTGATTCTCATTCTGTAAAAACTGATTTTACTGCTCACAGCTTTCAGGCCTGCTTCGATGAAGCTTGCCGTGGGAAAGCTGGATTCCGACAATGTCTTATTTTCAAAAAGTTATTCATGTTCATCTCTGCTGTTCACAGAAAATTGCTTCCTGCACAACATCAAAAACCACACCTTCTGTCTGACTGCCACAACGCTTGCAATACGTACAAGGAGTTGCTTCTGGTGACTTCGCCTACTTTCGCGCGAACGGGCTGGTTGCGACTGCAGAAAAATAATTTTACAGCATCGCCCTACGGCAAAGTGGTTATAGAGTTCGACGCGACATGCATTGCAGACGATATTTTTTGCCCTAGACAGATGCAATTCGGTCGTGTTTTGAATAGATGCGTCCGATTGAGAGATATGTCTATTATGGTTCTGTGGCAATTTCTACTTAATCATAAAACATGATGTGATTCTATTAAAACCTATTTAGTCTGATTCCCATTTTTCAGTAAACTTTTCGATATTCTGATTTCCGACCACATTGTTCTAGCAGTGTGCCGATGTGAACCTCTAGGCGCGCTCTGCTTGTTCGATAGTGTCACAAAAAGCCGACCTTCTACTGTGTTCGAGTAGCGCATTTCTGGATACTTTGCTACTGGCAGCGACTTGTGATGAAACTACATCACAACCGTGGAAGCTTTTCTGTTGACTCTGTGTTTTAGATAGTATCCTCCGACTCTCGGCCTTTGCGCTTCATCCGCCTATCTAGTATGTCCACATACCTTTGTCCGTACAAAAATCAAGGAAACAACATTTTCCTCGAAACTGTATTTGGTCGTTGTATCGTACCGTAATAGATGTGCAATCTATTCACACTGATTGATAAAAAATGCAATTCTCGTACGAATTGCTCTCTTCCACCTGATTTCTGTTGTCTGATGATGAAACCTGTATTATTGAGTATCAATAGCAACCTGTGCCGTCGTGTCTACTATTCGAGTTGTCTATACAATTTTTACACGAGCTTGATAGATATTTCTACAACTGCAGTTTTGCATCTGTGCCTGACAAAGTTTTGCATTTCTTTGTCTCTGTACAAAGTCTTCCTCGACTTGTTCCATGACTGCTCTAAAATTCACGTCACTGTGAGAACTCTTCAGAGCTGCGGTGTCCCTTCTCCAAGGTGGTGGTGGCCGTGTTGTTGACAAAATCTACTACCGCGCAGCTCGTCCCACAGTTTTATCTACTTTTGAAGGAGCAGGCGAGTCATGGCGTCGATCTCGATCAGATCCGACATTTACTTGTCAGAGATGGCGGCACCCCAGATGCACAAGCCTGTTTTTGGAAGTTGGTTCGTGGAATTGTAATTTTGTTTTCAACACATTGGTATGAAAGTAATAACAATTCAACCACGCACGTTTCTGATGATTGAAAACGAGCTGCTACGTAATACTATTACTCGCAAGCAAAAAGTCAAAGTGTAAGGCATGAAAATGTCACTGTTGCACAGAGAGCAACTGAATCTTTAGAGTACCGAAGGCGAGCTTGTTGACCAAGTCCGCGATGTTGTAGATGATGTTGATGACGGACTGCTCGTGGTAGGTGGCGGTGGAATATGCCAGTGGACAGCAGCCCTCTCCCCCGAAATCTCTTTTAGCTCACATGCAGAAAGATCAAACGGTAGTTCGAATGCTTTAGTTCAAAGGCAGCGTTCTGCAGATTTTTGCACCGCGGCATGCCCAACCAGAGCTCAATAAACGCGGTGCTCAATGATTCCCTCGGAATCAATCTTGGAGAGAGGGGGGGTCCAGTCATCTTTCATAAGGGGCCCAACAAGGTCAGGTAGTAGCCCAACGGGTAGATGGCCCTGTTTTGATTCAATTATAAAGTTTCTCACAAGTACTTCTTGATACCAAATTTGTTTGTGCAGGACGAACTCTGTGTCGTCGACAAGACAATAGCATGTGGTCTTCTCCAGTTATTACACGTGTCTATTGGCACCATAGGAAAAGAAACATGATGATACCAGCCAACGGTGATGATCAGGCGCATGGTGTTGAAGGCAGAGAGGCACGCCTTGTTCCCGCAGCCAGGCTATGCAGCGGAAAATGAGGTCGCGAGCACATGGATAGCAGGACACCACCATGCGTTTATTTAAAGCCAGAAGTTACCAGATTACATCTTCCGCTTCAAGCATAAGCGGTCGGCGCAAGGAGCAGCGTGTTTCTGACAAGCGGAGTAGAAATGCCAATGTGCCCGGTTTTTTCACATGCCCCCAACATCCGCCGAGTCGATGATTGCAATGCAAACTAAAATCCTATCCTGCTAACAATTTCACTCGGTGGTGTAGCCATGTGCGAGCGCGCCGACGTTTCATCTCATACAGCAGCCAACTGACCAGCTTCACCGGTGAACATCTCGTAGATGAGGGCGAACCAGCACAGCATACCTGTGAATGTCGAGGATTTTGTGCCGTCGTTGCAATTTTTTTCATCGCACCCATCCAAGTGTAGCTTTCATTGCGTACTCCCCATCTAAAGCTACTAATGCGGCTACTACTTTAAACATGACTGCAATGCAACTGCAATTCTACTCTGAGACTAATAAATACGACGATGCATCGCACGACAAGGGAGAGAAATTTTCTTCAGTTCCTCAACTACTGCTTGTCAGAAAAACTAAAACCAGCTATTACCCGGGATGAAGCCGCAAAGGACGGAGACGATTCCAGTCTCGCCGGCCCAGCCGCACAGCAACATGAGGACGGACTCGGCCATGAGGCGGTAGAACAGTGCGGAGCTGATGTTGGGCAGGACGGCCTTCAGGATCAGGTAGAACTCAATGATCTGCAGTGGCACAGTGATCAGCCAGTCCGTGTACCGGTACACCGTTGGGGAGGTCTGGGTCTCGACCCATGACTCACGCATGAAGCAGTAGTTCCTGATTATTTTGTCCACATATCTTCTTGATTGTGCCAGGGTGTTCTTGAAAAAATCAAGTCACGACCTCATCGAAGTTCGCTAGGTTTGTTGTTCATCTGCATCATGTTCATGAGTCATGTTTTTACAGAAACTAAACTTTCATACCAGAAGGCAATGCCGGTAACGAGACCCGCGACGGTGACGGAGGTCTTCCACTTTTCTGGGACGGTGGCCCGCTCGGAGAAGAAGAACACGGAACCCGCCAACATGGACGCGCACGCAATCCACCGATATGCACTTGTTGCAAAAGCCCCTCTGTGATACAGCACGTGAACTTATTATTGTACCAGTCCACAACGACAAGCATGATTACTTACTTACTGCGCCGGTCCGCACTTACTATTTCGCAACTTCTCGTTACAAACAACAGACAGGGACAGTTACTTTAAAGAACCGATGAGAAAGAACCAAGAGAGGGCAGCTTTCACAGCGCGTACGAAGGTGACACCGACGATGTCGTGGGAGCCCAACACGCTGTCGTCGTTCATGCCCTGGACGATCGGGATACCTGAGTGTAGGTACGTTTCCATCTGCACTTTCAAGAAGCGTCGTGAAAAGTCAATGCGGAAGTACCAGATGACTGTTTCTGTCTCTAAAAAGTCTCTGCAAAACAATCATATGATCATCATGCTCCGCGATTCTTTTTCCCTTTCGATGTTCAGCAGAATAGTGTACAGCTTTCGAAATGAAATCTGGTGCTTTCCAATACCACTTGTCAACATCTCCACCTGCAACAACCAACATAATCCCTACCTTTGAGCAGTCGAAAAAACATACACTTCTATTTTAAAGTAGTACCAGTGCTGGACAGCGGGAAGCCGTAGGGGTTGGCGGCAGCGGACCGCTCCGCGCGGGCGAGCGCCTTGATGGCATCGATCTTCTCGGACAGCGGCATCTTCTCGAAGGCGCCCTCGGCGGCGCCGATCTGCTCGGACGTAATCACCATCTTCTCTGGAAAAACGTTTCTAAGACCACAGATGCAATGCAAACATGTCTGGAGTACAACCCTGGAAAGCGCCAATTCTTCACAAAGTGCACTGATAAAACCGTGGGGAGAATGCACGTGGTCGCCCAAACTGTTTTAAGAGGTATATCATGTCATGCAAACGGTGGATTGCGTTTGCAAGCAAAGCAATCCGCTGCTGGGCATTCACTGCAGCAATGCGTCTGAAAAAAGGTCCCGACCATTTCATTGTTTATTCTGTGCTCATGCATACATCAAACAGCGGCACTTTTCCAGAACCAGACATGTTTTTTGCCGTGGATACTACACCTACGACCTTCAAGCCTTTCTCTCTTCTTCCTACGGTACTGGAATTGTCAACAAGAGTTGTTCAAAAGCTAGTTGCTTTACTTTTTCTAAACAGCACTCTCCACAGATGCTGAGGTGGGTCTACTTGTCTCTCTCGGGTTTTCTCCTTGGGCCCTGGGTGGAGTTTACGAGGCGGGGGTGTGAATGAGAAGCGGATAAACAAAAATTTTGTCCCTCACTGGTCACCAGGATGATACAACGAAATCAATTTAAAAATTCCCAGCCGGGAGTACAAAAAACATTGTTTGAAATTAGGTGGTATCAGTCTCTCGTGGTGTACAACCAGGATATAAGGGGACGCTTAGTGGTGAAAAACAAACGCGCACCGACGTTGACAGAGGAGGCATCACCGAGAAAGTGAATTTCTATTGTACGTACAAACGCATTCGTGAAAAAAAAAGGTCGCTCATTCATTCGCTCTGCTGGAACCGAATTTCTTGCGCTTGCGACCGACGAAGATGTAGTGCCCTGAGGTACAACTAGGCCCGCTACGCTCAAATTTTTTGCCACTGGAGATATCACGCTGACGGCAGGGACAGAGCGAAAGAAAATTCCACTTCTACGTCTGACTTCGGTCACTCATTTACATGCAAAACATATTGCAAACGCTGTCAAACAGTAAGCAGTATACGACAATCACAAAGCAATGAGGCCAAGCAAGTATTTGACACAAAAAGAGCAACACAGCACCGAGGTTGAACGTGCAGCGCCACTATTCGATAGCACCACAAAGGAGCCTCGTGCTCGAGCGGGCGATGCAAGAATCATGGAACTTCTTGCAGGAGACGCCGCTTTGTTGCGCTCTCTTTATAAGTATTAAAAAATGTGTTTTTTGATGTGTTTTACCGTCGTTTGCTGTTTCGGAAAACTTATCATGTTCACGCATGTGTCAAATCTGCGACCTGTAGCATAGCTCTCGGCTGCAACCGTCGTCAGCCTACGCAATGGGCTACAACTTTTGCAGTGTGTTGCTGATTATGCATGGAGAAAATATGCCTCATTTCCCGACAAGAAAATCATGTGTTTTCAGCACCACTAAAGGTATGATGAAATTTGCATCGGCATATCGCAAATGTGAACTTTTCTCTCGCAATACAAGATCATGCTGACGAGGTGCTATCTTGTCGCGAAACCCGGTATATTTGCATTCGATAGTAGTGTTCGAGAATCCCTGAATGTTTTCTACATATGGCGTATCCTGTATGATTGACAAACATACCCCCGCCTACATTGTCGTCATGCAAGATGAGAGGCTGGCAACATGATTGCCCCGACTGCTGTGGTGCAAATTTGTCTGCAACTTTGCGCAGGCTTTAACAGATGGCTGCGAGTCACCAGCACTTCTTCTGTACAAAAATTTCAGCATGATCGGTTCAACACACATTTCAGGTTTACTTGTTATTCATTCTCATCCCTACAGTGCCAAGACCAGTCTGAAAGAGGCGGGGGTGTATGAGTGCTTTGCGTACCTCCCGCAGCAACGGGTCAGGGTCCTTCTTTTTCTGCTATGCGGTCCGATATAGATGATACTGTGATTCTACATGAGATGAGGATATGGTCCTCCAGATTTGAACGTAATGAGGATCCCTTACAATTATCCTGTAGTTGTGCTTAATGATAATCATCAACCCATACTGTCTAACGAGAAAATTTCGAGAGGTAAAAATACCGCACACGCTGCCTATCATGCCTCTTCTCCCGTCCCGACTGTGTAGCGTGATGCAGGTTCGTCTCATCAACTTATGCTTCCAGTGCGTCTGCATGCAGTCCTAGAGGCGCAGTGTAATAAAATTGTCGGCCGATAAAGCGACAGGTGTGGGCGTGTTTCTGTACTTCGAAATTTCCTGCACCTGCGGGCTCCAATAACTGATGCCCAACTTCGACTTGCGCAAGCGCAGTTCTGTTTTTCTTGCAGGTGCGCAAGTGTAAAAATTTGAAACCTAATTGCTAAACCTTCACAAAACTTATTGGTTCTATTCCTGATTCTAAACTGGTAAAATGATTCTGATAGGTGCTGACTTGCTGTTGCCAATGTGTATCCAGCGCGAAAGTCGCCATCCCCAAAAGCCCTAGTAAGTGCGGCCCTTCTTTCAAATTTCCGCAGCTGGTTGGCCTACTGCTGAAGAACTTTTCTACCGTCTTGCAAACAAGTGCTGCTAGCCGCACGGACGGCGGATTACGGACCTACTTCTGTGGCGGGACGGAGACTTTTCCGCTGGATACTATTGATCACTGACTCGTTCTGGTCCCTTTCACTAGTGACCACGTTTGCATGTGCCCTGGTTCATAAGTAGATCAGAGCGTGGTCTTCTACGTTCTGGCGTTCCAAAAGTACAGAGAACGTAGTTTTCCGCCTGGATGGTAGTTGAGAAACAACTACAACTAGTAAAAAGGGTCTTATCCTGATTGATGTACTGTTCGCATCAACGAAACTTGAGAAAGTAATGTGCTATCAAGTGGTTACTTATTTTCCAACTCCTAATTTCCTTTCCGCCGCATGATATTGTCATGAGCAGCATCGCGTGCCGTTGCTCGCAGTCCTTCGCTTTTGCCACGTGTTATGGTTTGTTTCATATGGTAGATACTTCTACGCCGTGCGTGGTAAAAATAAAAGCGACATTGCACGTTGCTCTGTTTCTACATCTACATTTTAGTGAATTCGTTCATGGCGGTGTGCGTACTAAAACTCTGACGCTGAGCTGCAAGCGCACTTAAGCCAGGAGGCCCTTCTTCACGTCCGACTTCCGCGTATGCAGTGGGACGAGCGGGTCTGGTTTTTTCTAGGAAGCGGATACTGACAGACACAATTGATGTACAACAGCAAATCATAAAAGCGGTTTGCCCTTGCCCGGCAATCAATGCATGAGCGTGACAGGGGTTTAGGGTTTACGGTTTCATTTCAACCTGCACTGTGATGCCCGGCATCACTTGCAGTTTCAATTTCAACCTGCACTGTGCGTGACAGAAGTTGCATGATGTTACGGTAGCGGACGAGCCCTGAAGGGGCCCAAGCAGAAATGTTGCCAATCGCAACCTCGTGAGCGAGAGACCAGCAACACCAATGTCATTTTCGGCAAGATTTATATACAGCTGTCACGCAATGTGAAAATTTTGCCCGCTTTGCTTCCAGATCCAGACCACGGGTTACACTACATAGGCGGCGGCCCAGATGCACAGGCCGAAGGCACCCTTGTTGACGAAATCTGTGTTGGTTTTTTTTTGATCCAGAACTGAATAAAGCATAGAATTAGGAACCCACATCACTGCATAACGCAAGAAACACCTCCTTACAACTCGGGGCGACAAAAAATTGTAGAGCAGAGCATGGCACAACAACGTGATTCTATCCTTGCAACGTTGTTGTAGCGCTATCTAACTACTTACCAGCCAAGTTGTAGATGATGTTGACGACGGAGTCGGCGTGGTAGGAGAAGGTCGGGCCCAAGTAGACCATGTAGTAGCCGATCGGGTAGATGGCCCAGCCCACGGAGACGATCAAGCGCAGGGCGTCCTGATTAAAAACGTCCCCACACCAGAGTCAAGATGGGGACTTTGCAGCACAAGCCTAGAACTTTTGGGAGTCACGCGTGACAAGTTTCAGTCCGTAAGGTAGTGCAGTTAGCAAGGAAAGCCGCATCACAAATCGATCTGCTGAAAGTTCCCAAACACGATTGAAAATGCCTGTCATGGGGTTGCGCATCACAACTGTTCCTGTCATGGCAAATCTGCATGACAACTCTGGTGTGGGGACGTTTTCACTCAGGATACAGGGTGTTGAACGCGGACGCGCAGGCCTTGGAGTTGGCGTTGCCGGCGATCTATGCATTGCAAAAGCATCGCACTAGCATAAATTGCATTACAAATTATGGCAAGAAGAGAAATCGAATTTGTAATGCTGTTTTACCTTAAGAAGAAGATTTGTCATGCATATTTGCAATTAGTACGAGTACGATACTTTTGCACAGGATACGATCGCGCCCGCCTCCCCGCAGAAGACCTCGAACAGGATGTACAACCAGCCCAACATGCCGACCACGAAGCCGACCAACACGGAGCAGGCGCCGACCTCACCGCAGAACCCGCCGACCAGCATGACGATGGAAGCAATCAAGAGGCGCCAGAACAGCATCACAGACACGTTGGTCGTAGCCTGAAAGTGACGTGAAATCAAAATACTTTTCAGTACGTACTGCTTTTTTTTAAAGGATGTTGTCTTCCACTTCCTTCCTTTTACATTTCAGTCAACAGCTTTTCATGATTTGACGACTGTTTGCAGCTGTAGGTGCCACAGAGCAACGAGTAGTTCAAAAAGGAAATGGATGTTTCGTGTGTATTATTCCAGTGCGGTTTCGCAATCTAGGTTTGCAACTTGCTCATGTCAAAAAGATGTGGATTTCGACTAGGGAGCGATCATTCATGATATTATTCTGCATTGGGAAAGCATCAATCGAAACGAAAAACACTTGTACCTGCAGGATCAGATAGAACTCGACGATCTGGAGCGGCACGGTGATCAGCCAGTGAGGTATGAAAAGAAAAAGACGTATTACTGCAACCTCTTACATATGCATCAGTACAAATTTCAAAGAAGTGGTCAGACACATACGTTGTTTTGGTTCTTCATTTCTTCTCTTGCACCCTGCAAAAAAATAGTGCCTGACCTCCTGTTTCTTCTTCATCTCTAAAAGGCGCATGACAAACCCTATTTCTACTCTACAATTCCGGCGTCCTTACTGCCACGAACGCAACATTAAAAGAACGACCTCAGTGGTCGGAATCGAATTAATGCAAAACAGCAGAGCACAGATGTGGTCGTCACAGCACTACAACCTTCTGTGTGCGATATCGGTGTACCGGTAGACGGTTGGGCGGAGTATGAAATGCCAAAACGTTCGCACGTGGAGCACGAATTTTTGTTTAGTTGGTGAATCATTACATAGGTAGAGAACATCATCACCAGAATTCACCAGAACAGCAACATGTTTTTTAGTAGAAAAAATAATTTATACGACTAAATTACTTATCATGGCAAAAACTCGGATCCTTTATCTTTTTGTGTCGTGGCGGATACTCTGCTGCGTCTTCACCAGCGTATGCAGGGGAAGGAGTCGGTCACGATTCTAGTTGGGCTCAATGGAAGATACCTCACTGGGAAAATCGAAATCCTCGCGTCGCATGCGTATCATGAACAAGCCCAAAAGCGCGACGCTCCCAGAATACAAAAAACTGTTCTTTCAAGCATTAGCCACAGAGAAAGACATCGAGCCCCCGGAGCGCTCCCTCAACAACCACTTCAAGTTCAACTTCCAATATTGCGCATGACATTAGAATCTTGTCGTACATGGCAGTTTACAAACAAGACGAACTTGTAAAGGACCGATTTCCAGAACCGAAACACCTCGCTTCCCTGCATATCACGCCCCTCGCATGTAGAAGTAGTTCCAGAACCTGTAGTTTTGTTTTAGTTGAGTTAGAGCTGCACATGTCACGCATCATCAGTCCTCACAGTTTTAGGAGACACTGAAACTCGCTGCAAACCACGCTACTTCCAGCTATGCCAAAAGGGCAACTAACTTGTCCCCGTAGCATTTCTTTTTCCGCCTCAAAATGTTCTGTTACTCTGTCAAGGAGGATACTAGGCTCAACGCCGCCTGCGTGAAACAAGCGAGGCGAAGAATCAAGAAGCACTCATCTATCTAAATTGTATTTCAATACGCGACGCCCGTGACAAGCATGGCGACGGTGACGGACCGCTTCCACTGGGCGGGCACTGCGTTTCGCTCGAGCAGGAAGAAAACGGTGAAGGCCAACATCATGTTCATCGCGATGAAAAGAGTATGCATTGCAAATAGGTCGCGTCGTAGGGTACTAGTCTGTGCTCTTTGTAGAGTAGTACTCACGTATTCATTTTCCTTGCAACTCGTGTGGACCCAATGATACTGCAAGAAAACTTTCGATCCCATCACCAGATTTTTGGGCTTTCGGATGCGTGGATGCCGCCGTGGGGATGCGTTGCTTCATCTCGGTGTCATGCGCAAAAACGAGCACTCGCCATACTAACGAAAGCATATCGCTGTAACCTTGGTTGCGCAGACGCAAGCGCATCAGAAATGTACAGAGGACCCAGTAGACAGTATATTTGCAACATTTCGTAGAAGGTTGAGCCGACAGGTATGGGGATGAAAGAAGCTTCACGGACCTCTCCTACAACCCATGACTGGGAAACCGCGAAACGAAAACATGTTTCGTCATGACGAAGCTACCGCTGAAACCGGAACCGCCTACATATGCATTTGCAATATCGTCATCATGGATGCACAGTGAACTAGTCGGGAAACTACATTGTGCGTCTTGTGCCGCAAGATGATCCAACTACGCCATGACAAATTGTGCATGACAAATCGTGCACAGCTGTCTTCGCCACTGCTCCCGCCATTTGAGTATCAATTCTCATCTTCGCGGTTTTTGGAAACAAAGGCAACAAAGAGCGGCCGTGGCTGTTATCATCAAGGTGATACCGATGTCGTGGGCACCCAGGACTGCGCCAGACTCCGTCGAGCTGTGTTGATTGAGTTTGTGATTATGTGCCAAAATTCAGACTGGATGGCAGCTTCTCACACATGGATTGATGAATAGCGCACGACAAAAGACTATGTGAAGTGTGCATTTACATGGAGGTAGGAACGCAGGGTTGAGAATGCGTGATCATGAGGTTTGTTCAGGGTTTTAAAACAAAATCAGCCCTTTGCTCGCTTCTTATGGCCTGCGAGAAACTGTCTGACATATGCAGCTAAAGAAGTTTAAAACAAAATCAGTACATCCACGGGTGCGTGGGCGGGTTCAGGGATCGGTCGATCCATTGGACGATACCAACCTGGTCCTCATGGGGCAGGGACTTGAAGCCGGCCTCAACCGCCTGGACGGCCTGGTCTGGGTGGGACGCGATCAAACCTTCGTTGTCCAGTGCCAAGCGTGCGACAGCGCGCAGCTGCGAGGCGTGGAGAATATGGAGGGGCCGGAAAGCGTACTTTTTGTTTCAAAAATGCAAATGCTGTTTCATGTCTTGCAAACATCGCCGCGAAAGTGACGCGCAAAACGCGACGGGATGGCTCACGTGCAACCGACACACGCGGTCGCACCAGGAATTCTTGTCATAATGATCTAGGCGTTGCAGGGGACTGCAATTCACGCCTGCGAAGGCAAAGTTGCTTGATGCATCATGTTGACCTTGCATCAGAAAGGCCGTATATCAGCGTCGCTGCGCGTTACAGCATGCCGTATCATATCCACATCGGTACGCTCTTTTTCCGAATCATAAATGGCCGACGGAGCCGTGTCGTAACCCATGTTTTTTGTTTTTTCTTAAGCTCAACCTTTGAAACACTGAACGCACTTCTCTTGTCCGTCTTCCGTACTTACAACTTCTTTTCAAAGTTGCAATTCCTACAGTTCGGTCGAGTGGGGAGCGGGATATAATTCGTGGACAAGACACTTCAAACTCACCACAGTCCCTGGTATAGCATTGCAGTCAGTTTCTCTCATAAAAAGGATATACCGCCCATCGCACATTAGGTTTCCAACAAAAACGGAACTAGACCGAATCAGTGCCCTACTTGTCCTCTCTTACTTTGGTAGCACTCGAGTAAACGTTGCCAGCGGATGCCTGGCAACAAAGCAGCACCAGAGACCTCTCCGGGAACCAAAAAAAACGAAACATCAACCATTCCATTCGTGAAGGAGGTAAGGACACAGACATATTGCGATCGCAGTCGCATCATTATTCACTCATCCACAAGACTGAAACATCGCTTACTCTCACTTTTATTATCGCAGAAGTATTACATGAATCCACATAAATCAAAAAAACTGACCGACCCGTGTCATGCTCGACTGTTCCTCTTTCGTGCTCACCTTATAATCCTGCTTTTCCCGACAAAAAGCACCAAATGCAAAAGCGAACATCGAAGTTTGTTTCTATCAGCGTCTGGCTAGGTGAGATTTCACTGCGCACCATCTGCCCACAAAAGGCTCCGGCGACCTCTGCCCACAACACTGAAACCTTCACGAATCGAGCTATGGTCGGTAAGTAAGCATAGCGGGATCTTCCAAAACTAGAAACGCCACAACTCCATGTGAGAGACCGGCGCTTCAGAAGATATCAACTACCGACATTTCTCGCGCAGCACAGTATACGCAGTTTCCACAACTAGAAGACATCGAGACAGCGTGCTAACGAATGGCACCTGTGATGTGTTTAAATTGTCCCAAATTCTTTGCCAACTTCCGAAGGCTTCCTGGAGGCAGGGGCTCCTGTTCCGGGTACTTGCGGTGGCGCCGCGCCGGCCATACTGGCTCGGGTTCTGATGCAGCGCGCTTTCCTTTGGCAGGCCTGTCTGCGGTAGTCCGGGTCGGGGGCCAATCCAGAAACGATTTCCAAACTATTTTGACTTTGCCTAATGAGTGAATCAGGCTCTGATGGACCTGTCCATCAGTTTCATCACCTGGACACTACGCGATGCCTGTCCGGTCCTCCGTATGGCCTGGCTTTCGTGCAGCGCAGAGCTTCCTTGCGGTTTTATGTGGACACTTGCAGCACGCGAGCGCTTAAACCCTGCGTCTCCGCTCGTCCTGGATCATACCGGACATAGCATCGTTTTTGTGGCCAGTCATGCCGCGTCGTCAGGTGGTCCGGGTCCGCGCAAGACATGGTTGGTAACACCACTGGGAAAGGGACTCTTCTTGGCTTAAATCGGAACTACTATGACATCGTGGCCGTCGAATCCTCCTTAAAGAAAAGCTTAAGGTAGCGCGTTTTTCCACCATCCGTCTCCATGTGCATGAGGTAGCCACTTCCGGTTATCGCTACATGTCCCCCCGTCGCTGCCACGCGACGCGGGCTCTACCATATGAACTCGTGCAGAATGAGGCGGCACATGTGTCGCGCCACACGCAAAAACTTTACTAACGCATTAGACGCGAGTTGGTGAGACCATGGCCATCGCGGAACCTCGTGTATAAGAATTTGTCCGCCATGGTATTACACGAGCGAGGGTGGGCGTGGAGCGCCAGCCGATGGATCGCGCGCCCCAACATGATCATCGCTAGTTTAGCATACGAAGTTTTGTTCTCGCGGGGCCGCCAACTGTCTGAGATCGCTTGGCGCATACTAAGCACCAGCCTGACGCGAATGAAGTCCAACTGATGAGCGCACCTTTTCCAAACAAGCGTGGCACACGCTGTTGCGCCGCACTTCGCATGAGTACAGCAACGCCAGAACTGGTCTGAAACTTTGTCATCACACCTCCCCTCTGTTGATGACACCAAGGTCTTCTGATCAGAAGTTACTCATCTCTCCACTGTTCCCCACACTACTCAATGAAATTGGGCAACTGAAAGTGGAGACTCGCTGCTCAAGGATGCATACCGCTGATTCCGTCAGCGGTATAATTCTCGCTCTGCCTCTCTCTCACTCTTTTTCTAGCGCCGCTCCTGGAGCGGCAAACCTGCCTTACATGCTCTCGGTACTGTGTCGAAGAATCTAAAACTCCTAGCTGCACAACATAGAACACACTTCCTTGACCCCATAAGCTTTTTCCAGCGTTTCCAGGCGCTTTTCACACTGAAAAAATTCTTCCACTACAACACCACTCCGAGAGAAACTGAAGCACAACACTCAACTGTGCATTGCGGTTCTTGTTCTAGGACGCAAAGGCCGCTTTTCTATCGCGAGCATTACATTGTACTTCGCAACGTAGAGTGTCCCGTCATCAATCTCAAGGGTTGGACCAAACCAGAAGCAGCGCGTCGTGTCTACTCCTGTCGAAGGATCCTGCCCTCCTCTCCTTCTCAAGGTGCACCTTACTGGTACTTGACGAAGCCGATCTGGGTCGCGCGCTCGCGGAAGCACTGACGGCAGATGTTAATACCGTACTTGCGGACCAAGGCGTGCTGGTTACCTGTAATGAGGGCGAATTGGTTGATATTATGGTTCTTTGCCTGGACTGAGATACTAGAGCTCTTCGGCATTCAATAATCACCTTGTATGTTACTTCCTGTTGCGATTAATGGCCAAAAGACATTCCGGGAAAGCAACCTAAAAAAACTAAAAACCTATCCTTCTTCCGAAAACAAATGAAAAAATATCATTGAATACCACAGACGCGGCACTTGCGGGAACCCGGACCGTAGTTGCGCGGGTGGACACCGAGAAGAGAGGCCATTTTGTTTGAGTGGAGTTTTTTGTTGCGACTAGAAGTCAACGTGGAAGTTAATCCAACCTTCGTTTCCCTGGAAGCGATTCATGAACATAAATATTTAGAAAATTGCATTGGTTTTAGACGACACAACATGGGTCGGAGAAGGTGTCTCCATCAAGATTTTCTTTTAAGCATCAGTTGCAGGAAATATTTGCAACGCGCGGAACATTCTTCATTTCTGATCTCCGACTTTCAAATGATCTTTAGATTTGGGAACGATGGGCGGGCATATTGGAACCTAATTTATTTAGAGGCTTACGAACCAGATTTAGATCCACAACATCTTCGTTTGGTTTCTCTAAAACGTGTAATTATTTCTTATGAGGCCGGCTGGATCTCGACAATTTAAAACTTACAGAATTGGAATTCGCGGCTCTTCCGATGGATGTGAGCTGCACTTCTTTTCCAGAGCTGTCGTTCTCCACAAGACCTTTATCTGATGATCATTCTGCCGATGTGAAATAATTTGAGTAGGTTGCATGTCTGCTCTAGTGGGGCGAAGATCAGCGCTGGTTTCACAAGTCGAGGCTGAAGATAGTACTCTTGTTTAGTCGAAACAGAACGGAGGATCTTCAAATTTGGCCTAATTACCATTTCAAAGGAGCAAGCACACCAACACTTGAAAACTCGGCTAGGTCGTATAGTGATCCAGCACACCAACACTTCGCGCGATCAGGACACGTCACTGTCGTGAATTCCATCTTCCTGCACATTGCCTGTTAGAATCCCTCTTTTGACGACAAACCTAAAATCAATGCAGAGACACCTGCGGTCAGATGTGAGGTATGACCCGCTGGCAATCGCTATGTTCACCAAGAAATGGCGCGTATCAGTATGGAATCGCTCTGAGTGGGCCGAGAAACCGAAAGAACAGAGTTGAGTAAGTAAAGCTGAGAAAAAAATTTAAAAAATCATAATCAAAATCCCAAGAATAATTTTTTGCTAAAAGATGTCTGCAACAGGCACAGTGCCCGATTTTGTGCGGGAAACGTTGGCTTTTATTTGGCTGTCCCTGCTGCGCGAGTAAAATCCCTCGTGCAAATAAACTTTCTGTTGCTGCCAGCACCCATGGTACCCAAAGGCGCGGCTGAAGGTCCAACAGAACGAATGTCGGTTCTGTCTGGGGTTCTGGAGAGTGTGGTACAGAGAGAGTTTAGGAAACCAAGACTAGATGCGATACTTTGTAGGTACAAGCAACAATTGCCAGCGGAGGGGGACGCAGAGTCGGAGGTTGTGTCGTCCGATAGGCAATCCGCCTCACCGCTGCCCACCGGGAATTCCGCTCGGTCAGAAAATGATCCTACTCCTCGTCGGTTACCGTGCTGCAGGAGCTGCTGGATCTAAGCTCCTTCGCACCCATTCTGCGCTGCTTCGTCTTTTCGCGCCGCGCAGAGGTACTACTACATCAGTCGCTGTGTTAGCGTGTGGCCGCACATCACGCGAAACGTCTGTGCCGCGAGACACTCATAGGGATAGTGGCGCCCGATTATCCTACAGAAAAGTACACTCATGCATATGGATAAGTAGCAGCGAACAACTCTCCACGTCAACATGACCACAGTCTCCTCGGGTCTGGTCAGCATGAAAAACTGAAACGTCTCCTTCTCGCGGGCTTCGCGCAGGGAAGTATGAGTTTCATTTTGCCTGGAAAAAAACAAAAAGCTTTTGTTTCCGTAGCAGACGTCTCTACATTCATTGCATAGTTTTTCATCAGTCACAGCAATCTTGTAACACATCTCCTTTGTGGTGCACGTGCCCTTTTGTGTTGGATATCGATTGCCGCATTCTGCGCTTCCAACCGCAACATGCTCATCACTGCAGGGCCCACGCGCTGCAACATCAAACTAAAAAGCGCCCGCGGCACCGCGACCCCCCACGACGGAATATGAGTCCAGAACACCGTGCTTCCTTTTATTCAATGCGTCAGAATCAATGACACGCGCATTTTTTTTTCTCAGATTACTTCTAGAGGTACCGCGACTGGCGAAAATCCGGAAGGCTCGCTGACACCACGTTCAGTGAGGAACTCGAGTACTTTGTTGAGTTAGTGTCGGAGGCGAAATGCAAAATGCACTGATGCAACACAAAAAACAACTGCAAAGTTTTTACTGGGTCGTACTATATGCTTCAGAAACGCTTTTCTTTTTCATATGCAGCACGTCCTCCTTCCACACGGGCAGCCACCTTTTCGTGCAGAATGATGGAATTTCCATGTCTTGCTCTACTTTCGCATGTAGACAGCGCGAACAGTTTGCACCATACCAAAATTTGCAAGCAGGAACCTCCTTGTGCTGTGTTCTGCGGGCGGGGGCGCGCGATCTAAATCTAGAGCTGGCACGATTTTCGCAACTAGTGTAATTAGAAAAAAAAGAGAAAAACAGTCATATCGCGAAAAAAACCGGATAACTTACAATCCTGATTGCCAACTTTACACGTTTTATACCTTTCCCTCATCCACGGTTTCCATTTCAAACTGATACTGTCCGGATTCGACATCGCGTTGCACCCCTGACTTTTCCAGGCATCACAGTAGAAAGTAGTGCCCCGTCCTCCTCCCGAGACCTTGCAAAAATGGAGCACGCTCTTTGTGTTTGCTGGGACCACAAGCTTCTATCCCCTGAATCTGAACGTTTAAAGCAGCGGAAATAACAGACAAGGCCCGCTGCATCTATTCATACTTTTCATTCCTTCCGGAAGCCTAAGATCACAGGCTTTCGCTTCTAAAACTAAAACGAAAACCCGTTTGGATGCATGCTGCATAAAAATCGAGATGCACAAATAGAGTTCGCGTCCTCTGAGAGCGGGGCACCACTCTCAGTTTGATAGTAGAAATGTAACATTCGTGGTATCGGGAATGGTATATGGCGGACGTCACAGTCAGATCGTAGCGCATCACACAAACTTTAGATACTTGCAGCAATGTAGTTTTTGCACGACAAACCTGCTAGCACCGGCTGCAATGCAAGAGTACGGAAGAGATTGATGTCCCCGAGCTTTCCCAAGGACGTGCGTAGTACTCAACTAGTCTTGTGCGGTCGAAGCCAATTGCAAATCCGCTGGCAAGTACCTATGCTGCGTTTCCAAGCGGCACTGGACACGCGGGCAGCTCTCTTCTATGTCATGGCAAAAATAAAACCAGCACCCGCAAGGTCAACAGAGACCTGTGCGGCTTCGCAGTTCCATCCCCAGAAACCACACGGCTGCCTTCATCCCTAACTCTTCACGAGAAAATCTACGAGACGCACGGCCAACTGCGCGTCTTCGTAGCCCATCGCGTACCGCTCCCCCAGCGCGCGGTCTACATCCACGTTCAGTACGGAGAGCACTTGCCTTGTGGTGGCGTTCGTTGCTATCGAGTTGATGCTCGACCAATCCGCAATAGGCATGTTCGTGGGATCAAACAACCAACAACTGTCGATGTCTGTCGAGTCCAAGTGCCAGGTCGGAAACTGCACGATGTCGTAGTGATGCTCGGTCGTTGTAGTCTTTGTCGGCATGATCGCCGTCGGCGCGGTTCCAGTGCCTGCCGCCGTTGAGGCTTTACTACCAGTCCCTGAGCTTGCGGTACTAGAACCAGTCGCGTTACTGGAAACGTTTGCCCCTGCGATCACACTTGTTCCACCTGCCGAGGTTTTGTCGTTTTCCCTTTTGGCACCGGAGGATGCTTCTGCCCTTATTTCGCTCATCGCTGCAACTTCCTCGAGTCCTCTGTGTGCCCGGCGCCCCGTGGCGGCGAGCGTCGCCTCAACCTCTGACGAACGGAATGAACGCGGAAAATCAGAACTTCATCCATCACCATGTGTTTTTAGGTAGCTCGTTCTGTCCGGTTGGACTTACATTAAGGAGTTCTTGACTGTCATGATCTTTTTCAGCCCGCGAGCACTCTTCTGTGACATCGCTGCATGCAATGTTTCCCCAGTGCAGCATGCAAATTCTTCGGCGGTTTCGCCTGGTCTTTTTCGTACCTGAAAGGAAAAAACAATTTGGGGGTTGACACAACATCGACGGGCACTCGAAATTCATATCATCTCATCAATTTCAAGACGGAAGTTTGATAATGAGTGATGTTTCGTTTTTCTTGCGTCTGATAGCAAGCGTTCGAGGGCGATCTGCTCCGTCAGTTGCGCACTGTTCACACGATTTTTGGCGGACGACGGTGCCAGCGTGGTCTGGCTGCTCTTCGGGACTGCATGTTGCGCGGCAACAGCAGCTTGCGCTTTAGTACTTCCACTCGCTGCGCCGGTTGCAGCTCGAGAGGAGCTGCTTGTTGAGGTCGTGTATGCATTTTTGCAAAACTACCTTCGTTTTAGTATCAAGTAAAATCGTGTGGAAGATCCTGCTGTTTTGATTGAAGACAAAAAATAGGCTTCGCCATGAAGCTTCAAGTAAAAACGTAAGTAGATGCGTCTCGAAGTCGACAGGACGAGAGCGCAATTCAGACGACTACGATACAGTTTTCGTTTTGCACAGGATATTGTGGTGACGAAATCGCCCAACGCCGGCGCAAACTGCTTCCGCTCGAGGTAGGCCAACGTGGGCGGAACCCGCTGCAGGAGTGCTTTGAACCCGGTCCAGCGTTGCTGCCAAGGTTCCGCCTTTTCTGGACCGTACCAGTTGATTGCGTGGCGGTTCACCCAGTCCACGTTTTCGATGGTGCTGTAGCCCTCCGTTGGCTCCTCCTTCACGACCACCAGGTTCTTACGCGGTTTGGCTCCGGGAAGCGGTGGGCTTGTGGCCCGCCCGGGGTGCGTCTCCGTGTTGTGATCCGCCACCACAGCGTCCTCGTTCACACTGAGGCTGGACATCTGCTCGAGAAAGCTCTGGGGTCCGTACCACACCGTCTCGTAGCCGAGCTCCTGGCCCGCGGCGGCCATGTTCGTGAAGTCCACGAAGGTGGTCCAGTCGATCCTCCCGGCGCACGTGGTCCAGTCCCCGTGGCAGTGCGGAAGCTCCTCCATGAGATGGTGCGGAATGGGGGGAACAAAAATGCCGTCGTAGCTCGGGTCCACGCTGAGCGAGTTCGCCAGGGGTTCGTAGCTCGCGCCGTAGTCGATGGTCAACACGTGGCCGCCACTGTCTCCGATCAGGCAATCGGTGAGCTTCAGAAACTCCTCTTCCCCCGGGCGCATGACCACGTACAGCGAGGGGTAGCCCAGATCGTGATAGAATTTTGCGAGCCGCTTGTTCCGCTCGGTGTGCCGCTTCAGGAAGGCGCCGATGTTGGCGGACTGGCACCGGTCCGGCGAAATCGGGACCGACAGCCGTTTGGTCTTGGCGGCGATGAGAAAGGTGACGTCCAGGTTCTCGTGCAGATTCCCCCGCTCCTTCAGCCCCCGGCGGAGCTCCTGGTAAATGTTCCGCGGGATGGCCAGGAACCCGTTGAGCTCCTTCTCCAACTCGCGCACCTGCTTCCGCAGGTTGGCTTGCACGATCGGGTCCTTGCGCAGCCTGAGACGCACGTTATTCGAGGCCGCGGGAATTTGCAGGTTGGACGTCTCCATCAGGTTGCTCATCGCCAGGACCACGGTCATGCAGGTGGTGTTGCGCGGCACGATGCTCATGGCCGCCTGCCCCACGCTTGTTTGCATCGCCGTGCAAAAAAACGTGTCAGTAAACGTCTGCAATTCCTTCACGATGCGCTTGGGTTCGCGAATGCCCAGCTGCTGCGCGAAGAGACCCATCACGTCCTGTGGAAAAATCATTCTCCTGCGAAATACACAAAGCTAGTTCCTTTGAAAGCGCAGCACTAAAAATCGCTAGAACTAGTCCAACGCGGACGAGTTTTTTCTCTGTGAGGAAGCAGAGAAATAATTAATCTGCAGGTACTAGTAGCGTCATCACTACTACCTTGATTTTATTAGCATATTGATATTGATAGGAACAAGATAATACCCGAATCTTGATGAGGTGAAGCAATTTCATCTCTGTCCAGGAACTGCAGCGAGCGGGGTCCACATTGTCCAGGTCGAAAACCGAAAGCTTCAGCTTCACAGGGGCGAAAGCGTCGATGAGCTCATTGGAAATGACAGCGTTGGCCGTGAAATCTGAAAGAAGAATGCGGTGCTTACAAAGTGTAAATCCAAAATACATCAGTTTTCCTTTTCGTTTTCACCGAGAAATAAGGACGTTTTAGTTAATACCACAAAGCAAGTTGTACTTTTATCTTACTTGGCCTCTTCGCTTTGCTCTTGAAGTCTTCGCAGGCACTGAGCGTCTGCGCGTCCTGCACGATGACCTCCAGCCCGCGTTCGCGCTGGCGCTCCGCGAGCGCCGGGCTGCGTTCCAGAATCGTGTAGCGAAAGGCTGCCTTCCATTCCCGGTCGAGCTTGGGGCTCAGCCCCAAGCAGTTTTCCAGTACGCAGTCCCGGATGTCCTTGCCCAGCTGTCCCGAACCCGCACCCATCTCCACCACCTGAAATATTTCCTCCGTGGAGGTATTCTTAGACAGAGCTCCGGTACTATGATCCCCATCTACCTGAGGTGAGGACGACGCGTCGTGGTGCCCTGGGAGTCCTTCTGCTCCGCGCGCGTTGGCCTCGAGGGCGAGCTCCATTCTGCGTTTTCGCCTCCACATTAGGCATATGCATTGCAAAACTGTCTCGTGGCGTTCTTCTGGCAAGTTGTGATGCAGCTGCTTTGCGGATGATTAGGACGCTTGCAATGGCAGGCAAGCGCGACAGGTTTTTGGAATGGCTTCTAATAAATACATAGCACGCATCACAGATTTCGATAATTGCATGAGAAAGTAAGCTCCGCTTCTACTGTTCCCGCAGCACAACTTTGTCAGAAATGCACGATACGCATTTACAAGTTCCAGCTTGCCAGACCCAGACCTATTTGTACTTGATAAGGTACACGGCGCGCATGAGCACGCGGCCGAAGTGCGGGGCGATGGCCATGGGAAAGGTGGTATCAAATGTAAAAGTGTCTGGGTCTGGAAGTATGCAACTTGTGATGCTGAATTTGGATTCCAAAAAAATCTGTATTGCATGAGCAGCAAAGGGAACGCAATTTTTGCTACGCGGAGAGGGCATTTGTCACGCGGAATAGGCATCGCGAAGCCCTCAAAAAATATGTGACGCTAGGGCATGCATCACAGACATCATGGCCAATGCAAAACATGCATGACAAGTCTCAGAATCTTCCAGACCCAGACGTTTTTACATTTGATAGGTGGTAAAGTGCGCAAACTCGTTTGCGTCCGGGGCGAGCTTCCCGGCGCCCATTACCCGGCCGGTGGAATAGTACCCAAAGTCGGGGCCGTATTGCGCGTCATTGTAAAACTCGTCAAAGGAGTATGATTGTGCACAATTCCCCTCGTTTGTCATGCAGAATACCAAATTCTGGGTGCGCCGCGTGTCTTGGCACTGTTTGCGTGACAAGTTCTAGCGGCCTCAATAGCACTACAATCCAGTGCAAATTTGTCATGTTAAACCGGCATTCTTGCTGACGCTCGTATTCGTATTGCCATTCATGCTATACAAATGAGGGGGAGTTGTCGTGCAGTCTCATAAGGAGTAGAAGCTGTCCGTGGACTGTCCGTTGAAGAGGTTGTCCACCCACGAGGTTTATCAACTGCAAGCATGTCTGGGTCTCCTCCTCCTGGAAGAATCATTCTGGGATTTGGTGAACTGCAAGAAGTAGATCAATAATCATGCACGCAGAGCATGAGAACGAGAAGGGCCGAGAACGATTTATGTCCATGCCTAGCCCGTAGGACGAAGAGTGCCCGCTTCAGGAGGAAGAAAGCAACGCTTTGTGCTGACTATGAAAAAAGACAGATTTTCGTCCATTCCAGACTTAGCATCAGACCAAGTTGTTTACGTCTTTCGCTTTCCAGGCAGGCCCGGAGATACATATTTGCAATGCGTAAGGTACTCGGCTCGGTCAGCGCGCAGCACCGTTCGTAGTTGTACACGTCCCCCCAGCACTGCGGGTTTCCACGCGGGCCCCCACTGCAGCAGAATTCGTAGTTGTAGGCACCCTCCCAACAGTCGGAATTGGGGCAACCTGTAGTTCCATGATATTCTTTGTGGCGATACGGTCGAATCTTCATCCTTGTTGCGCTGGCCGCTCAATGTAAAGTAGGTTTCGCATTTCTCAATCTCGTAAAAACCTAGTTCATGTTTGTTTGTTAGTTCATTCCAACCTTCGACGAGAGAAGAATTTGTTTGTTGATGATCTCATTTTCAGCTTGTTACATTCTGCCATATGCATTGCAAATAGGTCTGGGTCTGGAAGTGCGCGGCGCGGCTAGTTTGTCATGCATCTTGCGGACGAGGCATATGATCAGATCTGGAGTGCACGCAACGGCATTGCAGCTTTTGCGCGGGCTTTTTGATGCACGCCCCGTATAAGAAACTCCCTATTCGCGTAGCAAGAAGTGGGCAGCTCTTCGCGTTGTTGCAGCGCAAATTTCATCTTATGATTTGGAGTTCGCATCACAAGTTGGAATTCTTTCGGACCCACAATATTTGCAAGCCATATCCCATGGTCATGTGTTCGTCCCAGCAGTCTGGATTCTGAAAGCGGCAGCAACATCACCTGCAAACATGTCTGGGTGTGGAAGAGTGCAGACGCTTTTCCTGCACTTTAGTAGTTTGGACCTGCAGGACGGTCGGTCTGGAGTGTGCACAGAGCATGACAACCTCCGGTGAGGCTTTTCCATGCCAAGGCTGCATGAGAAACGCCCTATTTGGGAGACAAAAAGCGGGTTCTTTTTGCTAGGTATGCAAGACAGATTCTAGATTTTTTGTTTACTCCAGACAAACAAGCTCCACCAGCGTCACAAGTTGCAATGTTCCACGACACGTAGACACCTTTGCAGTGGATAAGCAGGCGTCGGCGGTAAATTGGCCGACCCAACAGGTAGATTTGGATATGTCGATGAGCCCCGAGTATCCATTGCAAACAAGTCTGGGTCTGAAATTTGTGATGCCTGTTGCGGGTCACACAAAGCCTCTGTCTTGCATATAGGAGGAAAAGATGCCCAGTGTCATTTTGGACTTTCTCACACAGCAAGGTAGTCATTGCAGAGACCCTGCTGAACCTGTGATGCTAGACTACCTTGCAAACGCAAACATCGCGGGACATGCAAAATAAATCCGCATGACAATGATCTGCATCTTTATTCTAGACCGTAGACATATTCGCGATTATGCATACCGAGCTCTCCGCCAGTTGGTCCTCGGTCAAATTGCGCAGAGCCGGCATGATGAGGTCGTAGGGCAGAGCGTTGCTGGTCGTGGTCGTCGTCGCCGTCGTACTACTTGCCCCTCCGGTGGCCGCGCCTGCAGGGGCGGTCGCAGCGAGGGCAGCGCTGAACAAGGGTGGTGTGCCAAATAAACAGTGACTTCGTTCTTGCGTGGAACTACAAGTAGTAGCGACTGTAATCTTTGAGTGCGAATTGTTCTCCCACAGGAAAAGATGCAGCAGGCTCGCGGTCGCGCAAAAGTGAATGAGGACTGCGGTGAGGCCTGAAGAAGACGACCATGGTCGCAAGTGTAGCGGCTTCGTTTTCTTCTGTTCCGCTGGGTCTTGTACAATTTTTCCATCTGGAAGATGTTTATGTCTTGACTCAGACGAAGTTTCAGATCGATCATTTGATCCCGGTTCCTCTGAGGGAGTTTTTCTTTTCCGGCGTGGTCGAGACGAGGGGGACACCTGCAGCTCAGCACTGCTTGTGTTCTTCTTATTCCCCGCTGAGATCTTTGTATTCGCCGACGTTGGACGCGGGCAACCTGGGGTAGTCGTCTGCGAAGCAGAGACAGAGGACGAAGTGCTAGACGTTGCGGTTTTGCAAGACCTGCTGCTTCTTTTCTGTCGTGCCAGATGAAAAACTGCAGGCTGTTTGTCGTTCTCTTGGGGCACCAGAAAAGAGCTGCACTCCCGTTTTCTATCGTTGCTGTCACGAGAGGGTCTTCTCGTGCCTTCATGTGGTCGCCGCGGCGGCTGCAGGGTGAAAAATGCCCTGGCTACCTTACTTGCACAATCCGGCGAAGAACAGGCCCCGGAGCTGAAGGGGCGACACGGAGGTCCATTCTCCGCCTGCTCGCTTCCACCTCGTACACGAGTAGCACAAATTTGGGCGCCGTTTCGAAGTTCTTGCTGACAACTGCGGGCGGCCACATTAGGAAAGAAAATCCTGCTCCACGAGGACGAGCGTCTGTGACTACTACTGCTAAAAAAGTTATCATCTTCAGTCACCGCGCTCGCGCAAGTTTTTTTCCACGACCGGGGTGCTGGTGCGGGTTCCCATCTGGTGCCGAGTGTCCGCATCTTTATCTTCGGTCTGGTTAGCAAAGTCGGAAAAGAAAAACTTCCACGAGTGCGGCCGGGGCGATGGTGATGGCACGGAACATCGTCATGCCGGGTGCTGATCTTCATCCGGGAGCCAGTTTCCTCCACGTCCGTCGATCGGGTTTTTGTGGAGTTGGTTGTTCTCTTTCTACTTTTTCTTCGGCGGCGTGCTTGATGCTTGATGGGCGGCGTGCTGCGACTTCTTGCCGTGAAAGCAGGGCACCGTGGAGCACGACCATTTCTATGCAATTCGTGCTTTTCCTCGTCGGGGGTCTCCATCCTCGTCTCGGAACCTGAGTTCCACAGTCGCACCTCCATCGTCGCGCCTTGCACCTTACTAGTCGCAATCATGATCCCGTGTAAAAACCGACTTTACCCGTAATAGATACTACGCCATAAAGGTCAACAAGATGAGAAAAAATCTGCTCGACTACTAGTCCAGAATAGTTTTGGGACTCACGGGGGCGTGTGACGTGTGTGCATGATGAGGAGCCTTAGATTTAGTCGTGGCGCCGCCGCGGCGGTAAAAATCCAGGACGCGCATCACAAAGAGCAACCTCTTGTCTCAATGTTCTGATCAGAGCACGTAACACGGAGAAATTGGCGGCCGTAGTAATAAATTGGAGGGACGAGCTGCAGGCGAGATCATGGTTGTTCACCGCATCATGCGAATGTGCATTGTAAATCTAAATGTAAACCACGCAAGAGCAAGTGATGTAGGGCACTGCGTACGTCGTTTCTTGTACACGGGATAACAGCAAGAGGTTGTCCATCCACGACCTCACTGTCCCCGAAAGGCGAAGGTGCGTAGGTGATGTCTACTTCACCTAGTGGTGCGCTACGAGTCCTCTTTCTTGATGGACAACTTCTCAAGGAAGAGCCGCGGAGATCAGCGGGTCGTTCTCCACCTTGGCGGGGCGGAAAGGCGCCGCATTTCATACGATAACTTTCGGACGGCAGCGAAGACACGACGGGTCGTGCTGTGTAGTGTCTTCTTGCGGGGTGGGTTCCTCTACTCCTGCTGCTGCCACCGTGGAGAGGAACTACTTGTCGAAGATGCGCTGGCGCTGTGCTGTCCTCAGTAAAGGCGGACCTTCTTGCGTGGCCATGGTCGTTCGCCAAGTGGAGGTCGCACATCTTCAGGTTGTCGACGTCCACCTTTCCGCAACTACAAAAACGACGAGAAGGACCGACTAGGTCGACTCCTTCTTTGTTCCTAGCTCTCCTCAAGAAAAGGAATCCCGCCGAGGATTCTCGCCGATCCATCGTGCCGCGAGGCCGGTCATCAAAAACCACAGGATCATGTTTTGCTTCACCGGGCGCTGCCACGGCTGGCGCCGCGGAATAGGTGGAGGTAACAGATTCGATCATACGAGGACCGGCGCCTCTTGTATTTCCTCGCGCAAAAAAAGTAAAACTACTGGAACGACATCGTCGCGGTCCACGCAGTTGTTCCATTCGCGGCACTGCTGGTAGAAGTCGTTTTCGTTCCCACACTGGGGAGAAGATACTGATATTATCGATATCCACCACCTGTGCGTAATAACCCGTCCGGACCACGGCGCAACTGCCTGAGTCGTGCTCTAGGGCGAAAATTCTGTGAATCGTGCTGGTATGGAAACAACTTGATAAATGATAATGTAGAAGGAGAACAAGAAACTTGCAATGATCTTCCAGATCCGGGAACCAAATGACGAACTTTGGGGACCCACAGAGTCGGCGTACGGCAAGAAACGACCGATCGCGGAAATGGTGTGACAGAGAGAGAGAGAAAAGATAGATTAAATTTTTGCAGCCAAGATCGGTATATACATTTGTGCATTGCAAATAGGAGAGTGAGACATTTTGTAGTAGAACAAGAACTAAAAATAAATCCAGCTAACCAACGGCAAGTAGGTCGTCAACGTCTCGATGAACGGATGAAAAACGAGGAGCGTGAAAGACGGTGTCATGCTCCACAACACAGAAGAGAAAACTGCAACACTTGCTGAGAAGAACTTTGTTGCAGGTTGCAAAACGACTGGCTCCACGCCGAAAAGGGCGAAAAGATTAGAATAAACATTTCCAAGAACTACATGATGACGAAGCGCACGAGAAGATGAATATCACATGATCACGAGATACATATTGCAAAGAAAACATTTTTCACGCTGTATTTCCAGCGCAGAGTGAAAAGATGGTGCACAACAAAACAGACTTTAGCTCAGAGAGCGACACGCTCGCAGAGGTCCGTTATTTCTTTGCAGAGCGTCAGTGTTGGTTCAGATTCAGGGGTGAAAACTATCTGCGACCCCCAAACGGCGCTTGCGCAAGTACTCCACTGCGAAACAATCATGATAAGTACTAGGGAGTTGTGCATTTTAGCATGATTCTGTGCAAAGCTGCCTGCTCTGGACGAGTCAGTAATTCGCTGTTTGGAGTTCTTCTGTCTATATTCCTCTTCGGTTCTGCTACCAATCTTACAGCGCAGCTACAAGTAGAGTCGTTGTCTGCTGCTAGGACTAATACTGCTTTATCACGTACTGCTTTTGAGCATGGCGGCGGCCATCGCTGCTTTTCGTGATGCTTTCATTTTCTTTGAAGCAGACGGCTGATTGGCGGGAGGGTCCTGAAATAAAAGCCGAGCATTGGTACTCGATTCAGCAGTCTCCTTTTTGCGAAAGGAAGCCGCTTCCTTGTTTTCCGAGCGCGTAGCAGAACTCGTATGCTTTTGTCGATTTTGGTTTTGGACAAGCGAATTTGTCGTGGTCTCTGGCTTCTGCTCTGCGGTGCTAAGATTCTCGTTCATCCTCGCGCCGCGACTCACATCGCGCACCCAGCCATTTTCGTCTGCCTTTGTATGGTCCTGCTTCGGGGCGTAACTGCTCGTCTCGACGCGGGACTGCTCGGAAGATAAACCTTGTTGTTTGTATAATGGCAAGACAGAAATTTAGTTTCATCTCATAGATGAGATTTCCCGTTTCCGCAGGTGCACGTCAGCATGAACAGAATCTTCAAATCAATGCGTACAAAAAACTACGGTTCTTTTTGAAGCTGTAAGAAGTGTGGGGAAGTTAAGAGGTATCTATACGTCATAGATATCGAACGTTATAAAGCTCCAAAACTCGACGGCGCGCGGACGGGTAGAAGATATAGACGTGTACAATCCAAATCCAATTTCATAGAACTCAGACACATTTACTAAGATACCACGCCCTTGCCCTGGCGGGTCACCTTCGCGTTGAGATGTCTTTTCCATATGAAATGCAAAAGCATCGTACTAGTATAAATCGCATGACAAATTTCCTCAGCATGAGAAATGAAATTTGTAATGCGGATTTAACTTGAGAAAGAAACTTGTAATGCATGACCGCGATTACTACGAGTACGATGCTTTTGCACAGGGTATCCCAGCAATTTCGCCAATTTTGCTCGCTCCACCCGCTCCGTGTCGCACTGAAAGTTCAAGCATGCGTCGCAAATATAATGACTGGGTCGGGAAAGAAGAGTGGTGCGTATTGCGGATCACACAATCAGGTGTCTTGCATGACTTGCAAGAGATGCCTATTGCTGGCCACGCTGAAAAGGGATTTCCATTTCTCATGCAGAATCATAGATACCTAGGTATGTAGTTCAAGGGGCTGCAAAACTTGTGATACTAAGGCCTGCATTTTCCAGACACTTTGCAAAGAGAAAGCTTTGATGACAAACAGCACGCAACCTTCCGGACCGCCAGACGTATTTTCGCTTGATATCAAGCTGGAATACCTCGGCACCGCTGTCAACCCGCGACCCGCGACACGGATGAAGTTGGGCGCAGCGTCCAGCTGCGATCGAGGCCGCACGCCCCCCAGATCCTCGCGCTTTTTGTTCGCACCCAACAGAACGGATGAGTCGTAGCACGAAGATTTTACATCCGCGCCGGCGCCGGTAGAACGAGGATTGGTCGTTGTGGTCGGCGGCTTTGCAACTTCCTGCACATCCTCTCCCGCCCCCGGGGGTCGGTGAGTGCTGTGTATTTGCGATGTTCCTTTTTGGAGGGTGAGGTTCAACACGTCGTTGGCCCGCCCACTGGCAGCGCCTGACGAAGACGAGGAGCCCGCAGGTCCTATCCATTGCAAAGATGTTTGGGTCTGGACGGAGGCAAACTTCTTGCGAGGCGCATTTTAGGTCACACACAAATCGGTCATCCGTGGACAAGAAAAGCAGTTGAGCCCAGTCCTCTTTACCATCCAAACCACGGATTTTTCTTGCCCATGCGGAGTAGAGAACGTCGAGAAACCTGATCGAAACGTGTGAAGATGCCACTTAGTGTATTGGCTGCCTGTGAGAGGCAGAACGTTCGAGTGGGTATGCAAATGCTGCGTGGCAAACGTCTGCCCTTTTCCGGACCTAGACATATTTCTAGTATTGCATCTGATAGGGGGTGGTCCAGCGGCGGCGGAAAGCATCTTGCTTGAACTAGGCGATGACCGCCCGTGGTCCGGTTGCTCAGGAGGCCGGGCCGCGCCAGCGCGAGTTCTTTCGTGTTTGAATGCTGCTGTCAAAGGCGAGAGCACCACCCCTGCGGTCGTTCCCGTAGCCGCTGACGCGTTCCGTGGTGGTGTTGCCTTCTTGGCCCGCTTCAATGCTCCAGTTCTTGCGTCCCCACCACCGCCACGAGCCGGAATCAACGCAACCTCCTCGGCTCTTCCATCTTTTTCACCGGCTATAGGGATCGTCGTGCCAGCCCCTTTTGGTTCTTGATCGGGAGGCGACACTGCGGGTCGCTTGCGGTGATACTGGCCGGAGGACGAAGACGAGGAGGGCACCATCTTCAGTTTTCTGGCGACAGCAGTTCCAAAACGAAGCAGACGGACGCGGACCTGCGGCAGCACCAGCGGTTACACCGCTTGTTTTCCCGGCGGTCGCAGGTAGTGTTGCGGGGGTCACGCACCTCAAATACTAGCGGTAGTGCTGCTCATGATGTTTCTTTAGAAAGCAAATCGCCGTTGTATATGCATTCACCATTCACTCTCAACCTCTATTGCTCGCACTCTCTTCGATGCAGAGGGGCTGTGCGAAGGAGTTTTTGTCGTACCTTTTACATAGATACGGCGAGCAGGAAGCAACCGACCACTTCTCGGGTGCTGGAAAAGCGAGTACCAGCAGGTCCCCACGACCGGCGGGACGGCGATGGCTAGCATTCGAACACGACATTTTTGCCGCCGCGCAGAGATGAAACACAACAAATTTCTAGTGCTAGTAGCCGAGAGCGATACAGATTTGAGATTCATCTCGTTGGAAAACCATACTTAAACACCATAGCTATGAAGAAATCTCGTCGCGCGATCCTTGCCCTGCAACACACGTCGAAAATGTTAAGCGCTGCAGGCCAGCGCCAGACTCCTTTTCAACATTTTCCACCTGCATTTCTCGCTGATTACGTCAGTCAATGGAAGCAGGAGCTTATCCAAGTCGATCAGAAGTTGCACGGCTGGCCTGGGAAGTCGTGAATCAATCTTCACTCTTCTTTCTTGAAGCAGGGATAAACATTGTGCTCAAAACCAGGTCCCCAGCAGCGAGCAGGAAAGAAAAGAAGCCCACCACATTTAGCCATTGATAGTCCTCGTCAGGATTTATTTCACGACTCCAGAAACCAGGTGTCTTGGTCTTGGAAGAGCTGGATCGGACGGTTGAAAGATATGGGGTTTGGAAAGATTTTTTGTTTCCGTTTCTTCCGTTTTTCGTTCGTAGCATCTCCGACGGCTGATCCCTACAGCGAGTGCTAGAAGATTGGGCCAGATCGATGTCAATGATGTCAGTTCTTGAGACTTTCTTATCTTTGCAGCGGTCATTTAGGAGTTGTGACGCCGGGGAGTGGGAGTTCTTGTGAAATGATGCAAAGAGCGACCCCAAAAGAGTGCGCAACAACGAAAATCTAAATCTTTCGATGTTTTTGATAACTGCCGCAGCGAACTCCGACACCGCTTGCTGGACCTGGTTTGATAATAATCATGGATCATTGATGTCCCTCCCATCTTCGCAATATCAAACAGTGACAGGCACCACGATGCTTTCTTATTTTTTTGGGGTTCTTGTTGCGCAGCAGACGCAGACCACGCATGTGCAGTGCGGTACTTAACGATAAGGTCAGGCATATCAGATACTGGATTTGGAAAAAAAAACTGGAGAAGATTCTATTTGTTCATATTAAGGCTTTATACCCCCGCTTTCCTGCTCCAGTTTGGGCCGCAGATGATCCCTCCGGGGCCGAGCGCTTGCCACCAATCGGACAGGTCACGCAGCACGGCTTCTTTCGCGGGGTTGTTGTCTATGTACACCAGACTCAGTGGCGGGGGTCAGGTGTACCGGGAAAACTATCGTCCGGGTCTTTGTCTCAAGAGCGCACGCGCTTCTTGTACAGTCGGAAGGGAAAGTGAAGTAGCTAACATTCAACGTTCTTGGTACTAGTTGCTGTCTTTCCCTAAAAACGCCTTTATTTCACAAACAAATGGCGGGTATCACTGGCGCGTCCTCGAGGTGGATAGATAATGTATGAATTGGCTGCTCTTGTCCCAGTTCTTGCTCCGTACAATTCTATGACGTTCATGATGATATTCGTTGCGTACCAGCATGCATTTGTCTATGTCATTTAAACAGACTTTATTAGTCTTGCTTCAGCTTTGAGGAATAATTCGGTGCAGTATTTCCATTTTTTTCCTGCCAGAATGACAAATGACCCGATCGTCTTCATCACCATACGGCTGTTGCAGCGGGTTGTGGCGCCAGGTTACTGCGAACGACTCCGAGAAGTCGCGCATGAGGCTGTACCTGAGACGAGAAAAAGTACCGACCGATGATTAAGATGATCCTCATTACACGCACATCTTATCGTAGTTCTACTTCGCAAAGTAGAAACTGGCACTTGCATTTTTGGTGCCTTGCTAGTGTGCTAGGGGGGACTCACTGCACAGTTCCTTGCCACATGACCACCAGCACAAACATACCTTCCCTCAAATCGGTGAATTTTGTTCCGCAGGTCCTCGAACAGGCTTATCGTTTCGAAAAAGAAACCTGGTTACTGACAAGTAAGTATTTACATGCATCAATACAGGAGAAAGACAAAGACTAAGACCCAGCACGGAGGAACCAGGACGACAACGGAGTGACCCATCGATGTAAACTATAGTCGGTATGAAAGACAGGGTTTTTTTTCTTTCTGGAAGAAAAACTTGTCTTTTTCCGGTGGCAGTTTTCTACCATTTTCGCATGACAAAAGTGATATCAGGATCATTTTCCCAGTGCGATAACCCGTTGGTGCTCAATGTCGGACAGGTTCTCGGGCTCGTCGTAGCCTTGGAGTATCACCACAGAAACAGGAGGTTTGCACTACTTACACCATAGCATCGTATGTTTCTCATGCAAAAAAATAAATTACGAGGTTGAATTATAGGAGCGCGCGGCTAATTACTTACAACCATATTGAACAGGAGCGGGAGGAAGAGGAACAAAACCTCTCTTGTGTAAATGAACGGAACAACCTGAGGGTGCTAGTATGGAGAGAAGTTCATTGTTATTGGATTCGAAATTCGGTGTGGTGCACGCTTTTTTTCTGCAGGTTGATACGGTAAATGTGTATGAAGGGGTCCACCAGGTAGAGGCCCGGACTCGTGTGCCAGCTTTGCAGCAAGTCCAGCGCTATCAAATGCAAATATGTCTGGATCTAGGAGAGTGCAAGACTTTAAGTTTTCGCAGACCACGCGACACCTGGTCTGGATTGTACAAAAAAGATCATAGATTTTGCGAGACCTTGCTCATGCCTATCCCGTATGATAAATCCGCCTTTTGCTGCAACATCGCAAGAGGCGGGCAACTTTTGCGCTCACGCAACATAGATTCAGTCTGCCAGCCAGACTTTTTCGCATGACAAGTTTCAACTTTTCTAGACCCAGACATATTTGCAATGCAAAAGCGCCAGCGGATTTCGGCCCACTCCGAGAACAACACCAATACCACGCGGGTGACGATTGAGAAGAAAATCGAGCAGGGATCCTGTGCAAAAACGTCCCTGCGCCAGAGTCGAGATAGAAAGTCTGCGAATACAAAGCTTCCACTTCTTTTGTTTGTTGCGCGAGAGAAGCAAGTTGTTCGCTCGGCTTGGTATGCACTCGTGTTTAGCTAGTGCTGCAGCGTCACAGATCCAGGATCCTACCTTTATTCATGTACACGACTTTATTTTTTCAGGCATAAGAAGCATTTTTTTTCAGGGATGCAGATTGGCATGAGGACTTTGGGGTGGGGACGTTTTTACGCAAGATAGCAGGTTAAAGCTGTGCGCTTTTGTGGGCAGAAGTTCTGGTCGCACCGTCGCGGAGCGGACTTCGGCTGCGCCTCCGCTGTCATTCCCGCGCACCACATTGACGTGCGTTTTTGATGCTGGGTCCCCCTGCTGATAATGTTCGCGTACTCCAGGCGACGATGCGCTGCCAGCTGTACTAGGTTTCACTTGCATATCTTCTTTCCCCACGGTTTTATTACCATCATCGCTGCTCGTAGTTTTGCTTTTCCTTCTCCTTCGCCGCCGTTTCACGCCGCCACCGCTCGTTTGCCTTGCTGCATTCAAATTCATCGCGGATGCCGCTGCTGCATTACTCGCTGCCGTCGCATGTGCTGTTCCACTTCCGCCGAGCACCGCTGCATCGGGGAAGGGGATGGCCCGGTTTTGATACTGGGCCACTCGATTGAGCACCGTTTTTGCGTGCGACAGCTGCTGAGGTGCGATGCTACTTGCAGCCGCTCCAGCTGCACCAGAGTCGCCCACCGCACTTTGGCTCGTTCTGTATCCGCTGCAAAACTAGGACTATCTTCATCGATCTTCGCAGTTTTTCATAATAGTACTCAACGTGAAAATAGGTGGTGGTGGATCAGGTCCGATACCCTGAAACCCACTGCGTAGCGCCGCGACGGACGGGCATGTGCCGCTGCAGTCGGGTTACGCGAAGTTCCACGAAAAAAGATTCTTGGTCTGTCACCATGATCGTCGATGCGACGAGGTCGTCCTTGTGAAGTGTGTGACACGAAGCAAATGTAAATCTTTTCAACCGTACAATTTGTACGTTGTGTTACGAGCAGCCAAAAGTTCTTTTGTAAAAATGCATGCGCTGTTGAACGTGAAGAACGTGAAAGATGCCCGGTTATACATTTGATAACTCGCTGCAACCGCAGTGGATGGACAGAATGTATTTCCCTTGCCAAAACTGTATCAGGACGGCAATGGCCACCAGAAGCCAGTGCAGGGAGTAGTCAGGTGGCGATGTTGTTAAATTTTCCGCATAAACATCCGTCTGCCCGTACTCCTTCTCGGCGGAGGCGCCACCATTTTTGCCTGCAACAGGCAAGCCAGTTGCAGCGCGGTCCCTGTTTTCTACAAGTTTGGTTTTCATCGTGGTACTGGACATTTTCTTGGTGAGTTCTTTGCTGGAGGTTTTTCAAGAGTGAAACTCACAGAAGTACAACGTACTAGGGCCTCTCACGGTACAGGAGGAGAACCACGAGGGAAGACTTTCGCCATCCCATTGTGTCTGTTCTTTCGCAAGCGCTTCGAGCAGCGATAAAATGTACTTAACTATATAATCTCAACCAATGACAAGTTAGGACGGCAAGTGCTATTGTATCGCGCCTGCCAGAACAGGATCAGGATGAACTACATACAAGAGTGAGCGGGAACAACAACAATACCAGAGAAGAAAAACACCGGCAAAACAATAACACAAATGCGACTTCGAAATAGTGCAACAGAGGACGAAGACAAATGAACTTTCAAAGACACGGAATGGGTCGTAGGCCAAGTAAAAAAAAGCGAGACCAGGTGAAGCCCTTTGAAGGCAAATCGCAGGGATCCGATTGTATTTGAGCAAAAACACACACACATGAGCACGATCGGGTGCAATTCTATTTGCGCAAAACGAAAGATAAAAATCGCAAAGCAAGAATATATATATAATTCGAGCATTCACATGCATCCACATGAGAGAGGAGCGGCCACACACACACAGATCGTCTGGCGACAGGTTATTTCGAAGTGGCGCAGAAGTGCTCGACGGCGAATTTGCAATTTAGCGTCGAAAATATCATCAAGTGTGGGCATTTTTTTTCAGCGAGAATTGCGACGGAGTGCGATTCCTGTAAAAGCATTCAAGTCGGTGAAGATCGTGATGCACTAAAAATGCGGCATTTTCACCTCTCGTCCGATGAACCAACTTCAGCCTCCTGCTAAAACAGGGAGTCGCAGCTTTGTTCTTGGCGGAAGCAGCAATACATCCAGAGCAACTCGGAGAGGCGGAGGGAGAGGCGGGCGTAACTTAAATTTTCCACCTTCTTCTCCAGCATCCGGCCCCCGAACCCGATCACCGCCCCGAAAAAGAGCGGCGGAAATTTGTGCGGCACGTGGTCGACGAACGCGGAAAACCCGAGGACCAGGTGCTCCAGCATCACGATGCCGCTGGCGATGTACAGGCCGTCGCGCTTCGGCACGGGCACGAATACCAACCTTCCGTCGTCCGCCTCCTCGGAGAGTGGCCGGAAGTACCCGCCGAAAACCGCGTTTCGCGGGAGGCAGTCGCCGAAGTCGGCTTTCACGCCCTGCTGTCCTCGTGTCAGGGACGAGGAGCCGCCGCCGCGGCCCCCGGGGAGCTCGTCCCGCGGGGCTTTGGTTTGCAAGAACCCGGGGTGGAAACTTTGGGCCAGGGAAAACAAGTTCTGCTCGTGTTCGGGTTGCTCGTCGTCATCCTTGAAGTTGTTTTTGTCGCCTGCTGCTGCAACGCGGGGCTGCAGGGCCGGAGCTGCGGGGGCGGCGAGGACCCGCTGGACCACCTGTGCATCTGACGTGGCCGCATTTGGATAATCTCGGTGAAGATCCTCTGCAACAGCAGAGGTTGGGCCACTACTAGAGCTGGCTTGCCTACTAGTGCTTTGCGTGGTCATCTCCATCGCCCCGGGCACTTGCAAAGGTGTACTTCTAGGGCCCCCCGCTGGGTAGTTCCTGTTCCCGGCGGGGTCATCTACTGGGTTGTTCACAAGTGGCGCGTCGCGGGGCGTCGCTCCTACGGACGCATCTTTAATACTTCCCGCCCCGCGAGCGGGCGCGTACCGTCCGGTGTTTGCGTCGATATTTCCGTCCGCCCTGAGGTTTGCGAGAATCTTGGTCTCTGTGCCTTTGGGATCGAAAAACACGTAGCAGTAGTAAGTCACCTCGCGGAACACGAAAATCAGGGACAACAGGTAGAACAGGCTCTGCAGCATGAATTCCCAGTTGTCGGCCTTGTGAGCGGCAATAAAGTCGCAATTTTTTCCCACTTTTATATTCAAACGAAAAGCAAAAGCCTCCCCAACTCCTCGTATCAAAATGAAGAACCTTGGCGAGGCCGATTTGTTTGCGTGGCCAGGGGGTGACGATGATTTGCTATAGTACTAGGTCGGTCGTTAGATCTGTAGCAGTAGCTACAAAAAAAAGAGCATGAGAAATTTCCGCTTTGAGTTTGGGGAGATGATATACGAATTTTTCCGCAGCATAGTTCACCGCAAAACTGAGGAAAAAGGGCCAGGCCAGCGCGTCTGCGAAGAACCGGACCCGGCCGAGAAATTCCAGCAATTTGCGCCATTTGAGCGGGTATGCATCGCAAAGATGTGGTCTGGGGCTACGAAACGTCGAGATTTGAAGGACATAGGACAACAAACAAAATTTCTGGTGCAAGAACAGCCGGAGCGGCCTGCTTTTCACTCGTGCTACTTACCTGCGGGTCGCAGTTTGTCACGCAAAAGCAAAATGCAATTGTAAGTACACCTAGTATTAGAAGTAAATTTGCAATATTGCTACCACCCAAAAATCATAGGAAACTTGTGTTCATCCGTTGGGGTTCATCTTGGCTCACGCCGTACAAAAGGCCGCTTTGGTCGTCTGCAAGACTTGTCAGCGTGACAAATCATGATTAATTTGCGTTTTATTTTTGTCGTTCTAGAAGACATACACATATTTGCACTGGATAGCAAAAAGCCTCCGAAGGCGAGGACTAATGCGTCGAAGGCCAAGGTCGCGGACAGGACCTGCAGGGAGAGGGACGAGGCTCGCATACTGATGTGCGCGTGACCGAGGGTGAAGGAGAGGTAGATCGCAGAGATGAGGTTGCGTCGCAGCTCTCGCTTTCGCAGCTTCGTGCTGCTGCCCGGAGCGGCAGCTTCTACTAGTAGTCCACCGGCTTCCACCGATGTTGAATCACCAGCGGACAACATGATGAAGATAGAATACTTTAATTATTAAAACAAGCTCATAAAAAATTTTTGAAGCTCGATTTTTATTAAACACCTACGTCGGCCTCTGCCACGTTCGGACGTAAATAAATCGGGTCCTCGGTTGTACTTGTATTTTCATCTGCGATCAGGTCAGGAAAGTTGGTGGTCCTCAACTGCGCGACTAATTCATTAAGTACCGCAGGATAAAGACGGTCAAAGATGTTGACCACGCGAACTGGTTTATTGCGTCGCGTTTAGTGCTTCGGCATGAGGATCTTCAATCGTTGATCAACATTTTTCCAGGGGAACTGCTACAAAAATCGATGCGGGAACTATCGTATGAACTGCGCCGAGCCGTCTTCAAAAGGGTAGAAAATGCCACAAGTCGCCTGTGGCACGCTTGGATGGAATTTTGTCAGCACGAGAAGCTCCATCAGAAGTGACTATTAGATGCGCATTAGGGATGAACAAGGATCACCCAGCACAAGTTCATTCAATATGTAGTCATATGTTTTTCTTTTGTATAACCAGACCCCTTGCTGTTTCTGCATGGCTTTGCGAAGGGAAAAGGACGTGCTTGTGCGACGCGAGAACAATTGTGTACAGTGCGGCATCTTCCCATCAGGAGAAACAGATAGACAGAACGCCGCTGCAAAAAATATTTCTACTTGCTATACCGCTCGTCGTATCCATCAAAACATTGAGTACAAACATTCATTTTTTTCCTTTACCAGATCCTTTCTTCGAAGTGTGCGTTGGTTCATGTGGTGATACTAGTTTCCCTTTTTTCATGTGCGCCGCAGAAGTGTCCTCATGATGTGCGAGTGCGTCTTTGTTCATTATATTTCTACCACCCTTGTTATTTACATTTCCGTCACCGCCTGCGATCATTCCTCCGCCCCCCGCGCCGGGGGAGGACGGCGCGCCCGCTGCACCCTTTGCTCCGCTCCCCGCTGCTGCGCCGGCGGCGGGGGATGAGACTGAAGGCGTCCTTGCGGCCGCCGCCTGCTCCTTTTTCGACCACTGTGCGCGGTCGGTAGGGCCTGCAGTTCTTACCGTGTCTGCTTTATTCGCTACGTCATTCTTGCTGGTGTCAGCTTTGACGTCCACGTTGTTGGCGGTGGTATTTTTCGCGGTTTTTCCAGTCACAGCGGGATTCATGGTATCGCAGGGAAAAATTTGTGCAGCTCTTCTGTGGAAGTGACTTTTCTTTGCAAGCTTTGCAGTTCTAGTTCCACATGACATCAATAAAGAGGTAGCCTCCGATGCGTATTTGTTTGGAATTAGCTAGGGAGCAGAGCGAAACAGCAGAAAATTATCCACGGAGAAATTGCGTTTCTAGCAAGACAGATTAAAAATATGCTTTTTAGGTAGGCACCTCATCACAAGAAGTTTTGGCATCACCTTGTCGCAACAGTAAGAGTTTTCCTTTCTCTGGATATGTGTTGTTGTTGAACGGCCATGCGCGGAACTTGTCCTCGCCGATCTTCATCACGCGCTCGACCTCGCGGTTCAAAATGCGGAGCTTGAACTCCAAATCGCCTTCCAGCTTCCGCTATCAATGCGACAAAGATATTTTACGTCTGGGCCGCCTCCTGGAGGTGGGAACTTGAGATGCAAAATTGTCGATGTTGATTGGAACTCTAGCTCTACAACTATACTTCCAAGCGCAAGTGCAGCTGTGCATGACAGATTTTCATGAGAGTGGTCACTTAGATAGTTGTCGTGGATGCGCGGGGCGCGCAATGGAAAAACTGCGTTTTATTGGCTTGAGAAATATTAAGCAGGAGGTCGCACTCTATTTGCAGCCGGTGGTGGTCGTCAACATGCACAACAGTTTTTCTACAAAATGCGCGACAAGCAATAGAAATTCGATTTTTTCCAGACCCAGAGATATTTGAATTTACAATGCTTATCCGCGTCAGCTCGTTTGTGGAAAGCACCAACTTTTCGCACTTCGTCTTTTCCCGGTGCAGCAATTTCAGCACTTGGTCGACCGTTTCTTGCTTCCGATAGATCTCTCTCTCGTACTTTGCTGGGGAAAAACGTCTACCTACCCGCAGCTCCAGCATAGATACTTTTTTTGCTACACAAGTCAAGAAGTCGTAGGAGTCAACAACACGTATGACAGCTTTGGGATCCCACCGTCAGTCGTATGTAGCGAGGTGCACCAGCGGGCGAGTTTTCACAAACCGACCATCTCGAATACCCACGAAGCACGGTTAGAAAGCAGAAGCACTGCTTAGTACTAGGCTGCGCAGTAGACTACACAGCTTTCATGTGAGCACGCAGACTTGCATGGCAACTACGTTTGGGTAGGATAACTATCGGTCTTTACGTGTATGATACGCATTCGTAGATTCTCTTGTCCCTCTTGTTGATTGCGATTTCCGCTTTCTCCTCTACCTCTTTGATCGTCTTTTTGGCCCAGGACTTGACATCCTTCAACTGCTCAATGGAAAAGAGGAAGTCCTCCTGCTTTTTGGCGAGAAGCTTGTTCAGCAAGTCCGCTTCCTCGTTCTTTTTCTCCACCAACGTTTCGAGTCGCCGCTTTTCCTGCATCAATTCGAAGAATTCCTCGTTTTGCTGCCGCTTGCTTACGCCGCCCCGCTATCATGTGCAAATAAGTCTGGGTCCTCTGCAAAGATGCAGCGAGTGCGAGAGTGTGTTGCTGAATCTTGCATGACACAGGGGTCTCCTGTTGAATGGCAATACGGCATGTCCGTCATGAGGACTGACATTCGTAGTTACATCGCATGACAAGAACTACCTCCAAGCACGGAAAGCCTCTTACGAGATCCTGCTCTCGATACGAGTCTCGCATCACAAATCCAGACATATCTTGCCATGCTTACCTGCTCTTCGGTAAGGAGGGACTCCTTCAGCTGCTTTTCCTCGTACTATCCTACGTAAAAACCGTGTCACGCGGATTTGCATCAACATCAGGAACATTTGTCTAATGCGCATCCTGATGAGAGGCTTTTCTGTTCGTGTTTTCGTAATTCTGCACATGATGCGATGAGGCTGGCCGTGCTATTGCTAAGCTGCACTACAGATAAAAACTTCCCAACATGCGACGTGTTGACCCGTCCCAAAACTTCTCGTGGATTTATGTAGATGCAGGGTTCCCAATCTATCATTGACTATTCAACATCGGATAGTACTAATAAATTAAGTTACTCAATTTCTTGGGTGTCACCGGTGTTTACAACACAGGATACGTACTGCTCGATCATTTCGACGACCTTTTGAAACTTGGCATCCGTGGTCGCCATGAGATCGCGAATCTGCTGCTTCAGCTGCTCGTTCTCCTTTTTCAGCTGCTCATTTTCGCGCTTGAACTCTTGGGTTGTAACGTTCCGGTTCAGCAAATTTCTCCCGATTGCCATTTCGTCCCGCAGAGCCGCCTGCTGCAACGCGTTCGGACTGTTATTCCCCAGGATCATGCCGCCCCCACCGCCTCCTCCCCTCGGCGAGGGGCTGACTCCCCCAAGGTTCGTGTTCGGGCTGAGAGGGGGGCTGTTGAATCTGCGCGGTGCGCCGCCTCCTGGACGGGGGCCGACGCCGGTAGTTGGGGACACCATTGTAGCACCGGCGCCGCCCTTTCCTTTGCCTTTCACATTTTGCCCCGGCGAGAATCCACCTCCTCCGCGTGGTGACGGTGCGCCGAGTGGTCGCGCGGGTGCCCCAGGCGATTGCTTTGGTGATGGACCCGCTCGGCGGGCTGCTGTGCTCCCACCTGCTCCGGGAGCTGGTGGCCGGGGGGCGGGGGAAAACATCTTGATGATAGTCTATGTTGTGTTGCATGCACAGCAATTTTCAATATGAATATGTTGTAATTCGGGTTTACAATTGAAAGGGCGTTGATATTCTGGCATTTTCACAGAAGACACGTGGGACGAGATCAGCGCCTCATTCACGCGAACGTGGTACTACACTGCTGGTGCTAGGATCATCTTCATGAGAACTGACTTTTAAAGTCGAGCTACACACACACCTACGTACTCATGCCGCTCGTGAGAGTGAGAAACCGTTCACGGAAGAAGTAGAGGAAGCCTACTTGCTCGTCCCAAATTTCTGTGTAACAAAGGAGAACTGACGATAGTAACGTGGTCATGCCTTTCAGACATCCATCTCCCGCTTTCGCCTTGGTTGTTTTTTCGTTCAGTTTCGTCTGGCCCCCCCTTTTGCACACAAAAGGAAAACGAAGGCGTAATCAAAACCATCCGCATCATCTTCATCTCCACACGCGATAATATGTTTGACCTTGCAGTCCTCGAAGTAGATGCACTTCGTTTCATTCGACCACACGCACACACGAAACGCACTATCAAGAGTTCTGGCGACACACATCACCAAAATGCTAAAATTATAAGCACGTGTCAACATTGCAGCGGGTGCTTATCTCAAATACGAGCTATCCGCGCGTCGTACTGTTCAGGTCTATATGAAATGCAAAAATGTCTGGGTCTGGAAGAGTGTAGACTTGTCATGCAGATTTTCCATGACCGATGAGGTCTGGAATGCGAGACTTAGCATGACAGACTCTGTGAGGTCTCTGCCATGCCTATTCTGCATGAGAGACTCCGTTCCAACTTGGTCAAAAGTTGACAGCCTTTGGCACTCATGCAACACAGATTGTTGCATGCTTCAGATTTACCATGACAAGTTGCAATCTTCCAGACCCAGACATTTTTGCAATTCATAGTCTAGAGCACGGCGTATGGAGGCAAACTGCTTCCGCACCATGCTGATCTTATCAGTCAGCTCCTCCGTTCTACTATCCTGAGTAAAAACGTACCCACACCAGAGTTGCAATGCAGATTTGCAAAGACAGGAAGACTTGTAATGCGCATCCCCATGAGAGCCATTTCCAAGCCTGTTTTGGAATTTGTGATGCTGTGAACAGGATGAGCAGATGAATCTGTGATGCGGCTGCACTTGCTAACCTGCACTACACTGCATAGCGCAACTTGTCATGCGTGACTCACAAAACTCCTAGATTTGTGTTGCAAAATCCTTATCCTGACTCTGGTGTGGGTACGTTTTTACTCAGGATATCTACTCGTCGTCGCGCCATTATGGTGCGTCGGGGCCACGCCTTCTACCTCGTTCACAGGATCATCATAATTCTGCGTTGCGACTAGATGAGGTGAAGTCCTAGTATTCCCATTTCGGTCCAGCGGTTCCTCACCAGGATAAGCGCCTCCCCGACCAGCACCTCCCAGAGCGGGCGGCTGTAAGACGGTGCTCGGGGTGCCCGCATTGGTCGTGCTCGGGCTTCGACGATGTTGCTGCTGATCATCTCGCGGTGCTGGACTTCCACCGCGGCGGGCCGCCTCGTGCGCAGGAGCGCTACGCGGAGGGCGATGTTGTCCTGATTAGATGCGAAGCCGAAAAGTCTTATTTCAACAGTATTTCAATCGTGAGGGGCGGGTCAATCAGAGGACATGCAACAATGATCAAATTGAAGGCTATGCTACGGCGCAGAGTAGACTGGAGATAAACATCTTATGATCTTTTCCGGCAAAACGATAATCAACTTCTTTACTTGTCGGCGGGCCCGGCAACGTTCTTGGCAAGACCGCGGGCGAGGTCTTTGAGTTGTTGAAGTCGGGCAACGAAACTGGTCTGGGCGAGACGCAGAAGTTGCTTGTTGTCGCGGGCGTTGTCGGGTTGTGAAAAAAATCGCCGTGCTCCTGCTGTGCTTGTAGTTCCTCTTGTTGCTCCACCTGCGACGTCCAACTCCCGAGATGGTCGTGGTGGTGCCAGGTGTGATTCATGTCTCTAGCGGCCTCCCTTTGCTTTGCAGCAGAGGAAATCGAAGAGGTGCCACCTCCACCTGCGTACGAGCGGTTGCTGGCCCAGCCACTGGTTGCGGTCAGATTGAGCATCATTTCCGCTGGGGCTGTCTCGTTCAATGGTTGGCGTTCGTTTCTCCGTCTCGTACTGGAAGAGCTCGGTGCCGCTGCTGGCGACGAGCGGGGACCAGCAGCGTTTGCGTTGTTTCCCGTGGTCCTTCCACCATCGGAGGAGGGCCTTGTCGCACTATACGGCGCATTTTCCCGTTGCAATCGCGTGCCGAAGCTGTTCCCCCCTGGAAGCTGGAGCGCTGCGATTTTCATCGCAGGTGCTGGGGCGCGGCCAGACGGAGGAGGACCTCGTGCAGACGAAATGAACGCGTCGTCGGCCACACGAGGAGGGTCTGCGCCATATTGGATTTTCCGTTCTGGAAAGGGCAACGGCGGAGGCTTGGGGGGCTGCTGGCGATTTGAAGAATTTTCGTACGCGGAAAAAGTGGCAGGACCACCAGGAGAATTATGTACTTGTCCTCTACTTCTATCATGATCTCCAGACAGGTCATTTCTGGTATTTATTCTTCTTTCCTCGTGCCATTCAGCTGGACCACGACTCATAGATGAACTTGTTGAATTGGGTTCTTGTCGTTGATCTTCTACTTTCATCGCAGCCGTAGCGCTGTATTGCGTGTCCCGGCTCACACGCCCGCCGCCCGGAGGCACTTTTACAAAGGCGTCCTTTATCTGCCGCAAGTGCTCAGCCACGGAGAAGGTGGAGGTAAACGAAGTGTCGGTTTTATTCAAAACGCCAAGTTGCTCGTCTAGCTGCTGCCCTCTCTCGTCCGCAATAGACCGATGCAGCATTTTTTGATGGTGCGCCTCGTGTCTAGGCGCTTGTGCTGGAGGCACTCGTCCGCCGGCGTGGAGGTAATCATCGTGGTTGTCCATCTGCTGGACGTCCTCGTACCCGGACGCTCTGGTGCTCGATAGCATCTGTACGTCGTGCCCATTTCGAGCAATATCCGCTTCGCAGTCGTACTCCTGCGGGGGGTGGATCTCGCGGAATTGGTCATGATCTTCAAGGTAGTTCGCCCTCTCTTGCCCAAACGCTCCTCCAGCATCTCCTTCGTCGACAAACACGATTCGCATGCCGTTGGGATTTTTGGATCCTCCACTAGAAGTCCCGCCTGTCGTCATTCCGTGGCCCGCGACACGACCTGCGTTGGTGGACCTGGCACAGAATGATCCGTCGCGTAGCGCTGGAGTCTCCTCAGCGACATGCTGGTCAACAAGTTCATCTCCTCCAGAATAAGTGTGCTTTGGTGCTGCTCGTCTTCGATGCGGGTCCGGATTTCGCTCTTGTAGGTGCGGTGCCAAGTGGTGCTCGTGCTGCATTTGCCCTTCCACATCCCGCCTCGCGTAGTCGGACAGCACTTTCAGGGCCGACCGCACCAGCTCAACCACGTCAACTTCTACTTCAGCTTGTTCGGACGAGACGGTCTGCCGGGCGCGCAGTTGCGACGTACTTGGCCAGCTGAGCTCGTGGCCGAAGGACGCGTACACCTCGCGGACCATTTGCACGATCGTCTCCTCTCTGTGCCGCATCTCCTCCAACAGCTGCTCACCGCTGTGGCTCGCCATCACCGGACGGCTTGGGGTCGTCGTGTTTATAGTTCCGTAGAGGTCTGCTCCGCTCGACCCGGAGGAGGTTGCCGCGCCCCCGCTGGAGTTATTTAGTACAAGCAACTTTGTTCCATCGTCGCTAAGTTTCTTTCCCACGCCGACATCCTGCTGCTGCTGGTGTTGTTGTATCAAGGCTCCACTGCGCAACACTTGCTGCAATTTCTGGCGCATTTGCCCGATCATGGCTTGCGAGCTCGCGTGCTGCTGCGCAAACTCCTGTTTCAGCCGTCCCATCTCGTCGGTTTTGCGGCTCAACTCCGCTTGCAGTAGATCCGCGCGCTCATTAGATTCCCTTCGTTCCCTCTCCCCCGCCGAGGCGGAAGTAGCCGCGGTCGAAGCGGAACTCTTGAGCAGCTCGTTTTCTTGCAGGCAGAGCTTCAGGTTCTCGCTGGTCTCCGCAAACTTGAGCTGGAGCTCCGCGAGGGCCGTTTGCTGCCGCTGCAGCTGGTTCTTGCAGTCGTTGAGCAGTTGCTTGTCCTCGTTGATCTTTTTCTCGAAGACCACACTCTGTTGCTTCGCCTGCTTTTCCCTGTTCAGCAGCTGCTGATTCTCCTTCTTCAGCTTCTCGGTGAGCTTCTCCATCTGCTCGGTCTTCGCGCAATAGCCGTGCAGCTCCTGCGTCTTCTGCTGCATCAGCTCGGAGTACTTGTACTCGCGTTCGCTGTACGCTTCCTCCAAAAAATTCTGCTGCTGCAACGCGTGGGACAGCTGCCCCTGCAGCTCCTTCACATAGTTTAACTCGTTCACGGACGAGGACGAGCCTGTACTAGTGCTGTTCAATCCGCGGGCGGTCCCAGTCACTGCGTCGCGTTTGCGCGTTTCCTCGATGTACCTGAGTAGAGCACGTGGCAGTGGAGGGGTTGTCACAATAATGCGATAGAGTGATGTGATAGTGATTGTCATTGTGATCTTCAATGCACGTCGCACTCGCAACAAAGAGAAGAATCATCCACCAATCGGCATGTGCTTCTAGATCATGTTGTCATGCACTGGTACTATTGGTGGCAGTCGCAGTGGCACTACAACGAGCAGAGCGGTCACTATTGTCGAGCCCGCGATGAGTTGTACTCGTACCCAAAAGGTGTTTATACAAAGTCGTAGTGCCATTAATTTTTACTTACTCGAGCAGAGCGTTCTTTTCCAAGTTCCACTTTTCCTCCTTGAGTCGGTAGTTCGCGAATTCCTCCTCCCATTTGCTGCGCTCTCTTGTAGAAAAGAAAAAATAGATCACGATCCGCTGCCGCTGTGAGCAGTAGCACAGACACTCAATGCCGCACAATCTTCACGGTCGTGCAACACTGGTGATGAATCGCAAGTCGGAGACTCAACAAGAACTAAGTACTATACGCTGCCCTCAGCACGACAACTGCAGTGGATGTCATGAGCTAGTAGAATTCTCTGTGCATACCGCTCCCGAAGTCCTCGATAGCCGTCTCGTAGAGGGATTTCCAGTGAGTGACCTGGCGGTTGACGTTAATCACGGACGACCCATTCGGTGTATCTGGCCCTGTAGTTGCAGTGTTACCGGAAGTAGACGACGGCATAGGCATTCGTATCCTCGTTGCTTGCAGCTTCTTCACAGGCGAGCCCGAGGCGCTGCGACTGGAAGGCGGGCCGTGTTTCGTCCGACTGTAATCACGATCAGCTCGACGCGCTCCTTCCGAAAATGCCACTTGATTTCGTTCAAGTTTTCTTGCGCCATTTGTACGAGCTCCAGAATCGTGCTCCGGGCGGGGCGACGGGTTTATCTGCGGCAGTTGTTGGTCAGCACTGCAATCGTTCTTCACTCGCAAGGGCCTTGGCGAGGGTGCAGCGGTCGCTGCGCTGGCGCCAGCGGCGTTGTAGTTCCTTGGAGTAGACGTTCTACTCCGGGAAGTCGGGACCATCATGCTGCCCCTGCGATCGCCCGTAAGCAATTTCGCCGAAGAGGTGGATCCAGTTTTCGCTCCGCGTCCAGGTGAGCGGCAATACGAGGAAGACGAACTTGAGGTCGCGCTCGGTCCTGCGATATGAACGCGCGTGCGATCATGCTCCTCACGGACGGGAGGACCGGTTTCATCGTCCTCGTCCTCCTCGGGGTTACAGTTCGTACGGTCCTCGCCAGGCTTCGAACGGGAAGTATTAATCTCCGACCTTGCTTGCTGCTCCGACTGAAACGCAGCAGCAGCTGCACTTCTTTTCGTGCCCGGCGACGGACTCCTCGTGGTCTCCCGGCGGGCTGAGGACAATGGTGTGGAGGTAGACGGCTTGAGGACGCCAGTTATTTTCGACGCTGAACCCGGATCTTTTCTCGTCGCGGCGGCCGTCACAATTTTGCTGGGGGTCGTAATGTGGTAGGACTTCATGTTTATTACCCTGCGTTTTGGCAGTTCATCGGGGAGGCACTGGCGCACCACTTCTGTCGAGCGTATGTGGCAGGAGCTTTCTAGGAGTAAAGAGATTGAGAATAGCTGCTGCACATGGCAACTTCTTGCCTTTAGATAAAGTCTTTTGACGAGTCGGCTCAGACTGCAACAAGCTGTCCTTGATTTCTCCAGAAACTGAAACAGAAACTCAACAAGTTAGGAGAATACAAACATGATGTCGCTGAACTCCATCGCGTCGCCCCACAAAAGCAACGTGATCCACCGAGTCTCGCTCATGCAAGCCGTTTTTTCTTATCCTCGTCGCGCGCACTTCTTCGGAGCGCAAAGTCTTTATCCAAAGTGCATTGGAAAAAAGCAGAAGCTGCATCTTCGACGCTCCCACAATGGTATATTTATTTCGGAGAATCTCTCCTTAGGCAAGTACGTAGAAAAGAAAAACCGACTTGCTCCTATCGGAGCTGCGGGTTGAGATAAAAGTAGCCACGTTTGCGCTGCTCCGGACGAAAACTGTAACAAAGCAGAGGCTTCGGCCGACAGAACGATTTTTTCGGACGCGACATAGACGACCACGACCGAACATACAGTCGTTGATATCAAAAGCGGCCAAACTCTGAAAAGCTATAAACAAACACCTCAACTACAACGCGCTGAACTGAAACCGTTCTTACGACCCTCTCTGAGCCGTTCACGCATAGATGCACGCGTGTTGTGGGTACACGCTGCAAATAAAGAGACTCCAGTTATGCTCTTTGATGATAGAAATAGATTGTGATGTAATCTTGGCCAAATTGTACACGTAATTGAGAAGTTCTTCTTTCCGAGGTAGCTGTGCCGCCAGGTTTCCAACGCAGCCAGTCCGAAATAGAGTGTCCCTGGCAATTATTCGGTTTTATTTCATCGCGACGATTGTTCGATAAGGATAAAAGTGTTAACATTTTTCTCTGACGAACGAGTTTTGGTATCGAGTATGAAGATTTTCATTTGTCGTTGTTCATCCTTCTCGTTACAGCGCTGATGGTACCACCAGCACGTAAGATAGGCTTCTAGTGCCGTGCGGATTAAAAGCACGAAAACGACGTGACACCTCCAGAACAAGTTGGAAAGTTAAATACAAGTTGAAAACAAAAGAAGAAGCACAAAACAAGTTTGTTGAAATTTGGTACATTTGATGACATTTGAGAGCTGTTGTCCTGGACTGACTATTCTCGTCGCGGTGTGATCGAAAATGAAACAAACTGTAATTCTACAAGTCATCTTAGATAGGTGCAATTGCAATCGAAGTTGTTGGAGGTTTATAGATTTTGCAGTGATTCATGATGCAGTTGTGGCACTGCATGCTGAAGTGCGAAAAAATCAATCACGACGGAGCTGGTACAAGAAAATTGATTGATATTTTTCAGAAGGACCAGCAGCAACCACCCAAAAGTTACTTATTTCCTGCTAGAGGACGAGCTTCCGTTTTCTGTCCTGGAACTGGGTGGCGCTTGGATGATGTTCAGGTCCCGCGGCGTCTCGTTTGGCTGCAGGATGGTGGAATATCGCGTGACTTCCGGGTAGTAGGGCGGATAAACCTTTTATTCGATTTTGAAATTGCAATGGTCTAAAAAGCTGAAGAATGTCATAGTGGTCATCTTTGCATGTAAATATTATTCTCGGCTCCACGCACAGTGGTGTCTTTGTGAAAGAAGCATCAATCGCATCTCTGATGCTGGTCGGAAAAAAACACGAGATGCACCAACATACATCCGCAAACCCGAGAATCTGTCATCATGGAACACGACGATCGCACATTGCACTCAACACGGCCGTATCAAATCACGGCCCAAGCAGGTGGAGCTCCCTAAGGTATCTATACCTTTCCCAACTGCGGCTGGTAGAACAAATCTTTGTCTTTATCCTAAGTAAAAACGTCCCCACATCAGAGTCAAGATGGGAAATCTGCTAGACAAATCAACCAGCTTGGGCTGTTTCGCATGACAAGTCTGCCCTCGTAGTGGAGTCCTGTTTAGGTAGTTCAGAAGCATCACAGATGTAGCGCATCATGCTGATTATAGCATCACAAATTCCAAAGCACGACTAGGAATTGCTTCTCATGGGGCTAAGCATGAAAAACTTTTCTCGCATGCAGATTTGCATGACAACTCTGGGGTGGGGACGTTTTTTCGCATGATAGTCTTCCTTCCATTTAGGCTTCCAGCCCCCGTAGCCGCGGATACTTGCTCGCCAGCCGTTGTTATCAAGTGTAAAAGTGTCTGGGTCTGGAAGAGTCATGCTGTTTTTGCATGACACAGCAGATCTGGCATGGAAGCTCTAGCATCACAGGTTTCGATAAGTGTTCGCAATGCCGAATCCGCATGACAAATCCCTGATTTTAGTGACAGAAAGTGGGCAACCTTTGCTGCCTATGCATGAGAGATTTTTCTGTGTTCTGAAATGCGCATCACAAGCTTCAACCTTCTAGACCCAGACATTTTTGCAATTGATAGTTGTGCCCCCGGGTCTCGTTCGGCTTGTTCGCCGCCCAGGTCTGGACTTCTGTCGTGGCGTGGTTGTATCGATCCTCACTTTGGTTCAGCTTCATCTGTTCGGCAACGCGGAGCCGCTGCCGGTGCCTGCAGAAGTTGTGTGCTGTTGTACACTACCAGTCTAAAAGAAGATCATAGTTGTTCTCGCTAGGGCTAGCGAAAAATGATGCATATAATTTCGGCACAGAACATCAGCTGATTCCTTTTTAGTATCATGAGATGGATGCTGTCACTGTCACAATAGAAAACGATGGATCGACGCTTTCTATATTTAAATGAGTAAGTACACTGTGCCATTTCCGTACGGCGGCCCTTCCTGATGAGTCATGCCATGCGTTGCTGGGACCCAGTGCCGATAGGCCTGGTCTTGCCATGTTCCTGTGTGATCGTCGTCATCTATATTTTTCAAGTAAGTAGAGAAACTGTGAATGACGGGCAGAGGGTGTGAAAATGTTTTAATGTTTATATCTATCCTACAAATTTGAGCGTTCTATCTAGTTCACACAAGGTGGAGAAAAAGGCTTTTTCTTACCTTGTGGACACCGCACTTTGAAGCTCGATGTAGATTGGCGAAACCCGTTTTCGGTAGCTTTTATGACAAGGGAAACAAGCTGCATCACTGTGCCGGGTTTTATCGTGTGCACATTCAGCCTCGTTTCTTTTTTTGCCCTTGTAATTCAGCCTGTGTTTCAGTTTCAGGCACAAACTTTTGCAAGTCTTGCGCGACCGGTTCTTGTTATTAAGTGTACGAACATTGAGCAGTCGCAAAAGTTGAAGCTAGGGCGGGGCCACAAGGGAAGCGACGTGTTTTTAAAAATCATTCAAACACTGTGGAAGATGTGCTCGGCGTGTCGCGCAACGTGACCTTTCATGACCAACACCACACACACACGACTAGCATTTCGTGCGACAAAGCTTCGCAGTGATGCAGATTTTCGTTGCGATAAGTTTTCTCCTTTTGTCGATTGCAACCTCGGCGTACTCGTTGCTCACGGAGTGGCCATACCCATAGCTGAAGAACCAGAACAGAATTTGGTTTGGAAAACCACAAAAAGATCTTTCTATCCGGAGAAAACGATGTTCGAAAATGCATCTCATTGAGTTTAAGGATATTACCGTGAAGATCCCAGGCGTGACAGAAGCAAGTCTACAGAAGGTGTCATTTACTGACTGTTGCTCCACCTCCGGGTGGAAATTTCCGTACAAGGGACATCAAGAAACAAGAAGAAATCGTACACGTTCTCCGCAGTTTTTCCCCGTATGTGCCCTGTGTAGCCTGGTATTGCTGTCCACACCGGCGCGGTGGTTGCTAATATGTCGTGCAACGAGCCCTGTCGGTGCGGTCTGCAGTCCGTCATATCTGAAGAGAGCAGTTGTTTTTGGGTTTGCAACGTGCTCATCGGCGCCATTGAAATTCTTGGTTCTTCCTCTTGAAGAGGAAAATGAAGAGGAGAAAAATGACGAGCCAACAAATCCTTGTTCTAAAAAATCAACGAGTAGCATTGTCACCTCGAACTTCCGGGTTGCTTTGGGTTGGTATCAGCCTCCTTCTGGTCGTCGTGACCATGTATGGCGCGGTGTGTGTGACGTCCTTGTTGAGCTGGCATGGGTCGAGATTGAACGGGTGGTGGCTGTTTTATTGTCAGAGGATCAGTGGTCTCTGACCTCACTGTCGTGTGCATGACAAAATGGATCTATCTTGCACCATAGCACGATCGGAATTTTTGCTTTTATCCAAAATAGAATTAGAACTGCTGACAGATCGATGCAAACCAACGCGCTAAAAAAATATTCATGATACGCTCGCACTTCGTTCGGGTCCATTCCTCCTCGAAATGTGACGGGGAGAGGTTCTCGAATTTCCACATTTTTACTTCTGTCACGGTCGCAGGCATGGTAGTTGTCAATGTTCCAGGAGGTACTGTCGTGAGTAGATCATTTCTATCGAGGATTCAAAAGGCCCCTGATCAATGAATAGACCATGATCCATTCACTAGATTTCAAAAACAGAAAGAATTTAACAAGAGGCTTCTTCGGTTTACTGACTCTGTAGGGGCACACAGGGACGAGAACGAGAACAAGACTCCTGTACAGTGTAAGTGAGTGATATTCATCAGCAAGACTTGAATAGATACGTGTCCGGTCCTGCTATGTGCGGATCGGGTATGGAGGTGTCCTCAGTCCTGCCGTGCCATGCGTAGGCCTTTAGTCGCCCGTTCGGAATGAAATTTCTGGGCGTTATTCGCTTGCTCTTGGGACCGGGCATGGTAGCAGGCTCTTGCGGTGGTAGAGCGAAAAAGAAAGTTGTCCTCGAGAAGACGCCGCCGGGCTCGACGCACTCCAACGAAATGGATTGAAATGAATCAGGCGCCTGTGGCGACTGGTACAACTACGACCGCGGCTTCGAACAAGTCGTCGTTTTCACCAACACGCGCGATTGATTCGGACTTCCTTGCCACAACAATCTATGACAAGAAGGATTTTCGCACCTTGTCGGTGCCACCAGGTGATCGCGCTTGCACGCACTGGGGCTGCTTTCCCGATGGGGTGCAGGAACAAACAAGAGGACGTCTCGTCTGCCTGTCGGTGACAGCGCCCAGGATAGGTAACGTAACCCCCGCCCGAGTTTTCGTCTCGTAGAAGTTAAGTAGCCGAAAAGCTTTTTTGCGCCCGAGAGATCTTAATGAGAGCCGCGGGTTTTCGCTGCGCGATAGGCCAGCTGTGTTGCACCGGCTGGCCAGCACACGAGCCGCGACGGTGGAACTGCTTCGTCGTGGGCTCGAAGCGAAAAGTAGGCAAAATGCTAAACCAACTGCGACAGCTTGCTTTCACATCAAGGAGTACTATCGCCAAACAATGTCGACGCAGCGAAGAACAACTTTTTTCGTTTACCGTTGCTGCTGTGGTGTACTATTAAATACCTTTGATCTAGACTTTATGTCTCTTGTTCGATGTTTAGGTTTACTCACCATATAGGGTCAACGGAACAAGCGTTTGTTACAACGAAGTGCGATTTTCGACCTGTCGGCGATGAACAAGCGACCCATGATGCTCAATGCGCCAGCCTGAGATCATAGATTGCATCTGTGCAAAGATCACTCTAGCTCTCGAATGTGCGCTCAATCAGTCGCTATAGAAACGACCACGTAGTGGGAGTGCCATTGTTGGAAAGGACGTTTTACCGCCACCAGAGCACGAAAAATCTTCGCGAGCAATCGATTTTGGTGAAGGCTACTTATTCTTATTCCTCCTCACATCGACTCTCTATAATTTCAAGCTTTTAAAGCTTAAGAATGCTGGTGGTGCTGATCCCTAGTTACTTATGCTTTCAGTTCTCGTGGCTCCTGGTCCTGCTGCCGCAACTACGACGCGGCAAAGCAAGGCAAGGTGTGGCATTTTTGATGTTTTTTTCAAAAATTGCGAATGTTCATCCTGTCCAGAGGCCTGTTGGCAACTACTAAGTACATGTCGTACTGCTGCGATAAAAACATTCAGGTTAATCACATTACGCACTTCCTGTCCTCATCCATCGCAAAATTTCTGGATTCTTAAACAGGCCTCCTCTAGCTTTTCTCGGGGCGGACAGAGCACGATGCGGAAAAACCCAGGAATGTTGAAGCATTGCCCCGAAGTATGCCGTTGAAAAAAATCACCCACGACACCCTCGCCGTGATCCATTTCGATTTTGCGAACGGAACGCAAAGCCACAACCAACATACCTCCCATAGATATACGGAATTACTTATAGTCCTGTAGCACAACATCAACATACCATGCAAATGAACGCAAATCGAAATCGTAGTACCTGTTGTGTTCCGCACAAGTTGTTGCGCTTGGCAGATTGACAGAGGCTGTGATCATGTTGGGGACGAGGTGGATTCATTTGTGCAGCGGCATATGGAAGCGCAAACACGGACTGTTCCTGCAATAGGGCACGGCAGAACTCGACGTCATCGACGACTCGGTGTCCTTGCGTACTGTTGGCACTGTGCTCCGGGTCGAGAATCTGCACCAACACGTACATCGCCCCCTGCGGCTCGATGACGCGCAAGTGGTACTTTTTCTTCTTCGTCGAAGCAATTGACGTCGGAGAAGACTTGTCCGCGTCCTGGCGCCGCGAATCGCAGCTACCACTTCCTAAAATTTTCTGCACAGTCTCCGCGTTTTCCTTGAGCTGCTCCAGAACATGTTTTTCGTAGTATTCGTCGCTCGTTTTCTATCAAGGAAAAAAACATGTCGTGTCGATTCGTGTAGCATCATTCTGTTAGTTTGAGCTAGCAGCATGCATTACGAAGCCGGTCTGGAGAGAATCCACAGTTAAGGACCCGGTAAGACGGGAAATACCACTACACAAAGTGGCCATCTTCAATGATGTGAGACATCATGAAACGCGTACTTACTTACTAACTGTGCTGCATCCTCTTCTATACCACAATCTTACACTAAACACGGTTTTTTTCTTCATCTTCGATATTTCCTGCAACAGGAACGGAATCGCCATCTGCTGCAGCGTCGACGGTCCGAGAATGAGGGTGGAGAGGTCCTGCAGTCCGCTGTGGATCTTTTCAAACCTGTGGTGCGCCTTTACGTCGTCGTGCACTGTGAGCCAGCCCATGCGCCACCCGGGCACCATATACTGTTTCGCAATGCCGCCGACCGAAAGGAAGGGCACGCGCTGTTCAGCTACCTCGTGGAGCATCGCGTTCTGTGCCGGATCGAAGGCCATGTTCGCGTAGATCTCATCGGCGATAATGGGCACGTCGTGCTTTTCGTAAATCAGTGCGATGTATGAGGATGCACAACACCTCCACCCCCTCCATTGATTTGAATGCGAATGGCACGTCGAGTAGCAGCAGTCGCAATGCTTGTGTCTGATGTAGCTTTGGCATGACAACAAATTTGTCCACGGATTGCAGTAGGTAGAGTTCGAAGTAGAGGTTCCGGAATTTGTCATGCCAACAGCGGCTCAAGGGAAGATAGATGCGGAAGTGGTTGTATAATTTTGCATCACAAAGAAGATGAAAGTGGAGTCTTTCACAGTTATACGGTGAGCTCCTTCAGGTGTCGCTTCCCGAACACGTTGCCGCAGGGGTTGCTCGGCGAGTTGAGAAGCACCGCGCCGACCTTGTTCGTAACACCATTTTGCTCAGTTTTCCTTTCCGCCGCGGCAATTCGGAGTTTTTCTTGGCAGCTGCTCAAGACCTGATCCAAGTGTGTCAAATCCACCTCCCAATTTCGTTCCGGGTCCAGCCTATAGTGCGCGATCTCCACACCCCGACTTTTCGCCAGGGTCTCGTACAGCGGAAAGGCGGGTTGGGGGACGAGCAGAACATCCCCCGGGTTGCACAGGACCTGAATCGCCAGGTCTAGTGCGTGGGAACAGCCGGACGTGAGAATCACGTCGTCGGCTGTTATCGGTGCCGTCTTGGAAGAAAACCGGTCCGCGATCGCCTGTCGCACGGATTCCATCCCCGTGGAATGCTGGTAGCCGTTGTACTTTTGCGATTGTGCCAGCTCTGTGATCTTCTCCGTGAGGCCGTCGGGGGGGCGGAAATTCCCGAAATGCGTCGGATCCCCGATGGAGAGCGGGATCACCTCCAGACTCGGGTCGAGTGGCTTCACCTGCGTTCGTTCGATGAGGCGCCGGATCGGATTCACGGTGTTGGCCGCGGAGATGGAGGGTTCGAACAGAGGCTTTGATACGTCTGCACTGGAAGAACTCGAGCTTGAACTGCTTGTTGACGACGTAGAAGATATTGAGGAGCTCCAATGTCTGAGTGTCCGACACGTTGGTGATGTGTAGTTCACTGCCGGGTACGGACTACATGAAGTAGATGTTGGCGCGCAGACGATCTTGCAAAAACGATCTCTGGTAATAAAATTTTCATCAGTATTAAAAATCCTGGCGCAAGAAGTAGTAGGTGTCGGGCCCCGTACGGCCGCCGCTCTTGTGTGCGGAAATCGTGGTCGGCGCAGGTGGGACAACATCAGCGATCTCGTCAGCGGTTCGGAAGGAGGCAAAAACATGTTTTTTGAGAGTTTCAGTAGACTTTAGTTACACGGTCTAAAAGCACCAAGTGGCGCATCAAGAGGCAAATTCACGAACGGAATGACTTGCAAGCTTGTCTGGCTTGCACATACTTGGTATTACGGCCGGCTAAGCGAGACGGAGGAACATAGGTTGCTGGGAGGGTGGGTAAGAGAGGGAGTCAGTATGTACCTATTTACCTGTGAAAGCGAAAGACCCGACCCCGAGGAGGTAAAACTTTTATGCTAGCGCAGCTTGGCCCCACATTGCGTTTCTTACGCTCGTGTACTACAGTTGTGGAACACGTGCGGGCTGCTCCTCGCTCTTTCTCCAAAGTGGTTGCGGAAAAAATGCCATCATTTTCTCGTTTGCGTCTCCGTTCACTCAACACCCGCGAAGTGCATCCCTCAGCGTTGAACTTGAACACATCTCCCTTACCCCGGCGCCGCGGCCCACCATGCCTTTATATCGCGGCGTCTTCGGGTCAGACGTGCGGCCTTTACGTTCGTCTGGTGGAGTACGTACTTAATCACAACCACTCACTTGTTCTGTATCTCTGTGCTGGAATGATGAGGCGTGCCTCCAGATGAAATGCAAAAAGAATGCAGGAGGCTGTAAGAACTCTATTCTCCACCTTGCAGGTCTTGCATGCTGTCGATGTACTGGCTTTTGAATACTACTTACGCTGTAGATCATACGAAATCGAGACGACCGCTGACCAGCACAGAGGATTCGGAAATAAGCACACCTGAAGCTGCAGTGTCTTCATCAGCGCAAATCAATGAGCCTCTGCACTTCCGCAAAATCCTGCAGGAGCTGCGGGCCAGACCCGATTCCCAAGACCAGAAACTTGGTGCAGAATCGCAAGACGTTGGGCGAGTGCGATATCAAAATTGTAGCTGCGGCAGTTGTCGTTGTTCCTAAAGACGCGGCGGACTTATCATGCTTCTTGTCGCCCCCGAAGAGCTGCTCCGCGAGTCGCGTTTCGGTGGCTGAGTCCAGGTGTGACGTGATCTCATCGAAGAGGTAGAGCGTCTTTATTTGGTTCTTCTTTTCATCTTGCGGCCTTGGCGCAGATTCGTTTGCTATTGAGAGGAAAAGCCCCCCCTCCCCATATCAAAAAGGCATGTCTTGCTGATTTGAGACCACAAATCACGTCTGTCTTGCAAGAAGACAAACGCAGAGGCTTCCGCACCATTATGGAGGCGATTTGGCATGCTGTTGGGCCTAGAGGCCAGCCGTTTGTTGTAATGCTAAGCACCTAGACCCAAATGTCCCTCCGTAGGCTGCGGATCTGGCTGCGATGCCGTCTTGCAAGACTGCGCGCATTTGTGTACACAAATCCTGCATCACAGATTTCCCATTTGATATGGGTTGGGGGCTTTTTTCAAATTGATATTTGCGAATTGTTCCCCTTCTCCGTCAACATCGTAAATCGCCCGTGCCACCGCCAGGCGTTGCTGCTCACCGCCGCTGAGGCCCTTGAGGTCGGACAGCAGCGTGTATCAAAAGGAAAAATCCCCCCTCCCCATATCGAAAAGGAAATTTGTGGTGCTGATTTGTGGTCACAAATACCCTCTGTCTTGCCTATAGGGTAATGGGAGCAATGTGGCGCATTCCACAGCCAGTCTGTCATGCGCTTTTGACTACTGCAAACCTGTTTGTCATGCCTAATTGCTAGCCTTCTGCACATTCAAACAGGCTTAGAAAATGCCGCCAAGCACTTTCTGCAAGACAGATCTGATTTGCGTACGCACATCCAGCATCAGAGACTTCCTTTTGATATGGGGAGGGGGGATTTTTCCTTACGATAGCGTGCGACTGGTGCTTACAACACGACGGGTTGTTGTAGTCGAAGTTGGCTTGTTATTGTTTGGGCTATGTTCAACATTATTTTCAACATCATCCGCTTCTTTATCTTTTGCACTGCTAGCAGTGTTGACATCAACATCCACAAACGAGGTAGCGCAGGACTGGTCCAATGCCGCGACGAGTGCGGGCGAAGCGGACGTTCCAGCCGAAGAATCCCTCGACGGAGAAAAAGTGATGCTCTCCAGGACTGTCTCGCCGAACAGCGTGGTATGCTGGGGCACGTACCTGTAGTTTTAATGATTTCAGGGGAAATTTTTTTCCTGCATAGAGACGAACATGAGGATATACTTATTTTCGTTTTACGAAAAAGAATTTTCAACAGCTTCGTATAAACCTCCAGGAACAACTACAGATGAGCATGTCGCAACTGCCTTTTTTCACACTGGAGCTGCCCTCGTGCATCCACTGTAGGGTTGCGTTTTCTATCAAATATACTGCTTTAGTACGAGGAGCAGTCAATCAAATGGAACCTGATATTCGGCCCACACGGGTTGAAGAACGTCACCGTTCCAGCATCCGCACTGAGCTCGCCGAGGAGGAGGTTGAGCACGCTTGTTTTCCCCGAGCCGGATCTTCCACACAGACCCAGAATGTCCCCTTCCTTGAGCTCGAAACTCAAACCTTGTGCGGGGGGGAACAGGTAAGAAGAACTGGAACCACCGAGATGCTGGGATTTCTGCTGGCTGCGGCTGCCTTCGGCAACGTCGTTTGGAGTGCCCGCAGAGGGATTCGGTGAACTTGAGTCTACTGGGCCAGGCGTTGGTCCTATTGCTGACCCACCTCGCAGAAGACGCACATTCAGGTTCTCGACTTTTAGAACCAACTTCTGGTCGTTTGACAGCACAGCTTGATCTTCATCTGCAGTAGGCGGCTGAACTATGCGAATGTGTGGCGGCAAGTTCATTGTCTCGACACGCTGTGTCTTTGGTGGGCGAACGGAATTTTTTGACGTAGCTTGAGGTTCCTTAACAGCACCCGAGGACGACAACTCGGACTCCGTTGAGGCGGCTTCATCAGAATACTTCTCCGACGTGCCCAAAACCACCAGAGCCAGCCGGTTCCCGGCCACCACGGCTTCGGCGAATTCGGTGTCGAAGAACTGCAACAGGCCGTAGAACCCCAGTGCCGCCATGCTGCTGGCCACGAGAAACTGCGCCAGCTGTCCGCTGGAGATCTTCTCTTTCTTATCAAATGTAAAAGTGTCTGGGTCTGGAAGATTAGAACTTGTCATGCTAAATCTGAATGATGCAAAAATCTGTGTTGCGTGAGTACCAAAAGGAGTCCGCTTTTGACCAAGTTGAGAGGGAGCTTCTCACGCAGGAAAGGCATGATAGAGACCTCAAAGAATCTGTCATTCTGGGTCTCGCATTCCAGACCTCATGGGTCATGGAAAACCTGCATCACAAATCTTGCATTCTTCCAGACCCAGACATTTTTGCAATTGATATTTCTCCACCAACTTGGAGCCAAACAGGGCGAGCGAGATGAGAGTGGACTTCGAGAGCAAATCGATCACGGCGAACAGCTTCGCCTTCTTCACCTGTTTCGCGGATTCGACCCGTGTCAGCGAGTAGAGCAAATTTGCGTACTGCAAGGTCTGCTGGGTCGTTTTCCCGAAGCTCCGAATAACGGCTTGCGCCTGGAACCGGTCGTGCGCGTGCTGCTTCGGATCGGGGAGCGGCGGCCCGGACGGACCGCCGGTTTTGCTGCAGCTCTTGCTTTCACTGCCGCTCGTCGTGGTTTTTGCAGAATTTCGCTTGGCAACGGCATAGCCAATGCCGAAAAACAGCGGGAAGCTGTAGTTATCAGAAATGATGCAGGTGGACCACGCGCGCCGCCACGACCACGTGGTGGGTGTCGTGCTCCATTTACGTTTACCGAAAAATTAATAGGCTTTGATAAGCAATTACTGCAAGAGCTGAAAAAGAAATGAACTAACACTAAGACTAACATCACTTAAGTGAATCATCCTCAAGTGATCATCCTCTGTGAGTACCCCCACGCCGCGAGTGTGAAGCAGTTGTAAAACGCGACACATGTGCCTCCCACGAGCGAACTCGTGTACCGCACTGCGTTGGCTGCTTTTGCGGTGAAAAAGTCCGCGATGGTGTCTACGTCCTCGTGCAACAGGCTCAACTGCGCCATTATCGACGAGGAGCTAGAGATTCCTGCAGTTCTTTGGGAAGATGAGGACCCGCCTCGCTGTTCGCTTCCTCGTCGCGGTCCCACGGGCGCTCCTTTATTCGCAGCCACCTGCAGCGGTTCTTCATCCCGTTCATCTTCGTGCGCATTTTCCTCGCGGTCGCGAGCGGAAAGATCTACAACTTCGTCTGGGGGAATTTTATGCGTGGAAGCAGCGGTTGCTCCGGCTCCGGCTGCTGTAACGTCCTCTGTACATGCTTCATTCACGACTTTCAAGTCCAGCAAGCGGGGTCCGTTTCTCAGCACTTCGGAGAATACGCGGACTCTTAGTTTTCTCTCAAACAGCAGCTTCGCCTCCGACAGGCAGAAGGTCCGAAGAAAGGACGACACCGACCCGAGGAGGAAGAAGCTGCCCCACTGCTTGGTGAATTTTCGCAGCTCCAGCGTCTTCGTGTTGTCGACCACTTGCCGGAACGCCCCACTAGTTTTGAAGTTCACGTACGAAGTGCACAGCAGACTGCAAAATCCCACGGTCAGGAGGGCGGTGGGGCAGTGGCGGGAGAAGGACGTCGACCATGGGAAATAAATAAGCCGGTGGTGCACTAGTGGGGTCTTCGCCAGCACTCCCTTCCTAGTTCTTTCATCCACTTGATGCTCCGCGTGCGGTTGCGCGTGTGCTGCCCTTGATGAGCCATCTCCAGAGGACCCAGGCGTTTGCGGGGTTTGCTTGGACGATGAGTAGCTCGTGCTCGGGGTAGGCGGGCTCTTGTCAGAAGGCACTCGGTGTAGTTCCACTGACTGCGCTTCCTCTGTGCTCCGCCCATGATCCGACGGGTGCGTTGTGTTCCCAACATCATCTCCGTGTCGGACTCCGTGCAACAAGGGCGCTTCTGGAGGATAATAAGAGCCGCGGTCATGCTGATTATCCGGAAAGAACGTCAAAACAGCAGGAACAGGATCATCCTCGTCCTCTAGCCCGGAAGATAAGCAAAGCAAATACAGCCCACCAAGGTTTCTGGCGGAGCTGTTTGAGGACTTGCTCCCACCATGTCTCGTATTTACTGCGCCGCTGGGCATAGTTGCGTGGATAAATTTCTCTTGTCGCGTATTAGTGACAGAAGACCGTGCGCGAGGACCGTGGTAGAAGGTTTGGTCAAACGGTATTTATACGGAATAGAAGTCAATGCCACACGGTCATTAGTTATAGTTCCTTCCTGTTCTTACTTTGATGATGTTTAATCATTTCGGGTATCGGACACGAAAAGAAATCTCTCCAGATACTTCCAATGCACGACGTCGACCGGAATACAGTCAATATTAAAGGGAAAAAACGACGTCAATGTCTTCAAATAGAGAAAGGCACGTTATAAAAGTGCGTTTTTTGTCAGCCAAATGAACACCGATCAGAGCAGAAGATTAGGATCGCGAGTCACGAATTGCGCAGCAACCATGCAGCATGGGGCTTGTTATTGTCCGATCTGTTCAATAATCCAGAATAGGTTTTTCGCCATGCTCGTTGTGAAATGAGTGTGAAGTTACTTTATCTTCGAGACGGCTGCACGTGGAGTGTTCTTTGAATCGAAATCATATACTACGAGGCTTGGAACAACACACTGTCCTGCTGGTGCTCAATTCTTCATCGACCACCAGTAGCCCCGATTCTTGTTCTTCGAAAAATGCGAGGAACGCAACTGGTCTCCTTATCCTTGCACATGATCTGCCTTGCTCCTGCTTCCCGCGGTTTTTGCAAGGGCTTTTCCACCACAACCTCCCGTGGTTTTCTGCCAGGCCGCGGTCCAGTCGACAACGGGTGCTGAAGCCTTGATCTTGTTTTTCCTGTTCTGATTCCGCAAGGGCGTTCGGTCGTCATCGGCGTCCGCGCCAGAAAAGTGTTCGTGTCGAGTAGAGTCAACATCGTCATCGTCTACTTCCAGAACGAGGGTGCCGCCCAGCTGTACAACAGGGTTTGGTGGTTTCACAACAGCCGCGTTTGAAGATGAACTAGTTGTTTTGGTGGACGGGGCCGTCGTGAGCAGATTCATCTTGTCCGAAGCACAAGAACTTGCATCCGCAGTCCCCACCATCGCCAGGGAAAACTTCGGTTCTTGGGAATAAAGCGATCCAGCGCTCCTTCCGCTTCCCTCCTTCTCCGGCGTAGCAGGTTCCTCGATCAGAAAAGTGCCGACCTGGTGCCGGTGCACTTTTTGCACTTGCTCCGGCTTGTCATTTCGCTTTACTACCTCGCTTTCGACGGCTCCACCTCCTTGTTCGGCCGGCCTGTGTGGCTCCTTGCTAGCGCGCTGGTTTCCTTGCTCCGCACTCCGGCCCTTGTAATCGTGTTCGTGATCCGTTCTACTTGTTTGCTTCTCGTGGTGCCAGCTCTTGCCCCCCTCGCCATCCTTCCTATAATTCTTCCAGTTTTTATTCCAGAAGTGACCTTCTTCGTCTTGCTTGTAGCTCTTGTAGGTGTTTTTGCTTTCATACTCACGACCAGCGCTGCTATTTGTCTCGTCTTTTTTCGAGTAAGCGCTTGTGGTTGCTTCTTCGTGGGTCGATCGCTCGCTACTCCAGGTGCCGCTGTAGTTGTTACCTTTCCACTTCTTGTGCCACGACTGGCGGAGGTCGTCCGCAGACGAGTTGCAGCTATAGTTTTTCCAGTTGTCTTTTTCTCCATCCTTCTGACTCGCCGATGCATGATCATTATGGTAGCTCTTAGTTTGCGCGGACTTGTTCCGCGAAGTATTTTTCGATGACGAATTATCGTGTCGGGACCGGTGCTCTTCCAACATTCCGTCTCCCCCCTGACCTTGGTCTGTTCCCGCCCAAGAGTCTGAATCGCACTCGTAGCCCTGGTCATGCTTCCACTTTTTGTCGTACTGGTCTTTTTTGTGTTGCCATTCTTCGTACTGCTTGCCACCCTCGTCGAAGCCGTCGTCGCTCGCGCTCCACCACCAATACTTGGATTTGGAATCAACACGCCACCAGGATTTCTTAGTTGGATCATCTTCGTCCCGGGCTTTGTCATGATCTCTCCACACTGCAGATGAAGACCACGATTTGCTTTTATGGTCTGCTTGCCGCTCTGATTCTTCTTTTTTCCCCGATGTGGTGGTTCTTTGTCTTTCTTCGCCCACGTTCGCTGCTTCGTAGCTATAGCACGCTCTTTCGTCTTCGTGATGGTCTTTGTAGTTATGGCGCGACCTGTCAGTGTCATCACGCTTATCGGAGCCGTAAAAACTTTCTTCGTTCCTGTAGTTTTTCCACGAAGTTGTAGAAGACGTCCACTTGTTGGGGGAGGCTTTGTTTTTGGCATCATCGTTGTTGTACCCACTCCACTGCCACCAAGAAGTCTTTGAAGAAGTTTTCTTCTGCTTTTCATCTGTTTTCTGCGTGTCGAAGTCTCCATCAACACCTCCATCAACAACATCCTTCTCCACACAGGTTGTATGATCCGCGTCGCAGTTGTCGTGGGTTTTCGACGTTCTGATGTCGTTGCTCGTCTTTGAGGTTGCTTTGCACGTCCGAGAGGATGCGTCCGCGTGATATTTTTCGTCGTCCTCATACTTCTTCGTGCTCCACCAACCGCCCTTGCGGCCGTTGTCTCCTGCCTCGTCGTCATCTGGTCCTGCTCGTCGCGCTTTCGTGTAGTTCTTGTCGTGCTCGGACGGCAACACAGCACTTTCGTCGTCCGGTTTATTGCTGTGGTCGACAGGTCTCCTGTCGCTGCTGCAGTCATCGCCCGCTTGGGCCGCCCGACCTGCTGTTTGAGGATATTGCCTTGTTTGGCATGTAGTTCTCTTCTCCTCTGCTTCTATTGGCGCCGTTCCTTTATTTTGTACAACAAGAACCTCCGTCGTCCCGTGCTCAGCATCGTCTGTGCCGTCTTTACCAACAGCTGTAACGTCGACCCGGTGGGCCTCTTCGACGAGGCGTGCAGCTTTCGCTGCGGCCCTAGCGACCAGGAGGTCATCCACTTCGTCCAGCAGGGTTGTGTTGTAAGTCGGAGACGGATTCGCATTCATTTTCTGGGCCGGGAGGATCTTGCTTTTATTGTCATCTGCAGGAGGAGGTGGAGATGACCCCCGGTGTTCTCTCTCACTCGAAACAACCGGAAGCTGAGCTCCTAGTCGTGCAGCATCAGGGGATAACGCTCCTCCGGTCTTGCTCTTTCCGTCGACCACTTCTGTAGGCAGTCGCTTCATCTGCTCGACGACGGTCCTTGTCTTGTCGCTGGTTTCCCTCAAAAGCGACTTCTTGTCCTCGCTCCAAGGTTGATCTTGATCCACCTCAGAGTAGCTGCTGTCAACATACTGCTTCCACTCCCCAGTCTGTCGATCCTTGTACCACCGCTTGCCGTCGTTTTTGGTGCTACCGGTTGTACCGCGATCATATTGCCACTTCTGGGACGACCTGTTATAGGACGTGACGTTGACATCGTTGTGGTATACCGTGCGTGATCTTCAACAAGTACAAGATAGGAAGTCGGTTCATATGTGTTCAAGCACACAATTCTCCTGAAGTTCATTAGGCTAGTCCTGCCGTACTGTGGTGTGCGTGCTCGATTGCAAGACAGCAAAATTCTGAGGCAAGCCCGAGCCCGAGTAAGAGAATCATCAAATCAGGACGGCACAATGAACAATACTGAACGTACAGTGGTAGATGAGAAAACTAGTGCTTACCAATCGTCCTTCCACGAGTTGTTCTTGTCCTCCTTCTCTCTGTTCCCGCCCGCTGACGTAGATTGTGCAGCGTCACCGCCAGCACAAAAATTGTCCCGCTTTTTATCCCTTCGCCTCAAATGCGCTGGCTTCAGCCTTCGTGGCGGCGACCTGCTATTCGGGTCGTAGGTGTGAACCACTTCTCTCTTGGACGATGACGTCGTAAGGCAGAAGGGGCGCGGACTGGACGTAGAACTGCTACGAGAGCATGAAGAGCTGCTGCTACTTCCCCCGGCCTGTAAGTTGAGAAATTCACCGAGAGAAAGCATCGACGCGGCGGTGCGGCTTGGGTTGTCTGTAGAACTCTCTTCGTCCGGAGCATGGTTATTGGGGGTCTTCGTATTGTCGCTTTGCGAAAGACCGCCCGCAACTTGTGGTCTATTCGTGGCCGATGTAAAAGAACGAGAAGTGGTCGCTGATTCATTATCACCGTGACAACCTCTTGAGGCTATCCCACTTTTCGGAAATCTTTGCTCACAGCAGTTGCGGCAGAGGTAGTCCACCGTCGTCCCTGCTCGTTGGCCGACGGCACCGCTGCGGGACGAATGGGACGAAGAGGCGCTGCCATAATTATCCCGTCGCTGCCTGGTCGACACCACGGGAAGACACCTTCTGCCCTTCAAATGTGGATTGTCGCTGCAAAGAGTGCAGGCTGTCCAACGGGTCGTGATAATTTTTGTGGCGTTCTTCTTTTCAACAACATCGTGATACCGTGGCTCCTCGTACCACTGGTAGCGATACGGTCCCAAAAATGATGTTCTTGAGGGTCTACTATTCATTGCCCCGACTTCTAGCACCTTCTCGCCAAAAATGTCCGCCTTTCGGCTTGCGACGTCCTTCGTAGGAATAGCTCCTGTGCTACCAGCTGATACTTTGCTGAGCGCACAGCTTTTCTTGTGGACAACGAGGTCACGGAAGGTCAGGTTAATCCGCGGCTTGGTTTCCCGCCTCCTGTGGTGCGCGTAGGGCACGTAGTGTTGGGTGTACTTCTGCATCATGCCCTCCATCGTGATCAGGTCGCCCTGATGCAGTGTTGTCTCCACGATGGAATTCCGGTCCACTTTCGAGAAGTAATCTTCGTCCTCAACGCCCTCCAAATCCGCCAGCCAAAACTCCCGACTGCCTCCCAGGGAGAGCGAGAGAATCCGGGCGTCTTGGTTCGTGCCGTCAAACAGACTCTCGTTGTCGGCGTGCCAGCCCACGCCCTGCGACCCGTCCTCGTACAGGTTCAGATTCACCGAATTCGGCACGACCGTCATCTGGTCAAACTTCAGCTCCCGCCACAGCTGTCGCATCAGACCGGCAAATTTTTGCTTTTTGTCCTCCTTCTTTGACTCCACCCGCGTCGCCGTCCCGTAGGTGTACGCGCAGGTGCAATTCGGGTCCGTTACCCACCAGGCGGTCTTGCGGGAAAGCTTTTTCTGGTCCCGGCCACCTGGGATAATCATAATTCGTATAGTAATGATAATCATGTTGCACTATTGAAGTTCCGCTCTCCTCCTGCCACGGGGGCAGCGCCAATGGTCCTTTGTTGAAAACCGCACCCCACACGCACCATGAAACAAATGGACCTGGTGCGCGATGACAAAATTTGCCTCTACAAAAAGAAAAATTAGCATAGTCGAGTTCTTGTGTACTAGCAGTGAAACTAGAAACTGTTATACTCATGATATCCTCCCATGGCGCGTGATTCAAAATTTCAGCATAGTAAAACTCCGATCTATCCGCATTCAGGTAGTTTCGGAACAGAAAGGAGTAGCAGTGTTTGGGCTCGTCGAACAAAACCACTTGCCAATTCCGCTTGGCACATGTCGCGGCATGTGCTGCAAGTCGTGCATCTTGGTCCGCTTTATTGCTGATTCTGCTCGATGAAGGGGAACAAATGGAATCGATCGACGCGGCGACTAGACCTTGACCGCTCGGAATGGGGAGCTCTTCGAAAACAAACTTGGACGGATAGGGGGGACTTAATATCGCGGCGCCGCTCTGCTCGTATTCTCGCGCCTTGTTGCAGGAAGAGCTCCTGTCTTGGGCCGGAGCTGCCCCTCCAGTTCTTGATAATAGTGCAGCAGAAGATGTCGAGGTCTTCGCAGCTCTTTCGTCGGGCCGCGTCATGATGCTCATGATCGGGCTTCGCTTTATTAGAAGTTTTCTAGTATGAAGATGAACGAAACAAAGACAAGCTGAGATAGAGAAGGTAAATTCTGCAGTTCCAACTTTGATATGGACTACTTAAGTATTTCACGGCAAACATGATATGTGAGCATCAGCGTGCAACCACAGTAAAGAGCAACGACTGAACTAAACTCGGCTGAGAGAAGGATGGCGTCTTTGCACACAATTTGAGAAGTTTGCAATTGAAAGAAGCTCCTGGTCGTCCAGTCAGCAGGAGCGTCAACAAGGGACCGGAAGTTCTGAGGATCCACCCTTCGGACTGGACCTGTTGCTGTACTATCACGAGATCGAAGTGGAGCGTATAAGCTTCTATGTTATAGTTTTTTGGTTCCCTTTGAGCATCAGAGCCCTCAGTTTGAATGAGCATATTCACGCGTCGAAAGTAGCGCGGCAAGCTTCTATTTTCACATATGAATCATGTCAATTAAGTATCTATACGGCTTGGTACAACACACGAGCAAATTGATCTGGTGTCGCAAATATCAATAGAACAGGCAGCCACGACGAATGAATGGACGACAAAATCCAAAGCACAAACTCCAAAACCGATATTACAGGAAGTACAACATGAATTTACAGAAGTGCGTTGACATATGAACTAAGCACGAGCCAGTGATCCTCGAAGCAACAATGCAGATAGCCACTAACACCGCACAAATGCGGAAAGAAAATAGCCACAATCGAAGAGGATCTTTATCACGTTCCGTTGATTCGTTCGAACGGAAAGAGACACCCGTTGCCCCAACACGGAAAACGTTTTGGGGAGCGAAAAATCCGCCTGTTGCCCTTCACGACAGAAGTGGCTTTCCTTCACTTTCTGTTTCATTTCTGTCGTTGTTTGCTTTTCTTTTGTCGTATTTCGCAATTATGTTGTCGCAGGAGTCGCAGTTGATTGATGCTTGTAGGACTTATTTGCCAGATGTCGCTTTCGTAATCACGACGTCGCTCGCCAGTTCATTTTTTGATTTTCATTTCTGACTATCGAGGACCCACGAAACGCGAGGCCGCAAAGCCCGTCTTCATTTCAACAGCCGCGTCTTGTTGCAGAAGACCAGCACGGGGCCTCGCTAGCTACCAAACTGGAAGCCGCCGGCGGGGATACTTGCCCCGGCGCCGAAAGACGAGGAAGCCTGCGCCTGGTTGTTCGTCAGAGACGAGGTTCCAGGTGCAGTTGTGTTTCCTATTTGAGGGCCGCCGCCAAACAAGCTGTGATTTTGTGCAGTCGCGGCGGTGCTATTGTCACCTCCTGCTCCAGTGTTGAAGACGATATCGTCTTCATCGCCGTCTTCGGGGAAATACCGGGTGAGGATCTGCTCCACCATGTTCCCGACTTCGGTATTCATGGCCGCGTCGAGCACCGCGCGCAACTTTTCCACCCCGTCAGCCTCCTGGATCACGTGCACAAACTGCGTGGCGTCGCCACTCGTGAGGGACACGCCCCGCTCCAAGACGAAATTGATGCCCTCCACCGCAGCAATCAAAATCTTGCGGTCGTACTTGTGATCGAGCGTCGAGATCATGATCTGCAAGGCGCCGCGCTGAAGAAAGTACTCGAGATGCTCCGGGTGGCCAGACGCAAGACCGTTCCGCAGTGACCAGACGATCTGGTTCGTCGGGTGTTCGAAATCAATGGGTATTTTTTCCATCAAACATGCAGTGGATCGTCGGTCCACTTGGGCATTTTTTTGAAGCACCATTGATTCTACCACTTTTTACCAATCACAATCTGTGTTGAAAATAAAGAAGACAGAGCTAGAAGGCAGTTTAGTTCGTAGTTCTGGGACGGCACGTCAAGAACAAGATGATTTGTGAGCACGACTAGTAAACAGCAGTACTGAAAAATAACCTTACCTCCTTTCGCACGTCAAATTCTGCCTGCGGCCAGAGATTTATCAAGGCCTGCATGGCCCCGGAGTCGATGACGCGCTGAATTTGCCGTGGCGTGCCGGCAGTTATGTTCGAGATGGTCCAGCAAGCCTCTTTTCTCAAGTGCTTTTTCGCGTGCTGCATCAGCTTCATCAGCTGGGGCAACGCGTCGCAATCCAGGATGTACTGTTTTGAGTGAAGACAGAGAGGCGTTCATCAGAGGAGGGCAGCAGTGCTTGGAAGAAAAACGTACGACTCGCAACTTCATCTTCATGCGATCAATAGCATTGTCAAGATGTTGAAAGCGGAAGATTTCGTTTCATCATGTCGAAGCAAAACAAAAGTCTGATATTGATACGTCGGTTTGCGTGTCCGTTCCCACACAGATGTTCCCGACGAGTCGGAGCGCTGGTATGACGGCGAGGTAGTCCTCGTGCGACAAGAGTTCGCAAGCTTTTTTGCACACCCCAGCTTGTATTATGTGATCGACGCGGCGCGCGGACTGGTCACCTGTAGTTCGATTGTCTTTGGTTTTTTTTTTGCTTACATACTTTATCGCATGAAAGCGATGTTCTTGCATGCATCGGCCTCTCCTGCATATTGCTGTACTTACTGTTGTTTCACACAATGTCATCTTCTTTACGGAAAGTTTCTCGTTCTAATTCTATCGTCACATCTTGGATCTGAGATGAAAACAAGCTGAACAAAGATGCAGAGTTGCATAGTTGTATACTCAAATTCTTATAAAAACAAGAAAACAGAATACCATCGCAGAAGTAGGCCAGGGCCCAGCAGGCGTCTATTACCACTTCGAGGTCGTTGTGGTAGATGAGCATCTGCACTATGGCGAGGCAGGGCGCGACCTCCTCGAATCTTGGTGGCGGTCGGCCGCGGCACAAGTTGCTGATGGTCCACGTGGCGTTTCGCAGGAGCTCGAGACTGTTTTGACATAAGGAAAAATAAAAACTCCAGCTTCACTGTGTCTAAAAATCTGATGCAGAAAATGCAACACAGAAGCGTTTGCGTTTGACTCGCTACCATGATTACCAGACCGTGGTTGATACAGGTCGGTTTCCCTGTGGGAAGCACCCATAGCAAATTTTCCTTGTCATGGAAAACAAAGAAGCTTGTGCCGCAAACCTCTTCGCAAAATCGTGCTTTTAGCAATGTAGAAGTAGTGAAAGAGAAGATCAACCTACCTGCCACTATGCCTCACTTGCTCCATGATGGGCTGCAAAGCGCCCGCGTTCAGAACTAGATCTCTGCTCGTTGATATCAAAATGGAAAGTGCCCCAACACCCCCAGAAGTGTGAAATATGTCTGATGCAATGCTTCCAGATAGGGAGCTTTTGTCTTGCATGAAAGGACTAGGCGTCCTGTTTCAAATCCAGAGCCGAAGCGTTGAAAACCGTTCTCATAAATATGACAAGCTCCGTGGCTACTAGCTAGGCCTTTTTGCAACGAAAAATTTTGCTTTTGCTCATGGGGAATTCGGTTATTTGCTGGAGCTGCTGGAATAGGTAAGCTTGGGAATCATGTTTGCACGATTGGGATCTTGTGCAATGCAAACACGTCTTCGTCTTCATCGTCCCTGTCTCTAGTACTAGGGGCACTTTTTCCCATGATAGTTGAGCAATCCCCGGAGATGTTGCCCAGAGCCCAGATCGCCTGCTCGCGTATTGTGGTGTCCTTGGAGGTATCGAATGTAAAAATGTCTGGGTCTGGAAGATTGCAACTTGTCATGGTGTTTTTGGACTCTAAAAAAATTTGTATTGCATGACCAGCAAGAGGGGTACAGTTTTTGCTACACGGACGCGGCATTTCTCATGCGGAAGGTACATCAGGAAGCCCTCTCAAAGTCTGCGATGCTTGGCCAAGCATTACAGGCATCATGGGTCATGAGAAATATGCATGACAAATCTTGCATCCTTCCAGACCCAGACATTTTTGCATTTGATAGGAGGACAACAGTCGGACGAAGACGGGGATGGCGCCGTGATCTATCACCACCTGCGTCTGCTCCTTGGTTTATCATTTGTAAAAACGTCCTCACCCCAGAGTCAAGATGGGGATTTTGCAACACAAACCCTAGAGTTTTGGGAGCCACGCATGACAAGTTGCAGGCTGTAGTGTATTAATGCAGTTTAGCAAGGGAAGCCGCATAACAAATCCATCTCCTTATCCGGTTCACAGCATTACAAGTTCCAAAACACGGTGGGGATTACCTCTCATGGGGATGCGCATTACAAATGCTCTTGTGCTTGCAGATCTGCATGACAACTCCGGGGTGGGGATGTTTTTGCACAGGATATGGTTCCGCTGGCGATGTTGGTCAGCGCCCAGGCGGCCTCGAAGCAAATTTTCGTAAGGGCCTCTTCCAGCACGTCGTGCGGTATTTTCTGGACGCCCGCGTCGTCGTGATTATCAGAATTCACAATTTTCACTCCAACCCGCAGTACTTTACTCTTGTAAATGCTTGAACAGCTGCAACGGAGGCCAGAGCCAGAAATGCACCTTCCACACTATAACAAAGTACTAGAATCTTGCCTCCGCACACGATCACGGATAGAATTATCGCGCGGTTAGCCAGGCCGCGACCGCGGCCCTTGTAATTTTTATCATGCAGCCACCAGTCTAGGTCTACGAAAAGGCAAAAGCAATGGACTCTTAAGGAACAAGGCTAGATTTGGCAGATACTTTTTGTCATGACATCAACTTAGGGACACTGCTGCAAATATGAACGGGGGGTAGGAATTTTTGCGTATCAATCTCGTAGTGGTAGGCGAGCTTGTTAAATCCCGGCGTCCCGGTAATTCCGAGATCCTTCGATCGCAACAACGCGATCAGGCTGGGCACTACCCCGGACTCAATGACGCGCTGTATTGGTGGGTTTTGTTCGATAGACAGCAGTTTTCGGATTTTGGTCACCGCAAGCAGCTTATCCTCGAGCGTGACCGGGCCGCCGCCGTTCACGACCTGGAGGTCCATACCATTTGCATTTGCCGCGTTTGATGTTGTTGCTGTTCCGCCCCCGGGCACGGGCGGCCCGGAAATTATGTTCTCGGCCGCAGAAGTCGCGCTCCCATCCTGTAGATTTATGAGCACCCCGTTCACCACCGTGGGCGCCCCTATCGCAGCGACGATCTGGGGCAGCTGCTGCAGCGCTTCAATCTCCAGGGGGGAGAGAGCACCGCTTGCTGTTGACGTGGCTTGCATCTCGTTGTCGGTCGGGAAAAACCGGCTCGGGTCGTTGCCGTCCGTCATCTGCACCAGTCTCTGGTCTTCGCCGCCGATGACCCCGCCAGCGGTGCTGGAGGTTGAGCCTCCGTACTGGAAGGTGTTCGTATTGTGGTTCGGCTGGCCGGCTTGCTGCGCGAGCTGTTGCAGATTACCGAAGGGCTGGTTTTGGTGGTCTCCTGGTGCCAGTGGACCGCCATCCCGGTAGTGCGACAGCTGCTGCCTCTTCGCAGCAATCTGGGCCTCTTTCTCCGACTTTCGAATCTGGACCTCCTCATTTTCGCGCCGTCTGCGGAAGTCCTCACTGTCGATACCTTTTCGGATTATATTTCACGTCTTTTAGAACTACCACTACGACTACTACACGAAAAGCGTGAGGACAACACGCAACACGACCGTACTATATGACGTAGCACCATGAGCATCGGTTTCATAATGCAACAAAATTTACCACAACAGGAGGAGCACGACGTTGTCTTTAGAAGGTGGTACCTTTCTTGTAGTTTTTTCTGCGGCTCTGGTAACGCTCGTCCATCCTGCTATAGTAGTCGCGTTTCTTATTCTTCCGCCCAGCGTCTTCGCCCGTGCTCGTGCTTACTTACGCACGGGAATGAACAACGACTGTTTGCCGTTCTACTTCTTGTGGGCTCCCACTCCGAATATGAAAGCAGCAGAAGCTGCTAATCTAGTGGCATTCACCGATCCTTCTATGCGCGATAGCCATTATCCTTTTCAGGTTGAATGTTTTTCATTGAAATTGAAAATGGAATGAGATACTTACTAGAGTTTTCGGTCACATTGATACTTCTATGTCACTCGCCAAAGGTGTTTTTCGGAAACTGTAGGAAATTGAACATGAAAATGAAGTTGGGCGTAGCGAATAGAAATATCAAAAGAGAAACGTGTCGAGCTGAATACTGCCGTAGCTGGCGCTGGATCTTCCGTGCTGACAGCCAAGAAAGAATTTGGCGCACCATCACGACAAGAACCACCAATAGATGAGTCCTAGCTAATGTTACAGCAAGCGGGCGAGACTATAAACAGCAATACAACAAGACCATTTCATGTTAACAAGTGCAGGGTTCAACCCGAACCCGTCGTGATCCATGTAGTGTTGTCGATATTTCTTCTTGTTTTTTGGGATCGTGTGCGAAAAAATTCAACTTTCTTAGCTACTTCATATACGCTTCATCACCTTCAGGTCGTGCGCGAATCAACCTTTCAGGTTCTTGATGCTAAATCTTGGTACCTACGCAACTTGACAAAAAAAGGTCGACCAAAATCGCGAGCGACGTGAGACTATTTCAGTTCAGCCGTGTTTGCGAAAAAGTGGCACAAACTCACAACGTACGAAGAAAGCAGTTGATGATGAAAGGAATTATCGTCGCACCTGCTGTTCTTGAACTTCTTTCTGTGTGGATCAAGATGAAGGGGACGCACTCCGGTGAACAGCGGGTCGTGAGAGACGCACAACGTTCGTTGAAGCTGTACGACCGAGGAAGATCGTAAACGGCGGGTAGAGTCAACGCCTACAGTTATACACACGGCTTTTGCTTTTCCATTGACGTGGACCGACAGATCGAAAAATATTGCGAAGCCATAAAACCACATTGGGAATTTCAATTTGCTCTTGTACTAAAGCACCGGCGTCACAATCTTCAATATGCCAACTTGCTTTTTTCAACTTTTCTCTGCGCTTCTTACATTCGTCTAAATTTCGTCATACTTACGAATCTATCCTGTTCTCATACATGGTACTAGCAGAGCTGTGCTTAGTACAGTATTTGCAGCAGCTCTACTTGCTTAATGTTTTCTGGTCTCCGCAGCTAGTCCTGTTTTGCACAGGATCTTTCACTTGGGTGCTCACATGCTTGCATGTAATACTGATAAATATTTACCAACAAATTTCAGATGTTACTTCTTCCCCAGCACGCTTGCCTTTTTCGTTCTTGAGACTCTGAGTAAATCTTTGGGACATCTACGCCATCTAGTATAACTACATGATCGATTACAGCAGGTCTACAACTTCACTAGCAGTTGGGCAATATAACAAGCAGTACATATCAACTGTATTTCTTGTACTGGCTGTAAATGTAATTCTTGGTAAATCTAACTGGCGCCTCCCCCGAACGTCGGCATGGAGGTTGCGAACACATTGGGACTGGACGTGGACAGGTTGCCGCTCCCGCCGGCCCCTTCCCAGTTGCTGCTCATGAACCCACCGCCTAGACCACCCGCAAACATCGACTTGGATTGTGGCGAGGTACTACTACCTTGTTGCCCACCCGTACCCGTGCCACTGTTGATCACTCCCGGCACAATCGTATGACAGTGCACATCAACTCCCCTTTTCCTCGATATTCGTACTTCCGCATGATGCATAAATAGGCACACGGGCTGGTGATGTAGTTATAATACGTGTCGCGGCGCAGAGAGCCTTACTTTCTTAGCGGCAACTGCAAGATGAGGATTTTGGTATCTTTTGAAGCATGACTATATGAAAATGAAAAATCAATGAGGGAGACAAGAACTATTTGTGCAATCGCATAAATGGAAGCCCCTGTTGTGCCCGTCGCGAACATGCTTTTTGTTGCGGTTCCCGCGACCACGTTGCTACTACCGCCAAGCGGAGAGGTCGGTCCGGTGAGCAGCAAGTTCGGCGCGCCAAACATGTTTGGTTTCGACGCGGAGGTGGTCAGTTGCAGATCTGGGACATTGCTCGAATTTTTCATCGGGACCTATCCCGGGTGAAGACGTCGTCCCCACCCCAGATAGAATCAGCAAGTCTCGGACGTTTTTTCCATGCGCACGAACCACATAAGGTGCAATTTTCTAATGCTCTTTGGTAGTTTGTCATGCCAGAATGAGGCTAACAAGGGGAGCGAGATGTGATGCAGCTACTTAAAAGCGCCACACATGATCACACTGCAAGCCCAAACCTGTCATGCACGACAGCATATTAGCAAAATATCTATCTTGACAACTCTGAAGTTGGGACGTTTATTACTGAGGATAGCGGCACGAACAAGTTCATCATCTTCGCGTCATCGTCCTCGTGCAGAAACGTGTCCATCTCCAGAATGTCGTGCACGCTGGGCGCGCCGACCGACGCCACAATGGCCCGATCCTGCTCGTTCTGCGATCCGGCGGCGTAGTAAATCGCGAGGCCAAACTATGCGAAGAAAAAAGTGCTACAGTTACACACTCTGATGCAAGACCAGCAACACATACAACCTCTGTCATGCAGAAAATGCTTTCCAGCCTCATTTCATGCGTGCTTTCCCTGGTAGGCTGCGCATTACAAGTTTGCGTTGCTATGCAGAACAGCTCTGTGATGCTGAAATCGCAACAAATGTGTAACTGTAATACTTTTTTCTTGCGATACAAACGCCACCTTGTTCAACAGGTCCGCGAGATTGTAGATCGCGTTCAAGTATGCAGTGCAACTATGTCTGGGTCACTGGAAGATTGCGAGATTTGTCACGCATGTGGATTCACATGTGGATTCGAGACGACTCTATGAAGTAGATGCAGGGGCACGAAAAGGCCCTCCTACCTGTGATGGAAAAACGCAGTAGCAATTAATTTTCCACGCGGAGTACGCAATTATACATAGCACCTCAAATAAAATTTGTAATACGCGTGAGCAGTGCGTACTGCAATGCGCGCTTCATTCACTTGCTTTTTACATATACAACTTTCGAGATCCAGCCTTTTTGCAAAGCATATCAAGGTTTTTGTCCCCTCCAGGTCGTCGCCCACGTCCGCGAGGTAGCCGATGGGGTACAGCATCCCCGTCATCCTTAAGAAAAGCATCAATCCCACGACTCCACAGTACTCTTTCGAAGTGAGCATTACAAGTTTTTTGGGCATGCTCGAGCGTGGTGCTGTAATTAAAGGCTTCCTGGCTGCATGACGAAGCATCAAGTGCCTCAGCGTGATATCATGGAGAGCAGACCATCACATTGTTCACGACTGCACAAACAGTACTAAACAAAACGCCACTACTAGTAGATGAGAACGCCGCCTGCTGCCGTGGGGACGCTATTAATTTCTAGACAGGATACAGCCGAAGAGCAAGATGATCCGGATGATTTCAAATGCTAGTTGCGCCTCGGGTTTCTTGAACTCCTTCAGAGCGACACTGTTCGCGGCCGTCTGCCCGCTGTGTAGTTTTATGATATTGTGGTCGTGTTTGTGCACAGACTCAGACCATCGAGTCTGGTTGTGTGAATAAGTTCCAAATCAGTTGTGTATATATAATGTGTTTAATTCAACATTATTTCACATGATCCCGCAAGTTGTACAACATCAACTTCTACCTGGCCGAGTTCATCGCTTTCTCGATGGCCTCGCGCTTCGCCCGTTCGTCCACTTCATCGCGCTGCGCGCCGCTATCCTCGTCGTCCAGGTCCGCCTCGTCGTCGTCTTTCTTGCTACTGCCGACAAAAATGGCGAGAAATTTCTTGGCTTCGTCGAGAGAGAGCTGCGCGCTGATTTGGCTCGCCTCCCCGAAAAATACCTCGTAGAGGATGTAGGCGTAAAAGAGGAAGCCGATGCAGAACGCAATCCAGCTGTCCATCACATCCGACTCGCCGAGATAGCCGAATGTCAACATCAGCAGGGAGGCTCCCAGCAGGCGGAAGAAGAGAAATCCGGAGATCGGGGGTTTGTCGTCCGGGTTGGCCGCCACGAGGATCAAGTAGAACTCGGTCACTTGCAGCGGCACGGTGACCAGCCTTTATTTCTTGTTGTTGTCGTTGTCATGCTATATTAAATGTTGCCAAACGACAACAGGAGGGGAGCCGTTGGTTCAACTACTGGTCATGCTAGGTAAAACAGATTGATAGGAAGTAAGTAGATTGTACTCTAGTTCTACTCGCGCTGTGATTAACTCACAAAACCAAGCAGCTTTCGCGGTAAGTAGGTAATAATCAACTTACAGCATGACGAACATCTTTTTAATGTACCAGTCCACATAGCGGTAGACCGTGGGGGCGCGCTGCGTGCTGGCCCAAATGTCCTTCATTTCCGTGTAGTGGTGCCACGCGACGCCGCACACGAGCCCAGCGACCACCATGGAATTGGCCCACCGCCGGGGCACGAGGAAAACCTGGAAAAAGAAAAACGCCAAGGCGGCCAGCATCAAACTATGAGAGTGCACAACTCCCCCTCTTCCTCATTCGTTTTGCATGAACAACAATACAATCACCAGCACACATGGAGCCTGTGCAAGACAAATTCATGCGCCTAGTGTAGCTACTGTTTGGGCTTCCAGAATCTGTCATGCAAAGAGCGCCACAGGGAAGCACTTGGATTTAGGGTTGTGCATGACAAATGAGGGGGAGGGGGAGTTGTGCACTCTCATACAAACCGGAGGCCAACCAGAAGGACAGACCCACGTGATCCTCACCGTCCAACACCATGGCGAGCCTGGAGAAGAAAGGTTTTCATGTAGTTCTAGAGTTGCAAGAGATGTTGAAACAATACCATTTTTGCAAAATTATCAAACTACATACATGCAGCTTGGAAAAAAAAATTCAATACTGTCGAAAGGGGTTATCCATCTGATCGTTCCTGCTGCCGAGTAAATTCCCATGCAATCCGTCGAAAGACTTCTGCATCCGAGAGGACGCGGCTAGCATAGCGCGGTGCTGCTGCTGCTCCACAGGGGGGATAGAGGAAGTTGCAGCTTCCTGCATTAATACGCCTGCTCCGGACGAGGACGAAAGAGCCGTCATGACGTCAGGAACAGCAGCAGGACTCATCGTCTGCAGAGGAGATGAACTGCCCCCAGCGGCGGAACCGGAGGGAAAGACGAGGTTCAGAAGAGTACCAACTGCAGATGCAGATGAACCTCCGCCGGCTGCGCCCGGGCCGCCGAGGTTGGCCATGTTGAAGAGCCACAAATATTACTTCGGACGTGCCACTTCTGATCGAGGCGTTTTCTCTTACTAGGCAGGATTGAGACTAGTCATAACTTTTCTTTTCGATTTCACCACTGTCAGCGAACCACGGGAAGGTGAAACACAAAAAATTCTTCGTCACTCGTTTGCATTCGAGTGCGAGTCCTCTGTCTACGTCATAGAAAACAAAAGCAAAGCCAGCCCCCCACAATCTTGTCGCAATCTTGCTCATATGAGGAGATAGCCTGCTCATCTCTCTTCGCCCGGATGCTGGTTCGTTGCTGACCACAATGAATAGCGGCCTGTTTTTCTCTAGAAAAAAAAGTTGCCCGCCCCTCTCGGTATCTCAGATGCAGCAGAATCTTCATGTCAAAACTCTGACTGCGGAAGCAACGAAGGTGTCTGTTCCAGTACGTAGTGCTTGTTGGGTTGCTAAGAGCAAAGAACGGCAACCGCCGGCAGCGGGTCTCAGCCAGGCTCTTCGTTTTTTCTGACAATCCAAATATGCATCCACCACCAAGTAGTGGGCCGGCCGCATGAAGATCTATCTTGATGGAGGGGAAGTCCTTATTTCCCTGTCTTGCTTTGTTTTTAGTTCTGTCTTGAAGTCATTTGCGAAGAAATAGAAATCAGAATCACTTGTGGTTGTGATGTTTGAGGTTGTACTACTTACTGTCATCATGTTGCCCATTTTCCTTTGTGAACAGCAGCTGGTCTTTACGACTTAATATCGGTCACTCCTTGTTCTGCGAAGGAAAACTCGTTGGGTTGTTGCAGACCGCGGCTGGTCGTGTCGTTTTCATGTTCACCTGCACCTGGGGACGCCGACGCCGACGCCGACGCATATACTTTTTGGCCTACCTTCTTGTTTTGCACAAGAGGAGGCTGCTCCTGCGGTAGAGGTCGACAACTCCAGTCATGCAGTTGCGACATCAACGACCCGCCTTGCAGGTCCGCCTCCGTTCTACTTGGTGAAATACTAGTAGTAGCAGTTCCAGTTCTTGTCGCACTTTTCTTACCGCCGGAACGACCGCGGTCCGCGAATCGAACCACTGGCGGCACAGTATGTCCACGACCTTCGTACAGCGGATTTTCGCCCGGGCCAGGTATACCAGCAGCTTGAGCAGGTGGTAGAGACGTGACGTTCATGTCGCTGGGAAGGACTGAACGTGCCGCTACCGACGTAGATGCAGCGTGTTCCGGCGCATTCATGTTCGATAATCCTGTTATCGCGCCAGGCAGATGATCATGGTGCAACAACATTGGGGGTTCTTGGGAGAAAGCGACGCTAGCTGGCGGGTTTGCGTGGCCTCCAATCATTCTCCACGGCGTCGGGGGTGCGGAGGATATTAGCTTGCTCGTTGTAGCTGAAAAAAATGTAGTCACAGGACGAGTAGGCGGCCCCCGTCCGCCAGAAGTTGTCCATGAAGCGGCCGCGTAATTTTGCGCTGGAAAATTATAAGAAGCTGCGTTGATGGGGTGTGGTGTCGCGACCGCCGCTCCACGACGTCCTAATTGATGTATTTCCACCTTTTCTACTACTCTCCGCCTCGGCTCGAGTTTCAAGAAGTCGAGACTTTCGTAGTAGAAAGAAAAAATGGTAGTACGGGTGGTTTCTAGAAGATCTTCCAATTGCGCTTGCAAATGACAGAAGCTGGTGCATCAGTACAGGAATGGAATAATGAATTGTAAAATTCAGCTTGTAGTTCATGTTCCCTTACTTCGCAGTTTCATTCGTTCACGGGGATGCATATGTTGTCCCATTGTGAAGGCAATGACTTGTTAAAGCAGAAGTGGTGCTCCTACCGCTACTACCTATGTTGACTATCACCATCTAATGCTTAGATCTATTCCTGTTATTTTATCGCAGAAGTAAGAGACTTCGATTTGCATGATCCTGTCATCTCCTGAAAAACACCCTAATACAACTTATGTAGGCTACAACAACTCCAGTTGTACTCAACTGAAAGAATGATATTAAGTATGATCTATCCCCACCTTCTACCCAGATTTTTCATCAAACACATAGAAAGGTAGCGGAGGTCCCAACAAGCCGTTTTTTTCGCCACGACCACCTCCCTGGAGATGTTCTTCTTGTCCGGAATAAATGTGACTGAAGAACCGCTGCTGTTCGTAGCGTTTTCTCTGCTGCGACAGCTTGATCGCCAGTGCCGGCGGGATGTTTTTCACGACCACCTCCCGGTACCCACTCTCTTTCATCCGCTTTTGCTCCTCACTGGCGAAGAGTGAATCGCTTTTAAGACCTCGAGGATTACCATCCATCGAGGTCGCCGTGGTCCAAAGTGCGGTTGAAAAAGAACCACCACCATCCTCTTCCAGGCCTAGCCATTCCTTCAAACAGTGGCCTCGGTACTTTTTGCCGACGATGTATCCAAGGAAAAAAGTGTGTAAGTGTAAGTTTCTTGGAGAAATAGCATCACAAGTTTGCTCTGCATGACACAGAAAACCTGTCATGCGTAGCTTGCACTTGAAAACATATACCAAAATAGCCTCTGATGCATGTCCAGCATGACAAGTGTAACGGTTTTGCATTTTCTGCAACACAAAGTTACCCTTACACAGTTTTTCTCTAGGATACGATGCCGGCTTGCTTCAACTCGCGAAACCACTTCTTCAGAATCGTGTTTTCCAGCTTGCGCACCCGGAAAACGCGCTGGAGTTCCTCCTGCTCGAGCGACCCCGCGACGGAGTACACGGCGATGCCAGGGTATCGCGAGAGAAAAAGTGTGTATATGCAAAGCATGCAACACAGTTACTCTTGCTATGCTAGCCAACCATGGAGTTGTCCTATTGCTGTTTCATACGAATGTGAATACGTTTTGCTTTTGTTTTCACGTGGACCACGTGCCAGCTGTGCATGACTAGATTTCTTTGTCCTTATGCAGAACAAATTTGTCAACATGCTGCCACCCGAACACCTACAGCTACACGGACACATTTTTTTCCTGATGGATACGAAGAAAACTTTGTTGATGAGGTCGCCCAAGTTGTACAGTCCATTCATGCGCTCCTGCTGGGTCTGCAGGGAAATATCCGAGTGCTCGTCGTGGTTCCAAACGTACCTCGAAAACACCGGGCGCAGCGGATACAGTGACCACCCGAAGAGCAGAATTTTTCGCAGCGAATCGAAGGCCTGCACCGCGACGGGAGGCGTAAAATCGTCGTAGTTGATATCTTCCAACTCGGAAGATGAAGTGGTCCTCGTCCCGGCGGTAGAAGTTGGTGCTCCTGTGGTACTATGGATCATGTCGTCCTGCTGCAACTGCAGTAAGGCGGCCATCAGGCGGTTCTTTTCCGCGATTTCCTCGTCCGTCACGAGTGTCTTGCTCATGTTTTTCAGTTTCCTCATCAGCTCCTTCTGCGTTTCTTCCCTATCTGCCCGGCGCTGCTCCTTCTCCAAGAGCCACTGCCGCGCTTTCCCCGCTATGAACTGCAAAAGTATCGTACTCGTATAAATGCATTACAAATTGACGTAGCATTACAAATTAAATTTGTAATGCGGATGTGCCTTGAAACAAAGATTTGTAATGCATATACGCAATTAGTACGAATACGATACTTTTGCATTAGATACCCGCCGCCAGGTTGTTCGCGATCACCGAGGCATCGCCAGAGTAGTATCAAATGTAAAAATGTCTGGGTCTGGAAACTTGTGATGCTGGGTGGCGTCTCATGATGAGGCTCCAAATGCTGGCTCAGCATGACAAGTTTCTGAGCTCCTCGGTGTTGCCTATTCCGCATGACAAACTGCGCTTCTGCATCACAGAAAAACATAGCTCTTGGGTACCGTGCATGACAGATTTAAGAGTCATGCCAGACAAGCATGACAAACATGAATTCTTCCAGACCCAGACATTTTTACAGTTGATAAGTAGACCTCGTATACGATGAACAGCCAGGAAAACAAACTCGCGGAAAAGGCCGGCCACAGAGACATCACCTCCGTCTCCCCCATGTAGCCGAAAGCGAGCATGGACAGTGCCGCGAGGAGGATACGGGCACAGAGACTGGGGCGGACTTCTTGTTGATGTTGTACGAAGTGGGAATTGGTGTTCTTTTTATGCTCCTCGGGCGGCGGAGTGGCCACTTTCAACAGCAGGTAGAATTCGACTAATTGCAGCGGAATGGTGACGATCCTGGTGTGTTTTTTGCAACTTGTACTTGTGACAATGTGCTGCTTTGCGCTCTAGTACTAGGACTTGGTGCCCTTGTTGTGGAAACAAAACGACAACTTTGGCATTCTCACTCATCCAGCGAGGCATAATGAAGATGACAGGAAATAATCTTTGCTGCTGCTTGCGCATCCACGTCCACGACCACGCACCAGAAGCACGCCAACAAAATAAATCGCACCAATGAATTATCAAATGCAAATATGTTGTCCGGGTCTTCTAGAAGGATGCACGTAATGGTGATCATACGAGACGCTGATTATTCTTGCGTTGTTAGTAACAACAGCTGGAGGTGGTCGACTATCAATCTACGGCAGCGAGTAGGGTATGTTGACAAGCCACTGCACACAACTTCGACTTACATACTACAGATTCAATACGATTCGCAATAAATCGCATGATAGATAAACTCCCTACTTCCAGCACGACCTGTTCGGGTATTATTTTTTCACTTACGACCAGATCCATCTTGTCACGACCTTCGAACTAGTCTAACATGATCTTCACAACCGTAGAAGACACGACAGATCTTCGATTCTATTTGCATTGCATATCCATGTATCTTGCCGCGACCGGAACGAATCTGCTTTCGTCCCACTGGTCCCGCATATTGGTGTATTGCACGTAGGAAACCAAAGTGACTCCACCGACCAAAACCATTACCACGCACCACTCCCGCGGAACAAGGACTGCCTGCAGCCCCGAGAAGACCGCGATCGCCAACATGCAACCCGTGAGCAGCTATCAACTGCAAAAATGTCTGGGGCTGGAAACTTGTGATGCAAGGAAGGGAATAGTGAGCACACTGTAATGCGCTGCCCAGCATGACAAGTTTTTTTGTTGTTCTCAGTGAGTTGCGCACTCCGCATGAGAAACCGCATTTTTGCAAGACAGGGAAGAGGAGCTCTTCGCGGCCACGCAATACAGATATAAAGTCATACCAGACTAGCATGACAAATATCGCAATCTCCCAGACCCAGACATTTTTGCAATCGATAGGAGCTCGAAGGAAAACCCGACGTGGTCTTCGCCGAGATTCTATGAACTGCAAAAGTATCGTACTCGTATAAATGCATTACAAATTTCCTCAGCGTGAGAAATAAAATTTGTAATGCTGATTTTCCTTGGGAACAAGATTTGTGATGCAAGACTTGCATTTATACGAGTACGATAGTTTTGCACTGGATAGATTCAGGTTGGCGCGACGCATCTTTTTGCTATTGATCTCAATAGTTGTACTGCTACGTCAAAATCAAAAAACCCGACGAGATGACATTCGCGGCCATAGAAGCCGCACCTTTCCTTTGCGACGCTTGCGTGCCGTGTGTGGTGCAGTGAGATGCTTAGTGGTACCAGGCACCACAAAAAGGAAAACGAGAAGCGAAAAGCGCGATGGTATTTGCGTCTTGGTAAATGAATTTCTATCCGTCAACAGAAGTAGCTAGTAGTTTAGTACAACTTAGTTGCAGAAAAAAGCGAAACTCGATTGATAGTTATCCCTCAACCCGCGCTTGATATGTTCACACTCATCCTCACAGAAAAAGCACGCCGTTATGGGGTGAGCAGCTGCTACGCCGAGGTTCTTGGGGCGAGCAGCAGATGTTTTCATCGCTAGACCCCTTACACAAAAGAAGAGCGCACGACTCGCATGGTCGCACTGGCATCTTCCAAAGGGTGAAACATGGGTGGACAACGTCTCGAACAAGACCGTGTGCATTATCAGCAATACCTCCAGACTCTGTTTTCCTTCTGGAAACCGTCGTTGGCAAGTGGACATTCATATGCGAAGACCACTGTTGAATACGTGAGGTTTCTTCGTTCGCCCTTCCAACAAGAAGTTCTGGAACAGTAGTATACACTTGTTTTTCTCGTCGTCCTCGTCGTCACATGACGTTATCAACTTCGACGAACCTGGACTGACACGCTAGGAAATCTTTATGCAGCTCGTCTTGCAGACAGACATCAGGATCAAAGTCGTCCGTCCAGGCAAACTGCAGGTCCAGCTGCTCGTCTTTTACCGAAACGAACTGAGTTTTTTGTTGATGAGCGTCTTTGTGTAGTTGGAGGTCCACCCCGTCCGTTCGCTCTTCTTGTTGTACTTCCTTCATCTTGCGAAAGTCTTCGTCCGCAACTTTGAACACCACGGCAGCGGTTTTGTACAAAATTTTGCCCTCGACCTTCGTGCTCTGCTCGAAACCCGTCTTTCCCTTGACCACCCGGCTGTATTTGTGTTTCTTGCCGCTCTTTTGCAGCAGCCGACGCGTGGCGGAGTCCAGCAGCTTCTCGGAATACTGCGCCTGGGTCTTGATTTCATCTTTGTTGGAGCTCCTACTTGTCGTGGTTTCAGACGCAGTAGATGAAAGAGCACTAGAAGACGACGGCTTTCTATTTCTCGTCGCTGCAGCAGGGAGATCATTCGTGCCGCTAGTATAATGAAGATCAGCTGTGGCGCTGGCGCCGGCGCGGGTGTTTTCGTCCACATAATTCGTCAACGTTTGATTATCATCTTCTCCCTCGTTTTCCTCTTCGCCTATCGGAAGGTTTCCATTGTCCACAAACCGAAATTCCAGCACCCGGTACTCGCTCACCCGGTTCCCGGCAAAAGCCTCGTTGCAAAAGTTCAAGTCTGCGATCCAGTCGTCCTTGACAAAGTCGCTCTGGTTGTCCAGTTGCAGCTCGAAGTGGTTCTCGTCGTTGACGAACACGGCTATCTCGGTTTTCCCGTTGGGCGTGAACCCGACGAAGTGGTTGTCGTAGGTCAGTTTGTATCAAATGCAAAAATGTCTGGGTCTGGAAAAGTGTAGACTTGTCATGCAGATTTTCCATGACGCATGAGGTCTGGAGTGCGGGACTTAGCATGACAGACTCTGCGAGGTCTCTGCCATGCCTATCCTGCATGAGAAACTCCCTTCCAACTTGGTCAAAAGTGTGCCGCTTTTGGCACTCATGCAACACAGATCTTTGCATGCTTCAGATTTACCATGACAAGTTGCAATCTTGCAGACCCAGACATTTTTGCAATTCATAGTTTGATGGTGTGCGGAAACTTCGTGTCGTATTGTGAGGAAAAATCCCCCCTCCCCATAGCGAAAAGGTACGTCGCAGAAAATTTGCATTGCTGATTTGCGACCACAAATCATCTCTGTCTTGCAAGAAGGCAACTCCACAGACAACCGCCGCATTATGCAGGCGGTTTGTGATGCTGTGTTGGGCCTACAGCGCAGACGTTTCTCATGCTAAGAACCTAGTCCAAAACCTCTCTGCTCAGGCTCGGTATGGGCCTGCAGTCCGATCCAGCAAGACAAATCCGATTTGTGCACGCAAATCCAGCATCACAGACTTCGTTTTGATGTGGGGAGGGAGGTAATTTTTCATTTTGATATGTCGGGGTCCAGATCCGGATTTTGGTACTGCAAATCGAAAAATTTGCGGGCGGCGTCGTGCTTTACTCGGTCCGCGGCCGCCGTTCCCAGTGGTGCTGTGTCGTCCACTTCTGAGGTCCGTTGACTATGATCATCTTCTCGTTCTTGTGGGCCGCCGGCTGTCGTCGAGGAACTTTTTTCCGCATTTTCTGTATTCAACTTGGATAGAAGCTCAGCCGCGCTCGCGGCTCGTCCGGCGAACAAGTGTCTGAGTGGTACCACAAAACACCGGAATGCCGGATCTTTCACAGCGGGGGCGATTGTGCTCGCACGATTAATTGCTGGGGCGGGAGACGAGTTATTTGCAGAAGACGTAGAAGAAGCTCTTGGTTCTTGTGCCGTACCTTCTTCAACATCTCCGGGAGAAGTTGTTGTACCTCCCTCGCTTATTTCTGTCCCATCAGCCAAGTTGTCCAGGTAGTTCTGCAACTCCTGCTTCCCCGGCCTCTGAAAAACTTCTTCGTTTACGCCGCCCTTGGTTCGCTCGCGGAATAAGCGGCCCAGGTGCTGGACCACCTTTTCGGCGGCGGGCAGGTACGCGGCGCCCTGGAAAAACGGGTTGCGCCCGTACACCCGCTGGCGGTAGAGCTCCAGCGACTTTTCGCCAAACGCCCGCCGGGTCGACTCGTAGAAGGAAAGGTCCACGGACTTTTCGTAGTACATCTGCAGTCCCTTGGCGAGAAAGGTGAAATCGAAGTCGGCGGCTGTGAGGGGGGCGGGGTCGTCATGTTGCTCCCGCTGCGCCAGTTCGAGGAAAAGCTTCAAAAACCTCCTCGCGTCGTAGAATGCTCCTGCGGTTGTACTTGATGTCGCAAGATCATGCCTAACTTTTGATGTTGTTGTAGAAGAGCCATCTTGTCCTGCTTCTCTCTGTTCTGGTCGTGGTGGCAGGAACAGGGGCGCGTACCGGCGTTTTGCTATTTCGTTGATCAGCGTTTTCCGTCTACTTGCAGCTTCGGCATCATGTTCTCCTCCTCCTCCTCCCGCTGCTTGATGTCCTTGAACAAGATGATCCTGCTCCATCGGCGGCAAGCTGCTCACGATGTTCGTCAGAAGAGAGTGCAACGCGTAGCCCGCCAAGTGCCGCCCGACAGTTTCCATCGTGACTTTCAGGAAAGACTTCACTCCGATCAATCCCTCGGACTGGTTTTCCAGAAAAAGCTCGATCGGCAGCACCTGTTGCGGCAGGACCTTCACAGCGCGGCGCCGGCGCCACACGCCGTAGCACGACCGGGAAGCCGTGGTCGCAAGGAGGTCCTGCTCTACCTTGATGTCAAGGCCTGCGCTACTAGTTGTACCACTGGGGGAGTTCTCGTTTCCAGGTTGTAGTTCTTCATGATTTTGTTTGTCCTTTGCTTCTTCGGGGATTATATCAGGTGGAAACGTCGAAAATGACTTCTGCGTTCTTGACGACCAAAACCTTGCCCACCCGTCCGCTAGCAGGTTGGACTTGCGGGAGCTGCTTCCGTAGCAACCCGTGAAAATGGTGTTGTGGAAGTTCGGGCCCACGTTAAACACACTGAAGTCCTTGATCTTCGCTAGACTCTGGGGCGTGTTGATCCCAAAGGGTTCCGGCGAAACCTCGAGCAGCACCTCCTGGTCCAGGTTCTCGTCGCCGTTCGCGGACAACTCGTCCACATCGAGCGCTGTCAAGGTAATCAAGTACCCGGTCGTTGCCAGCTCGTCTATCTTGGTGATGCGGCAGGTTGTGCACAGCTCCTTCAGCAGCGTGGTCATCCAACCGGCGTGCGAGTACTCCACCGGGTAGCCGCCGAGGTTGTCGCGGGCCTCGATCAGGTAGCTCATGCCGCGACCCAGCGAATTCGCGTTGAATTTCTGATACAAAAAATTCCGCATGAACCGCTGCCGCAGCCGGTCCGGCAGGTCGTCAAAGGTCAATACTTGCCGGTTGTCGTTGATCTTTGCCTGGTGATGTTGAGCTTGAAGATGATCTTCATTTTCCTGGCGAGCCGCAGCGCCAGTCCCCTGCGAAGGGTCTATTTCTTCATGATCGGGGGTGCTCCCAGAGGAAGTAGCAGAGGACGCCGTTCTTGTGTCCTCCTTTGCCACCGCATCTTGATGAAGATCGTTGCGCGGCGGGGAACCATTCCCCGCGTTCACGCTTTGGTCCCCGAGGTACACTTCGGGCGGTTGTTGGTACGCGCCGCGCAAAATGGGGTCCAGGTCGAGCTCGAGCCACTTCTGCTTCCGCACCAGGGTCTTATCGACCGACATGGCGAGAGCGAGCTTTTCGCTGACCGCGTCGAAGCGGTCGACTTCCGATTTCAAGTCCTTAAACAGGTCGGCAAAGAGGTAGGAGAGCTCCATCAGCTGCTTGCGCCACGGCCGGCTACCGAGGTACTCCTCCTTCAAGTCCAGCCACTCGTCGTCGCGCTCGTGGGGCCAGTGTCTCCGATTGTAAAGTGCAATGAAGCACCGGCCGCCCGCGACTTTGGTCAGCGGGATGGCGCGGCGCAGCGCCTCGGCCAGATTGCCGGTGTGGTGCAGCACACCGTAGGAGTAGACTAAGTCAAAGTTTGACGCCACTGCTGCGTGGTTGTGTACTTCTGCTTTCGCAGCAGCTTCGGAGGTTTGACGTTCCGCAGTAGAAGGTGCTTTTCCCTTTTTCATTCCGGCGGACGGCGTGTCTTTTTCATCCTTCTCTCCCGCAGCAGCACTAGGGGGTTTCACGATTTTTCCGGCGTCAAGCGAAAAGGAGTGCGACGCCTGCTGCTCAAGCTCATTGGTTTCGGTGAGGCCCAGAATGGACCGCAGAAAACCGGGCAGCTTCGGGTCCAGTATGTTGCCGCGCACGATGGTCCAGGACCGCCCATCTTCGTCGTAGAGTTGCGTGTACGGGAAGGAGATTGGCTCTTCCACCTGGGTCTCGGCTTTTCCCTTGTCCCCGGCGGTCTTTTTTGAAGTATGCATGGCAAATAAATGTAGCTGGGTCTGTCGAAAACTTGTCATGCTAATAAATTAATTATGCATGATGCTGAGAGAGAGAGCACTTCTAAGCGCAGCCAAGGAAGTATGTCATCAAGTTTTTATGAGCCTGCATCTCAATATGTGCATTGCGCACGGCCCTAGAAACAAACTGCGTTTTTGCAGCATGACGTTTCACGATGATCTCTTGTCCGTCATGCATTGCAGATTTTGTAGGACGAGTGCCGGACAGGCAAAAATACAAGTGTTACAACTTCTCCGTACAAGAACCCAGACCTATTTGCACTGCGTACGACGCCCCATTTACCTCGTTCATCTCCCATTTGTAGAAATAGGCCTGCTCAAACGTGGTGATGCCCAGCTCTCCCTTCTCGCCTTGCACGTGGGGGTCGCGGAAAAACGCCCAATTCCGCAGTTTGTGGGTGGCGGACAAAGATTTGGGCTGCACGTCCACGGAGACGATGTGCTTCGCGCCGAGCTGCCGGGCGGCGGTGGACAGCAGGCCGGAGCCGCATCCGAGGTCGAGGAAGGATTTTTCTTTAAAGTGGGACAGGTCAAAGTCCGTCTGCAGTTGGCCAATCACCGGGTTCAGCCTGTGCTGCAAGGAGACGCCATCCAGGGAGTCTTCGTCGGTGGACACCGTAATCCAGTCGGCAAAATTGTCCCAGTTCATCCCAAACGAGTACTGGACCTTCTTCTCCTTGGTCTCGGTCGTCCACCCGTCGTCGCTCGGGACGCTGGGTGCTGCTGGTGTCTCTGGTCCTCCTCGTCCATCCACATGCTCATGGTCCCGGCTTGTTTCCTCGTCTATTTGTGATTTTTGTTGTTCGTCCTGCTCGGCGGCTTCCGCGAGCAGTAGTACACTAGAGGGTGAGCAGGTGCGAAAACTAAAGTGTGTGATAATTCCACTGAAGAGACACGAAATTAAGGCAACGACGGTGCGCCGTCTCGTTGTGGTTGCAACTGCAACCCCTCTTTTAGAAAGAGGAAACATTTTAGTTGACGACTCAACTTGCTGCACCATCATTGCCGCAGTTGCCGTGTGAGGACAGGAGCATGAATTGCAGGAGCGGGCACGACGCACTAGGTGCACAATTTGCGTTGGCATTTTTTCGAAAACATGACAGTTGTGCGATTGCTAAACATAGGTACAGGCTGAAATAAAAGGGATAGAACCTACTTTCACACGATGAATTAGATCCAAGTCAGTCCATTTTTTTCTGAACTATGAAAATCACAGCCAAGGTGGATCACGACAGACGCAAAAAAAAAAAAAGGAGTCAGACTGCAACTCAACAGGAACAGGTAGCACTCAAACCAAGACCACAAGAAATATTGCTTCTATTCCTGTCGTCTACCACCTCATCATGATCTTCAATGATCCTTGAGGTGGCAGGAGCACCTTCTTACCTGAATTGCCGCGGAATTCTGAATTCGGATCTATCAAATGGGTAAAACACCTGAGTTGAACTTTAAAAGGAAAGATCTTCCTACAGTGATGAGTTTTGCATTGCAGTCAAGCTTCAGAACGCCACAATAAGACCGACGATCATCTAAACGCAAACACAAACTAAAATGATGTCCTGGAACTTCTGAAAGGCGCGAGGCACTTTTCGTCTTGATATTCCTCGAAAACGCGAGGGCTCCTGCTTGCCGTGCGGTGGTCGTGTATGTCGCTGCCGAATATAGCGGCCCGACACATCTACTCTACTCAAGCCACAGATCGTTTTTCGTCAACGGTGCCGAGTACTTCTCTGCAACAGAGAAATCAGAAGTTTTTCATTGTGATATGTGTATGATGCGTTTTGCTACTTATCGTTCTTGCGGAGCCGCCCCATGAAGATGACCATAATTCCCCTCCAGCAAGTCCACAACCGACCAATGCTGTGTATCAACTGCAAATATGTCTGGGTCTGGAAACTACCTAACCTGTGATGCGGGTTGGAAAATCATCGCGACGCCTCAATTATTCAACGCCAAGCATAAAAAGTCTTTATTTCGTTTTCAAGTTACTAGGTGCCGCTCAGTCTGGATGGCAGACTGCGCTTCATCTGCATGACAGAAGACTAGCGCTAGGGCGTTTGGGTAACGTGCGTGACGGACTTGAGATTCGTGCGAGCAGAGCGTGACAAACTTGCACTCCTGCTCTTCCAGATCCAGACATATTTGCATTTGATACTCTTTCCGTCTCGCGTACTCGACCGCGGACCGCTTGAAGTCATCTGGAGACTCCGGGTCGGCGCCCTGTTGCAGAAAGTACGCGCACAGTTCGAGTCGGCCCGCGCGGGCCGCCCAGTGGAGCAGGGTGAAGTTGTTGGCCCACTTCATCTTGTGCCAGCCGCGGCGCGCCACCTGGGAAATGGCCTCCAGGTAGGGAATCGGCACGTCTTGCAACACAGACACCCCGACTATCGTGAGGAAAATTTAGTTTTCATCTTCTGATATATCCCTCATGCCGGAGTTGACATAGGCAAAAGAAAGCGACATTGGTGTTGCTGTAGCTTTATGTAGTGGCTTTTTCCATTTAGAAGTGTGGCTTGCTGCAGTAGTTTTCTGCACAAATAAACTTGGTCTGAAAGAAAAAACGAAAGACAAGCATGGTAAAGCAGCTCACTCTTTCGACTACAGGCAAGCTGTGCGGAGCAGTGCCGTTTTCTGTCTGCTAGTACTACAGCAGAGACATCGCCAGCCAACCTGCTAAAAAAATAAGGTTAAGGCTCCTGGGAACAGATAATTACATAACTGTTCCTCATGATACAAGCGGTGTAGTGAAGCTGCCCCACTTGGAGGTACTCGTTACTGTCGCTATGGTCGTGCTGAAACAGGAGTTCGTGCTTTTGTTGTCTGGTTCCTCCTGTCGCGGCCACGATTTTTGCGGCGGTAGCTTCGGCGATGGCACGCTGCTCGGCGGTCGGTGCTGGTAGAGCTGCGTCGGAGGGCCGGTTTTTGGATGGGTGACCATGCTCAAGATCAGGAGCCGACGGAGATGACCAGGTTTCCTTGCAGTTCAAGGCGGCCTCACCCGTGCTAGTAGTGTTTATTCGCACATCTTCCACATTTCGTGTTTTATTCGCGCTGCTCGCGGTGCTAAGATTCCTCGTCGCGCCACCGTTCGACCTATTTCGCGCTTGATTTCCTTCCAGCTTCGCGCGTTTCTCTCGCTGGATCCGCGGCAACGCGCCAGCGCTAGCAAGGAAATCACAGATCTCGAAGTGACCTGATAGTTATTCCGGGAAGAAAAACTCGAACTCCTTGGAAATGGATATTGCTTAACATTGCGGAAATGTTTTCATCTAAAACGACAACTGACATCAAAGCGGTCGGAATGTGATCATGCGTTAATCAAATCACTGTCGTAGCATACTTAATGCATATTCATATTGTACCAAAATCGCTGGCGTAGTCCAAGGGGCTTTTGCTGGAAATCGAATCCACTGCATTCACATCGGTGTTTGTCCAATGTAATAAAATCATCAATCTCCCCTTCTACTACTTCATGGTAATTGTCATGGGTTTTGTTCTTGGACCAAAAATGCGGAACAAGAGGGACATAAAGATCACCCATAAAAATTTGCATGCAGTTTACAACAGCCACGACATATTATCGTGCAACAGAGCGCCGCTCGGTTCGAAACTGTTCCTTCTTTCGGTGCTGTCCGCAATCCTAGTACAAGAAAAAAATATGATGAGTATACTAGGAGTGTGATTGATTTAGAGAATCTGAAGGATAGCGTTCAGCTGCACCAAGTATTCGACGAGTTTCTTGATCCCCTTCTTCGACGCCCAGTGCAGGAGCGAGTAGTTCAGTTGCCATTTCATATTGTGGTACCCCTCCTGCTCGATTTGCCGGATCACTTGGACTATGCATCTTCGCAAAAGTTGTACGCTAATGATCGCACGAGCATCTTAACTTGCATACATCGTCTTCACCTCAAGTAGTATTGTCCCAGTTGCGTCGAAGTGCAGCGTCACAGTGATGCGAAAGAGAAGTGGAACCCGTCATGCACAAGAAATTATTTTGGATGTTGTAATACGGATACGAATGCGATACTGTTGCGAAGGATATGGATGTAGGCTGGCGGAACGTTTTCCGCCTCAAGCACGCTGTCGGACAGAGCCTGAATATAAATTGGTAAAAGATTTGTGATATCAATCGACGTTCCTCGAAGCCTAGTACTAGACCGATGTTGCGGGAAAAACATTAATAAATGCGCAATCAGATGGAATAGCAAAAGTGATGCAACAGATACGAAAAGGAAAACAACGCCATGAGAGTTTGCGTCAAGAACGCATCCAGCTTCAGTAACTATTTTACCTGCGCACTGGTTGCCCCAAGCTGCTCCAGCCAGTGACAGAGCTCCTGGTGTGTTTCCCGCTTCGCGTAGTCGTACGGAATCAGGCCCTTCTTGTCGCGAAAAGTCAGTGGACATCATATGGAAAATCACCAACATGGCGAATCATTTTCGACGTGTTATACACGTATCCAACATAATGCAAAAACCAAACCTATTGGGTAGAAAACATGTACATACTTAGACCTCTTCTTGTGCATCTATCATCTGGCGCGATGCTTGGTGAACAAGATTATTTTTTCCGCAGCGTAGGAGATCGGCCCCGCCGGGTTTCTCGATGAGATACTCGATGATGTCCCTGCGGTTTGCCTGGCAGGCCCAGTGCAGCGGCGAGAAGCCGTCGGCCCACGAAAGTTCCTGACACCCGTGCTGATTCACCAACAGGAGAGCCATTTCGAACGCTTTCGGAATGTTTGCGAAAAAGGGGGTGCGCAGTCGCTGCAGCTCCGATTCCAGCTGCTCGATCTGCCCCTTCAGACTGCCAATCGCCTTCTCGGTGGTGTTGCGGTCGAACAGCTGCCGTTCCTGGTGCAAGTACGCATCCGAGCTGATCTTTTGCAGCGCGTCGATCCGCGACTGAATGTTTTTCTCCACGATCGAGCCCGGAGTCGTGTTCAACGTTTCGGACCGCGCGCGCTGGAGCAATTTCTCGGTTTTTTCCTGAATGGAAGGCAGCGTGCTCGTCAGCGTGCGCTTTTGTGGCAGGTGGGGTTGATGTTCTTCTCCCGCTGGTAGTTGTTCTCCAGTGTGACCGGATGACGACGATGCTCCTATGCTTTTGTTCGTGGCAGGTGGAAAACCGCGGGCGCTGGGAAATGGACTGTTCTGCACAGATATCAAATGCAAAAATGTCTGGGTCTGGAAACTTGTGATGCTGGGTAGCGTCTCATGATGAGGCCGCAAATGCTGGCTCAGCATGACAAGTTTCTGAGCCTCTAGGTGCTGCCTATTCTGCATGACAAACTGCGTTTCTGCATGACAGAGAAATGGGGCTCTTGGATGTTGTGCATGACAGATTTAAGAGTCATGCCAGACAAGCATGACAAACATGCATTCTTCCAGACCCAGACATTTTTACATTTGATAACAGATCGGGAGAGCTGGTCGAGAAGGCGTTGCTTTTCCTCTTCGAGTATCAACTGTAAAAATGTCTGGGTCTGGAAGAATCCAACTTGTCATGCTGATTTTGGATTGTAAAAAAATCTGTATTGCATGAGAAGCAACCAGAATGCAACTTTTGCTACGCTGAGAAAGCATTTGTCATGCGGATTAGGCATCGAGAAGCCCTCAAAAAATCTGTATTGCTAGGGTATGCATCACAGACATCATGGCTCATGCAAAACGTGCATGACAAGTGTCAGAATCTTCCAGACCCAGACATTTTTACAGTTGATATCGAGAGAGGCGGTCGGCGAGGGCTTCCTGCTCGACGTGGAAAACGTGCCAGTAGATGATCCTAGCACCAGCGCTGATTTATCGTGATTTTGCGAAGCGATAAACAAATCCTCGTGCTTATCGCCGGGTTCATTTTCACGACGCAACCTCTGCCGCTCCTCCTCTTGCGCGTCTCTTGTTCTCGATGGCATGTTAACCTCGGGAATGTTACCCACCTCAAGGGCCTCTTGCATGTGCTGAAAAGTAGCGGCAGTTTCATGGTGCTGCTCTTCGACTACTTCCGTGCGCCACTGCGACGATGAAGAACCTGCAGTGATATTTGGCGTCATCTCCGGACGACGAGGATCATGTGCCCCGTCATCTTGTCTAGCATGATCTTGGTTCTTTCTCCACGACGGCTCCTCAACATCAGCGAATTGCACACCATCCGCTTGCTCGTTTTTACCCACAAAGTAGTTACAATCTTCGTCAAAATCCGCTTGTCCCTCGTGTAATTCCTCGGTCATTTTCTCGTCCGGGTGCGAGGACGACGAGGGTTGCATTATCCGCGTGCAAAATCGAAAATCCAAATCATCCCTTTACAAGAACAGATGTTTTCTACGTTGTACTAGTGTGGTTCTTTCTCTCAAGAACTATGCACACGAAGAGTATCAGTGCATTGCACGCATCACAAATAAGCAATCTAGATCGCGAGTTTACTACATCGGATAAGCTTCGACGAGGCCTGCTTCGAAGTCGACGTGGAATAATTACAGGGCTGCTTCGACCAGACGCCCGAAGAACTACACGCGGCGGTTGCAAGCGTGCCAAAGTAGTCTTCGTGTTCATCAGCACCGTCCTTGATGTTCATCCCACTGCTGCTCTTGAGTTGATGCGGTAGAACAGTGCCGGACGCTGGTTCCTCGTCCTGCAAAACGAGAGCAACATTTGCCGAATCTTCAGGTTGCGGTCCTGCAGCTCCTTGTTCAGCGTGAGCAGTGGGAGCTGTTCTTGAGGCGTCGATGCATGGATGCGCCGATACGTCGTCGTGCTCATCCGGCACTTGAAACCGCTTGGAGTCTAGCAGAAAATCGTGGTCTGCGAGCAGCTGCTTCGCCTTTTCCAAAATTTCCGCGCCTTCGTCGGAGGATATGCGGGCAAAAGTTTCGTTTTTCTGTTCTTTCTCCATTTCCTGCACGTGCCCCCGCAGGGCGTCGCTTTCGTCTTTTGTCTCTGGTGCCAGTCGTGGAGCTTGCTCAACAATTGGGCGGTGCTGGTGCAGCTGCTGGACAGCGACGTTTTGCTTGTCGTTTTCACGAGCTGCAAATGGCGGAACTGCAGTGGAGGAAGTGGTGTACCCGGCATGTCCTCTTCGCGCTGCGTCAGCTTGTTTCTGCAAGAACTCTCTTTGGTTCTCTGACCTCGTAGTTTCACACGAACTTGCTCTGACCGCTTGCAGCATCCAGGGGCGTGGTTCGAGTTTCGTCGAACTACCGCTTTGGTCGTGGTCCCTAGAAGCGCTCGAGTAGACGTACTCATTCTTGGACTCGGCGAATGCAACATCGTCGCGGTGGTATTTGTTCAAGAAAAACTGCCGCTGCCCCTCGCGGTCCGCTTCACAAGCTGCAGCTTCTCGCAGAAGTTCTTTATTCTCGCCCCTTAATTGCTCGATCATATCCGCAAACTCTTGACTGCCACGCACACAGTCCTCCTCTTGGTATTCTTGATCTGCTGGTGGAGCTGCATGACCTGGTACAGCATGATCCGCCGGGTGGCGGTGTACCTGGTGCGCTGCAGTCACTTCCTGCAAGTGCATCTTCTTCGTCGGGTGAGCCGGGGCAGCTTTGCACACTTCTGCGGAATGCCTTCGCTCTTGTTTCACCTCGTGTTGCTGCTGGTGCTGCACTAGTCGTGCGCCACCAGGGACAACATGAGCCATCTTCGAAACGTGCTGTGGCTCAACATCCTGCACAGCCGCAGCTGAAGGCCGCCGCATGGCTTGGTTCGACAGAGAGACGAAGCTGCGGGGCCCCACAACCTCCCCGTGCGGAGGATCAAGACGGCCGGATGTTGACAAAACCGCTGGGATAATTCCTGGCTCATCAACATCTCCTTGCCCTTGCACGGAGGTGGGCACTGCGCCAATAGTTCCTTTGGACGACGACGTTGAGGAGCTGTAATTTTGCAGCTGCAGTTTCAGTTTTTCCAAAAGCTGCTGAATCAGCGTGCCGCGCTCCTCTGTCTTGTAGTTCTGCTGTTCGAGCTTGGATAGCAATTCCAGGGACAGTGCTTCGTTTTGCTGTGGCGCGCTAAATTTTTCGTTTGCCTGGATTTCGTTTTCGATAGCGCCGATCAACTGCTCGAGGTTCTCCAGGTGGAGGGACTGGATAGTACTGGCTGTTGTAGCATGATCTTCAGGTCTGCTTCTTGAAGAAGCACCACCCTCCACGCCCTGTGCATCAGCTGCCCGCGTACCAGCAGGCGCGTGCTTGTTTTGGTGCACGCCTCCACGGGGACCTCTCAGGAGTGCTGCGTGGGTAGTACTACTCCTGCTGGCGTGGTAGGGTACGAGCTCGAGGTCGAAGTCGCCGTGCGGGTGGTTTTGCAGGTGAAATAAAGGGTCGTCCCGAACATAGTACTTCTCAGAATGTTGGTCCAACTGCTGAACATCTACGTGCGAAGAACTGTAGCAACCATCATCTCCACCTGGTGCTCCACCAGCAGTGTTTGTTTTGAGAGATGAAGACCCTGCTGCTGCTCGAGATGAAGCCGTGCTTCTCAAGCGCCTTCGCGAGGACGAAGAGGAGGCTGCTGAGGTTCCCACCAGCAGGCCACCAGCGGTGCTCGACGCAGTAGAGGCAACGACTCCACTGGCGCTCTGTGGCCGCAGCAGGAGTTCGGCTTTGGGCTGCAGCCGCGGCGCGATGAAGGGCTTGAAATTCAGATGCAGGGACGGTGGGACGAGTGACGTGCGGTGGTGGGTCTGCTGTAAAAAAGAACCACCTGCAGGAGCTCTTGCGGTCGTGTTGTTGAAGGATGGGTCGGGTTGCTCGAGTTCATGAACAGCTTCCGGTGGCGTCGCGGGTGGAAAGGTGGTCGGCTCCTGTTGTACAAAATTCACATAAAGGACCACACTCAGGAAGACGAGCATCTTCGCGATCTTCGAAAGAGATGAAAGTTGTCTTGGTACTACCAGAAACAATTTGAAAAGACATGATAGAAGGCGGGATAGAACATCAAATCAAAATCGACTGCTTGTTGTCCTTGTGCGTGCTTACCTCTGTTTCGCCCGCTTCCAGATGACCTCCCCACACTGCCGTCCCGGAGAACACCCCAGCCCCTCCTAAGCCTAACGCCGAGCCAGTCAAAGCCGAGGACGTTTTGCTCGTAGTTGCCACCGGCTGCGAAAAGGGGCCGATGCCGGGAAAGAGCGGATTACGCAGCTCTCCGGTTGGAAATGGAAACTGGAGGGTCATGATCGCTTCTCCGTTTCAGAAGTAAGTTCGTTTTGATTTTTATCTCAAGCCTTTAGGTGGTGTTTTTCCTCCCGCCTTTCTTTGCAGGCAGCGGTACTAGTTGCTCATCAGGACATGGCATATTCAATTCTGATGGCATCTTCAACTTTCAGGAATATGAATCTATTGTGAGAGATTCTCTTGTTACAACTCAATGGTGCAGCACTATGCTGGTCACCAATCGTTAGCTATGCCGCCGAGAACCACGCAACAGGTTGGTATGAAGCGCGGACGAGGGGTCCGGCGCAAAAGAACTTTCATCAAGAACGACTCTACGCTTACCGCACTTGTTTCGCATGGAATGAAAGAAACACGACCTTCGTCCTTGTTCTACGAAAAGCGTTCCATGTATCTATCATCCACGATTGCAGCAAGCGTGCGAAAAAAGAACGAACAGATGGCGATGAATAGCACGCTCCTGCAACCAGCATTTGTGTTTCGCGAACTGCTCGTGATTGTGATATCTTCAATCGCACGTCGCAGCTTGCGGAGCGACTTTTCCTTAACTCTGCTTTGTCCATCTATTTGCCGGAGCTCTACTCGCTTCTCAGTGCAAGCACATTAGTTCATCTTCATCTTCTAGAGAGATGATATATCGAAATCATCTAGCTTCCGTATCACCATAAAAATTCGCGAGCCCCTGCATGAGTTTTGCCAAGCCGACGCTTCGGACCTCGCAATTGGCGAAAACGGCATTTTCCTCGTCCTGTAAGAATGTCCGGAAAAGTTCGGAAAGAAACTGGGAATGAGAAAAAGTTCTCCACTGCAAAAGCATCGCATTCGTCTTCGTAGCAGTTGCACTAATATACAAGCAGCTGAATCAACAGCATACACGCTTTTTACCTTGCTGAATTTTCATTTTTTCATTTTGCTTTTATTGCAATGCACATCATGATGCACCCACTGAGTCGTGCGATGCTTTGGTCAACATGGATAACGACTATTATGTTAACTTTTACCACGGCTGCTGCGCCACTACTTGAACGAGAAGTTATGCCGGCCGTTAACTTTCCCATGCTGTGCTCTTGTGCCTCCTCTCCGCAGCCTCCTTGTATTCTATCCTCGTCAGGAGCCGCGGCTACTGCTTTCCCGAACGATAACCCATTCACTACGCTCATGATTTCCTCGAGTAGCAATCGAAAATCCACCCCGATGCGCCTCCGCAGTCCGTCCATCGGTTCGTTTTCCGGGATGGGGTCCCGAGCCGTGTTGTCGGGGAAGTAGTCGATAAAATCGTACCTCTCCCGTTCCGCATCCAGGCAGCCATCCCGGTAGTCACAAGGGTGCACCACGCCCATCGCATACTCGCGCATCGCGTCGTGGGCAAACCAGAACCAGTTTTTAGTTTTACCGCCACGTCGAGGAGGACTATCAGCAGGTGAAATTTTTCCGTCTTGCTGTTCCTGATCGACGTTGCTTATATCAATAATTCTGTCGAAGACCCCGAGCTTTGCGGTAGCTAGAGTCCGACGCAAGGTCGACATTAAAACGATGTTGATCGCAGATCCACGTATCGTCCCAGCGGGTATGACATCAGGACAAAACCCGTTTTTCCGCAAGTTTTCCCAGACCTCCTCGCTGGCCGTTTTAGCGCCATGGTCTGACAATTCGGCGTTGAAATATTCTGTCGAACAGTACTGCTCTTCTCGTTCAGGAGACCCCTTTGGGAACCGCTTCGCGGCGACGTTAGCCGTAGACTCCGCATGGCGGATGAAGTAGACTGTCGCGGGAAGTAGAGGCACTGCTCGCCCTGGGGAGGGGTTTTGATTTGTCGTTGTTTCCGTTCGACTTGATGACTGCGAGGATGGCAGGAAACCGTTGTCAAGACCATCCGGTGAAAGAGAAAATCCGCGCTCTTTCAGCAACGTCTCGAGTACAGACCCGATCGCACTTGTGGCACTAGCAAACGCGGAGGACGAGGAAGACGAACTCATGGGGTCCGTCGAACTCGAGTGAAAAGGATCAAGTCGATCAAATCAAATAAATTACCAGGGGCTCTATAGATACCAAACATTTTCATTGAAAACCGCCGTGGACGTGGTCTCAAAGTTCTTCGTTGTTTTCCCCTTCAGGGTCGCGTTCACTGTGCTTTACAGTATATGAGAGCCCGGGTTTTGTTCCAGGGTTGCAACATCATGTCAAAGAGGAACAACTAAACACCAATGAAGACTAAGTGCCGCAAAGGGGCAGAACCACCAGAGCCAGGTATCTATGTTAGTCTTAGTACCCTTGCCGAAATAACTTTACGCACCAGATGCAGCAGCAGCAGGCATCGCTTGCGAGAGACAATGAGCTACGCGGGAAAGTTTGAATTTGTTTTCGCAGAAAGTCATCAATCAGTGAGAAGATACCACAACATGTAGGATGCGTATTTAGAGAAGCGCCGTTTAGGAATGAACATATTTCGCAGTGCGGGTATATTTCGATTACCTGCTTATACTTATCAGAGAACCGCTAGTCTGTATTCTCAATTCGCATTTTTATAGGAGCTCGCGTGCTCCTGTCAGCTCCTATTATCTAGAGGTCTGAATTCTTTAAAATCACAACCGGAAAGAGCCAGAGGACGAGTGAATTTCAGATAGTGTGTCCTCGTAACTAGTCGAGAGGTGGAAGAACGATGTTTAAACGACTGTAAATTCTACTGCAGCGAGCATACAATTCATTCGCTGTACATACGATCCTTTGACTGAGAGGGGTGCGCCTAGTACCCGTCAGACGAACAGGAAAGCACAGTCATTTGGTGGTGCATTAACATCCTCTACCTACGGCTCAAAAAAGTAGAGTTCGAAGTTGTCATGTTCGTTGAACTATTAAATGTAAAAGTGTCTGGGTCTGGAAGAATGCAACTTGTCATGCTAAATCTGAAGCATGCAAAAATCTGTGTTGCATGGTTACCAAAGGTCGTCCAGTTTTGGCCAACTCTGGAGAGAGTTTCTCATGCAGGATAGGCATGAGAGAGATCGCACAGAATCTGTCACGCTAGGCCCTGCATTCCAGACCTCATGGGTCATGGAAAAGCTGCATGACAAATCGCGCATTCTTCCAGACCCAGACATTTTTGCACAGGATATGATCCCCGCGCCGGTGCCCCCCGTTGCCGTGGAAAGCTCCGAGATGGACCGTTCAAAAGCGGCCGGGGCTTCGAAGGACGCGCTCTCGTTGTCGAGGTATTTCACCGGCACGAAATCTTCCCCAGGAGATGTTGAACCGCTTTTGTTGTGCGCCGCCACGGGCCGTTGCTTCACGTAGTCAACATCTACTCCTGCTCCTTCTTGCACAACAGGACCGCGCGTCCTCTCGGGTTCCTCCCCTTGCTTGTTTTCCGGCGTGGCACCAGCACTGGTGGTACGAGCAGAGCCCGAGTGCGGCGCTGACGAGGAAACCAGGGCAACGTCGCGCGCGGTGCGGGCTGCCATGGATTCCAGAACCGAACGCCTGTTGTAGAGCAGGTTGCTCTATCAAATGCAAAAGTGTCTGGGTCTGAAAGAGTCATGCTGTTTTTGCATCATGACGCAGAAGGTCTGGCATGGAAGCTCTAGCATCACAGGTTTCGCGAAGCGTTCGCAATGTCGAATCCGCATGACAAATCCCTGATTTTGGTGACAGAAAGTGGGCAGCTTTTGCTGCCTACGCATCAGAGATTTTTCTGTGTTCTGAAATGCGCATCACATTCTTCCAGACCCAGACATTCTTGCACTTGATATGTTCTTATACGAGTAGAAATTCGATTGCCGCTGAAACAGATTGGACGCCGGGCCCGTGGAGGACGAACTGCTCCCGACCGGAGCGCCGCTCACCTATGCGAGAAAAAAACTGTGTAAGTGTAAATCTGTCATGCAAAGCATGCAACACTGTTACACTTGTCAACATGCCAGCCAGCCATGAAGTCCTATTGCACAGGTGTTTTCCCGTACTAATTCTGCACGACAGGATTTCTGTGTCATGCAGAACAAATTTGTCATGCTGTCACCCGAAGACACCTACACTAACACAGTTTTATCGTTCCATATCACGGTGGCACCAGTCGCTGCAGCTGGTGGTGTTCCTCCAGTAGTTGCTGGCGCAGCTTCACAAGTTGTACTACTACACGCTGTAGCTCCACGACCGTCCCGCACGAAGTCACCAACAACATCGTTGCGCCTGTAGATCGTGTTGTCCTGGCTCTTCCTCATTCTCCCCGCGCCCAACACATCGACCGAACTTGTGCTGTTCGCAGCGCTGCTCATCATGCTGTCGGTCATCCCCGCTGCGGCAGTGGCTTTCGCCTTTTCCAATTGCTCCGCCGCCTTTTTGTTGGCGGACCAGTGCATGTGGGTGATAAAGGTGTGCTATCGAGTGCAAATATGTCTGGTTCCTCTGGAAAAATGGAACTTGTAGTGCTAGCTTTACATTCCTGGAGAACCTGTATTGCAGAACGAACCAGCAAAAGTCGGAGCCACTTTTGTCATGCAAAAAGGCAGTTTCTCATGCGAATTGCGTATGAGAAGGCGTTCCGGAAAGTTGTCATGCTGTGCGTGGTGCATTCGGAAGTAGTTCCGTCATCCACGTTTTAGCATCACAGGTTTCCAGACGCAGACATATTTACATATTGATATGTGCAGCGCAGGCTGGAGTTTCACCGCGGAAACCGCAGAGAAGACCCATTGCCACTGCACCAAGCAGAAAAAAAAAAGAACGGTTTGCACGACACGTGGCGCCAACATTCTTTTATTCTTTTTTGTCTCGGAGAAAAAGTTCAAGTTCTTGAAAGCACGAGTGTAGAACAAGCGCCCTGATTTTTGTCTCTTTAGTTGCTTCGCATTCACCGCAATGACACTGAATAATGTATTAGTTTTTCTGTACGTGTACGATCTCCTGGACCCAGTTCGCTTCCAGCAGCCGGGTGGAGAGACGAAGCAGCACGCAGGAGCGCGAAAACAAGAAAAACTTTCACTCGTTTTTCACATCATGAGATCCAGGAGTCAAACCAGAACCGCACACTCGAACAAGTGGCTGTGACTTCCCACTTCGCCAACGAGGATCTCCCCGGGGGGGCTTTCCAGATCGCACATCAGTGCTACTGCTTTCGCTGCGTAGTAGTAGAGAAGATATCAACATCATGGAATCGAATCAATCGTTCGATGGCGTGAAGTAACAAGTTACTTCATTTTGTTCACCATGAACTTTCTGGTTGTATATCACAGGGTCTGCACACATGGTTTATTCTACAAAAACACCTATTTTCGATCAGAAAAAAAAAAATGTGCGCGCGGTGGAACGTATATGAAGTACGACCATAATCATTAAATTTGGGTTATAACAGGTGGAAATCGAAGTTCATCTTCTTCCCCTTCTTGCTATCCCAAATCGCTAATTCTCCTTCCGTTTGTAGTACTGTACTGTTCTTTCTGGATGACTTCATCGATATTTATTTTCGCGGATTCTCTATGGTTCTTAGGTAGGGATATTCTTTCAGGACGAGAAGACATACTGTACTGGAGTTGCGTCAACTACAACTTCGACTTTCGAATCAAGATAGACTGCGACTGCGTGGTTCTTTGTGTTCATTTACTTTTTTAAAGGTATCGCTAATAAATTCATTTCTCGATTTCGAGAAGATGGCTGGTGGTAGTACAACTTGTACAACCTAGTATCTTTTATTGCTCCTGTAGATCATAGCTTCTAGGAAGGCTACGGCAAAGTGCTGGCATAATTGTCAATCATTTTCTCGCTTTTATTTTCAACATCATCCGCAGCAGCTGCTCCGAATTCCACAGAAAGTGGTTGAGGGTCTTGATGTGGACCTGGAATGAGAAGGAAATCAGGCGATAAGTGTCTCGATGTCTGAATTCCTCCCCACGGCCAGTAGCACGCAGTTCCCTGGCCGAAGCTTGCTTATTTTACTTAGATCACCTTCCTCACATATTGAAGGGGTGGTAGTTGCGGGGTGACAACTGGAACGGAGGCGGCGAAGCGACAACTGGTAAATGGGAGGCAGCGGCTCCTCCTGTAGTCGGGGGCGCGGTGCTGTTGGTGATATTGGTGTGAAGATGTTGCAGGTGGTGATACGTCGAAGCTTCTTCGATAGTCGAGGACCGGCTGCTGTTGGCCGACGACGCGGAACTATACTCGGAAGATTTTGTCGCGCCTGCGCTGCTGGTGCCAGGAATTGGAACTCCAGTGGTTAAGATCTTTGCTGTTTCCTTTTCCTCCCCGAATATCGCACAGGGATTCAGGTGGAAAGCCCGGTTTTGCGCCCGCATTTCCTGGCCGACGCGAACGCGGCGGCTGACCACAGGGGCCACTTGCTCCCGAAATTTTCTGCACCGATCCAGTTTGTTTGGGTTTGTTGCCGCAGAGCGAAAACCGATCTTGTTCAGTCGGACCGCAAGCACCGTGCTAGCTTGCTCCGAGGAAAAAATCGCGGAGCTACAAAATAGCATCAGCAAGAAGACGGCTCCTGCGGAGGTGCTGGCAGCAGGATGAATGGTACAACTTTTCGGTTGGCCGGGTCGTGCCGCGGCCGCGATTCGGTGACTGGGCTTGGTCCAGGCGCGATTCATGATCTCTACTCTTTGATGAGTACCTTTTTTGTTGAAGAGGGATTGTACAATTTTGTGCTCTTGGAGGAATCCGGCGCGGGGAGAAATTCCACCGAGCGAAGACGAGGCAGTCTTATGCTGCCCGTTCTTCTCGGGGTCGGGAATAAGTGCGGAACCGGTAGAACTCGAAAACGTTGCTCGGTGCTCCACCTATGGCGTACTAGGTAAATGTGATAGGAAATTTTGGTACTTAAATCGAAATGTGTGATCTACGAAAAAATATTAGCGCGGTTGTAAAAGTTTTTGCGTCCTCGTGATCGCAACAAAAACAGTCTGTTCGGGTCGTTTTTCAAGATAAGAGCTACAACTAAATTAGCAAGGAATATTGTTCGTGTACTGATCGGAATACATCAACAACTGCACTCGACGAAAAAGGAGGTTACAGATAATCGGAAAATGAATTACAATCTACATCAATACAAAAACAAAAAAATGACTCGGTCGAGGCCATTTGGAAAAACTTGTTCCGAAACAACCGCCACACGACAGGGTGTTGTTATCACTTTGATCACAAACAAAATCAGCTCGAAGATCCAGATTTGTAATCTTTTGAGCGTTTGGCTCCTGAGCAAGATAGATCCGGATTGACGAGGCGTGATTGTTGTATCGATCACATGTACCTATTTATTAACATGATCGCGACTTGGAACTTCAACTTTCAGGATATGGACGAGTCACGTTGGTGAAGTAGGTCGACCGTGTTATTCTTGTTTGTTGGTTTTCAGATGGATGCGCGGTCTCCGACTCCGTTTGAAGATTGTCTTTAGATAGGGTTTACGTTTAGGGTTCTATCTTAATATAAAAGTAAAAGACCTGCGAGCTTGTTACAGACACAGAGCCACTTTGAGCTCGTTCTTGAGAAACACCAGAACTAGTAGGGAGAAAAGCAAAATTTTGCTGTAAGAGATTAAAATCAAAGGAAACTAAGGCGCACGCTTAATAAGTCTAAAACTTGCAAAACAAGGCGGAACTGTGCTACATTCTTGCTTTTGTTGCTGAAGCGCGGCCGAGCTTGTAAAAGTTCCTCCTGTTGACAAGGACTGAAAGAAGATTTTGCTGAATTCAAACCGAAGATCTATTTTTTTAGAACTGTTTTACTTTTTGTTCAAATTAAAAATAATATTTGTTTTGATATTTTTATTTTTGCACCATCTTCCTTCGTCTTCACGAACTTTCCGTGACATTGACCAGAGCCATCCCGTGCCAGAGCCAGCGCTCTTGTGTGTAGGCCAGCCAGTTCTTCCAAGACCCCTGGTCCGGTTCGTTTGCATCCACGATGGGAACGTTGCCGCTCTGTTCCGCCTGCCACCACATCCACTTCGAGTGACCATACTCCGAGTCGTTTGGATTGTTCAAATGAATGTTGTACGGATTTTGATCCAGATCACTGCAGACACGCGGAGCAGCGAGGTCAAAATACGTTCCGCACTGCGGGAGGGCGTCAGCATGGAACCTGTAAATCTCTCTCACTTGAGTTGTGATGTCTTGGTTCAGTGCACGAAGATCGCCCGGGAATCGGTATTCATTGATGAGCGCAGGATAGAAAGGAAGGGTCCACAAGAGCAACATTGTGATCAGCTCGAGGATGTACACAAGACGTGGCAGGAAGAGACTGGTGGTGGTGGGTACCAGCGACCCTTTTTGCATCCGCACAATTTTATCGTCAACTACTTCACTTCTAAGCTTGTCGAGCGTAAGGGACGAAACGGCACAGCAGACCATGCAGACGAATGCGAGAACCACCGTGACCACCCGAAAACGGAAGATTCTCGGAAGTCTCTTCTCGGACGGCCACATACCGTTACACTCCGACGTCTCAGCGGTAAACAGACTCGGCGACATCCGGTGCTCCACCCACGACCCGTCGTGCTGCGCCGCGTTCCGGGCGCTTTGGCCCGACATCGTGAACAAATCGACGACGTGGACGCCCTCCCCGACGAAAAGCTGTAGACTCTCAGCCAAAAGGAGCCCACCAATCGCTATCATCGCCAGCCCGCCGTGCATGAACTTGAGCCAGCCTCTGCTTCGTGTCAAGAAGGCTTCCTGGGCGACACTCGTAGCACTGCCGGCGTTTTCGCGCAAATTATCGGGGTTTACGCCCTGCACATGCGGGCCGGACTCGTCCGACAGAAGAACTGGCCGCACTCCTGAAGCAGGAGAAGGAGTCGTGCTGGAGTTCTTTTTCGATTTTCCGGATCGAGCACCCGCCTCGTTCACCGTGGGAATTGCTGCAACCAGGATGAAGAGGATGTTCGGAACCAGCAACCAAAGCATTCGGTAAATCACCTCGCGGAAACTGCTTACCTCTCCAAGCCCAAGCTCGGCATTGGCAAGATCGCCCGCATCGTCAGCGCCGTTGAACGGACACCAATCCGGATACAGTTTGAAGGTGTAGCGACTAAGTAGCATGGACATCGCATAGCAGACAAGACAGGCTGACCATACTTTCCCCTGGGCCGAGCCGTGACTACAGCAAACGTTTGAAAGGGTACCTTGGTCAATGAAATCTTCCGGGAGAAAATAGTAGGTCTCGGTCTCCATCACGACGGCGGCCCCGCCGGCTTCTTGTTGCGCAGGTAGTTGTTCCTGCTGCGGCTGCTGCTCCCCTGTGGTGGTCTCATCCCCGTCCACGCCTGCCGCGGCGCGGGGGCGAACTCTGGACGCGTACTCATTATCGCCCACCACCTCCACTGGCACTTCTTGAATGGTCGGAAAAAAGACCAGAACCGTAGGAAAAATCGTTCCGACCACCGCGGCAATGAACCCAACGACTAGAAACACCACGGAGGTAAAACCATCCGCGCGCGTCCGCGCGATGGTAACGGCGAGCAGGCGCTGCAGAATGATTTCGTTAATCGAGCCCACGTTGCGCACAGTGACAAAACGGCGCTCTGTCGCGTTTTTTTTCCTCTGCAAAACGGCTCTCCAGCTTTTCATTCGTCGCGTTTCTTTCCTCGGCGAACCTTGCCTTCGTGGCGCTTTGATCCTCCTCTTGCTTTGCCCGCAACATCCGCAACTCTTGCTCCATTTGCTGCAGCTGCAAAGCCAGAGCTTTCACTGCGGGGTCAGTTGTCTTCGGGGTGGGACCAGTAGTGGTCGTTATCGTCTTCACAGCGCCGCCTCCCGCAGCTCCCGCGCCGTCGGCGCGCACTTGCAACATGATCTCACTTGTTCTGGTGCTCGCGGGTTGATGTACTATCCCTCCGCCGCTCGCGGTCTCTACTTCCTGGTCCGTCGGCACGAATCTCAAGTCGAAGACGGGCGCAGCACTTTCTGGTGTGCTGCCAGGGTCGTCTTGCGCAGCTTCGCCTGCTCGGGAGGACCACGAAGTAACTTCTGGCGGCTGCAAGAGAAATTGGTGGGTCGGCTCAACTACTTCATGCCGGCGCGCGTGGTCTTCATCTAGTACTTGTTGCGGTCCGGGTCCTGACCGGCGGATAGGCGGACGAGAAACTACCCGGGACGCCAGCATCAAGTGTTCCTCTTCCACCGCTACCGGCGCACACTCACACCGGACGATGACGTCAAGAAGATCAAGCAAGAACAGAAGCTGCGCTCCACCACTCGCATGGGACAATTTCCTCCGGACCTCCGACGGAGAGCGAGAGTTTTTGTTACGGAATTGTCCCACTCTAGTACAACTCTGCTGGTCCTCCACCTGCGCAAGAACCGTCCTCGCCGGCTCGTGCTGCATGTGCATGTTGGTGATCATAGTTAAAATAGTACTTGTACTTGATGTGAGATTGCCAAATCTCAAGGTCTACCAATCTCAGGAGACGAGATGAAAATGAAAAAACATATAGTTGTAGTTTTCATACAACAAGGATATGTTGCAAGATTTGAACCGCCTTGCTTGTCCTTCTGAGCCAGCAGGAAATCGAGATCTTACGCCTGTTGATCGGAAGATGGCGGTCGCGGCGCATGAACATCAGAACATTTGCGACGTTCGTCATCAGGCAGCAAGACTTTAGGCTTGCTCGTGGTTGCAGTCATCGTCATCTCCCAGAGTGCAGCCGTACTGCGTCGCAGACCTGCATCTGCTGGTCGTGCGTCTTCTTGTTGCATGGGAATGAAGAACGAAACAAGTCAAATCTTTTGCTATCGTCCCGGGCGAGTAAAAATATATATAATGGTTGTAGATTCTTCTATCACCCGACACTTGCAACTTTTCTTGATGCGTGCACAAATTCAAGTGGTGGCAGTGATATCTAGAGAAAGTATCGGTATCACGTTTTGACATTTTTGGAACCAAGTTTACTCGCGGAATCACGTTAACGGGATCACGTTTGCGACAGGATCGCGTTTGTCGAATCAAGTTGAGAAATGGAATCAAGTTGGTGGAATCAGGTTTGCTGATCGCGCGCACTCTTTCGCCGAATTCGACTTCAGACGCTCGCGATTCCCGTGGAAGATATATCTTGAACAAAAGCACACCCACCCCATACCCAGGATATGCGATCTGCCTATACAAATCCGAAACAGAGCGCGCGTATCATGCATGACAAGTTTGCCTCTGGCAGTGACATCCCCGCCACGAAGCAATCTGCTCACATATCTTGTGCACCATTACAAACCAGAAATAAAACATAACCAGCAAGCGCGACTGAAAAGTGTCTGCTGCAGCACTACGCCTGTGTGAAGATGGGGTGGGTGCACTTTCATCGATATAAGGCCACGGCAACCGCGCCCACCGTCTACTTGTTACGTTCGCCCGCGAAGCTGTCGCACAACCATAGCGCACCACTTGTGCCTCCGTGGTAAGGTCGAACAGATGGCGGCCGCTCGGTCGCAAGCGGTGGCAGAGCCGATCGTAGGTTGCCATCGCTTGCCAGCCCATGGCGATGTGCCTCCACTCTACTTCACTTTGCCACACAAAGGACGATATGCATTACAAATGTGTTTGGGTCTGGAACAGGAGCAAATAAACAAAGGTCACGCAAGGAGGCCACACTCTATGCGTGCCATGGGGTGTGCGACGCAGAGCAAATTCTACTATACACAGGCAACACCACCACTTTGCACTCGATCGCGCCTGCTTTTCGGTGACGCTCGCCTGCACACTCACCATCAAGAGCAAAGTCGAACGATCAGAAAACCCCTCGCCGCACAAGGAGCGTCGGTCACTAAGTCTCGCTCGGCCCCCAGGTTCAGTACCAGTTACGCCGTCATAGTCACCAACACGCGTGCACAAATTCAAGTGGTGGCAGTGATATCTAGAGAAGTACAACAATAAGCATAGCAAAGTAAACAGATGCTAACCGTAACCTATTAAACCTATTAAAAAATAAAAATTAAAAATAATAAAAAGCACACCTAAGTCGCTGATTTGTTCATTTTTAGGAGTGAAATGAGGAGCAATGAGAACCTAAAGAGGGCGCGAAAAGAAGAAGAGGAAAGGAGCAAGCGAGTGTTCGTTTGTACGTTTTCTGGTGGTCTGCTGGTAAATGTGAACGTCTTCACGGGCGCCTTAAGCACCGGCCTAAACCTGCACACCGTTTGCCGACGGTGCACAGATCGATCATGATCTGCGGCTCCAGCCATGAATATGCTCGTGATGGGAATGGGCAAGCAACATCGCTGATAGCAGCAGCTATCAATCTCTCATTTGTTCTCTCATGATTCAGCAGCATCGCTATAGCAGCAGCTATCAATCTCTCATTTTTTCTCTCATGAGACAGTGCTTACACAAACGACGGAAGAAACGCTTTTGAACATGAAATACGAGTAGCATGGCTTCTTTTCATGTATCAGCACATGCTACATGCATGCAAGAGAAAATAGGGCATTAGGGTAGAAAAATACTCTGAGCACTATGAATCATTTTTATGAAGAGACAAGCAATACAAATCCCTGTTGATAAAATGTAATGCTGCTCTATGCAAGGCGTCATGCAAAAATAGAAGAGTAGCACAAAGCGTGCTATAACTGACGCAAGCATTGCAGATGAGATAAGAACTTTCTGGTGCTTCGCACTAACCAATTCAATAATTGAACTCAACATAGGAAGACGAAGCCAAATTGCATGACGAAAACTCTCATGTGGATAGGCACAGAACATGCAGCGGAAATACAGCGTCATCATTTCCGGATCGTGTAGGAACAGCTAGTGACTTTGACCTTGATTGAAAAAACAATAATAAGTTGAGAGCTACCTCTATCATAGATCGCATGTTGGGATAGCAGAGAGAAGAGAAGCAGTGATAAGCAAAAGAAAAAGATAATAAGCAAAAATAGAAATAAGCATAAGCAGGCTATTAGCGATGAGCAGTGTGCTGCGACTGGGATTGCGACTGAAAATCCTGGGTATTTAAGTTGTAATGATTCTGCGGCCTGTTGTCACTGAGGGAGAAGGCATAGCGACCAGATCCCTGACCCAAGCGGTTACCGCCTCCTTGCTGGTTTTTGCCTTTTGGTTGATGATGATGCTGGTTGTTGTGGATAGGGGTAACAGTTTCTCCGCGTGGAGTATGGAAGGCAGGTCCAGAAGCAGGGGCAGAGGTAGCAATCACTTCTTTCTGGTTCAGATTCTTTCCCCCACCCTTATGGTTTTTCTGAGAAGAAGGATCCGGAAGTTTGTGGTGGGCATGCTTTTGTCCCTTGTTAGCGTTGGCACCCCATGCTGGAGCTGGCTTGCCTGGAGGCACAGCTGAAGACGAAGATGAATTAGCAGAAGCAGTGGGCTTGTCGTCCACAGTGTTGAGGTTGGGCGAGGCCAACGGCCTGCCCCGCTTGTTAAATGCATGATCTTTATTGTTTCGAAACAAACTATTGATCTTCTGCTGGTCGTTTTTCAAGTCGTCAATAGAAGAAGTAGCTGCGCCTACTTCGTCCGCGGGAGATGAAGACGGAGGGTTTACCGGGGCAGACTTACAACTTTTCTTGATGCGTGCACAAATTCAAGTGGTGGCAGTGATATCTATACGTTGGCGAAAACTGTCCACACTACCCCGGATTTCCACAAAGAGAAAAAATTTTAACGCACTGGCGGAGCTTCATGATAACCGGCCCCGCAACCTGCCCGGACGGCATCCGCCAGCGGCTCTCCAAGGAGGATAGTCCCCGACTTCAATGCGCGAGCTAATCAGTTAAGTTAGCTAGCTAGTGGCGCACAAAAACTAGGGGCCTACTTTTTGAGACATTAGTGCGCGCCCATGCTTGTAGGTCTTTCGGCCTTTTCCGGCGGCGAAGCCTTCGCTGCATCGCCTCGACATACTTGATCAAGGGCACGGCGCTGGCGAAGACCCTGCTGCGCTGTTGCCTCGTCTCGAAGCAGGGCGACTGCTCCGCAGACATGTTGGTCCTACGCCACATCATAGCCACGCACAGAGATCACTTCCGGGCTGGAGTAGCTGGTCGCATATTTGCGCGAAACGCAAGGGACGAGGGGGGCAAAAAGGGCCGAGGGGCGCCATCCCCCTTCGAGATCTTCCAATACAGCGAGGCAATCCACCACCAGATGGGCCATTGGGTCTCCCACGTTAAGCGCGCGAGGACTCTCAGAAACAAACAGAAGGCCTGGCCTTGGGCCATGCGCCAAATCATCTCGATGCCCCTTCGAAGCAGCAAGCCCCAAAGCGTCCGGAGGAGGCGCCCGGCACCGTTTCCCTGGGTGCATGCTCGGACACGCTGGCGCGAAAAAAAACGCATGCTGTGGATTTTGGTGGTAAGCAGCTAACTACGGACTTTCGGCCAGCAAAACGGGCGCCACAAAGCCCCCGAAAGTGCACACATGCACGACCTCCAGGGAAACGAAAAGGCCGGCGCCACGGAAATTGTCCGGGGCGGCCGCGGAAGGGCGGCTTCGTTCGGCCTCCGCCGCAAGCCAATAAGGGGCCGCGGCCCGATTCGCGCAGCCCCATGAACCGACCGGCCGTCGCGAATGGCGGCGCGCCCCCGCCGTCGTGCCTGTGGGCCCTGTGCGGCGGGCGGCGGCAGTCGGGCGCCTGAAAAAACGGAGCGCCGGAAAGCCCTCGGCGCGGGATTGTTTTGGGCAAATCGCTAGGGCCTGGCGGCTTACCTTTTGCGTGCACAAATTCAAGTGGTGGCAGTGATATCTAGGCGGTTGACGATATTGTCGAAAATAGGTCTGTCGGGATCAGAAGTCGCTCTTCTCACGTCCTGTAATGCGACCGATTCGTTCTGGATTCAGTTCGAGCATCACTTTTGTTGGCGGCGAGAACTGCGGAATCCCATGCGTGTTGTATTTTCAATTCTTCCAATAGTCAGAATGTGAATCACGGAAAGTTTTACACGAAAGAATTCGTATACTCATTGGCACCTTGAGCCAACCAGCGGGCAAACAAAGAAAGGATGGGTCCAGTGTGTTTTGTTTCCACCAAAGCATTAAAAAGGTCATGGACGTTTGTGCCCGTTTAGTCGGGTTTTTTCGGTTTCTTAAAGTTATTCTTTTCTTACATTCTATATCTATTTCTACTGCGACTCAGAATTATTATCACACCTACAGTCAAGGCAACCGCTTTCATATCCGACATACACACACACCACTTCTCATCCGAAGATCGCGCGGGGCGTGTGGCACGCGCAACGCATCTGTCTTAGCCACGGGCTAAACCTGAAACACGACCACAAACTGATCTAGAACGACTTGAGAACGGAACGACAATGAGGAACGACTGGTGTGACCGTAATCAAGGTTCAACCCCAAGTGACGATAGTCAAGGGCTGGGAAGACGGATGCACTGCGAGTGGGTTTTAGTACGCGCATACGTCGGGAGGGCGAAAACGGAACTTCAACAGAAACTAGGAACTTTCAACTGCACTGGCTTGTACCAAGCCCAAACAAAACATACAAACAAGGTCGGATATGTGTGTTTGCCTTTCCTTCGTTGCCCATAATTCTGGTGTTTGGCATAATTATTATCACGCCTACAGTCAAGGCAACCGTTTTCATATCCGACATACACACATACCACTTCTCATCCGAAGATCGCGCGGGGCGTGTGGCACGCGCAACGCATCTGTCTTAGCCACGGGCTAAACCTGAAACACGATCACAAACTGATCTAGAACGACTTGAGAACGGAACGACAATGAGGAACGACTGGTGTGACCGTAATCAAGGTTCAACCCAGTGGGAATCCAAGATCAATTTGCCAATCGGGTTTCACGATCTGGGATGAGCACGGCCATAGTGTAGCGGTATGCAGACATACCATGGGCCTTCTGGCCAGGTTGGGCGATAAGCAATCAACTTGGTGGCTTCAGGTTCAACTGTAAGGCTTTAGAGGCCACGTGCGGCAGCAGTTTGCCGCTAACCTGCTTAAAGCTAACTTGGCGCCCAGCCAGAGCTTGGAAGTGTGCTGCTCTGCTGGCGTCAAAAGAGTGCCAGTCAGACTGGGCTTCACAAAAACCACTCACTCAGAATCCAGCTCATGGTGGCACGTGGGAAACAGAGCTCTGAATTGCAATGCGCTTTGTAGTCCCTAGTGTAGTTGATGAAGTTTCTGCGTGCTGTTTTGCGTGACCAGCCAAACTGGTCTGCAATTTTGTCCATGCACAGGTCAGGAATGGTGAATACTCCACCAAGGTTCATAGATGCAAAGGTGAGCCGCAGTGCCATAGCGGCTGTGCGACGTGCACAGTGCGGCGTGGATTTGATTTTTCCTTGTGCTAGCCGCTTGTAGTACGCGGTTTTTGTTTCTACACATGCTGCGTTTGGTGTGGAGACAAACTTCAGAGGGACTAGGACAGAGAAAAGCTAGCTCTCCTGGCGATGGGTTAAATTTTACATGATCTGTGAAAACCTCGGCCCATAACTCGCCGGCGCTATCCTGTCCGATATCAAAGATTTTTCCCATCGTGACACTAGCAAAGCTACTGACCCTGAAGGCAGTTGCTATCCAGAATTGCATTAGGAGTTTGTCATTGTATCTCAGCTTCTCGAGCTGCTGTCGCGTGACAGGGGATGCTTTTTGCGGATCTTCCTGCGACTTAAGTCTGTTCAGCGACGCATACATCGACCACTGATTTTCTATTGCAAAAGCACAGCCTACGTCTAGCTTGTTCAAGTGCTTAAGGCGCTGGGGCACTGTGCTTAGGCGCAGGTGGTAGGACTGCCCTTGATCTACGTTTATGAGATGGACGCCATATTCGTGTAGCTCACGCAAGAACATCAAACTCGGGCACTTTAGCTTGTCCAGTGGCTCATTTATCCTAGGGATGTAGATCTTTCTGGATGGGAATTTTGTGTTAAACCAACTAACAAAAGCTGACCACCTGCAGGATCTGCTCATCATATAATCATAGCCATAGCTAAGCTCTGTGGGCCAGATCCTGAGCTCCTCATCTAGCCTGAGCTTGTTCTTCGGGTCGCGGAACAGGTTGTGGGCGCGGACCCCACGCTGTCGCTGCTGCTGCTTTTGCACTGCAGTGCGGACCTGGTAGCGGTACTAAGATGCCGCAGGGGCGTGATAGTTGGCCATTACTCAGACACAGATGCACAAAGATTCTCATAGGTTAGAATTTTTGCTGCAACATCATCTAGTGCTTGCTGCGCAACGCTTTGCCACTCGGGCAGGGCGGTTTCTACTGACTCAGCGCCTGTTTTTTGGATGAACAGGCGGAAGTCCCTTTCTCTGTCCCGCGTAACTGCGTCGGAGTGATTTACTTTGCTCCTAACGTAGTGCGTGATAGACTTATTGTTGATGCTATTCCTGTGCTGTCCGATGAGGGAGGCAAGCACAGCACCAGGGATATCATGCGACACCCCTTTGACAACAGCAAAGGCAGCTCCTATGTTGTCACAGTGGGACACGCCAACAGCGTTGCGTAGATGCGCTTCAAAAAGCTTCTGTCCAACTAGTATGGCTAGCAGTTCATAAACATAAATTCTCCTGCTCTGCAGCGTAGGCGGGAGTACTAGGTTGGCCAGGCTGCCAGTGGAGGACAGGCGGAAAAACAGCGGCTGCTGTTCTGGGGCATGAATAATTCCACCGAGCCACACTGACGCGCCTTCTAGTGCTGCATCTGTGAACAGCTCCACACACGAGCTGTGGATCGTGTGGGTAGAGATGATAAACGGGGCGCTTGCAAGCAGTGTAGCTCTTGCTTCTTGCAGCAGTACTTCTACAGCTGCGCGCGATCCTGCTGCTGTAGGCGCATTCAGCCTGCCTTGCTCGCGCGGGCATGTGAGCCTGTTCAGTAGTGATATAACTGGGCCACAGTCTGCATACTTACGAAAGTACAGGTGGTGTATCATTGTGCCTAGTAGTCGCTGCGTCTGCTTCAGGCTAACTGCGCAGCAGGCAAGGGACACTAGGAAAGCGTCTATCATGTCGAGCGCAGACGTGATCGCGTCATCTGGCATGAAGAAGTGGGCGCCATCTAGCTGCGCCCTGTATGCTATTCCTAGGACTTCGATGGCATGGCTTAGTCTACCTATTTCATCCTTTCGGTCGCTTTGGGCAAAGCCTATGGCAGCGACTATGCGCTTCGCACAGCGCAGGGCGTGACCTGCAAGCTGTGGTAGCATCATACTAATTATGTCGTCGATGTAGACATAAAAGGGGGCTCGCAGGTAGTAGCGTAAAATTTTTTGTATAAGCTCACTCGAGCTTCCGCAAAAATGGAAAACCGAATGCAAATTGCCAAAGGTTAGAGCGGTGCTGCGAAAGAGTTTCACCTCTCCGTCTGGGGCTATGATACTAATAAAGTAGTTGTCCGCGTCATTGTTCGCAAGCTGAAAATACGCTTGGAACAAATCTAATTTTGAGAGACACGGCACAAAGCCGTCCCCAACAGGGCACGTCCAGCCCTTCTCTATTCTAGGCAGATCCTCCCATGACTCATGGGTGTTCTTATTCGCTAAAGTTTGCTCATACAGGTGGCTTTTGAGGTATACCACAGGGATGTCAGATCCTGGGGCGATGACGCTCTGGATCGCATCAATTATTGTGAGTGGGGAAGTCACTAAGGGAGAGGCGCTCTTGGATCGCACTCATGCTTGAGCTGATCCATTTTTCATTAGCTATGATCCTGCACTTTTTGAAGTACTGCTCTACAGGGCAGTATTTCTGTCCTAAGGTAAAGACTGGGATCACTACTGCATTTCCATTTTCACGCACGGCCGCCTCAGACTCTACGGGCCACAGCACCGGGCTGTTGGAGCCGCTGAGCGGTAGGCTGGGGTCAAAAATATTTTTATTTATTTCCTCTATGCCTTTTGCTAATGACTCAGGTGTTTCAAAAGGGTACGGCTTGCGTCTGATTGTGTGAAACTGCTTTTGTGCTTCTGCTCTTTCTCTAGGCGAGACAGGGCAGGAGTTGAGGCGGTCTATGTCTTTGTCGGACATCGGCTTAGCGTTGTCCCATAGCCCATACCTATCTACTACGCCTCGGATTGGGAGTCCTAGACTGAAGTGTCCTGACGCGGACCAGCTACCATCCTCAAGGCAATAGCCAAAGAGCCTAGATCTAACTTTGCAATCTGCGAATTCACTATCAGTCGCGAGATTTGCTAACAAAGCCGGGGACTTCACATCCGTGGCGAGCCTAGTGCTGCCACATTGTGTGTAGTATGTGTTCAAGTCCGTGACGTGCTGCGGCTGCACTGCCAGGTCTTGCTTGTGCGCGCGTTGCACAGAGTCTAGGTTTTTTCTTGAAGTCACGTCTTCGACTCCCATCGACATCCGTTCTGCCAGCTCTTGTAGAATCTGATAGTGATCAGCTTTTCCATGCAGGCAGAGCTATGTGTCATAATGTCACTCTAACTGCAAATGTACATGCTCACCTGACAGGCCATGAGGCTTACCAATATGCATCAACAATGCCTGTTTCTTCCCACATGCTGTGGGTTCTTTTCTCACGTTTCTCACTACTTGCGCCAGGTCTTGCGAGTAGTCCTTCTGTGCGTGGCGTCTGTGGCGGGCGACGGTCATGATGCCGAGGTCGACGAGGTCGCTGCTGTGTTGATTTTGCAAGTGAAAAACCAATGCACTTTCATTATCAAATTGCATCGATTTATGTGCATCAGAATCAGCAACGCAAATCAGTCTCTCACTGCAACAGCGGTACCTGTGCACGTCGGGAGAGGGTGACATGACTCACGGGCCAAACTTCATTTTCAAAGGAGGGTGGCAAAACTACTTAGCACTAGGTGCGAGCATCCAACTTTCCTACGGGCGGGTCCTGTAAGGGTGGTGGTAAAAATGGTTCTTGTGATGCGGCAGCATCAACACTCTGGTCTCTCAGCAACATATATTGCGTGCGGAGAGTAGAATCAAGATCGTGCAAGAATGTCACTCTCATACTGCTGTGGCGGTGGTCTCTCAAAAACTATGTAGGACATGTCGCTCAAGGCGTGCCCATATGACTGATCGCCCGAGAGCGCCACTAGCTTTCACTCTGAGGCTGATGTACGAACTCTTTATACGAATTCTTTTCACGATGTGCGAATTCTTTGCGCAACTTTGTGTATTTGCACGAAAGGACGACCACGGTGATGACGGAGCACGAACGCACCATAGTGAGCATTTGAGGCACATCAGACGGCGCCAATTCATGGCGAGCCGGCATGGTCACAGCGATAGAATATTTGTGCGTCGTCGCAAACAGCGGTGATTTGTACAAGTCTTTTCTGTAAAAAATACGAAGTCCCAGACTTGAATAAAAAGCACGCTGATGCATTTATTGCAGCTTGAGAACAGCGGCACTCAGCACTTGTGGCTGTCATTCATTTTGAAACAGAAACAAAAGCGAAGAGCTTCTACGCCTCTAGAAGCTCTTCAGTTCTCATCATCCGCAGCGTCCTCGTTGTAGGCGCCGTCATCCACGGCCTTGCAGAAAATGTCAACTTTCTTGTGTTCTTCAGAATGCTTGCCATCCTGATGTTTACAGTACCACTGGCGTCCGTTGACCTGTGACGAGGAGGGAGAGAGGTAGTGTATTTTTACATGAGCTGACTAATTTGCAATGCATAAATCAGGCGAAGTGCAGGTCTGTGGCCGAGGCAAAAACAGACTGTCACGCAGGGAAAAGAAGCAGTGCTTTGATCTTTCTGCGCCACAACGTTTCGAGGACGCACCCGCACTCCGCTAACACCTTGGATTTCGAAATCCCTAAGGTATGACTGATAGCAGTTGCGCCATCATTTATCATACTCTTGAACGTGTCGGAGGCAGCATCATTTCCGGATTTCTTGGCGGCCCAGCTGTCTTTGCTCTTTTTCCAGTGGTCGTTTTTGCCACCACCACCTTTACCTTTTCCTTTCCCTTTTCCTTTCTTCTTCCCGCCTTTGTCCTTCCTGGCATCCTCATCACCGTCGGATTTCTGCCACGACCTGCTTCCTTTCCACGGCTTCTTGTCTTTCTCGGCTTTCTTGCTGAAGCCAATCATGACTCTGTTCTGCGACGCCCAGAAGACCACGTCATCTGGAGATGGCACTGCTCCGGCGTCTTTCAGCTGGATGCAGTGCATGGCGAGCCTCTTGACCAAACCGGCTTTGTCGAAATCGGAGATCAGCTTGTCCATCGACGCGGTCGCGGTGAATCGCGCTTCGATGTCGATGAGCTGCGATAACAATTCTTCTTTCTTGAGCAGGTCACTGCACGCTAGCACTGCTGAAGTAATCTTTTTCGACTCACACGATTCGGCAATTGTCGTCGCTTGTTTCAATTCTAATTCAAATTCTTTCCCGCGATGCAGCCGCAGGATGTGGAGCATCTCTTCGCAGGTTTTGGAGATTTTCGACCATTTTTCTGTCGACATGCACGCTATGCCACAGGAGAAAAGGGCTAAATGTCAGCAGTGGCAGGGGTATTACAGATTCGGTATGATGTAAATTTCCTGCATGACAAACTGCATTGTAGTGGAAGACAGAAAACTTGAATGCAAACGTCGCTGCTATCAGCTAGCAATTTTTTGTGGCATAGCCATAAAGGTACAATTTACGCGGAGCTCGGGTCCACGCCACGCCGTCGTCCCGTGCATTGTTTTGGCGATGAGGATCATGGCGGTGCACAGGCTCGCGTCTGCATAGGTGGGCTTCGCCATTAACTTTACCGCTTGTGTTATTTCTTGTTCGGAAGAAATACTGCGGGGATGATACCCATTGAGTGCTAACGTCACTGCGGCGTCGCCGAGCTGCGTCTTCCTGATCGGGTCTGCAGCTGCTGCTATGTAGGCGATGGTGGACGGGTGACCGCAGAAGTGTGATTTTTGGCTGGCCAGCAACTCGTCGTTGGAGTAATGCACCACAAACATAACGCTGACGCCCGTGAGCGCGTCGACTATGCGCCTCAAGATCCTCCAGAGTAAGGGACTTAGCTGGACTGTCGTTGAATCAATCGGCGCTCCGCTTGCTCTCCAGTGGAGAGCAAAAGCTGACGACGCCATCCAACCTTCACTGTCTTCGAACTGATTGCGGTCCCACGACGTCGTGTTTTCCGGGTCTTCTATGAGGGGGCATCCCTCTTCGTCGAGGGGGACTACCCCGAGCCTGCGAATGCAGCGTCCATATGCATTTTCCACACTGGGTTCCGGCTGCATCGGTAACAGGTGGGTCATGCCACCAAGTTGATGGCTGAAGGGGTCGAACGGGGAGGGCTGGTGGGACTGGAATGCTGGGTGCGTGTAGGGCATGAAGTGCGGGCTCACAAACGGGGCGGAGTACGGACTTGGACGCGCGACTTGCGGCGGGGCTCTGGTTTTCCCATAGTCGTGCTGCTGCTCAAACATCCTCTGCTTTCCTTGCCCTTTCTTTGACGCGTACGCACCGGCATCCGGGTACAACGTGTCGCCCTGCCACCGCTTCGGTTCACTTCCCTTCTCTTCTGACTTGCTACTGACACTGCCAGCCTGGCAACGCTTTTTTCCTTTTCCAAGTTTGCCTTTGAGCTTGCTTAACGCGCTGGTCGGCGCGACTTGCTGCCCGTACGCCGAGCTGCTGCTGCTTCTGCTGGCAAGCGACGTTAACGGCGATGACGACGGAGGACTGCTACCACACGTTGTCGACACAGACTTAGACCGCTTAGCGGCGTCGGCGAAGAGCATGTGCTGCTCGTCGACTAGTCTTCTATCCACATCCTTGAAATCCGTCATCGCAGCATCAAACATTTCTTCTTCAGCCAGGGAGTCGTAGAAGTCCATCTCGTGGTCGGAGGCCTCAAAGTGAACCTCTTCGCTCGCTAACACGCCAGCAGCAAGCTCTGCTTGAATTCTCGTCGCTTCTGCAGCATCAGGGGCTTCGTCTGTCTCCTCATGCTTATCCCGCACGTCATCTGCTATCTGCTGGATCGCGGATGTCGTCAGCACGGGGCCGCTCCGCGGCTGCGAACTGAGTTTCACTCTCGAGAAGAAGGACAATTTGGTGTCAGCGGCGTGGTCGTGGTCCAGCGCGTAGCACAAGATGTCGGCGTGCAACGCAAAATTGTTCGAGGTGGCGAAGCATTTCATATAATCTTGCTCCGTCCTCGAGGCGCGGCTGAGGGCAAAGCATTTGCTCTGGTTCATGACCTCGCGTAGCACTGTGTGACATTCTCGGGCGTCCGCATCGTTGAGAGCATGCAACGGGCGGAAAGTAACCGGGTCGATCCTGGAGGACGCCGGGAGTTCTTGGCTGTGCATCACTAACACGTTGTGCATCTGTCTGCCGCGGGGGAGACAGTCTTGCATCCTCGAATTCAAATCCCTGCTGCGCGCCAGCGAGTTGCTGAGGATGTCGATCACGGAGTCCTGCAAATTGTCGCTGAACCAACGGGCGGGATCTGTAGACCCACCCACAGTTGGGAATTCCGCAAAATTCCGGTCTGCATTGCTGCCAGTCCGCTTGAAGAATTGGGCTCCGTAGTACAACAAGTGCATGCCTGCATCTATGGCAGAGTGATGCAGGGTCGGTAGTTCCGCGAAGGGTTGGGGCATCCCGGTCTCGGAGTTGAGCGAGCGGCAGAATGCGCGGGTCCACTTCGGGCCCTGCATCCTGAAGACGATGTCTGTCAGCTCTTGCGGCAACATTTTACTGAAGTAGATTTGTTCAAACGCCAATTGAAAATCGTATAAGAGGAATTGCAAGGGCTCCGGCAGGATCTGTGCAATTGCGTTCAACGCATACCAATCCGCCGCGGACAGGTGCAGCCAGATTCTCCGCAACCACAGCCCGCTGACAATGTAGGCTTTCAACACTTCGTCGACCGGGTAGTCGATGCCGTTGAGGTTGTATGTCTTGACCCAAAGTTTATCAAGGTCTGCAATGTCGAAAGCGTCAACTTTCTGGACTTTCTTCTGGTACACCGGGTCCATCTGGGAGCTGAGCTTCAAGGTCTGCTTGGAGACGGGTTTTTTGAAGTGCTTTGCCGTGTATTCCTGGATGTCGAAAAATTTTCCGCACAAAACCTCCGCCGCGAAGAAGATCGGACTCGACAGGGCGAGGTGGTGCAATCTTTGCGAATTCCGCCGCTTTTTTGCGCTTGCCGGTCGTTCTGGGCAAGTGGGAAGAGGAAGAACAGGGACTAGTCTTGTCAAGACGCCGATGCTCTCTTCTGCTACGCGCATGCCGCGGTCGTGTTCGACCAAACCGATGACTCTCCAGAAAATCGCGAGCGCTTGCTTCATTGACAGGTCCGCGCTATGCGGTAGATTGGCCTCGAACAGCCTCTTCGAGTCACAATCACGCTCCACCAGCCTGGCATGCACTGTGCGCCCCATGGACGTCATTCTGAACGCCACTTCCACCTGCCGCTGCAACAACGGCGCAACTTCATCCGGGAACAGCGACGGGAGAGCATCTTGCCTGAGGGGCGATGAGTTCGCTTCTGCCAGCTCGAAAAAGTCCAACGTCAGCTTCTGCGCGTGCTTGTCTGTGATGCACAATTTCAATTCAAGCTCTTCTCGTCGAGCTAGCTCTTCCGGGTCGACTGGCACCAAATTCAGCGAGCTCACGGGCTTGATGTTCAGGGCTGACATGTCCTCCATCAACACATCTTCATCTTCTGCTTGCACTACTGGCGGCGCACCCACAGCGTACTCACGCGTCTCAGCTCTGTCGAAGGAGACGGACTTTTTGTGTTTCTTCGCTGGCGGTCCTGCTGGTGGTCCCATCGGGCGAACAGTGCCTAGGTCGAAGAGCTTCACGCCTCGTGAGTTCCTCTTGTCCGTGGTGGTCTGGATCGAGGTTGCCTTGGGCGTCGTCGGGTCGAGCGGTTCTTCAGCTTCGCACGACAGTACTGACGCTGGGACTGGTGCGGTGGAGCCGTCTCCGGTCAGCAGCCAGTAGTGTAGTGTCGAGTAGGTGCATGTCAATAAACCGATCGTCACTACCGCTGCCAGGTAGTTCTACTTTTGTCGCCACTTGCCGCTGTCTCGACGACGGCTGACTCAGAAATTGCGACGCGGACATCAAGGGTCTCGAGAGGTCATCTTGGGACGCGGTCAGCGGGAAGGTGTCATCCTGCTGTGACAGCAGCGGGGTGCTAGAACTGCCACTCGCGTAGCTTGTGAAAGGGGTGAGATCGATCTCTGAGTCCTGCGTACTTGGTGGCAGCGGCTGTGATGCAGGAGGCTTTTCTTGGGGCGGGCTTGGTGGTGGCGTACTAGATGGTGGCTGTGGCGGGGACGAGGACACTCCACCTTCATCATCTGAGTCAACTAGCGATGGCCGCACAGGGGACTGTGATTTTACCTGAGGACGATGTCGCAAGTGAAAATGGAATTTGTAATGCGGGAAACTAATTCGCAATGCTTCTCGTAGGGGAAGCTAATTTGTAATGCAGGAAACTTTGTTTGTAATGCAGGAAACTGGTCGTCTTCATCAAAAGGAAACAGAGGCACCTTCGTCGATGCCCGCGCGCTAGACGAGCTTTTGGCTCGAGTAGCGGGGCTTTTCGACTTCGCCTTCGGTGTGGCATTTTTACCAGTCGCCATCTTGATATCTTCTCTGGGCAGCATACAGCTGCACAGCTTCAAGAGTGGCGCACGAGGTGGCGAGCGTCTCTGGGCAGCTTATAGCTGGACAGCTTCAAAAGTGGCGTAGGAGGTGATGAGCGTCACTGGGCAGCTTATTAGCTGGACAGCTTCAAAAGTGGTCATCTCCAGCAACCGCATTATTGAAAATCATCATCAGCGTCTTTGGCTGGTCAGAAAAAACAAGAAAGCAGCTCACCCTAGAAGAGTTTTTTGTGAGAAAGGATCCCTCTATGTGCTCGCAAAAGATGTCTCTCATGCACCCGCTCACACCTCTGGTTTCTCTGCCTCAATCTCTCACGCTGTGTTGCGCTCGTCGCTCTATAAGTCTGCATTTGTGATACCTCATCTGTGACGCAGGTGTCAATGAGTCTACAATTGTGATGCGTCGTTTTCTAATGATCTTTGCTGCCGAACTCATAGCACAGGAGGAAAGCAGGAGGTGACAGCTCCGCGAGCTGCGATTGAGTCGCGCCAATTCTCGTTAGTAGTTTTCGACTCTGCTGGTGCATTTTGTGATATAGTGTTTTCGTCTGAAACGTAGCACACTAGACATCAGATGTTCATTTTTCAATAGTGGAATGCACCACTTTCAGTCCTCATGATGATGATCTACACGCAAGAACTCAGCAGCTGCTCCCGCCGCTTCGCTGCGGTTCTGCTGTGCCATGAGCCTCAACTTCCGTAGATTGGCCATACAGCCACGGGCGCATCCTGGAGCTTTTTGGTACCAGAAAACTTTTGGGATGCACAAGAACAGCTTTTTCATAATAAGTTCATCAAATTTTTCAAATTTGTCACGCATGGCGCAAAAAGCATAAATTTATTACGACACAACTCGGCCATTTGCCAGAGGGCGTAATTTGTCATCCCCGCAAACGCTCCACTGGTTGAAATCCAAGTCGTCGACTGGGGGCTGAGGAGGTACGTGTAGACTACCATCGCAGCTACGATGCGGACCTGGGTGTAGTGAAGATGGGGCAAATTTGTCATGCGTGTCAGGTAGAGTGATCCACGAACAAGAAAAGCGCGCTGCGCGGGGTGGGTCAGTCTTCGCTAGAGGATGCCTTGCGGCCACTAGAACTGGCAGTGACCTGATGCTGTCAGCTCCCCAGCAAGGGTGTACGGCCCTGCCGGTTCATCACTGGCTCAGTAGCGGTATGCTGCACTGTTCTTGACAGGTGAGCTAGGACTGACGATCGAGGGCGTCCCCTCGTACCACCACCGCTTGTTGTCAACTAGGAAAAGCCTACACCCGGGTCGCCAGAATATGCTTGCTAAACACTGAGTTCGGGCAAAAAAGAAAAAATGGATAATAAAAGGAGGCCAGGTGTTTGCACCTGGCTCGTCAGGTAGAAGAACGCTAATCCACAGTAGTGCGACTTGTTCCGCTTGGCGAAGTCCAGGCCAGCCGCGAGGAGAGAGGAGAGACTCATCATGATTCTTTATTCTCTAAAAATGAAACAAGCAAGTCTAGGCAAGGATTATTATATTTCTTCGGGAGGTAGGGCGGCGGAGCGATCTGGTCCTTGGAGATACCAAGGCGCTTGATGTTGCTAATCCAGATACCGCGCTCGCGGTTCAGGATTTTATCGAAATCCAGGGGCTGCCCGCTCAGTCCCGTAGTTTTAGCGTCTAACTCGTGCTTTGCTGCGAGAATCTTCTCTCGCGTCTCAGAGTCGCGCGTCGTCTCAATTGCTTTCGCTAGATTCAAAAGCTGTAGCTCTTTACGCTTAAGCGAGATGAGGCAATGTCTGTCATGTTCGATCACCATTTCGCAGTCACTCAGGCGATAAACTACGGAGGCTAAGGTCTTATCAAGCGCGTCTTTGTCGTATTTCGCAGGTGGATCTACAAACAGCGCGAAGTCCTTGCTGTCCTTCGCGAGTTTCTTCTTGCTTGGCTCTGTCATGATGCTACTTATCAGACTGAGTCACTTATCACAAAAGGCCGCTGTGAGAGTAGAGATAAAATCAAGCACGGGATAGTGAAGCACTCAAGTGCTACGAGGCAAAGTATAGCAAGCATACTGATCCCAAGCATGGTTTTCCACATCCAGCGTGGGGCTTCACTTGTCCCGCTGGCTCGAGGGGAACGCGTATTACGTCACGCTGGTGACAACGCATGGGGCTGCAGGTCACATAGCTCAGCAGTGGGCCTAGCCGAAGCCGGGGGCACTGCTGGGCAAGTTCACCACAGCATACCTGGGTGCTCGATGTGATGGAACATGGAGAGAGTGGGTGCGGAAAATGCAAGTACATCACATAAACATCACCAAGTAGAACAAAAAACTCTACCTATACCTGTGACACAACGTGCGCGCGGTGTTCGGTGGTCTCGGTTCAGAGCATCGTCAGCACGCAAATGCATGCGCGTTTCCATAAAGCTCGGTCGAGGGCTGCGTCATCGCATTTATCATCCATGGCACTCTTCAGGAACTCTGGACGGACTGCTGAAGGGGGAACTAGTGTGGGTGAGAAACTCCCACAATCTTGCCAGTGCAGTAGGACTTCATAATCGAAAACGGAACTTCAACAGAAACTAGGAACTTTCAACTGCGCTGGCTTGTACCAAGCCCAAACAAAACATACAAACAAGGTCGGATATGTGTGTTTGCCTTTCCTTCGTTGCCCATAATTCTGGTGCTTGGCATAAACAAAGAAAAGGCACAAAGGAAAATCCGACCCGTACAACTTTATTTTTACCACGACAAGAAGAAAAGCGCGAAGGAAAAAAGTCCAGTACGACAATACGACTTATTTCACGATGCTACGCACGATATCACGACCTTCTTATTCTTGTGGACAAAAAAGATGAAAACAAAAACAGACGACCATCTCTCATCTTGTTCGCTCATCTTTCGATTGAAAAACAAAAACAAAAACAAGTCACCTGAACGCAGTACCCGCTTTCCCCGCACTTTGCGCAAAGACGAGACCAGCAGACGGAGCTCCAACTCGCTCAAAGCTGGACTCTCGGCCGACACCTCCAGAGAACTGAGATGACCTCCCGGAACGATCCTGCAGGCAACACGGAAGTGCCACCTACTGACCATCTTCAGGTCTACGATGCACCGGCTGGAAAGAATGCGCTCCGAGGAGCACTGCACTCCATCCTTCCAGACCTCGATCAGGCCCTCATCGAGCATCTTTCCGAGCTCCTTGATGAACGCGTCGGTAAGCTGCCGCCCTGCCCCTGTTTCTTGATGCGTGCACAAATTCAAGTGGTGGCAGTGATATCTAGGCGGTTGACTTAGAGCTTTCAGAAATTAGTTCCCAGAGCAGTTCCTAAGTCTTCGGCTTTCAAAAATTTTGAAGCAGGTGCGTAGGATCTGCGTTTCGACCGATAGTCCCGGTCTGGCGACACGCCCTACGCAAGCGACTTACAGAAATTAGTTCCCAGGATTTCCGTGTTTTTTCTACATCGCCTCATTTGGACACGCGGATCGAACTTTCACGAGCAAAGCGCCAAAGTTCGGCACTTTGCGTGTGAAAGTTCTCTGGCAGCTCACATCCGCGAAGTTCTCGGATGTGAGCTGACATCCGAGGAGTTGTTGTATGTGGGATCCTGGGAACTAATTTCTGTAAGTAGGTTGCGTAGGATCTGCGTTTCGGACGGTAATCCCGACCTGACTGCAAATCCTACGCAACGGACTTACAGAAATTAGTTCCCAGGATTTCCGCTTTTTTTCTACAATCGCCTCGCTTGGACACGTGGAGCGAACTTTCACGAGCAGGGGGCCAAAGTTCGGCACTTTGCGCGCGAAAGTTCTCTGACAGCTCACATCCGCGAAGTTCTCGGATTTTGCGCGAGGTCTTCAGACCTACTGCCGGCCAGAGCACAAGTCCGACGTGGGGGAACGCATTTCCGAAAGGCTCAAGTGTGGCAGCTGCTAGGCGACCCCTTATATTGAAGGCGCGTTGCTTTCAACGACCTGGCGCTGAACACGAATTACTTGCAACATACTAGCACAGCAAACTAACAAAATACTTTCTATGCCAAGGCATTGTAAGTAATTCATTTCCAATAGCAGGGCACTTCAAAGCAATTCGCTTTCAACGAGCAAGAGCGTAAGGCCGACTCCTGCCAGCCCGCAAAAATTCAAGTGGTGGCAGTGATATCTAGGCAGTTGACGATATCACTCTCGTCAGCATGGCCTAAAGTCAGCGTTTAGGCGGGTGACTGCGTCTAGCGCCTGCAAGCCGGCCAACGTCGGATCCTGATCCTCGACGTCTTCATCATCCCCATCCTCGTTGTCAGTATCAAACGGAGTGGCGCGTCGTCTGTCCTCGTTGGCCGCGCTGCGGACAAGACTTCGTCCACGAGGTTGTTCTTGATGTTGCGGTATGCGAGCGCTATCTTTAGGATCCGCAGCAGAAGCGGGAGGCGCAGATCCTGCGTCAGTTTCGTGGCCAGAAGGCCAAGAAAAGGACAAGCCCGCTGCAGCAAGTCCGTCAGCAAGTCCGCCGAGAAGACTCGGTTGCGAAGCCGGGTGTGATGTCACGCCCAAGTTGGGGCCACTTGGATTTCCGCCACCCCCGTTGGCGCCACTTGGAGCTCCCACGATCTTCGCCCGGTCTTGCGGTGGACGCTGAACGCGCCCGCCATCTTCATGAACAGGCTGCATCTGCATCTGCGCTGCCTCTTGTTGATGTGTCGCCTGCTCTGCAACCTCTCCGAACACTACGGACAAGATAAAGAAAGAACGCGCCACGACTCTCATCTTCTTCACGTTCTTGGCTCCACTCAGTTTTCCGGAAAAAAGCCAGCAGGTAGTTGTACTTACCTTGATGTACCAAAAGCAAGAACGGAGCTGCGATGTCCCAATGTTTTTGATGTCGCTGGTGTAGTCGTGGCCATCGTCGCGCGTAAAACTTTAAAACACTTCATCAACTAGATCAGAATCAATCCGCATACTCACACTCTTCGCGTACTTGTTGTTCGACAAAACGATCTTTCTTCGCAGGGGTTTTCTTTCATGGACGACTGGAATGCGAAAAAGTTGAAAATATTTGTTTCTTATTCTTACTCTGCCCGCACTTGAAAATAAAGTTGAAATGATGGGAACCAGCAAAGCAAAAATAACACCACAAAGCTAAAAAGGCACAAAAGGACAAGGTCCTGCTGTTCATTATTCATACAAACGAAAAAAATGACGAAACAGAATCACAACGCGCACCGACAAGACATTAAATTCGCAGGTCTCAGCCCAGGACATCATTCATTCGCTCTTTTCGTTTTTGAGTAATATCCTGTAACAAAAAAATAGCTACAGGCGTAGAAGTTCTTCAGGCGGGCGGGTAGTGCTTGATGAATTGTTCTGATTTTTGTGCAGCTGCGAAAGAGATCTAATAAAGCGATTTCTGGTATAATAATTAAGAGACATACACACTTATGCGATAATTGTGATGCTTTAGCTATTTGGTTCTGAAAAAGAGTGTCGAAAGAGTGAAATTGGATCTTTGCCAACGTAGTTCATCCAGATTTGGATTGTCTTGAAACCGCCGCGCGTGCACAAATTCAAGTGGTGGCAGTGATATCTAGGCGGTTGACGATATAGACTTCCTTATCAGATTTTATTTCTTTCTGTTCTATTGTGGACGAACGCCGCTGGTACAGATTGCGATGCCCGTGGTTTTGCTGCTATTCCTGCGAACTGTACCGAAGCAGCGGGGCGAGGCAGAACACACCCCAGCACCTTGCTGCCCTGGACTAAGTAGCCGTGGGCGCAAGGCCGTGGCCATAGGGCGCTGCCTCTCTGGCTGTGCACGCAGAAGCCCCACTCTGCCAAAGAACCCCCTCGCCCGATGCTGCGCAGGCATTCTGAGAGCAGAATCGAAAGGCACCACGGCCAGAGCATGTACTCCGAAAACAACGGCCACTCCCGGTGCTGCCTAGCCAGGGAAGGCGGCCATGGCTAGGCAGCTCAGGAAGGAAGCCTCCGCCAGGAGGCTTGCACCACGGACAACTCGCGCCGACGCACGAAAGCGACCCAAAAAACCAGGCGAATCAGCATGGTATGGGCAGTGTTTTCCGGAGGATACAGTCGCAGCGAATGGCGCAGCCCAGCAAGCGTTTTCGAAAAGGAAGAATCGCACGAAAATGCGCGCAGCCACAAGTTTTTTTGGAAAAATTCAAGTGGTGGCAGTGATATCTAGGCGGTTGACGATATCACTCTCGTCAGCATGGTTACTGGCGGCACGACGGGCCACAGACGACGCCCTGAGAACCCACGAAGATCCTGAAAAGATCACCCCCGACACCCCAGGGGGAGGGGTCGGAAAGATTCGGAGCGTCCGCCCCTCTGTAGCTTCCAGGGACAGCCTGCCGACGAAAGGGAAGCATAGACCGCTCGTGTAACGCGCGTTACACGAAGGTATGGTAGATGTGAGAAAGGGCCAGACGCCCCGCGGGCGTTGCCACAGGCGCTAGCTTGCTGGGAGTGACGAATAACCACGCCCAACAAAGGCGAGCGAGTGGTCGCGCGGTTGTAAAAGCCCTGGCGCGACGCGGAACAATCTGGGGCCCGGCAATGGACGGAATTGCCCCCGTCCGCAGGGTCCATCTCGCCTCCATGGGCCAGATATACCTGAGCCCGAGGACAAGGCCAGGTCGGAAATGGTCCAGCAAAAGACGGCGCACTAGCCCCAAAGCGAGTTTTCTTTTTGATTCAAAAACGAAGCCGCTGAATTTGTTGAATCAAAGAAACAGCCTGCGTTTCAAAGGTAGAAGGGCCACTTCTTGAACCCCGAACAAAGGATCCGACCAATGTTCAAACAATGTTCAAAGTCGCCAATCACGGCGGTATGGCGAAAGCTTCAGAGGCCAAAAAAAAGTTCCTAAAAAGTTTCGCTCAAGTTCCGTGCACAAATTCAAGTGGTGGCAGTGATATCTAGGCAGTTGACGATATCCTTCTCGTCAGCATGGCCTGCTTTTTTCACTGTGCTCCAACTTCTAAGTATGCAGTGTGTCAACTCGACCTCGCCGTCTTCTCTTTGTCACAACATCTGAAGTAGATAAAAATGTGCGAAACCTTTGCACTGAGCATCAACAACAATCATTCGTGTTCCATGTGTTCTTGACCCGGCGGTCTCTTTTTTCAGGATATAATTCGTCGGCGGTTGTAGCTTAGTCGAACTTCCTTCAACATCGACCGGTAGGATTTTTTCTGCGATCTTCCATCAGTCACTGTATCTCACTCCAGAACATCTTTTAAACCTAAATCTAGCTTGTTCCAGCTTCCTGCAGAAACAATCGGCGACGCTCCTCCGGACGATGTCCCACCCCTTTCAAACTTTTCAAGAGCTGCGCCGTGCACTGCGGCGTTACGTGCAGGGCAGCTTGTGAGGGCTGCTTCTTGTTTATTCCGGCAGCAGCAGCAGCAGCGGATGGGGAAACGGAACAATGAAGTTTAGCCCAGATCCTGGACCAGGGTTTTCTCCCGATGGAAACTCCTCTAGTCGTGTGACCATCTCGCCCGGCGTGAGTTGCAGCTTCTTCATCATGATCAGGGGCCACGACTCGTACCGCAGTAAGTTCATGCCTAAATAAAGGTGCTAGCGAAGTAGGTTCCCTAATTTCAGCGCACGAAGCAGGGAAATAAGTAGAACCTGTCGCCGGCCCAGATTGATGGTGCGCAGCTGTAGAAGCGGATGCGGAAGACGTCGGTGCAGCTGTTTCGTGGTTCATCCCAGCACGACAGATACACCGCTCCACCACGACGGGCTGTTCTGTTTCGACTTTGCCCGTGTAGATATTCACTCTCAGACTCAATAGCCAAGCGAGCTTTGCGGGGTCCTCCTCGAGGGTGGGAACGTTCAGGGCTACTTGTTGCCCATGATTCGTGAACCACGTTCTTTCGTGATCATGTTGATGTTGTTCTAGTAGTCCCGCCTCGGATTCCTCCACCTCCTCAAACATCACATAGCCTTCATCAACTTCGTCGGTCTCACCATCTTTTAGTTGCCGTGCAAGATCATGATCATGCTGCAATTGTTCAGATAAAAAACCTCTTGTCGCAGCATGAGCTTGATTATCTCTCGACGAGGCTGCAGTGCTTGCACTGCGCTGTCGTGCGAGATGAACGGGCTCTCCGGCAGTTCCGTAAGTACTTCTGCCGGAACTGCGACGACTGGAATCACTAAATTCGAAGGCACGACTGCTTAGTACCTCATCCGCCTCTGTGTCGATGTACGGCGGGCCGAGGTCGTGTACTATTTCGTCTGTCTCTTCTAGTGAAGATGAACTGGGGGCCGTCGCGCTGGTCGCCTTTTCTTGCCTACCACTTTTCAGTCCGGCGAACACGCTTATTCGTGGGAAGAATCGGCTTGTCGCAGCAACGGCAAAGCCTCCCAAGTAGGAATCAGAGCTTCTGGAATGAGCAGCTTGCAGAGCTGCTGCTGAAGTAGACGGCGCTAGTGGACGAGGTGCCTCAGCATGTTGTACCGTTTCTTTCTTCGATCCAGACCAGGGCCAGACAGACAGCCCCGCGGTACAGTCCCTTGATGTTCCTGCTCGTAGCCCCTCAGGAGCTGCACCTTCCTCGTGCTCGCCCCTAGTTGTACCAGCGCACTCGTCGTCCCAATCGCTGTTCTCTACAACTCCTGTCTGCTCTGCAAGCAATTCCGATGAGGAGCAAACCGCTTCGCACCCGACAGCGTAGCACCCCGCACGACACTTCGCGCAGGTTATCCCAACTGGCTCCCCCTGCGTGGCAGCAAACATTTTGTCTGTGTACTCCTCTCCATGCTGTTGCTTCAACACCTCGCGGCGCTGCTCATTTACGCAGCTGGAGCAAAACACGTGGCCGCAGGGAAGCGCTTGGAGGTTAACTCTGACTAGAGGCTGATCCTTGTTTCTCAATCTTGTAGAAGATGAACTCGTCGAGGAAGATGAACTTCTACAACTCGTCGTGTAGTTTATCTTAGAAGGGCAAGCCACAGGCTTGGCACCGAGTCCCACAGCGGTCTCGCCGCAAATGTCGCAACTGAAGCAGGAAATGAATGACGAAGCAGAAGGTGGGGCCCAACTTCTAGAAGTACTACTCGACGAGTTGTGCTCGTACTTGTCCGTAGTGCAGCTGTAGTACCTCGTTGCGCTCGTCCCAGGAGCACCTGCAGCGTTCGTCGTGTTACACGGGATCATCTTCTCATCGAAACAGATGCGGTTTGGCTTTTCGAAGTTGTCGGTCGTGTCATGGTGCAAGTTTCTTCTCCTGTCGTCCTGCGGCTCCACCCGCCCGCTGAGTTGTCCACCCGGTTGCGTCGCTTCTTGGCTGCTCCCAGCGGCAGACAGCTGACTACACTGGCTCTGGCACAGCTGGCCCAAGCTCTGCTGGCCTTGTGCGTGATGTGGTTCTTCGTCTCCCGGAAGACAAGTAGCACTTCTTTCGGCGGCTGTCGCCGTTCCACAGCATGGTGATGGCACTAAAGAGCGGCGTTGAACTACTAAATCCGCGTCGGACGAAGATAGCGATTGGTCTGGCCGCTCAGCCCGGTGCGTCTTTTTATTCTTTTTCTGGCGCAGAACCGATTCTGCACTCCGTTTGTTTAGCTGCATGACAAGGAGCATCGCTTTGGTGCTCGTTTCCTCAGAAAGCAAATGCCCGACGATCTTGCCTTTACAAGGGGCTACAGAGGACTGGGCGGATTTCCTGGCGTTCCTTCCCTGAGCATGTTCATGATCTTGACCGCGATCCTCACCTCTCGCCAGGAGACTGTGACGAATTATACTGTGCGCGCGCGGCTGCAAGCCTCCGTGCGACGAAGCTGGTGGTCCATTTGCCGATGTTGAGGGAGCAGCTCCCCGACAAACCCCACGAGGTGCTCGCGTTTGTTGGGCCGCCGCGGGCCATGAGTTCAGTTTGAATTGCCCGGATTGAATTCGCGCTTCAATCTCTTTGATAAGGCATTCTGCGTTCGCAGCCGTCCGGTGGGCAATCCGCGGATTCCAGCTTCCCCCGTGCCACTGCGCTTGCGCCATCAGGGAGGCGAAGACCACCCAATCTTTCGCCAGGAACTTGAGTAATTGCCAGTCTTTCTCCAAAATTCTCTCGTCCTGGGCCCGCTTTGCCGCCAACATATCGAACGTCGCCTGGGCACCCCAAATGCACCCGGTGACGCAGCCGAGGGTCAAAGTCATGTTGTGCAGCAACAAAGATGGCCCGTACAGCATCGCCACCGCACTAGCGATCGCCCCGAGGGAAGCGACCAGCGCGGGCGCGCCGTAAAAGAAACCGGCGTGGCTGAGTCGATGCTTGGCGTGCTGGAAGGTCGCGTGCGTGATGGCTTTCAACTGCCTCTTCGGGTCTTGAATCAACAGGGGCTCGAGGGTTGTAGTTGCGTCAACATTTGTAGTTCCATTTTCGTTTTGTTCCGCCAGCGCAAACACCACGCGGCCGCGCACAAGGAAAACATCGAACAGGAAAGTCGCGACAATAGGCGAACAAGGGGTAGAACTACAATTCTTCGTCGCATCTTGGATTACACCCGGTCCTCGTGCGGGCGGGGCCGTTGTACTATGGGCTTTTCTGGTCGGAAGCAGAAGCTTTTTTTCCACGAAACTCGCAGGAATCGCGAGGTCGATAGACTCCGTGATGAAAAGACGAGATCCTTCTACTTCTCCATCATCACGACGGCCACCTTTTGGTTGTGGTTCCCACTCTTGTCGTGGACAATTTTCCCCCGCACGTTTCTCCTCGTGGTAGGACAAAAAGTTCCCGGTCACTACGACTTTTCGCTCACCGACAGACGAGGAGGGCCTCTCGGCGGTGTTGTACGAGGGCTTCATTTCTTGTCCACGTCCTTGTTGAGGCCATGACCTCCACGCGGCTCCAGCACAACGTGTTGCTGAGGTAGCTGGTGCCTCACACCGACGACCGCAGTCGTTCTTACCGTGGTCCTGTTCTGTGCGCCCCCGCTTTTTCCCGAGGACATCACGAAGTAGGTCCGCATCCAAAGCGCTGCCCGCGCAAGAAGAAGTCGGTGATGACCATGACGCCAGCGTGCGCTTGCTGGCTTCGAACAGGCCGGAGAAACAGGAAGATGGGGCAGATGCAGCTTCTCCTGTTTCATCTCTTGCTGCACAACTTTGTGGTCGCCCACAGCCTCCTGGCGCGGACCTTTCATGATTCAAAAGGCTGCATGAAGTTGGAGCTCCTGTTTGCGCAAAAATGCGGCCACAACGAGGAGGATCTCCTTCCGGTGGTGCTGCTGTCCCAATTTTTCGACCGTGGCCGCTGCACCTGGCACTGGGTTCTTCACCAACCTGCGGGCTACCTCTTCGTTCGACATCCCTTTTTACGCTGATCTGAAACTGCAGCCCGTCCACTTGCAGGACTTTTCCATAGTTTGGCCGCATGAGAAATACTGGCAGTCCTCTGGGTCGAGCTCCCTCTGGTGCCGGCGCTGCATTTGTGGCTTCTTCCACCGACGAGCTGCCTCTGCTAGTACTAGATGAGCTTGTTGAAAAACTGGAACTGGAACTGGAGGCCGCACTCGTCCGATCGGGCGTATTACTAGATGCAACCCGTGATGTAGTACTCGGCAGTACACGATCAGCACTTCTATCCTCGTATTGCTCACCGTTCTGGGCCCTCGCTGCGGTCGCACCAGCAGGAGAAGCGTGCTCCTGCCACGCTTTCCTTCGATGAAGTGCCATCATCCTCGTCCGGGAAATAGCATCTTCTCGAGTTTCTGCTAGCTGCCTCGCAGCCAGGCTGGCCAGAGATGTCTCGGGGAGCAGCAGAAGACTCGGTCTGTTAGGATCGTCGTGGTCCTCGAGTGGAGCTCTAGTTTTTTCATCTCGCTTGGCTCGTTGCCTCTGATGATCGTGGTCCTCTTCCTCTACCGCCTCGTCCCGTCCACCTGCTGCATTATATTCTTGAAAAAGCCCCCCATCTCTTCGAAGTAGAGGCGGGCTTGCCTGTAGCTGCTGCGCAGAGTCTTGTTCACTGGAACAACGATTTTTCTGCCGTTCTTGCGAGGACGTGTTTCTGTCCGCTGGGACCAGGTGCAAGGAAAAATGGCTCAAAATCGCGGCCTTTATTTCAGCCGCAGTTTTTGCCATCTGATGATCTCCGTTAGGCTGATCACCTTTATTGTCATTCCCTGCGAAATTCTTCGTACAACTTTTGGTACGTAGGAGAGGGTGGTAGGTCGCGGTTGCGAGGAAGGTAATACCACATAAATCATGCTGGTGCGCGAAAATGAAAAAGAGAAAGACGACTAGAGTAATGAAATGAGAGCGGGAAGTACTTCTATCTCCGGAAGAAACATGAAACCGTGCGGCTCTTTTAGTGCTAGTAGGGGAGGTAGATGAACTACTGGTAGCGCTGACCACTGCAGAAGTGGCCGCGGCCGCGCAAGAGCGATCTACTCGGTGCAGAAACCCCCGCATGATGATGAAAAAAGAAACCAAAAGCCACGAGGTTGCGGCGTCCTGCGGTTCGTGAGGGGGGGTAAAGCTTCTATTTAAAATCATGTGTTTAATATTTTCTACTGAGTCTGAAGGTGAAAACGTCGAAGCTGGCTTAGGATCGGAGTCGTGTCAGGTATTAAAAGGAGATCTTCAACATGTCGACGACGACTTTAGTCTACACGTGAACGGAGATAAAGCTAGATCTTCATCTTTACGGACGGTCGGGTGGCCTCCACAACGCAGCCGCCACGGCAACTACATTCTGCATCTTGTTCTCAGTCAAGTTTTACAACTCTTCTACACGACTGCAGCTTCGTTAGGAGAATGAAAAATCCTTGTTCCTTAGCGTGAGCCCAACTCCATTGCGACAACGATGGTGAACTGAGGGACGAATCCTGACGATGGCCATGGGTACTATGGAAGTCCACTATGATCACGATGACGATCAACTTCAACTCGCTGGAGGATTTTTATACCAGACTGACTTCGCCCTCGCCCAAAGTGGACGACAAAGTAGGGGCTCTGTGTTTCCCTAGCAGGGTAAAGAACGGGCATAAATGAAGCTGTCACTTGGGAATGCCAGACGATTTTGTCGCGCAGAATGCGCAGTCCACTCAGTGAGACACGACCGTGAACATTAGTCGGTTGTCCACTGTAAATATAAAAGTGCGAGGTGCAGATTTTTCATCGTTTTTATTTTCATCATTTTCCTGCAAAATCCACCCGAAACATACTCTTCGTAATTGTACATTTCAAATCTTGTCACGACGCTCGTCACTCATCATGTGCTTGGGTATTAAAGGGACGCGAAGTAGATCCAGAGCGGATGGCGTCAAGAGTCACCATAGATCTGCTCCAGCTGCTCGCGCTGCAAGGTAAGTAGAAGTGATGGTCTTATGTTGGTATCCCAGTCACGATCCAAGGTATACGATGTAGCGATTTAATCTTTCAGCATTTTAACCAAAATCTGCCTCGTATGCTGTTTATTTGTAAAAAATTCGTAATCAGATCATAAGACAGAGGTCGAGTGACTGCACCATTCGCTAGTATCTTGGGTACGTACTTATGATAGGTTCGATTGATAAAAAGGCACGGGTAGTAATAGCAATGGAGGAAAAAATTTCTTTGGCAGTAGTTAAAGGTTGTTTGGTTTTTTTGCGAGTAGAGGAAGATTTTACTGTTGCTCGAGTCCAATCATTTTTATATCCCAATTGAGAGTAGTTGCAGCTTGCTACAGACCCAGACGCGTGTCTTTCACAATCGTGCAGAATCGTTCGTTGCATGATCGGGTCTTTCTTCTTTTCCGCCTCTACTACAAAAAGTCAAATGTTTGCCGAAGTGCAACAATTTTCGGGCTCTGACGTATGCACAAGGCGAGTTTCAAATTTCTACACAAAAAGAAACCCGTACTCGTCGTCGAAATTGGAAATCGTCTTCATGATCTACAAGAACCTGTGTAAAGTAAATTAGAACAACCTGCAAGAAGGCGGAGGCTTTGAGTTAATTTCATCTCAACACGAGTAAAAATTCTCATACGCTCGTGCTGAGGAAACTTCATTTGCTATTCTACACTTTTCAGCGAGGGGAATGATGATGTTCGGTTTTTCCATATAAATCAACTTCTTCCGAGCGGAGGGTCGCTGCACGATGCCGCCACTTGTAGTTCTCCGTCGTGGTGTCCTCGCGTCGACTAATTCAGTTTCATTTTTCCACGATCCAGAGGCCTGTTTCTTCTCTGGTTGTCCGTCGCGTCGTCAGGAATGGTCTGGAGCATGTCCTTCAAAACTAGCTTCGTTCATCTCCACGACTGCGATTCGTGTTGGTGTTAGTTCTCCTAGTGCATCTTCGAAGATATTATTGACTCTTCCCCGCGAAGTAAAACTTCATTCTTCTCACACTTCTTCTTTCAGCGGGCCTTGAAGAAAAGTAAGGTTTTCGACTTTTAGAAGTATTTGCATTTCCTCGCGCCACGTGAAACTAGGGCAGCACCTGCTTCTTGCATCATCCTGCCTCTGCATGACAAAAAAACGTCGCCCAACAAGCTAGGATCACGACTTAAAATCTTCCGCAAATGCAGCAGGTCTACTTATTTATTATCCCCACCTTGTATCTGGTCGCGGGACTCGGCCAGTTTCGCGAAGTACTCCTTCTGCTTCTGCGCCTGCAGGTCCGCCGTGGAGCTCCGTTCGAGCCTCCGGATGTGTCGCGAGGGTTGCACCGTCTGCGTGACGAAGTCGTACACGGGGTGGAAGGAGCGCTCCATGCCATCGCAATAATCGCTGATCTTTTCCTTCACGTCCTGGAGGCTGTCGCCGCAGATATGGCGCTCTCAACTGTTACATTCTCAACTGTTACATGATTTGTCATGCAAAATTACCTTGACTATCGAAGCCATCAAGCTGCTTCGCGTGACAAATTCTCAGATGGCCAAACAGGCTGATAATCTTTGCCAACTCTGTCATGCAAGACGCGCAAGGTCCTTCCTTTCACTTTTTCCATTCTTGCATCACAAATTCACGCAACACTTGAGAATGTAACAGCTGAGAACGCCATAGCAGAAAAAAATCGGTTGGTACGTCGTGATCGGATACGGCTGGACGGCTGCGTGTCTGTGATGTGGTCAGTTTTCTACGTTAGTGTGGCTCTTGCAAAAATTCGAGTGCCGCTCCGCTGCGGAAAGGACAAATTGGAGGACAAATGTGTAGTCTTGGAGAAACAATCGCAACTGTAGGCAGCTAAAAAATCTTCTGCAATTGGTGCGCGACTACATCTGTTCAATGTCAGCACACCATGCTGAAGACGAAGAGTGTCGTGTCATCAAGAATATGCTAGAAAAATGTGAGGTCGAACAAGAGAAAGCAGCGTTCTTATTACCTTGGGTCAAACGGGACAATTTTCGGGTTGAGCAGGTCCGGGTAATCTCTTTTGATCCCACCGGACTGCCGACATTCTTCCGAGGGTTTGTCCGCGGCGGCCCACTCCATTTCGCCGAAGCTGCTCAGAATCCCGGCGCCCATCGCCTTCACCTCCTTGTTATCTTTTCCGCCGCGCACCAGGCCAAACTCGACGGTGAACCAGTAGATTGAGGCGAGCTTGACAATTTCCTCATCGCTCGCCCCCAAACTCGCCAGCCCCACGCGTTTCGTACTTAAGAACGACCCCACCCGGTAGCTGTAATGCAAATCTGCATTCTGAAAACGTTTTTCATGCGGAGCCCCATGAGCAGCATTTTCTGGTCTTGTTTTGGGATTTGTCATGCTCCAATGAGCAAGAGATACTAGATCTGTGATGCTGCTGAACTTGCTAGACGCGACTACACTACGAGGCCAAACTTGTCATGCGCGGTAACCAGAGTTGGCTGATTTGCCTAGCAAATTTGCCATCTTGACTGTGGGTTGGGGACGTTTTTGCTCAGGATAACGCGCTGGGTAAAGTCTGCGAAATCCGGATCGGCTAACAGGGGGACGTGGCCGATGAGTTCGTGGCAAATGTCGGGCTCGGGCGTGTAAAACGGGTTGCCGCCGTGACGGATGTACCTTTAATTGTCATTTGTAGCGAGGGCAAGTAAGAAGAACTGTGCGTGTCCTGACATCCTCGTTGCCGATTCATCGGCTTGGCAAAGAAACGGCAATGCTGCACATGATGCACGGCATAAAAATCCGCTGACACGACCGCATACGCAACCAGTATGCAAGAGCGGTCGAAGTCAAACCTTTAGAATAAATCAATGACATCAACATAGTAGTACTGCGTTGAGCAGAACGTCCGGAAGGCCAAGGCGTTAAGGAAATCCCTGGCGGACAGCAATCCGCAAACCGGGCGCAGGCGAAAGCCCGTTTTCGAGAAGCAGTACTCGCTGATGTCGTGGAGTTGCGGGATCTGCTTCGGGCCGTAGCCGGCCTCCTTGGCCAGCTCGGGGAATACCGCATTATACTCGTCGCAGGCCCATTTCTGGTGCAAGTCGGTCAGTTTGTCGTACACTGCGTTCCAGACGCGGATCTGTGGTGTTTATGTTTTAGAGTAAAGAAAACAAGCGACCGGAACAGCGAAATTGAACATCGTGTCTTTACCCCAACACGCTTGCCAGACACATCGGAACAATCCAGATCCACACTGTAGGCCAAAGAAATAGATGAAGCTCCTGCTGCGACACCAACAGGACATCAACGACACAACAAGCTCTACATCTTTAGTGCCGAAGAACGACGCCACTAGGGCGCCATGCTACAAAAACTGTTGTCGTACCTCTTCCGCTGTATATTCGGTATGTGGTATTTTTTCCCCGTGCTTGTAGCTGGCCGCCTGCTCCGCGATGTCCTGTCGCCTTTTTTTGTAACTCTCATCCTGAAACCCCGGATGGTCTTCGTCGATCAGTCCGCTATCGCCCCCTATCGTGTCTATGACGCGGCTATCAACTTTGCAGATATTTTGTCTGGGTGTTCTGGAAAGTTAGCCTGGAAGTGTGTCGATGGTATGAAAGGCAAACAGACTCGCACAACTCCAATACTAGGAAGGAAGGACATATTTTTGAGCGACTATGAGTGTAGTGCCGTAAATTACATGAGAATAATTCGCGCTTCTTCAACTTCATGACAAACAAATCAAGGGTAGGGCAGAGTCTCGCCATATGCATGACAGTCTTAGACTACATACAAAATTTCTAGAATTTCTCGTGGGCCTGGGAGCGAAGCATTATACAAGTCTTGCAAGTGGTGCAATCTTCCAGACCCAGACATGCTTTGCAGTTGATAGCAACGGTCCAGCTCTTTCGCGCTCGCGGGAAACCAGGGCACGTACTTGGGCGGCGTGAGCTCGAGGCGCGCCACACCGGGCACAGACTGCTTGACCTGCTGAAGCACGGCTTGCACGTTGGTATCGGGGACCTTTCCCTTAAAATCGATCAGAAAAACGAGGCCGTCGTGGGCGAAGGAATGTAGCTTGGACTCCACGTGGGTCAGGTCGACCTTTTTTTTTGTCCAGAATGCATGACAAAGTCGACGACATTCACTTCATGCCATAATGTTGACACTAGTACCACTTTTATAAACAGTTGATCTTCCAAGACGAAGATTCATTTTCATTCAGAACTAGCAAGGTCATCAAAGCGCTACAGTACCTTGTTCTGTTCGAAGCAGCTCAAGATCCGCCCCAAAGCCCCGGGTTTGTTGCCCGCCCTTGTCAGTTCGATTTCGCATGACACTAGCGGTCGGAAATGTGCCGTGCTCGTTGAAGACGACGAGGAAGAAGAGAATGACCTACTTCTTGACGACGTCGAGCCGCTGCTCGGTGCCGTCGTTGCGAAAAATCTCCTAGTTATATACGGGGACCCATTGCATTTCTCGTGGTCGGATTTTGACCCTGCAGCCCACGAGCGGGAGGACGAAGAACAGGCCGGCGATGTGCCGGATAGTATTGTGGCTCCTTGGACGTCGTCCACATGCGGTGTGGGTATATTCCTTGTCGCCACAACTTGTTCCCTCACGCAGGCGAATTGGGCTCGTATTCGCGACGATGACGATGCTGCGGCTGCTGCGGTGAACCTGGAATGATTACGCCGCTGGGATGCTGTAGCTGAAGGGAGGACCTTGTGCGCCAAGCGTTTCATCTTTCTTGATGTGGTCCTACTTCACGACCGGGGAATCGGTTTTTCGAGATCCAAACTACAATAGTGGCGGGGAGAAACTAGAAGAAGGGGCGTCGTGCTCGACCAGCAACGTTTCGGGGGTAACACGAACAGGCAATCTAAATGTAAAAGTAAATCTAGTCCTTGCTCTGTTGACATAATCGGCAGCAGACATACAAGCGATGGCTCGAATGCAGCAAGCAAATGAGTAAAGAGTTGTAGCGGTAGCCGTTGCGATTGCGTAGGTTCACAAGTCATTTACCACGACTATATATGGTTACACGGGCCCTTACTTCCGTTTCTTCATCAAAAATCAAAGCCTCATCATCTCGTCGTCAGTAGAAGTTTTTTTTATGCAATTCGTAGACCGCGACGACCGGCGTACCAGTAGCACTAGCAAGTGACTCACTTGTTCTGTGTAAACGAAACGGGGCAGAAATCGGGCTATGGGCTGTCGTTGCATCGTCGAACGTTACTAGGGGCTGCTGCTTAAACCGATATCCTATTTTCCTTGATTCACTTTTTGAAGAACAAAATCAAGCGAGCTGCTGTTGAAAGCGCAAGCCGTCATCTTGAGTACTCGAGTACTGTGCACAGGTTTAAACATCGGAGTCAGATGATGGAACAAACATGTCATTTAGATTTCGAAGCACTTCACCGACAAGATATTTGACCGATCGAATGAACGGGCGCTCCTGGCGAACACTGCTTATGAATGGACCCCAGGTGGACCATGCGCACGCGGACGCGGCCAGTTTAGCAGCGTGCTGCGCTGAAATAGTTTTGTAGTATTCCATCCTTCGCGTCTCGACGGCCTTCTCTCATATACAGTGGCGAGATCCATAGCAAATGATATGTACAAACGAGCACCAGGGAGGAGGTGCTCGTAGTTTCAACTGTAACCGCAATGCACTCCGCCTCGGAAAATAATCCTAGGTAAAGTAAACTTACTTGGATTTGAAGATGCAAGTTACATGCGCACGTAGATTCCAGGAATGAAAGGCTCATTGGAAATATCAAGGAATAAAGGCGGGAACTGTATGCGCCTTGATCGAACCCTTCTGAAGCTGAAGTGCAATGCAGGCCGGGGTAGAATCAACACAAGTAAAAACGAAGCAGGTTTAGTGCTGGTTGTGCTTGCGGTCCAGCGATTCGGATTCCGATTGTGGGGAATTCAAAGAAATAAAACTCTGGTGGTGCACCCATTCAGGCGTGAATCTGGACAGACCACGTTCTTTGTCAGTGCTGCAGGTCCCGTGGCCAGACCCACGACATGTCTCGCACTGGGATAAACTGCCGGGCTTCGTTTTCCACCATCTCGCGGACCTCTTCGAAGAGCTCTTGCTCATTCATGTCCTCGTTCACGACGACCTCCTTGATTCGCCCACCATATATCGTTTTCTCCTCGTCCACGATTTTACGAAAGATTTTCGCAATTTCGTTCTGAGTCACTGGATCTTCAAATCTCTCGTCCGCAGAAAACCGCTCTTTGCACAGGTCCCCGGCGTTGGGATTCGAGACAACCAGCAACAGGTCGGGCTTGAGCAACGCCTCGCCCTCCTTCTCGCGGCAGTACCGCGCCACTGCATCATATCCGATGGAATCTTCCCCCGCCGCCGCCGCTCTACTTTGCTCGTCCTGCAGCGTATACGCAATGCCGGAATATACAGAGCGATCCAGAATTACACTGTCACCCTGCTGCAAGATTTCCATAATCTCGGGATGCACAAGGGCGCGACTCTGCGCAAAGACCTTGTGTACGTCTTTCCACGACGTTGCAGCATCTATGACTTGGCTCTTTTTCGACAGACATCCATTGACCGACGCTCCGGTGACCTCACATTCGCGGTTCGGAATCTTCTAGTACGCAACATTGGTGTTTCGTTTTCGTAGATGCTGCATGAGCTTCTTAGCTAATGTCGTTTTACCAACCTTGTCGGGACCCTCCAGCACGATTAAGGATCCTCGCTGGCGCGGCCGCGTGGAACGGATGCTACAGGTGGTCCGCCGCACTGTGGTGGCTCCCTCGACACGTTTCACGGGCTCCACGCCGTGCACGAAAGCACGATTGTCGAAGACGACGACGTCACCCTTCTCAAATCCTTCGGGATACAGTCTAGTTTTTTCGTTTTCATTGATAACCACCTTTCCGTCCTGCTCGACGTAGTCAAACTCTCTATTTAAGAAAAACCGACCCCCAGCAAAGTCAACGCCCGGGTCCGAGCACATGCAAATCGCGGTTTGCTCGATCTGCGAGCCGGGCCCCCTCTCGACAGTGATGCGGTCTTGGTGGGTGTGGTTCTCCTGGTTCTCTTCGTACGTAAAGACGGCCAGGCCCGTGGCCTTGTCTTTCAACTCTGCATCAGTCTTTGAATCGTCCACCTGCACTTTCCCGGCGTTATCCAGATGGAAGTCAAGGTCCAGAACGCGCTTCATTTCCTTGCAGAAGTGAACTTTCATCTCTGCCGACTTATCCTTGTCTTGCAGCCGCATGAATTGCGTGCCTGGATTACGCTTGCTCGTGCTCACTGTGTTTATTTCCTCGTCTGTGGCCTCAGGAAGTATTTGGCTCGTGGTCGTGCTCGTCTGAGCTGCTGCATCCGCCAAATCGCCGCCAGTACTTGCTTTCTTTTTCGCCTCCCGTTCCGCTTCCGCGGTTCTCTCGGCAAGCTCAACAATCTCATCTACCTGCGCATGTGTGAAGACCCTCTTCAGGAGAATCCAATCTTGGCGATCAAAGTCTTGGCGCTCCTTCGTGGTTGGTGCGACGGGTCCCCGCCGTCCTGTTGTACTCGTGCCATTTTGATTTTTGCGCAGATCCGTCTCGTCGCCCGGTTCGTCATCGTCGAAAAGTCTCTGCGGACAACAACAAGCCGAAAGCCCGCGGGGCCGTGCCTTTTTTGCCTCCCGCGGATCGGCAGTGTCGACATTTCGCTCTCGTACCTCAATGTTGGGACTCCCATCACTGCTGTCGTCCAAACGCCCACGTTTGGCGGAGTCTTTGGTCTTTGCGAATACCGGAGTTGACGACATAATTTGTGCTTTCTTGTTGTGGTATAGTCAAATCTCTACTTTATTTTGTTGTTGACGAATACGAAATACGATATTTACGGTTAGGGCGAGATTCAGATCGTGATCCTCGGTGATGCATTGGAGAGAAAAACGAAATTCGAAAGATTCAGAGTCTTTCTTGGTAAAAACAAGACGTACAACTACAACAGCGCACTTTTCCTTTCCACAAACCCAATCCTAAACCTAAAGTAGTCTCCACCCCGAAGCTTTTCGAGAGAAGGGTGGGAATAAAATGAAAGTCACCAACGGCCGCCTGGATTCTGTTCTTCGAACGGCGGATTTTGTTGTGTCTTGGTTTATTTTAGCTCGTGGCTCAAGAACAGGGCGCACCAAACTATAACAGATATCGCAGAAAGTAATCATTGTTCATTGCACGAAGGACCTCCGTTAAGGTACTACAAAAGCTGAACGTGCGTTTTTAACTATCAATGCTCCTTCTTCACAAATCACAATCAGAATCTTGCGAAATTGCTGGACGGGCGTTATTTTTTTTGTTTTTCACAGGAGCAGGACGTTCAGGTTCATTAAAACGAAAACGAAAATGCGTCAAATTATTCCTGCAATTCCTCGGACATCCGTGACAAACACTTCACCGGCAAGATGTTTGACGAAACGGATTAGCGGGCGTTGGCGGTCACAACTACCAGTTGATGAACATCAAATCTCACGGCCAGTGGGTTAACTTGTGTAACTGAAATACTTATTTTCTTTTCCATTTATCTCGGCGGATTTCTCTTTTTCCTGGCTTACCAACCTACAATGGCGAAATCTGTATCGATCATACAAAGCAGCACTCTCTAACTCTATCTTTGGTACGTTGCAAATCTGATTCCGTGAAGATTGCAATGAGCGATAAACTGAACTAGAGATGCTCCAACACTACTCCGATATCAAACTGTTGTGAAAATAGCATAGTAGAGGAAGTTGACACTTAGCTACAGGGTTGCAGTCGCTGGTGCAGCTACAGCTTACAAGGGAAAGCGACTAATTGGCGGGCGATTCGAACTTTTCCAAAACTTTTCATTTGACTTTTCAGGATTTCACGGCATTGGAAACGATTTGGTAATGCGACTCAGAACGAAAAAACGCAGCGAAGATACTCCAAGCGACAGAACAGGGGCGCCTGCGAGGTCTTGGGCGCCGACGCCTCCTCTTGTCCCGCGGGTGATCGGCGAAGCCCGAGCGACCGCCTTTCAACCCGCCGAAGCGTGCGCGCGCCGGGCACCCGCCGACCGCACCCAGCCAACGGCTGCCGGCGCGGGCGCCCTAAAGAAAAAGGCCATGACCGCCCATCGCACCCACCCGCCCCCCCCCAGGCCCGGAAGGCCTACCCGGGAACGGACTAGGAGGAGGGCTACCGACGCAGGGAAGGGGGCCGGTCCGCCAGACCCTAAACCCGACGCAACCGGGCACCGGGCAGCACGCGCCCTCGCCAAAAAACGCGCGCGCCCAAGCCTCACAAACACCGCGAACCGCGGCGCCCGCCCGCGCCTCCCGCCGCCGGCGGGCCGCCACCGCGAAACGGCCCGACCCTGGCAGCTTTCTTAATGCAAAGCAACCACCGGCCAAAAGCTGCCGGCGGTGTGTGCTGCTGTTTCGCGCTTTTCCACATGAGGAAGATCAAAGCGCGCCAGCCTGTTGGGCTTTGTTTGACTTCAACGAACCGCCGGCGCCGGGTTCTATCGGTCGCCGGCTGATAATACTAACGACACAGGAGGGCCGACAAAGAAAAGGGGCACCCCGCTGAGGCGCCGGCCGCGTGGGGTTCTGGCGATTTGGGGCGCGCAAAAGAGCGCCCCAAAAAACTCGCGGCAAATCAGAAAAGCGAAGCCGCACGACAGGGCCGGGGCTCCGTTCGGAGCATTTGGCCGGCCGCGAAAGCGGCCGCCGCCTTTTCGCCGGTTTCTATGCGGCGGAAGCTTTGCAAAGGGTGCCGGCGCGCAAAGAAAAAACACAGAAAAGCAAAAGCGCGCCAAGCGCGCGAGGCCAATCCCCATGCCATGGGACCGGTTTGCCTTCGGTTTCAGGGCGCTCCACCGCGGCGCCCGGATCGGCCCCATACCGCCAGGGCTAGCTTTCGGACAGGGGTTCTGAAAATTTGGCAAAGAACTACCATGCTTTCCAAAAGACGGCCAAGCCACGCGGCATGGCCATACCAAAAGCGGCACGGGGGGCCCAGAAAAAAGACACAGTGGCTGGCCAGGGCAACGGCCGGCGGGCGGGCAAGGCAGCCAGCGGCACCGACCTCACCACCTCCGCCACGGAGGCTATATTTGGCACGCTGGGCACACGCAGCAGCGGCTTACCGTCCGACAGCCCCACACGTAGCAAGCAAACAGGCCCCGAGGGTAACTAAGCCCCCACGACGTCCCCTCCCCTACGTCGCACGCAGGGGCGCAGTTCCGCCCGTGCACCAACCACATCGCCCGGCGCCCCAACATGGCTCGCCCCGCCCGAAACGGTGTCGAGCGTGCCATGCGGTCCGACGTCGGACCGCACGGTATGCTTGTCGGAAAAGCAAAACAGCAAACGCACAGGCCCCGGCTGACCAGATAGAGACGAAACAGATCGCCCAATCCCGGCCCACAGGGTGGGGCGCAGGGCGAGCGAAGGGCGAGACGAACGACGGGTGGCAATCGGGCCGCCGGCACGTAGGAAGTAGACCCGCGGCGGCGCCGCCCGGTATTCCAGGCGCGCAGGCAGGCCGGCGGGGCCCAACATGCAGGCGCGCCCCCATATCAGAGGGCGGGAGGCCCCCAGACAGGCCGGCCCCGGCCGGCTGGCGCCTGGCGGATGCGGCGGAATCGCTTCGGCGCCCCAATAACACGCCTCCCCCGCCCGGGCTCAGCAGTGCGCAGGGAGGCGCCACGCCCGCGCGGCTGTTGCCGGCCGGCACACTGTGGCCCCGGTCTAGGTCGGTCGCGGGCGGGGGGGGCGAAGGACTGGCGCGGCCGGGCCGGGTGTTCCTTCCGTCTATGGGTTTGGGCAAACCGACGCCAACCCCAGCGGCGCCCGGGCCCCCAAGAGCCCGCCGGCCGCCGCAAGTGTGGAGTACGCGGAGCGCATGCCCCGCACGCGCCCCGAACGGCGCAACGCGCCAACCAAGTTCAGGGGGTCGGTAGCAACCGCCGAAGCCCGGGCGCCCTCTCTTGGTTCGCAGCAAGCTACACGCGCACCGGCGCCCCCGGGGCGTGAATCCGCTGCCCGGTGGCGCATGCGACAACGTAGCGCCGGCCGCCCGCCGGGGCGGGGCCGGCCGCTTGCCTGGCTACGTGCGCAATAACCGCAGGCGTGCCTGCCGGGGGGCTGTGCCTGCCTCTTTTCGGGCGCAAGGCAGCCGCCCGAGGGCGGCCCGGCTGGCGGGCAGGAACAAAGGGCAGGCGCCGGGCGGCGAAACTTTTCCGCCCCTCTACCGAAAACTCTGCCGGAAACTTTGCCGAGAACTTGCCGAAAACTTTCCCCCGAACTTTCCCGAAAAGTCGGCGAAAGCCTTCCGCGAAACCTTCCCGAAAAATTCTCCCGTTGAAAAGTCGACCAAAAGTTACAGACCGGGAGTTGAAAAGTCAGCCAAAAGTTTTCGAGTCCGAAAATGATCCCGAAGCGGGAAAGTTTCGGGAAAGTTCGGGGGAAAGTTTTCGGCAAGTTTTCGGCACTCAAGCAGAAGACTTCGCCGCGCCCTCAAAAGCCGAAAAGCCTGAAGGCTTGCGCATCCGCCAGGCTTGCGAAGAATCCTGCTGCCCCCCCCCTTTTCTACATGGCTGAGGCGGTCTCCCCGAAAATGGGGACAGAGCCTCCTGGGCGAACTTATTGCGCGCGCCGGCGGGGCAGCATGTGAGTGGCGCCCCGCGCGCGCCCCTGCTGCGCCGGCGCCCTTTCTACTCGCGAAAAGCCGGCCGCGCAAGGCCGCCGCGACCGAGGCGGAGCACTCGGGAGCGGCGGCATGGTCTCGGCGCTTTGTATGTAAGTGCGGGGGGGCGGCGAATATGAAAGAGAAAGGGGCAGGCCGGACGGCCTCTAGCTAGCGCCCAAAGAAAGGCGCCGAGCCAAAACGTGAGGCGCGGGCAGCTCCACCGAAGCGTAGCGCGCCACGCCATGCGGCCCGAACGTGCGAGGCCGGGCCGCCCGCGCGGCGTGCTGCGCGCCTACTTCAATGCGCCAAATATGGCCGCCGGGGCGGAGATAATGAGGCCGGCGCCGCTTCTTTGCCCGCCGACCTTGGCCCACACCACTTTTTTGCTTTTTCTGGGCCCGCCGTGCCGGGGTGGGTAAGGTTATGCCGCACGGTATGGCGGCCGGTTGGGGAAAATGGCAGACGTTGGGCAACTTGCCAAAACGCCTTCCCGAAAGCCAACCCCGATGCTATCGGGCCGGCCCGGGCACCGCGGGGGGCGCCCAAAAACCGAGGGAAAAGCGGGCCCATAGAATGCGGGCTGGCTTCGCGCGCTTGGCGCGTTTCTTCTTTTTTGCGTTGTGTGTTATTTTTCGCGCCCGCGCCTTTTGCAAAGCTAGCGCCCCCCCGCTGAGAACCCGGCAAAAGGGCGGCCGCTTTCGATTCGCGACCGGTTTCGCGGCCCTGCCATACTTACGGCTTCGCTGTTCTGGCTTCGGGCGGGTTTTTTGGGGCGCCCTTTTGGGCGCCCCAAGTCGCGCGCCAGAATCCCACGCGGCCGGCGCCTGAGAAGGGTGCCACGTTTGCCGACCCCCCTACGTCATTTTTTCAGACAGTCTTTCCACCGGCGGCCGACTGAGCCCACCGGCGACTGCATTCATTGAAGACAAAACCAAACAGGCGGGCGCGCTTGGGTTTTTTTCATCTTCAACATGCGAAAAAATGCGAGCCAACGCCCCAAGCCCCCGGCCGTTTTTGGCGGTTCTTGTCAGGAAAGCTGCAGAGATAGAGCCGGCTCACGGGGTCGCTGCGGTACATCTTACAAGAGAAGGCAAACCACCCAGGCACACAGGCTCGTGCTGGAGGGCAACATACCAGAGGGGCCACGGGGCCCCGCCCGCCGGCTCGCTTGTGGGGCGGGCCACCCGGGGGAGTTGCGTTATCCATTTCCTGAACCAAAGAACACCCCGCCGGGGAAGCCCACCCAACCGGGGGGGGTCGGCCCCACATCGCGATGCATGCCGCACGCACGGACGGCCTGGCGCGAGAGGCCGGCCCACCATCGCGCGCCATACCATGCGGTCCGACGTCGGACCGCATGGTATGCTGCCTCTTTGCTTCTCTCGTTCAAGCAGGCGAAGCAGAATAGACGGGCAACCGAAATAGACAGGTGGCGCCACCACAGCGCGCCACAGACCCACATCACGCGCCGGCCATCGGGGTGGCCCCCCGACCGCAGGCCCTTGACACTTCTGCCACCGCTAGCGAGACGAGCGGAGGAGCCGCCTCTGCCCGTTGGTTGCAAAAGGGGGGCGCCTTTGGCGCACGCTTCGGCCGCGTCGCGTAACCGCGGAAAGGCGGGCAGGAAACAGACGGCCGGGGCGCGACGGCCTCTATTTTGTAAGAATGGGCAAGCGGCGGGCCAGAATGTAGGGGGCCGAAGGTACGTCGGACAGCGCGCGGCCGGCGTGCCATCCAAGACACCGCGGCGGGGCGGCGCGCCCATTCGCATTCGGGCCCTGGCAGTGGCAGCCAGTGCCATTGCTTATTTAAAAGGCGCTCAGGGCGAAGAGGGCCGACGCGCCCCGGCATTTCCGAAGCGCGAGGCGGCGATCAACATCCGGGCGAATACTGAAAGGCCAAAGGCCAGCGCCCGCGCACCACTTCAAAAGGTGCACAAAATGCGCACAGGGCCCCACAGCGCTCGCGAATAATCGCGAACAACCGACCACGGAGGCGCTGCCCGTCCGATGCGCGGCGGGTGGCATTTCCCGCAGCCTGCTTGGAGGCGTCGATCAAAATGGCAGGCAGCTGGCGGGCACACGCCGCGGCGAAGAGGTGCCGCCCTTTCATGCTCTGCCACTCCCAAAGTGCGGACTTACCAGCAACAGGCAGCACGGTCCAAACAATTTTCGCAAAGCATGGATTGCCGACGATCAAAATAGCGATTTTGCCAAAAGTAAAAGTAAAAGTTTTGGAAAAGTCGCTATCCCGTTTCAATTACCCGTTTTCCCTTGTAAACAGCACCCACCTGGCTTTCAGCTTTATTTTGATTTACCTAAATAGACAAACGTATATTCTTGGAAGCAAGTAAACATCAGAGCTTACTGAGTGCTATAGCGACAATCAATACGAAACATTGTTTGATTTTTCTTATAGGTTTCGCGTGGTATCTTTGTACATAGAACGAGGGGTAGGCATACATAAGCCTTGCGACATGATGTCCGCACGACGATTTCACAGAGAAGGTTTTATTTATACAAACTTTATAGTATTCTTCACAGCTGCACTCCGGTTCTGGGGGTTTATCTTTAGCTTTAAGTATTCTTCACGGCATACTTATCCACAACAAAACTCTCATCCCCGTTCATATTTGCATGACTCAAGTAGAAGCTATGCCTTTGCCTATGCAATGCATATGCTGCATGACAAAGAAATTGGAATTGGAACGAGTGGGTGCTGGGGAAGAGAACAGTTTTCCTGTGGATAATACCGGCTGTTCCAGTGCAGCAACACCATGCCAACGAGGCGCCAACCCAGGATGCACACGACGATATAGACGAGGCGAAGCGAGTGACTTCGAGTGCAACTGCTGCTAGCCCCAAGAAATGTTGCAGTCTGCCATACGGATTTGCGATTTATTCGCACTGTTTTACTACATGCACCAGGCGCACCATCACGATCACCAGAAATCACTCACTGAGTACAACTTCGATGTTGCAGTCCGAGTGATTTTTGAAAGGTGCTTTGTCGCTGCTGCGTAGGCAAATCCGCGTAACTACGTAGTTTCAAACTGGATCATTTTTTCTCAGGACTACTAGCAGCAGCAGATCGGAAGATCACTTCTTGATTGATTCCCTGTTGATAGACGACGGCCGCGAGGTCCCCGTACCCGTGGTAGGTGGCGTTATAAAAGTTGCCCACGACGCCCTCATTATCAAATGTAAAAATGTCTGGGTCTGGAAGATTGCAAGGTTTGTCATGCACATTTTGCATGACCCGTGATGTCTGTGATGTATGCACCAGCATCACAAATCTTTTGCGGGCATCTTGATGCCTATCCCGCATGAGAAATCCCCTCTCCGCGGAGCAAAAACTGGACGCCTCTTGTTGCTCATGCAATACAGATTTTTTTGGATTCCAAAAATAGCATCACAAGTTGCATTCTTCCAGACCCAGACATTTTTACATTTGATACTCATGGAAGCTCCGTTGGTGCAGAGCTTCCGCGCTCGTGCTATTCGTTTCGACGTCGTAGTTCATGGTGAGGAGCTGATCGAGTAAATGCTTGACCGGCGTGCCCACTTGGGCGGAGCACTGCTCCTGCCTATCGTCCATGAACACCCCGACATCGTAGTGGCCCAGCGTCATGTTGAAATTGTGCACCACCCGCTCCTTGTCCTCCGGCAGACCCTCGACAAGGCTGGCCGAGTCATGACGTTCTGCGTCGGCCAGGAAGGAAGATGTAGATGGTGCACTGTTGCCCAGATGAAGATGGTCCAAGACCCCTTCAAGGTTGACGTCGTCGTCGTCCTTCGTGCTACTTGCTGGCGTGGTCGAGGGCCCCGTGTTCATCTTCATCTTGCTGTTTGCCGTTGGTGTACTCGTGTTATTCCTGCTTTTCGCCGTTTCGCTCATGTAGTGCGAATCGCAGAAGGTAACGAGATCGGGGTCGTGGTCGTGAACACACAGCTTGGTCGCTTTTTCATGGACCCTCTGATAGGTGTCTCTGTGCGTGTGCAGGTAGTCCGAGGCCGTTGAGTTCGAGAACTCCCCCATTCCGTCGATGATGCCCCGCATCTGGGTGCGAAAGATGCCGTTCATCCCGTGGTAGAAACCGGAAGTGTATTTAATCAGGTTGTAGGCCCAGGGTGCGGGTAGCCGCAACACGCCGCCGATCGAGAACTGCACGAAGAGCAGGGCCACGCAGCTGGCGAAGGAAATCAGCGAGAAGCCGTCCGGAACCGCCGCGCAGATGGCGAAAAACTGGGACGTGACCTGAATGCAGCAGAGGTAGACGCAGAAGTAGGCGTACAGCTGCCAACCGTAGAGGCCGTAGATGTGCCAAAAGACGAGCACCTGAAACAGGGCGCGCGCCAGGAAGAGGTAGACCTCCATCAGGAGCTTGGTAAGGCAGTAGGAGGTGAGCTGGTACGTTTTACTCGTGTACTCACGGAGGAAGATATCCACAGAAAAAAACCCATCCCCATCCAATTTGCCATGCAAAACACGTATGAAGTCCTTTGTTTGTCATGCAAAAATGGATGGGGATGGTTTTTTTTCTGTGGATAGAAGATGGGCCGCTCTTTCAGGATCAGAACTACCTCCACCAGGGGCCAGATCCATATCGCCGGGGAAAGCAGCGCGTTGCTCGTGATCTTCACGCCAAAAACCAGCACCGTCTTGTTGGGGTTCATCAAAATCCCCGACCCCAGGTCCGCGAAGAAGTCCGCGGGAGTTTGGCTGTGAAAGTGTGGGCTGAATAGCGGAGCGAAGATGACGTTCACCGCCAGCACCACCAGATACGAGAACATCTCCAATGTGAAAAGGGTGTGCAGCCGGGACCGCATCTCGCGGCGCAGTAGCTCCGCGGTTTGCAAACCGGTGAGACGGTTGGGGGTCTTGCTGGAAATTACCTGCACGCGGTGGGTCTGGAAAAAGCACTGCTTCATATACTGCTTGGTCTGCACTCTCCGCTTGGCATAGCAAGAAGCTAGGCGGCCGTCTTTTTCATTTTTTCCGATGTAGTTAACATCGTCGACCGCATTGTACGAGTCGAGCAGGGATTGGTCATACCCGGAGGCCGTTTCAAGCGCCATGCGCCGCAACTCCTTTTTTCCGTCCTCGCCCCTGTCTCCTAGCAGCTGCACGATCAACAGGGCCCGGGTGGCCAGATTTTCGTTGGCCGGCATGGCGGAGGCGTGGGTGGGGGCGACTTTCTCCAGATTCCGCCGCAAGCTCCAGGCCAGCGGATCCTTCTCCTGCCTCAGCTGTTCCAGTTCCTCCATACTGTAGCTCACCCTCTTGTTCGGCAGCTGCGTGGTAGTTCTACCATCATCTCCATCGTCGTCCCCAAGAACCACAGGATCATGTAGGTGATCGTCGTTCTTCGTCCCTGGTGGTGCTGCGGCCTTTCCAACTGGACGTTCCCCCGCTGTTGGGTCCGTGATGTGCGGTTCGCCATTTTTTGCATCATGAAGCTTATGTTGTTCTGCCGGACCACTCGGAAGGTCAACATCATGATCCCCTTCCACAGAACTTTTGTTTAACAATTCATCCAGGTGTTTTTGTTGCGCCAAGATGCGATCTTCAAGAGAAACGCTGTTTCTAGCATTCTTTTCTCCAGAAGCTCCTCCTGCGGCAGGAGTCGACGAGCCTTGTTGTGCTCCTGTGCCTTCCAGCAGCTCGTGAACGGTCGTTCTGTGTTCTCCGTCGAGCCTGCCGTGGAAAATGATCCTGCCGCGGACCATGATCAGAGCCCGGTCAAACTCGTTGAACACCTCGGTGCTCGGTTGGTGAATGGTGCAAATGATGATGATGTTCTGCGCCTGGGCCAGCGCGCGCATCTCTTGCACGAAGACCATCGCGGTGAACGAGTCCAGACCGCTGGTAGGTTCATCCATCAATAGAATCAGGGGGTTCCCCACCATCTCGATGGCAGCGGACACACGCCGCTTCTGCCCGCCGGAAATGCCGGGGTTCCCCGGTTCGCCGATGCGGGTCTCGCGGCAGGCGTTCAGCTTCAGGTCATCCACCAGCTCGCGCACGCGCTGCAGCCGTTCCGCCACAGTCAGGTGGGGAAGTTTCAGCGCCGCCGTGAAGTTTATCGCGTCCTGCACCGTCTCCGTCGCCATTAATTGGTCATCCTGGAACACGTAGCCCGCCAGGGTTTGCAGCTGCCGGTCGGTGAGCCGGTTGCCGTTAAGCTCCACGGACCCGTGCAGGCCCAGGTTGGCGTCGAAAGTTCGCCGCCAGCGGACGCGACCGGAAATGGCATTCAGAAGCGTGGTCTTCCCGGAGCCGGAGGGTCCCATGATGGCCGCCACCTCGCCGGACCGAAAGCAGGCGGACACGTGGCTTAGCAGCTCGATCGTGCCTCCCTCGGTGCCTGTGTTGCGGACAGAAAAGGATACGTCCCTCAGCGCAAGCCAGCTGCGTGGCAAGGGCACGAGAGCATCTTCCAAACCACCGGGCGACTCGATCATGTTCTTGTTGTCCTCGCCCTCGGCGTCTTCTACTTCGGGCAGCTCATGATCCTCACGATTTTCTCGAACGGCAAAAATTTCTTGTGCTGCAGCAGCCCCGCCGAGCATTTTCTCGAGCTTCTGTGCGCCCTCGGCTTTGGCAAGCGCCCGGCGTTTCACAATTGCGGCCGCGCGTCGCACCCGACCCACGAACCCGCGCTCCTTCATCTTCGGGTTGGGCACGGCGACGGGCAGGGTGTGACAGCAAAGGAACAAACAAACGACGAGCGCGACGGACGCGAATGCGAAGAGGCCGACCAGGTACAAGCCGACCTGGTCAAACTGGTGAAAGACGTATTCGTCGTCGTGATCCAGGGTGGAGAGGAATTCTGGCATTGCGTGGCAATCGGGCGGTCGCTGCAAGAATCGAACCAGGGAGCTCAGCGTGAACTGGTGCGCAAGATGCTGGTCGCCCGCCGCGGTTTTGTTGTGGTCGTGCAGGGCCAGAAGCCTCGCCGCCTTCGATGCGTCCCCGCGGTCAAGCAACTCCGGCGGAAATTCGCTCGCAAGCAATGCGGACGTAGTAGCACTCCCAAGCTTCACCGCTTGACGGCTTGGCTTCGCTTGAGCCTCTAGCTCGTCTTCTTCCAAGCCAGAAACCTCATTAACGCGACCCAGCAGCTGCTGCAGTAGTTTGTTATCTTCAATAGCGTTACTCACATTATTTAGCACAGGCCCGGCGGCGCCTTGAGATGTAGTCGATGATGCAGCAGCGGCTGGCGGCTGTGCTGGTGGTGGAGGTCCTCCTCCCAGAGCTTGGGCTGCTTCAGTTTTCAACGCCTGCGGGTCTTCGACCAGCTGTTCCGCGAGCCCGCCGAGTTGCTGTGCGGCGCCTGCAAAGCCCGGCGCAGCGAACATATTATTGTCAATCATGTTCTTGTTTGAAGATGGTCCGGCTCCTCGTCCTCCTGGTCCAGCGGGGGGTGAAGGTGAAGCTGGATTTTCTCCAACCGATCTCCTTGTCGGAGCCGGTCGTGCCTCGTCGGTTTGATCATTTTCTTTTGCACCAGCTTGATCTTCTTCATCTACCAGCGTGGTCTTCTGAAGATGATGTTCAGAGCCAGGACGCAGTTTACTATTTTCATCTGCAAGCGGCTGCGGCTGTGGCGGCTGCTGGTTCATCATTCCGCCCAGAATGCCACCTGGAGGTCCACCAAGAGCGCCGCCTCCTGCTGCGCCTCCCAGAGCTCCCTCCAGTTGCCCGAGAAAATCCCCAGCGAGCTGCTGCTGTTGCTGCTGCGCAGGGGCCGCCGCGGGCACAGCTTGTAGTAGTTGTTCGATCGATCGATCGCTTTGTAGATTGTCATGGTTTAATATTTCCTTTTCGGCGCCGTCGCCGTTTTGAACATCTTCTTCTTGAGCGGCGCCGGGACCCGCCGCTATTTCCAGTTCATCATCCTCATCCAATTCTTCGGAGCCCTCCTGATCATTCATCTCCTTCCGTGCGAGTTCGTGCTGATGTTGACGTTGATGGTGTTCGTGTTGATATTCATAGTATGTACTCCGTCGGAAAGACAAACAAATGATATACGCGTTGGAGTTGTACTTTTACATATACTAGGAGTAGGACGTGGCAGGCGCTGGCAGGTTGGGAACTAAAGACAGTTAAAGCATACGATCAGGCTACTTGCAGCAAGGGATATGCTCACTCGAGCACGATAGTTCGCTATCGACGTTTTCAATACACTTCTTCGTACAAGAACGACTGGGACCACCACGCGACTAGAGGACAAGCACAAACAAAATAGTCAGTACCTCGCGAAGAGCAGGTAACGGTGACCGGCTCTTGGTTTTGCCCTTGCTTTTCGAAGCAGTACTTCTGAGTGGTCTTGTTGTCTGGGGCTCTTTCGGAAGCCGAGTGGCAGCTGCTTGAGGTCCTCCTTCATTCTCGGCATCTTGTTCACCCGGACTACCATGTGGAGATGAACCTGCATCAACGACGAATAGCTCCTGCGCAACTAGAAGAAGCGCTGCACCACCTGCAACTGCGTAACAAGAAGAGAAATGAGGCCAGGTTCTTTTCGCCCGACTTCGTCGCCCCATCGTGTTTCTTTTGGCTATTCGTATTCTTTCACAATAATCTATATTCGGTTCATATATTCAATTTCTATTTTTATTCCGGTGAGCTACTAACTGACAAACATGTCGTGCGACTAGTACTTGTCAGATCCGTTTTTCACGACTACGTTTTGCAAGACTAAGTACTTCTCAGACACGCACACACAAACACGACGCAACTGGAGGCTGATGTTGCAAGTGCTTGTAGTTTGTTTACAAAATCATCAGAAACGAATTATATTTTCTATTTCTAGTCCGATGGATGTTGAGCCCATCGAGGGGGTGAAGAATTCACGATGAAGAACCTCTGAGTTTTGTTCCGCGCACCAAGGGACAGTACAGCTTACAAGAGGACAACGAGATCCAGGTCGTGGCGACGAGCCCGAGCCACGAATAGAGGACCCACACAATAATCTCGACAATAAATACCACGAGTCGACATGGGATAATATTACAGTATACTGTGGCGGAAGATGATGCAGATTGCGAAACGATGTAGCGAGAGTTTTGTCCCCAACATCACGACGACATCAAACGAGGAAATTCTACCCTGCGATTGGAACTGGATCTCCGAAATACTTTCGCTAATTTGTAGACGACCCTCTAATGCATGTCCATTTTTGCTCAAAAGCCTATATCGGCTTCACTTTTGCTGTTGCAGCGATGTATTCGCGACGACCCTAACGAAACAACTTTTGCTTTTCTGTCTCTCCACTCAAATAATGATCTGTGACAATAAGGTCAATTTCTTTCCTTATCCTTTCGGAACAACGCGGATTATTGTGTCGTCAGAACCATCACAGGTCGATCTCCGCTGTCGGTAAACCCCGGTGGTGGACCTGAATGTGGCAAAAGCACCCGGCAGCTGTCCGATGAATAGCACAAGACGGAGTCCTTTCGCTTATTTACCGTGGCGTCTCTAACTGTTCTTAGGTAGTATGACCTGGTACTTTTTTATGTGGAGAAGCTCACTTTATTATGTACTTCATCGTGCAGCAGCACTGCATGATTAAAAACGTCGTATCGGCGGTGTACCCGTACTGCATTTGTTTTCATTTCTCTTCTATTGAGTTGTGAATATCGACAATTATATTTTTATTTGTCACTAACAAGCTCGTTGCGGAAAGATTTGGATCTACTTGTTGTACATTTTATTTTATACTCGGTTCTTCTTCATGTACATGTGCTGTCCTCTCTACTTTTTCACAAAGGCTGCCACGGCACCAGGCCAGGAGTTTACGCTGTCGGCTCAACCACCTCATCTACTTCTTCACGTGAAGAGCTTGGAGAGTGTTTTTTTCTTCGCGGCCGCGGCCTGCTCCTTCGTGATGATCTGCACTTTTGTGACTTCCGGTTTGGCGCTCCGGGTTTTTTTCAGCCGCGCATTCACCCGCTGAAGGTACTCGGAGAAGGTGATGCGCTTCTCTTGGCCGTCAGCAGCCGTGCGCCCACTCTGCTTATCGCCGTCGTCGCCGAAAATTTCGTGCTATCGAATTGACCAAGATGTCTGAGCCGTCTGGAGAAATTGTGCGAGGTACGTCAACATCCAGCATTATATCCATGCTAGCTGCATGAAATTCCGTGTCTCTCATCCTGATCACGCCAGACAGATCTATTTTGATGTGTGAACACCTACTCATGTTCACGAGTTTGCACACTAGTACCAGACCCAGACACTACATTTGCAATACGTACTTGGATTTCCGCGTCGAGTTTCTCCCGGCCGTAGCGCACGAACAGGATCTGTAGGGTTTGCTCCACAGAAATGGAACCGAGGTTGTCCTTATGCATTGCAAATATAGTAGTCTGGGTCGGTGGGGCGCTGGATTTGTAATGCGAAATTCCTGGGATCTTCATCAATCTTGCATGGATGAATATTGTCATGACTGGTCAGCTTCTTTGTTTTTAGTCGTGCTGAACACGATTTAATTAGAATTCGCAAGAAACCTTCTGGGAAATAAAGTTGTCATGGTCCTGTCAAGGAGCCGGTAGTAGCACGCAAAAAAAGACCTTCATTGGAAATCAATTCCCTGCTCCATTGCAGACCGAGACGTACGTGCATTACATTTGATAGTCCTTATCGTACATGAGAAACTGAACCAGGTTGAAGAGACCCCGCGGCTCCAGACCCGTGCGATCGCTGATGCAGCGCTGGTACATTACGAGGAACATCTATGAGAGTGCAAGAACCTTCTCCCGCCTCGTAGTTCCTCGCCTCATTTGATGTCATTCAAATTAGAATGCAGATCCACTCCACAACATCCTCTTGATTGAAGCAGCGCTCATCGACGTAGTTTCGGAAGAAGGAACCCAAATAAAATCGATCCCGATTTTTACTAGACCACATAATTGTTCTGTTCCGAAAAATAAATATCCGAACTATCGTACTTAATGCGGAATAAACTTTGTTGCTGTAGTTCATGCCTCGCCTTCCGAATTACTTTCTTATGAGGGGAGCGAACCGCGGGCGCCGCGGGGGGGATAAGTTCTATCTTGTGCACATGGATATTTCCTCCCAGGAGACATGCTGATCCAGGTCATCGTCCACTTCCCAGATCATCAGCTCAATCTCGCGCAAAGTTGATCGGTACCCCAACCGCAGGACGGCGTCCAGAATTTCCTGCGTGTCCAGCCGCCCGTCCTTGCGGGAATCAAGATTTTGAAAGACCTTCTTCAACGAGTCATACTCGACCTGGGAGATATTCTCCTCGAGCTCTTTTAAAGTATTCATCTTTTCCTGCTTCGGGAACTTTATTTTCTGTTTTCGGCGCTGGTGCGTGTGCGGCTCTCAACAATCTGATGCTGATTGGATTTTTCGCTGGCTTCTTCTTCACTCAGACATAGTATTAAACTTCATCACTTGAAATTATAAACCAGAAGCGAATTTGATAAGATGATCGACACACATTCTTTTTGCGCGGCAGTAGAAGTGGAGCTTGAAGATGGTCCGGTGCAGGTTGTTATGTTCATCTTCGGCCATCATTTTCTACTTTTACAGTTGCATTTGGATTTGCAACGAACCTGCAGCGGTCTGCCCTCGTCTGGGATCTAGTGGTTTCTTCTGTTTATAGTTGCTTCTTCATATTTTCTCAATTACGTGCTCGCCCTGGGCACGACGCGTATAGAAGTTTCATTGCGACTTAATCAAGGACGTGAAGATGCCTTTTTAGAAGAATCCCGTTTATTCCTCGCCCGTCGAAAAGCGAACTAAAACCATCAGTATCCAATCTTTTTTCCTTTGCCTTTCTAGTCGTTCCCCCTACTGAAGAGTGAGTGCTGCGTCAAGGCAACAAAGGTACCAATCCCGATGGCAACACAAAGAAAAAAAAAATAAAAAACTCTCTCCCTGGTCGCAAGCCAGACCACTTCCGATAAAAACGAGGTGACTCGCGACGGCGGCGGGCTGGAAGCAAGCAGATCATCTAGCTCTACGTCGGCCAGCACTGCCCCGCTTAATTTTTATCCAAGCATCCCATTCTGACTTCATCATCATCTTCTAGATTGCAGCCTGGGCAATCTATCAAGTACAAAGCAGTCTTGTTGTGCATCGTCATCATACGAAAAGTTCAAGTTTCTGAAACAGATGCGTTGGCTATATTCCTTTCATAAGGTTTTTTGTTGATACAATAGCATTTCTTCTTTTTCCAACGCATCCACTTCGAGGTCGCTGCATCTGTGGAGGTGCAAGATTTGTTCCTCTACTTTTCATACGACCGATTTACACTTTTCACGTATATTTTTCTTTTGTACAATGTGGTACATTTCGACTTCTGTTTCTACTGAACTAGTAGTGTGGTTCCACGGCCGCGGACCATTTGTCCTACTTCATTCAAAAAGCCCTACACACAAATCGCAATATAAATCCAGTTCATCACCGGACTATGAAGCCGCCGAACGCCGAAGGAATCCGGTTTGTTCCTGCTCTTTGTGGTATCTTCGGGAACAACATTGCTATTCAAATTTTTAGGGGTGTCGCTAAAGTTTACGGTTTACTGTTGCTAGATTGGTTTTAGGTCTTTTAGTGTCTATTATTTGATGTCCTCCATCTGGTTGCTATTCTTGGTTTATGATGGAAAAGTCTTCTGTTGAGGACGTGACGGGTCGCCTCGTCTTAGATACTGCAGCTATTCTTGGTCATGGTTTCATATTTTCCTCAAATCTGTTACTGTCTTCGAAGTGTTTGTTTGTTTACAGCACATTATCAGTTTTTCGATTTCTCGAGGACGTGCGCCAGCTTTCCTGTATGAGGTACGGTGTGTAGTTCGACGGCGCCTTCTCCTAGGGTGCGCTCACTTCATCCCCCGCATCGAATTTTTGAGAATGCTGGGCGCATTATGAGAGTGCACAACTCCCCTCCCACTTGGAGGGCAAACGTGAGTACTTAGCGACACCACCAGGACCAGAAGCGTCATCAACAAGAACAAAGCATAACAGACGCACGCAGTATTTTTGTACAACTACAAGGTGGACAGCAGCTGAAGCGAGCCTATCATGCAAACCGTGCCAAAACGAAAACGCAACATCAACTGGCACTGGAGTTGCGCTTTTGCGTGGAAAATGACGGGGACCCGGGGAGTCAGTTGTGCACTCGCGTACGCATCCTTTGCCAGCGTCGCGGTGTCCACGCCGCCGTCGATGAGCGCGAATCGGGCTGCGGTGAGCAAACTACGGGCGATCCCATATCCTGAGCGAAAATGTAGTCCCCGCCCTATGGTATAATGCGTAGTGATACGACGTGAAGATGCATGAGATGATCTGCTAACAAGCAAGGTTTGTGAACTCCGCGTGAGAGACAGAGGCAAGCTCTCTGAACTCGTCCGCGTGATGAAGAGATAGAGAATGCAGAAACAAGAAGTGCAGAAGCAAGCTTTGTGAACTCGGCGTGACGAATTTGGACTTGCACATGAACATGTCGTTGCAGCCGTGGTCAGCCATTACATAAAACACCATCATATAGTATATGATTCCCCGAATCATGGGCCTCGCATGCCCATGAGAGGCATTGACATCCTGTTCCTGAGCATCATGCAGATTTGCATGACAAACATTCGACGGGGACGTTTTCACTCAGGATATTCCGTCCTCCACACCCAGGGCGTGGATACCGGCTTCGACGTCGCCATAGGGGCCTGGATAATAGCATAATGTGAGTGTCAGGATCGAAATCGTCAAAGTTGAACCGATTTGTCACGCATGAAATCGACGATACCATTACCAGTTGGAGGCGAACTCTTAATTCAGCATCCTGCATGGAAAAAAAGGAAGTTTACTTGGGCACGGCATGGCGCTGAGGGTCTCGTGCACCACGACGGTCAAGTCGCGGAGCTCCATTATCACACACGAAAAAGAAAAAAGCTAGCACATTTCTATTTGATGTGGTCATATGGAAAAATGAATACAACGAAAACTTTCATCTTTTGCAACATCTCGCAAGAAGAAAAACAAGGAACAGCATGCTATTCATAATAGGCTCGCGCATGGTGACGACGGATTTTTGTTTCTGTAAGTAGAGCCTAAGTATGATCTTCTATTTTTGCATTTTACAAATTGGCAGCATGATGCTAGCATTTTGATTTTTCTGTGTGGTATCCACCTTCGCGGCCAGGTCATCCTCGAAAGACATCAGGGCTCTTGCAACGTCCACCGCCTTCGGTATGAACTGCATATAGTTCACGTAACCTGATTAGTATATTGATGTCAGTTGTGCCGTATCAACAAAAAATTCCGGCTCCACATCTACCGTGATGTTTTTCGCACCTCGGCAACACCGATCCCTACCTCTTAACTTGTGTGGATGAAGAGTTCGGGACTTCTGAATGAGAAGTAGTACATCGCTTCGAATCGCGACCTGCATGCTAATAGTGATGAAAACTGAAAACTACCCTACAAAAATATGTACGGTGCAGCTTTTAGGTACTTACTTACCTTCGTCATTTGCCTCTGCTGCAGAAACGACGGCGATAACCTGCAATCTTGTCAAACCCAGAGGTATGGATAGGAACAAAGAAAAAGCGACGCTCTTATTTCCAACTCCCGCACAACATCATTTTTCATTCGATGCCAGCGTATCGTGCCATCAAGGATCAGCGCTTTATGTATCACCATCATGCTGTAAACGCCATGACCAATAAGCCTTTAAGTATTATAATTTCATCCTGAAATAGAAAAGCACAGACTTGACGAGGGCGGAAGTTACAAGCAGCACGAGAACGTATTGAATATTGCATGCGTTTTCTTCATCTTTCACTTTCCTAGATGCCGCTTGGTGTAGGAGGTCCTTGATTTCGTCCACCGGTAGCATACCTTGATCACAGAAGTCAGGTAGAAGTTCTATTTGGTATTTCTACTATTTTACTTATTCACTGCCGGTTCTTGCAGCTGCTCAAACTATTTATTTGCCCACTTGCGGCTCTCCACAACATCGCATGAGAAATACTGTAGTGCTGTAAGTAAATATGCACCTTCATGATCTTCTTGCGTTTGGATCTGCTTCAATTATATTTTCCGCAGAGTTATTAGCTTGCAAAACGAGCTAAACGCACTCCAAGAATCATGTTTCATGTTGTTAAACATGATACCTGGCGGCCTCTCTCCGCCGCTGCCTCCCAGCTCGACCTCTTTTGCCTTGAACAAATCCACGAGGGTATCACACAGAAAAAAACTGGGATATTCTCACACTTGTCGTGCAAGATGAATAAGCACGACTTAGATAGGCAAATCTGTCATGCGTAGCCTGGGCCCCGTGCCATGTAATATGGCCCCTCTATGGCAGAACTGGAATGTCCTGGTCCTCTGTGCATTCTTCTTGCATTACGTCGACAGTGGCATGCTAGGTTTTATTTTCTCTGGGATATAGAAACTGTGCGAGCTCGTCCTCTGCCATCTCGGTTTCGAAAATCCTCAACTCAGTTAGTTTGGACAGCAGATCGAAAGCGAAGGGGACGAATTCGGAATACGTGATATTCCCGTCCTCGTGATCCCGAGTGAAAACGTCCCCACCCCATTCTAGCATAGTCATACATGATGAAGATGATCCTCGTCAACGTCAAAATAGGCATGTTGCTATAATACGCGAATCAACTACAGGTACAGGGTTGAACGCTGTTTTTGCATAGATTGACAATTTCGGATCTCTAGATCATTTTTAGTTGTCGCGATGGGCTGCAGCTTCTAACACAGTCGCGTCAGAAGCTGAAACCGACAGTCTGTTAGCAGACAAACATCAAACTCGACGTCCTAGATAATGATAAACTAATAGCATTGGAAATAAATGCTGCCTCTCAAGGGGCTCCTGCGCATGAGAGCATATAAAATTGCATGGCAGATATAGGGTCGAGACGTTTATTTCACAGAGGATACTCGTCTGCGTCGTAGTGGAAGAGGATGGAATTGATTTCTTTTCTTGTCTATCCCCTGCAAATATGTCCTCGGGGTCCGGATATTTATTGAAAGCACGCGACTTGTTGTCATGCCGACGCTTTCAACATGGGCATGCGCGGACTTCTCTACGGCATAAACGCATTACAAGTTTTGCGACCACTGCATCATCATCATCATCATCATCATCATGTAGTGGACACCCGCACCCAGCGCCACACCATATTTATATGATTTTGCATGGCCTTGTTCTTCCAGTAAGATAGAGAAAGTCACGAATTCTCTCCATGCCATTATAATCTTCGCAGATTCCATAATTCTTGTCGTATGCAGAATATGATATGCGACAGATATCTGTTCCCATCACAAATACGAACCCAGGGATATTTGCAATAGGTATTGTCAAGCCGAGCTCCATGGAGGACAGTGCCTTCTCGAATTCGCTACGGGACAGGGCACCGGACCTGATAAAAAGTCAAAGACGAGGGATCACTGCAAAATTTGCACTATTTCTTCTGTCTTAATACATGCGCGTACTACAAGTTGTTACCATCGCATGAAGGTACTTAGATCGATGCGTCTACTCAAACAACAGTCAATCATTATCATAGAGTTCATTTTAGGTTTTGAAGAAATAAGGACAGCGACTTTTAGACTTGAGTTACACGAATCGCGCATGGAAATCAAAAGACAAATCAACTACTTGTCATGCTCATTTTCAGTAAGCCAGTAAGTATGCAGATGCACTATAGTACCCGTCGGTGTCGAAGTTTCGGAACAATTTTTGCAGCACGTCCTCAAGCTCTGCTCGATCCATACCGTGCACCAGGATTGCAGTTTATGCAAGGGATGAAATTCGATCACGATCAACATGTATTAACTTCGATTCATACTGGCCGTAATGTCATCTTGAGGGTGCTGGTGCAACACGTTCTTGCCATCGAAGATCATGATGCAGTAGAGTTCGTCGTGGAATGAATGAAATACTTAAAACAACATGAACATCATTTCTGGTGCAGCTAGTGCTTCTCCACCTCCTAAAAGAAAAGTGGCACCCAACAGGACAACGCCGGATTGATGTTACCTATTGACCGCGGCTAGGCTGTCGAATTTGTTCCATACTTGTGCCTGTGCCTGCACTTCCTGCTTGTGCGCGAGGTGCTTTTTCCGGGAGTACCTGCATTTTTTTTTCAATATTATGAGTTTACTCCTTTCCTTCCCCTTCGACGTGTGGTGGTTATTTTGGTCATGTTCAAAAGTGAAAGACCACATCAAAAAAACGAAAAGCTAGGATGTTTTTGTCATTCTTAATCTTAATTGAGGAAGAAGATACGCTGCTCGTAGGAGCTAGGTATAGATACATTGTCTGGATGATTTGCAGTGCTACTGGAATAAACTCGTCGTATTCGATCTGGTTTTATGCATTGAGAAAATCGAACTGGGTCTGGAAATTTGCGATACGAATTTGTGCATGATGGGAGCACTTGCACTACACTGACTTCTAAATGCAGCCAAGCTAGCACGACAAGTTCAAGTTCGTCCTGGTGGGACCCTCTGTACCTATCTGCAGCGCGCTGCGTTTTTGCAGGACACACCAAGCTGCGATCTTTTCGGTCTCCATGCAAAACAGCTTGCCCTGTTCATCTTCCGGACCCAGACACTTTTGCACTGCATACGTTGTTTTCGTCACCGTCTGCCTCGGACATAAAGAAGAACAGGTCGCTATCCGGAGTAAAAACATCCCCACCTCCCCAGACTTTTCATGCATATTCCTTTGCATGCCTAGCCCTAGGCCTAGCTTGTGTCCTCTCATGCGCCAGCACATTGGGAGCATTTTCTATTCATTGCTCTCCGGGACTTTTTGAAATCGGATTTATTCAACATGTTTTCGGCTGGTGGAGCGCAAGAACAGCCTTAAATGATCTATCTTGACCTTAGGGTGTTCAAGCTATGTACTGGAAGAAACAAAAATCTAGTGGGGACATCTATTTTTACTCAGGATAATCGTCTTCGGAAATAAAAGGAATCCTGAAGATGAGTTTGCGATTGCAGATTTTCGCGTTTTCACATTATGTGGAATATTCTGGTGGGTTCATGACATTCGACGTGAGGTTCCTGTACGAAAAGTCCGAACCTGCAGTGCTGCGATACTACTTATTTATGGCATTAACATGAACAGCGACCTCCACGACCCGCACGTCTACTTACGTGAAGATGTAGATCGAGGTTTTTAAAAAAAAATGCGTACTGTGTCCTGAGGTCTGAGAGCAATTTTCTGAATTCTCTCCTGTCCAGGTAGCCGGACTTGTCTTCGTCGTATTTGATAAAGAGCTGCTGGATGATCTCTTCCATCTTCTCCAGGGACAAGTCATCGCCCGACAATGCGGACTCCAAAGCCGCCGAACCGGACGCGAGGAGTTTCTCTTCGAAATATTTTACGCCGAATTCGTACACGTTTCCTGGTTGATGCCTCAAAACCTCCCGTGTGAAGTCCTTCAGGATCTCCGGGAAGTCGCCCGGCATCTCGATTTTTTTCGCGAACCCCGCGGAGGCGTTCTGCTCCATCGTTGGGTAAATAACCTTTTTGCAGACGACGAGTTCTGAGAGATACGTACCTACCGTACCACCTGTTTTCCCTGGATCAGGATCTTGTAAGAGCAGAGAAATTTTCACTTGCTCGGAAAAGTAAAGAACAAAGAGGCTAGCAGAAGTAGAGCGATGAAGTTTCAAATTTCTCCCTCTACTTCCGTCTATCTCTTTGTGCGAGCGAATGGACCAACGCCAGCGAATTTAGCGACTGCAGATTGATGAAAGGACAAACTCGGCGAACGCACTAATATCTCCCTCAGTCTCTCTGTCAAGCTTTCTCTTTATTCTCACACGAAGTAGGAGCGAATCACAAATAATGCTGCCTGGACCAGCGAACCGGTCTTGATGATGGTCTTCACTCTCGTACAACTTCAGCTCCCAGACTGGCCACGATGTCGAGGATGAAACAAATACGATGCCTGAAACTAACAAGTGCTTGTCTAATCTTACGAAGATGATGATGCAACCTGCCTCCTTCTTGTCCAGAACAACGATCAGTTGGAGGTGGCTCGAGGGCAACTTACAATGAGGAACAAAACCAGTAGACGACGCCCAAGATGATGCCACGAGCCCCACAACAGCAGGCGGGAGACTACTTACATCCGAAGATGAAGCAAGTCCACCAAGAGCACGTAGCTCGTGTCAATAGCTCCACAATAGTAGCTATGATCATTTCGCTCGTCCGAGCGCTGCTGGCCACGAAACGCGGGCAGACACGGAAGATACAGATTCGAAAAAAGCTCAAATAGTAGAAATAATTCTTGTCTTGTTACAAAATAGCACAGTAAGCAAAATATTTGATTTCACATCCATAACTGTCCTTCCTTTGAGGTCGACGATCTTCTTTATCTTCGAGTATAGCATTAGCGTGAGCATTTTCTGAATTCGAAAGTAGTGTCCCCCGTCTGAGCGCGGCTCAGCAGGGACCACGGAAACATCTGCAACGGCACCCGCCTGCTGCAATTACAGCACTAGAAGCACAGATAACACATGCGTTACTATTTGGAAGAGAAAAAAGAATCTAGAAGTTCAATAAGGTTAAAAGCAAAGGGCTGCCTGTTCTTCCATTTATCGCGAGAAAAAACTGCTTCACTGTGACCTCAATGTGATGGAGACGAGAAAGCCGCGGTCTTCGAGAGTTTCATGCCTTGCAGGAGCTAGAACAACTACAAAACATGGGATTTTTCCCGCCATGTTTATTTTTTCTCCTACGAAACTTGCTTATCCTCATGCACACATGGCAGCTTTATTTTGATGTGAGTCATGCATACAAACATGCAAAAACAAAATCCATCGGGTTAGTAAAGCAGGTTTTTCGCGGGATACCGTGTCGCCTGTGTTTATTGGCGGCGATGCTGCTTGGAAGAGCTGAAACGGATTTACAAGTTTAGGAAGAAACGGGGTAAATAATCTAGAAGTCTCTTGCCACAAATATCTATAATCAGCACCATCAGCTCCTGCAGGGTTAAGTACCTAGGTTGCACTAGAGAGGTCGAATAAAAAGGTACTACAGGACAGCCGCGTGGTCCCTCGCTGCGTCCGCGGTATTTCTAGCTGCAAAGTAGCTCTAGCTCAATCGCTCACCACCGCACCACAACGCTTTGGAGCGAGTTGGCTGCGGAATGGAAAGCCTATGATGTAGGTAGCTTGTACAAGGCATTGCAAGTCTTAGCTAAAGCGGAGCTCACAAATTCATATCCCGAGTAAAACAGTCACAATTTTTCTTATTCTTTTCGTCACCAATTGAGATCCTTGGCTTGGTGCTATCAATGATCTGACAATGCTGAATCTTCGTATAAAATCTTCTTCAAATCTTCTGACAGTAAACGATAAGCTACAGTAAACAGTAAATTCAAATTGAAAAAATTGTTCTTCATCTCTCGTCAGCCGAGGATTGTTGGGACGGGTAACTTTGGTCGTTCCTCGTTTCGTTTTTTTCTCGGAAGAACTACGGAAGCCACTACACCCACGCTCATCTATTTTCAGGATGGATAGTACTGATCGGCTTTCCTCTGCGGCACCTGTGTAGGTGAGCGGCCTGGGCTTTTATTTTTTGCCAGCACCAGCATTAACATCATCGGCATTTTTACTAGCAGTACTTCTTCTACTTACTGCACCAGCACCGTCGTGCGGTTAGTTTTTTCCAAGGAGTCATTGTTATTTTCCTCTCGCCCACTACTACTTCTACTTCCCCCGTATCATCTCCTGAACTTCGTCATTGTTATCATCTTTAACTCCGGCGCAGAGAGATTGATTGCTAGATGAGGAAGCTCTTGAGAGAAGTAGAATAAGCGAAGCGATAGGTGATTATTTTTTCGTCCTCTTCCATTCATCTGCACGAGGAGGCGCTCACAGCGATTTGACGGCCAGAGAGCTGGCCTTCATGGCAGCATTCGGAACCGCTGGCTGGGACGTGGGGCTCACGGCAGCCGCGCCGCCCACGGCATTCGAGGTTGCGAGCCACCCCGTGCTGATGAACACCTCCGCGAATACCAGTGAGATAATCGCGGACAACTTCACCAAAATGTTCAGACTCGGCCCCGAGGTGTCCTTCAGCGGGTCGCTATAACAGTGCACAACTCCCCCTCCCCCTCATTTGTATAGCATGGACGGCAGTACAAGCATCACCAAGAATGCCGGTTTTGCATGACAGATTCACACTGGAATGCACTATGCTTTTTGGGCTACCAAAACTTGTCATGCAAACAGTGCCAAGAGGCACCGCACAGCCTGGATTTGGGAACTTACATGACAAATGAGGGGGAGGGGGAGTTATGCACTTTCATAGTCGCCAACCGTGTCCCCGGTGACCGCGTTCTGGTGTGCCTTGCTACCCTTGGCTGTTGGTTTTAATATTTCGGAGAAGATCTCTTCTTGTAGTTTTGACATCATCTTCATGCTGCATAAAAGTATACTTACATGAGACGTCGATGATGTAGATGCGTAAACGTTAATCACACACAGCAGCTCACGGCGAATGGTCGTGTCAGGTGACAATTTGAAGTCCAGTTTTTATTTTTTGCAAGTCGAGTTCGTAAATTTACATAACATTTTCTATACAGCTCTCCGGTCCCAGGCCGCCCTTTTCAATGTACTTCTTCGCGTTGTCCCAGGCTCCGCCGGTGTTTGACATGGAAATTGCCAGCTGCACGCCGGACACGATATCAAATGTAAAAATGTCGGGGTCTGGAAAGTTATGATACTGGGCGGCGTATCACGAAGGTGGCTCAGCATGATAAGTTTCTGAGCTTCTAGGTGTTGCTTATTCTGCATGAGAAACTGCGTTTCTGCATGACAGAAAAATGGGGCGCTCGGGTAATGTGCATGACAAATTTAAGAGTCATGTGAGATAAGCACGACAAACTTGCATTCTTCCAGACCCAGACATTTTTGCACTTGATACACGAGAATTCCGGACAACAACCCGGCCACGCATTCCTTGCCGAAGACCAAGCCGGTGAATTTTTATCCGGAGTAAAAATTTTATCGCCTCCTCATCATGCAGTCGACACAAGATCGGAAGCTTGCTAGGTAGACACGTTCACGAGTTTTGGGACTTCTATAATGACAACTTCGGCTACATCGGACTGTAGAAGTCGTAACATAGCCGCATCACAGATTATCGACTGCTTTATTTTGATGTAGCATGTATCGAAAATTCAATCAAATTTCCAATCTTCTAGTTCTAGACAAGGGAGGTGGGGACGTTTTTACGCAGGATAAAATTGGGGTGAAAATCACGAGCGCTCCTGGGAGGATCATCTCGCGTAGACTGGCTTCGTATGCATTGCAAATCTGTCTGGGTGTGGAAAGAACCTGTGGTGCTGCATTCTGGTCATTGAGCATAAGCATCCTTTTGTTTGAGTGCGGCCAAGCATAGCAAATTTTTCCAACACCTTCTTCAAGTGTCTAGCCCGCCCCCGGGCCTGCGTGAGACGGACGGCAAAATTACAGGTTACGATTTTACAGAGCCAGACGTCTTTGCAGTTCATACTTCGGTGGAAATCTTGATGCAGGTGTCGTAATCCGGTTCTCTCCCCTCGTCCACAATCAGCGGAAATTGACGCATGCATTCGTTTACCTGAGGAGGGATCTTTTTATAGTACACAGCGGCTTTTTATTTTTTTGTTTTCCGGCAGCGGTTTTTTTCATCACTTCTTGGACAAGACATTTTCATGTTCGGAAACGCTTGTTTTCTCTACACTTGCAGGAGAAATAACTACTTGATGTCCGTCAAATAGTCGCCACGCAGCTAGGACGGCGAGCGCCGCGAGGTTCGTAAGTAACATCGTACGTCGCAAGTAGACAAGGGTATAATATCATATCCATACCATATCTTGTGCCGCCACGCCAACGCTCTTCATCGTCATTGCCGAAAACGCGTAGGGCAGCATAGCGCCGTATCGTATTTAAAAACGTCCCCGCCAAACCTGCATGCTGAAAGTGTTTGTCATGCGGAGCCCCATGAGAAGCAAAAAAAGTGCCGTTTTGGAATTTGTCATGCTCCAGTCAGCACGATGTGCTAGATCTGTGATGCTGCTGAACTACCCCAAAGAAACAGCACTACGCTACGAGTCCAAATTTGTCATGCGAAACAGCCAAAGCTTGTGGACTTTTCTAGCCGATTCCCCATCTTGACTATGGGGTGGGGACGTTTTTACAAATGATACGCCGACCAGCAGCCCGCTCCACACGAGTGGGTCCGACACGTCCTCTATTACAATGAAAAGTGTCTGGGTCTGGAAGAATGCAAGATTTGTGATGCAGGTTTTCCATGACCCATGAGGTCTGGAATGCGAGACCCAGCATGACAGATTTTTTGAGGTCTCTTTTATGCCTTTCCTGCATGAGAAAGTCCCTCTCATTTTGGTCAAAAGTCAAAAGCGGACAGCTCTTGGCACTCACGCAACACAGATTTTTGCATCATTCAGATTTAGCATGACAAGTTCTAACCTTCCAGACCCAGACATTTTTGCACTTGATATCCACCGTCTGCACCCCCGCCCGGACTTTGAAGGCGCCAAACAGTGCTAGAGACACCAGTGCGGCGGAGCCGATCGCAAAGCCCTTGCCGATCGCCGCGGTGGTGTTGCCCGCCGCATCCAGTGCGTCGGTGAGCTCGCGGGTGGAAGCCCCGAGCCCGCTCATTTCCGCGATGCCGCCCGCGTTGTCAGAGATGGGACCGTAGGCGTCGATGGTAAGACCTGATAATTTCACAAAAATATGTTGTTCGTTGATGACGATGTTGTTAAGACTAAGAGGAAACCACCAGTACTAGCAAAATGCTCTTCGTCTATTCCGAATTAGTTGCAAAATGTTGTTTTCACACGACACGCATCAACATGGTCTTCTTGTTCACGGCTACGTACTGGTTCTTGATCTGCTTTTCTATCTGCCGCAGAGAAACATTTTATAAATGACGAGAAGAGCAAAAAAATCCTCTTCCTCTGTGTCGTCGAGAGGAAAAGATGATCTTCGACTGCAAATTTCATATCAAATCAAAAGTCCTATATTCAATAGAGAATATTACCAAGTGTCAACGTGGAGAGCATGCCTAAGGCTGCCAGGGCCACTCCGTACATGCCTGCGTGGTTGTGGGAGACGAGTACGGTGAGGACCAGCACCAGAATCGGGATGATGCAGGAAAGGTAGCCCAGTGCCAACCCGTAGATGATGCCCGTGGCCGCGGAAACCTGCTGGGTCTCGGAGATTTCGCGCACCGGTCGGTAGGAGTGCGACGTGTAGTATTCGGTCACGATGCCGATGATCAGACCTCCCCACAAACCGAGAATGATCGGGATCAGCAAATCCAACGTGCCTCGGACCACCATGGTCCCGTCGTCCATGGCCAGGCGGAATTCGCTTGGGAGGAACACGTAGGCCGCGACCGTGGCCGCGACGGACTCCAACACCGTGGACACGATCAAGATCGCCTTCAGTGCGCCCTCGATTTGCGCGGTGTTTCGAACCGCAAAGTAGGGCATGTACAGCACGATTCCCATGGTGGCCAAGCCGACGAGCACGCCCAAGGAGCTGATCAGGTATCAGAGTTGCACAAGACCTCGACCCACCCCCTTGTTCTCAGTCATTTCTCATGCAAAATTAAAAATTTCATTTTTTTTCTGTCCTCCGGGACTATATTTATCATTTATTGCATGATAACAAGGTCGTATTTCGGAAGAGCCCTCAAGTTCAGTGAGCTAGATTTCTTTGTCATGCGCAGGCTGCAGTGTTAGTGTTACTTCTGATGGGCATGGTTCTACTGCCGCTGCTCATGCCCAGCGTGAACAAAGGAGGGGAACAAGGGGGAGTCGTTGTTCTTGTGCAATTGGATATCAGGATCGGAAAGTTCAAACCCGCGTAGCTGTTGGCGAGCCCCGGGGGGCTGGGACCGTTGGCGACGTACGCCGCGTCGAAAGACTTCGCGGCGATAATCATCGCCGCGCAGGTAGCCTCAGCGAAGGAACCGAACAGATCAGCGCCCATACCGGCAATGTCCCCTACGTTATCCCCCACGTTGTCCGCGATGCAGGCCGGGTTGCGCGGATCGTCCTCGTCCATGCCCCACTCGTTTTTGCCTAGGTGTTTAGTGAATTCATTTTTGTTGTAAAAGCGTGCTCTTCATGCAGAATTTGACGCGAGAGAAGGAGAACGTGTGCCATGCATGCTCCAGAACGACATCATAAAGCATGAGCAAGTTGTGAGTAACTCAGAAAAGCAGGAACTTATATTGCAATTTACGGGTATTCTTACCAGAAAGATCCGCCCCGACGTCAGCCGCCTTTGTGTAGATACCGCCACCCACGCGGCCGAAAAGTGCGACCGCAGAGCCTCCGAGTCCGAAGCCGGCCAAGGCCTCATAGAGGGAAAGGATGGAGCCTAGTTGTATAGTAAACAGGTGTGGATTATTATTTTTCATGCTTTTGGAAGTCTTGTATTTTTGGAGGAGAAATTGCAAGACGAACCATATTAAACACGAGATGAATTATTTGTGTCGCTGGCTTTATTGCTGTGATCATTGTGAACAACAACAAGAAAAGAAGCATAGTCCACCTCTACTTGTAGCACTCACAGAATTATACCGTTGTCCACTTGCCAGAGCTCGAATATTTTTATCACGACCAACATGACTCCGATCCCGAGCGAGACCAGTGCAAAGCCCAGAATGGACCCCCCACGCACGGCCACGGCGTACCCCGCCTCGATGCCCTCGGCCCAGCACTGGTGGGCGGTTTTCAAATTGCACATTACCGCCGCTTTCATTCCAATGTACCCCGACAGAATGGAGGTCAGCGCCCCCAGCAGGAAGGCGAGCACCGTGGCGGCGCCGAGGCTGGGCTTGGACAAAATGTGCGAAAAAAACTCGTAGATGACCACGGAAAACGCGAGGCAAAAGGCCATGATCCAGGCATACTGGATGCGGAGAAAGGCGTCCGCGCCCTTCGCAATGGCATTGGCGATCTCCTGCATCTTCCCCACCGTTTGGCTGTTCTTTATCAGGCCTGTTGTGGAAATTTAGTGGGGCGGATGACTTTTGGTTTCTCTTTCTTTCTTTTTGCCGAACGTCGTCATCAGCAGGAAACGAGATGAGGTTCTTATGCGCAGATAAGCTGATGAACTTGAACATGCGAGATGTAGGAGTAGTACTTAATACTTATGTGCATCACCTGGAAGTTGCAGAAGAATGAAAAGCAAAAGCAGGTGGGAAGCATCAAATTCAAGTTCATTGAAAAAAAAACGAAGTTGTAATAAGTGAGTATTTGTCTCTCATTAAATTAGTTTGGTTTCTATGAAATCGATAGCGCGAGTTTGCTTTCTCTCGTTCGAGACCTGGCTGAATCGAGGCATCACCTGACGTATCAAGTGTAAAAATGTCTGGGTCTGGAAGATTGCAATTTGTCATGCTGTTTTTGGACTCTAAAAAATTTTGTATTGCATGACCAGCAAGAGGGGTACAGTTTGTGCTACACGGACAGGGCATTTCTCATGCGGAAAGTGCATCAGGAAGCCCTTTAAATGTCTGCGATGCTAGGGGATGCATTACAGGCATCATGGGTCATGAGAAATATGCATGACAAATCTTGCATTCTTCCAGACCCAGACATTTTTGCAATCCATATGACGTGATCTGCTTGAGCTCCTCTGCCGGCTCCTTTAGCTCCACGTCGTGGACCCATTTGGTCTGCAGCACGGGCCTATCCACTGCAAATATCGATCTGGCTCTGGAATCTTGTTAATATGCCTGCTGTCGCCTGATATCAGCAACAAACCAACGTACCTATCAAAACCTAGCCAGACATGACAGAGATCTTTCACAAAGTAAAGTAGAAAGGCACGCAAAAATGCGGAACTTGCCGTCGCATTGTATGATAAACTTTGTTGTGCTCAACATCTGCTTCGTCGTCCATCACAGACTTTTGCTTCATTCGAAATTCGCAGTACAGGTTATGTTCGTAACTCATTTTCCAGACGAAGACCTATTTGCAATGCATAGGCCCAGAAGATGCCCAGCACCGGCGGCACGGACAGCAGCAGCGAGACCGCCACCTCGGCCGTCATGGTTGAGACTTGCGAAAGGTAACTCCCAATGGTTGTAGAGCCTTTACGATGATACACACTAACGAGGAAAAACAGCAACGAAACTGCTACCAAGGACACAAACAATTGCTTTGGGGAATTCGGTGAGACTCCTCCTGCCAAATTACAGCAGGAGAAAAATGAACTACGGGCTGCACCAGGGCCACAATTATAACTACCTGTGCTACTAGAAGTGTTTACCGCGCCTGTGGCAACGGCCGCGCTAGAGAGCAAACCCACCCTAGTGGCGGCCGCACTGGTCGGACTTGTGCCACCAGCAGCTCCGCGCGTTGATGTACTGAAGCTAGAGAGTACCATAGCGTACACAGATTCGGCAATGGTCGAGATAACACTTGTTCTTTGGTAGGAAAATATACATATACTACTGCTTCCTTCAGTTATAGTTGGATCACGTCCAGCCGTTGTAGCGCCAGTAGTTGTACTAGTAGTTCTTTGGAAAGATGGATAAGGAGTAGAGTGCTGGCTTCGAATACTATTAAACGGGGCAGTTTCAATGTCATGCGAAGTTCTTGCGCTGGGCGTGAGGTCCGCCTCGATTTCTACATAGTTGTAATCCGTTTGCGGGGGCGATAGGGACGAGTTCTCCTCCTCTTTGCGACCGTTTTGAAGAAAGCTGCTCTCCCTCTTGACGGTCTGGGGGGTCTTGCTTAAAAGTGCAGCGCTGTTGTTAACTCTTGGGTAGTTATCAAAATCTGTAGGCTGGAGCAGTGGGCGGAGTGGTCCCGACATGCACAGGTGAGTTTACGTTCAAATGCTTTTTTTCATCAGCAACTTTTTTAATACTTAATTTTGCCGTCCACGTCCACGGTCTTGTTGAAGTAACAATACTTACTTTCCGTTCCCGGGTGGGACAAGGATGGTGATAAGTAAGAAAGGTTAGAAAATGAAGGCAACAACTTTCGGAATGATTTTCTAGTAGTGCGAGCTAAAAGAAATGATCTACCACCTGGTAAATTGAGAGTTGAGTAATTACTTATTACCAACAAACATAATGAAATTTTTTTTCTTCAGGGTATTTTTTTCTAAGACCTTAAACACAATCATGTATCATTCGAACTCCACATATTATGTTGATGTTGTCGTTGCGACGCTTGTATACGCTTTCGCGGGTCGAACTCGAATCGAAAAATACTTTCGAACCGCGACACAAAGGATCGAGATAATCGAGCGAAGTCGAGTCGATCCTGAAACAAAGTCTTCCTGAAAATCAACAACATTCCTCGAACATCAACAACATTCGCAACAACTTTGACAAAAGCAACAGCACGCATCAACGTCGCGTCTCGAAGATTTTCTGTCGAAGTCGTTGTGTTCTATCGGGCACGCAGTTTTTTTTTCTATTCTTGAGAATGCAGTTATCAAGTTCTAAACTCTTCCTCTTAGCTGTATTAGCCTACAGATTTACGCGACAGTCTCTGACGCACATGCTAGCAGCACGACATCGCTTTTCGCAATGAGAGGTTCACACTGTTGCGTTCCTGAGAAGAGCAGCTATTTTTTTGCACGGAACACAAAACGTAACCACAACGTCAGGGTCAAACTCCAGAGTCAGATGAGACTTTGTTCATGGCTCAGTTTCCGGGCCAACAGCGCCAGCAGTCACATACTAGTACCAAATGCACGGGCGCCAGCGCGGTGAGCTTAAGATCGAGGAACGACAGATGTCTTTTTTGGTATAGGCTTATTTTTCTGAGTCTTACGGCTTGCTGGACTTGTACTTCTGATATCAGCGCTAGTAGCACGGCCACTGCTTCGAGTGAAATTCCTACTTCGCATCACTTTAGAAGCCTTGTGTGTATTTATTGAGGAAGGTTTTTTTGTAGTCACGCTTGCACTCTTATTTTCATGTTGATTACCTTTTGTCTTCCTCGTCATTTCTAGCTCTACAGTCTCCAGGTCTTCCGTCACTCTGTCGCCAAAAAAAAACCTTGCAGCTTTCGCATACTTTTTCAGCACAGCGTCACGCTTTATTTTTGAGGAACAAGAGCGCCACAAAATCCGGAGCAGGCACGGGCGCCAATACCCTCGACTTGGATAAGCTAAAACTGAAACGAGAAGTATGAAATAAAATAGGATCGCGGACTATCAAATGCAAATATGTCTGGGTCTGGAAAGTTTGAATTTGTAATGCTAGCTTTCCATACCTAGGAAATCTGTATATGGCGGCGTCAACAATCTCACCACTATACTATATCAAAAAAAAAATATATCGTTTCTATTTCATCTCTTGGCGCGCCACGTTTTCCCACGCTTCTCCAAAATGGCCAGGATTTGTTGTGCTCAAGTGAGCACTTTTTGAACTGAGATTGACGACCTCGGGGGACGTCCTCCAAAAAGTGAGTACATTATCGAAAAAAACTAGGCTCGAAGCTCACTAGCATCGGTGCTAAATTTGGAAGGATAGCAGAAAAAGCGCGCTTTTTGAGGCTTGCGTGTGTGCAAAGAGGAGGAAGAATTAGCTAGCTCAAGGCAGCTAGCTCAAAGTCGCTACTGTTGCATATCTATTTTAAAGTGGTAGCTCAAAATAGGTGCTTTCAGATACATAAATACGATATGAAACTTTTTTTGATATACTATAGTGGTGAGATTGTTGACGCCGCCATACTGTATTGCATAACCAACAAAAGTCGCGGCCTCTTTTGCACATGCAAAAACGCAGCTTCTCATGCGGGCTGCCTATGAGAAAGCGTTCTGGAAAGTTGTCACGCTGGGCTGCATTCGAAAGTGTTTCCATCATCCACATTTTAGCATCACAAGTTTCCAGACCCAGACATCTTTGCAATGCATACAGACGAGGAAGGAAAAAAACCGGACTTCTTGACCTCTAAGACCTCGTACTGTCCCTCGTTGAACGCATATCGCAAGAAAAAAGTGTTACAGTTACACATTTGTTGTCAATTCAGCAACACAAATTTCTCAGCATGAGAGAGAAAACTTGTAATGCAGAAATCCTACGGGAAAACACCTATGAAACGAGGCTCCAATGCATATCCGGCATGACAGAGCTCGTCTGCCTTGCTTGGCCTGCAACACAATGTGTAACTGTAACACTTTTTTCTCAGGATAACGCACGCACTAGCGGCTCAAACACGGTCCGCGCGAAGGGCCCGGCGAAGAGAAATATGGATGTGTCGGGATCGAAATCGACAAAATCGAAAAATACGTGATGCATAACATGTAGGGCACTGAGCGCCTGTACTGGGAAGCAGGCAAATGAGACCGATCGTAAGCCTGTTTAGGGGTATAAAATGTGCTGGCAGAGTAGCATGACAGGAGGAGTCTTCTTTGCCCAAACAGCAAGACAGACTGGATTTGGGTGCTTCCGAAGTTTGTCACGCGCCACTTGGAGACTGAGGCTCCTACTGACATCGATTTTGTGCATCACAAATTTTTCGACTTTGTCAATTTCGATTCTGACACTTCCATAAGAAACCAGGTGAGTTTGTGGCCGAGCGAGAAGAGCACTTCCGCCGCCTCGAAGTCGAAAAACGCACGTATGGCGTTCTCAAGTGTTACATTCTCAAGTGTTACATGATTTGTCATGCAAAATTCCAATCAGCCTCGACACGATCAACCTGCTTCGCATGACAAATTCCCGAAGGGCCGCCAAATAGGCTGGAAATCTGTGCCAAATCTGTAATGCAAAAGGCGCAATCTTCCCCCTTGTAGTTTTGCCATTCTTGCATCACCAATTCATGTAACAGTTCAGAATGTAACGTTTGAGAACGCCATAGCACGGAAAAAAGCTACCGGATAGAACGCGGCCGCGCCTGGGCTGTGATTAAAATCATAGAGTGCTGCGTTGTCGAAAAAGCCCAGCATGGCGAAGAGTTCCGAGCGCAAGCGATTCGAAATTTGAAAGCGAGACATCGAGGTGAGCTGCTGTTCCAACCGGGCAAGTGAAGTCGACAACTGGCAGGACGTTGCAGTGGGATCCATTGTGTCTTCCCTGTCTTTAGCCTTGCTCTTGTTCGTGGTGCCCCTTGTAGGTTCTCCAGCCTCTTGACGAGAACCACCAGAACCGGTGCTGTTCTTTGTGTAGTAGAGGCCTTTCTTCTCGCGGATTAGGTTCCAAATGTCCAAAATCGCATCCCACTCGTCTTGCAGGACTATGGGAAAGAGTTTATCCAGTTTGCCCTTCGCTTTTTCCAACTGTCTGCGGTAGTAGGTAGCCTGGTGCAGAATCTTCAGGGCGAGAAGTGGAGTATTCGAGGTGCGTCGACCATCGTTTTGATTTTCTATTTCTTGCGTCTCGACGTCCCTGCACGAGGAGGTAGAAGTATCACTACTGAGTACTAAGTCAGTACTTGATGTTGAGGTTGTAGCTGTCGCATCCGCGAAGTCGCACGTAAAAGAAGAAGCAGAAGACGTTTCAATTTCACGAAAAGCAGTTCTTGAAGCCGCTTTTTTCTTTCCCATGCTCGGTTCTTGCAGAAGTTCTGTTGGAAAAAGAACGTCGATCCACACCGACGACAATTTTTCCGCATGCTCTGCTTCCATCTTCGCGGAAGTCGAAACAAAGTCCGCGTGCTCTTCTGCTTCCTCTGCACGACGGGATGAATGAGAAATGTCTGAAGTCGCACCAGGTTTAGTTCTATCTTGTTCGTTTTGCTTCATTCTCATTCCCCTCCTGTTTGGCTCGACAAAGCTGCATGGTAGAAGTCGTTGTACAAAGGTCGACGGTTTATTCGTATTTTCATTTTCATCATCCTGTGTCTGTTTCTGTCGCTGCTGTTCCCCGCCGGGATGCTGCTGATTTTCCTCATCTGCATCTGCTCTATGTCTATTGCTGACAAAAAGTTCGGGCGCTCTGAACCGCAAAATGTCTCCACCGATGAGAACAAATCTGGTCCTGTTGCGCAGTAACTTTCGTTTGTCTAGTTTGCCGGTATAGCGCAGATAAGAACCACTCCTACGTTGAGTCGTGGTATGCTCTGATTCTGGTCGTGCTGGTGCAGCAGCTGTACCTGCAGGAGCAGAAGTAGAGATTTTTATAGATGAGACCTTGTTCCCTTCTTCTTGTTCACCAGTATCCTTCTCTTCCTCGAAGTTCCATTCCAGCCCGAAATCCCGTCCACGCAAGCCGAAGAGCAAAACGGTCTCCCTTCCGAAAGGGATCGCGGATCCTTTCCTTCCAAACACAGGGCCGAGGGAATCTTTCACGTCCAGACTCGTGTAGACCGTGAAAACCGTGTTGGGTTGGAATTCCTCCCCGGAGTGGAGGGCAATGAAGTTGTCGTGCTCAAGAACTGCAGCCTGCGAGTATCGAAAGGAAAACCCCCCCTCCCCATATCAAAACGGAATTTCTGATGCTGGACCTGTGTACACACATCAGGTCTGTATTGCAGAGAGGCACTGCGGCCAGATCCCCAGGCTAGGTCGGGGCGTATGGGTCTAGTTGTTCAGCATGGCAAACGGCTCCCCTTTCGGCCCAACAGCATGACAAATCGCTTCCATAATGGGGCGGAAGCTTCTGCCGTTGTGTTCTTGCAAGACAAATGCGATGCGTGACCTCAAATCAGCAACACAAATTTTCGGAAACATACCTTTTCGATACGGGGAGGGGGGATTTGGATTTTTCCTCGCAATAGCGAGGCAGGGATTTGGCTGGCTGCGTCTTTCTCGGAGGCTTCGGCTTGTTTGTGCGACCACGTCGAGGCAACTTCATGTTTGTTCTGAACCCACTGCGGTATCCGCGACGGTATCCACCCGTGGACTAAGTTGACCCCCGGCTTTGTCACGGGAAAACACAACAGCCGGTAACCGAGGTAATAGCCGTAGGAAAGGTCTCGTCGGTGTAGCTGTCTTAATGTACTAGTATCACTAGCAACTGCAGGGTCGTGATTCATTTCTTGATACGCGTTCTCATCGTCCGGATGGTAGTAGTACAAGGGGCGCACCAACCCGACACCCGATTCCGCAAACTCCGCCGCGAGGAGCTTGTGCAGGTACGGTTCCAGCAGTTTCCGGAACTGCACCGCGTGCACCACTGCGTTGCCGAAGGGGTCCGGCTGAAGTTTTTGCACGAGCCGATGATTCTCCACCGCGGCGAACAGCTTGGAGCTGTGCAGCCGCAGCACCGGGGACAAGGCCCCAAACTGGATCCACCGGGTGAGCAATTCGTTGTCGACGGGCAGCAGAAACCCGCCGATATCCAAGAAGAAAAGTGTGCATAAAGCGTATTACCTTGTAGGAGGAGGAGTAGCATCATAAATTCGTTCTTTTGCATCACAAAGAAATAAACCCATGCATCATGCGCAGCGGCCAGTACGACAAAGCGCATACCAGAGGGGGAGGACTTCGTGGCTGTCTGGCATGGCAAGCGTAACTGTGTCTGTTTTTCTCCGTTTTATTTGCAAGTACACTTTCACTTGCACAGTATTTTTCTTTGCATAGCCGATGTCGTGACTCCAGTAGGGGAACGCAACGTTGGATGCTGCTGTGGTAAACTCCGGCTGAAACGCCAGCGAGGACCAATCCTGGACGACGTCGCCCGAGAAGCCAACTGTCACCGGACGGCGTCCCTGCTGGTCGCGCTGTGCGTGCAGTAGGCCGCCGAAGCGGTTCAGGGTGATGCCATCTGTTGCGTACCGCGCAAAGTAATCGGATAGGAAAGAGGTCGGGGTAGAGTCGGGATAAGACTGGGCTACTTTCGAAGAAGGTTTCGTCGTCGGCTCTTTTAAAGCAGCTGTTGAATGCAACTTGCTCTTCTGTTCTCCATCGCGGCCTTCGTTCTGGTCCTTGCTGCTTCCGTCGTGCTTCCTTTGCGTATCCAACACGAGCCGCATATCCTCGCCCTGTTGCCAGTCGATCCAGAATACGTCCACTTTCAGAGGCTTCAGGCAGAGTTCCCCAAACAACTTTTGGCGTCTTTCCGTCGCCATCAGAAAGGGAAAGGGAAGAAAGTCGGTGTAGTTTGTGCTGTTCAACAGCAGCTGCAGATCGCGATCATCTAATTTATCTGTCTTTTCTTCTTCTCGCCCAGCTGTTCTTCTTGTGCTTTCACGACCACCCGTTTGAATACTTTCGTGGCCAAAGATCGCCTTTTTCAGTTCCGCAAAACAGGTTTCAAACTTCAAAACTCCGGACGCGGGGTGGATGTTCACCGCAATCGCCTGGACGCCCAATTTTCGCACCTGGAAAATGAACTGCTGCGGGTCCGGAAACAGTTTTCGGTCCCAGCTCCAGCCCGTCCATCCCTTTATCCCACGAAAAAACTGTTTCACTGTGGTGATTTAGCAATATCTGCATCACAAGTTTGTTACACATGAGACAGAAAATTTGCCATGCGCGCTTCCCAAGGGAAAACACGCTTGCAAATCGGATGTCTTGCAAGTGTAGCAAGACAAACACTTTGGTGTTTCGTTTTCTGCATCACAAGTTCACAGTGAAACAGTTTTTTCTTGCGATACCCTTCTGGAAGCCTGCAATGTCCTTTTCGCCTCCGTACCAGGCGTCGCGGTAGAACGTGTGATGCCAGTCCATATCCAGGACGAGAACGGAGGGCGGAAAGTCGTATCACATGTAAAACTGAAAACGGAGTACCCACATCACCATAGTGAGGATGGGAAACCTGCTATGAGTACACAAATCAAGAAGGTTTGGCAAAAGCGTATGACATCAAGTAGTTTCATCGGTCTCTGATGTCGTCGTGCTGAGGTCGTTGTGACCTACCGACGTCAACACGAAAGTCTGCTATGCTATTTTAGAAGTCTTATCCTGATTAGGTCACTTACGTACAACGTTCAGGGTGTTACAGAGTCCAAAACACCAGCTAGAAGATGGTGCTTCACATGGGGCTTCGCATGTTGAGAAACTACATAGTCCGCGGCATGCATGCATATTCGCATGACAAACGTGGTTTGGTGGATACGTGTTATTTACACAGCAGGATAGTTGGAAAAGCTTCTTCATCTCGGCTACCTCGGCGAGCAGTTCGTCTTGATGATAGCTCCACCACCGCGAGTACCACAGACCAAACACATAGGCTGGCGGAACGGTCGGTGAACTATGTGGCTCTTCTACTTCTTGAGCAGCCTCGCCTTCGTCGCCATCTTCCTCAGGACGAGAGGGCCGCGTCGCGGAGGTGCTTTTTTCATCATCATCTCCTGTACGTGCCGCAGCAGCAGAACGTCTACCACTCATCGCGGTCCTCCTGGTCGTGGCGAAGAGGTCTCTAAAATCCTGCAGCGCCGTGAGGTAATCTCTGCCGTGGCCGAAAAAATGAGCGTCGATTTCCCGGGAGATGGTGGGGACGTGTTCCGTCTCGGCAGCGGCAGATCTGTTAGTTGTCGTACTCGATGAGTTCTTAGAGGTCTTCGCCGCCGCAGAAGTCCTCGTAGGAGGTGGAACTGCTGCTGCAGCTACCAAATCGGAAATTTTCTCCACCAGCTTTTGCTGACAGGGGGTTCTCCGTTCTCCAGCAGTACCGCTGCTCCGGTGACCATAGAAGTCCTCTGGCAACAAGATTTTTTGCTCCACGTCGTCCACCTTCACGGAGGCAAGACCACTGCTGGGACCTTCACGATCACTGAATGAACCCAGTTCTTGTGCCATCTTCTCAGGCGGCCCATGAAGATCTTCATCGTCACCCGGATGATCTGCAGGAGCTCGATGCCGATCTGCCTTCATATTCTCATCCTGCGTTGGATCATCATTTAAATTTAGTTCGCGGGTCTTAAGGTAGTTATACCGGCGTTCCCGTTCCAGGTGGTCAATAACTACCCAGCCAGATTTGGAGATCACACCCATCTCGCAGTGTAGGTCCGGTCTTTGTTTCCTCAGGTGCGCGATCAAATGCAAGTATGTCTGGGTCTGGAAGATTCATGCTTGCCTGGTATGACGAAAAAGTATGTGATGCGTGTCCAAGAAGAGGCCCTTTTGCCTGGTGTCATGCAAAAACGCAGCGTGTCACGCGAAAAACGCAACACAAAGTAGCGCAGATATTTCTCATGCTTGGCTGTGCAACATTACAGAGCATTCACTACTTATTCCCATTACAGCATTACAAGTTTCCAGACCCAGACATATTTGCACTGGATATGCGCGCAGTCGAGGTCTAGTTTTCCCAACACGTTGTCCAATGTGCGGACTGTACCTGGCAATCGGTCCTGCGCCAGCCGGGTCGCCTTGCCGTTTTTTGATAATGTTCCAGTCGTATCATGATCGGTTTCATCGTGCTCCGGCCACGTGTAAGCGAAAGTCGTTTTGTCCTCGTCCTCAGAAGAGAAGTTGTTGATCGTATTCTTGTCCTGCTTCACACCAGTCCTCGGCGTGGCTGCAGCAGCGGTCAACATCTTGGTACTTCTTGATCCCCCGCCAGGAACATCTTCTTCGTGTTCCTCCCCGTGCTGCCCTGTCAGACCCGGCGTTGCTGCAGACGGCGCTCCGGAAGATGTTCTAGTGGTTGGGCCGTGTCGTGATTGTCGGAAAATGCGCAGATTCAGGACCGGCGACGTGAAGTGCATCAACATGCCCTGCTGTCGCCCTGCGTCTTCTTCTTCCTCGAGCGCTCTACTTGAAGAAGATGACGCTGACCATGAGTAGTTGTCTATCTCGAAGTCAAGCACCATTCCAGGAATGTGGCGACCACTGTAGATGAGGTTCTCGTTTTTCTCTCTTCCACCGTGTGGTCGAGTAGAAATTCTTGCTACACCTCCTCCAGCCGCGCCAGTAGAGGAAGGCGCACGAGAAATTTCTAAATGATGATCCTCCACCGGTGCACGAGAACCTCCATGCTGGTGGTGAAAAAAGAGAAGTTCTGGCTCTTTGTCCACAACGTCTTGGAAAAGGTCCTTTTCCACGCAGGTGAAGACTTCTTGTGGCGGATGTCGTGGTACAGTCTGACTCGCCAGTTGCACTCGAAACTGCTGAATCCGAATCACCGCTGGGGTGAGCAGGGTGAATAAGAAAAAGTCAAACATGTTGAGCTGTACTATTTCGGGTAAAAATATTTGGCAACATCAGGCAAAACACATTGATGAAAATTGAACTTCGGCGGGGGAAATAAGACAAGACAAGATCTAGAGATCGTAATTGAAGACTAGTGACTAGATAAAACAGTGGGAGTGGCAGCAAGGAGTGAATATGAATATAGTCGACTACAGTAAATCTAAGTTTTAGAGCGGTGACGACCTGATACCGATACGCAAGCTCACTGCAGGGAACTTTCACTGAAAAGTTCGACGATTACGATGAGGAGAATTCGTCTTGTTGACGGGAGTCGCAGATGACACGACTTGTGGCTACTTTGACCATCGACAAGGAAACAGAAAAAAAACAAGCACGGGTCACGAAAAACCAAAAACTATGGAAATGCTGCTTGTTGATCGGCGGATCTTGATCTTGTTCGTTTCTGGATCCTGTGAGTGAGATGATCAAGCAGCACCAAGGTGAAAATGCTTGTTGTACTAACTTCTCCGGATCGGCCTCGTCCTCCACTGTCACTATGAGCAGATAGAAGAACTATTGCGGGCTGGCCGAGGAGACAACACCCATCGATCTCTTTCAACACGGCAACAAGAAGACAAAAGCCCCCGACACAACAAGGATCTACTGAAGAAGAGATATCCGGCGCAAAGGGACCTGAACTGGCGGTGCCCACTGGATTTGGATTTGCAGTGCAGTTTTTTCAGAAGTGGTAAAATTCCTGAATGGTTTTAGGTTTTTGTGCTAGCACAACTGGTCAACAACATGAACATCACACGAAGATGATGATCTGATGGTCGTCATACTAGTGTAGTAAGGTGTACCGCAGCGCTAGTAATTCCGGAAAAGATCGCAACGTAGGTAGTAGACGTGCACTCGGACGGGGGTGGACGTGCTTTAAATAAAAATTAACACATGCGGGTCATGGTTAAATAAAAATTAGTAAATAAGGTCATGGTCAAGGTCAACGCATACGGGTTATACGAAGACGGATTTCATCATCGTGTAGAAATCGTCGTACGTCATGTCACCGTCTACCGCAAAAATAATTCTTTTGGAAAAATACGAATTTCGAAAGCAAATTTTAATCGTACAATCCGACACGAGCAAGAGGCGTGCAGATTTGAAATTTCTCAGCGCGTATAGCATTGTACGGGTGGACCAGCGTGATGTTCATTCGTGGCTCAAGACTAAAATAAAGTAATGAGGTTTTTCGTATATATCCCGTGTGGTACGCTATTACTCTTGTGTTTCCTGTGTCCGCATGTTGTAGCGACGACATTATGCTACTTTTCAATGGACCACAAGGAACAATGCGGATAATCATATATCAGGATGAGGTTTGTTATCATACAAAATAAGATACAGAGACGAGAGGCTTCATCCCCTAGATATGAGTGAAGATCAGCTTTAATTATCATGTAGTAGGAGGGCTAGTACTTCTATGATTAAAGCTCCAGATTTTGACCGACGGCCTCCTCTTCCGCTTCCAGCGCGTTCACTACCAGATCCGCAGCCCGTTCGGCGGCTCGCACGGCCCCTTCGAGCATGCCCGACCATTCTTCCGCGGCCTCGCTGTTGCCAAACCAGACTCGTCGAAGATGATCTACTGCAGAAGACGAAGAAGACTTATTTTTCACCATCACCTCGTCGTTCAAGCCTCTAATGGGGTGCGGGTGTGCGGGGTAGATCATTCCCCGACCGACACCTCCCGCAGACATTGCGTCAAAGTCCGGGTTGATGGCCGGCTCAGTGGCCCAAAACTTGAATTCCGCGTGCGCATAGTTTGCGATGGTGGAAGTCGTTGCCTGGGCGTGAGAATCGTCGTCAGACGAGGACCCGAAGCTCATCATCTGGTTCATCCGGAGGGAACCACCAAAAGGACCACGACCTCCGCGGCTGGCAGCACCGACCTGCAGCTGCTCCACGACCTTGGCAGCCATCATGTCTGTCGTAATTTCTTGACCTCCCTGCTCCCCGCCGACGAAGAAGGCTAAGGCGTACAGTTTTCGCTTCGCCGAGCTGTTGAATTAGAATTTTTTCAATTATACTAGAAGTTGTATGAAGATCCTCAGACAGTTGGTTCAATATTTCCGGTACTAGAAATAAAGTGTTTTGTAATATAAATATAATTCAAGTTCATCCTGTAGTACCTGTCGCCTTCAACTGCTGCGTCAGCCTGGACTTCTCCCGCGTCATAAATCTGAAACGCGCCGTACTTGCTTCGCATCGGACCCATGGGCGTCTGGTTGGCCCGGGCCGCGTTCCACCAGCGCGTGTCGTAAAACAGGACAAGCTTCCCCATGCCCGCCATCCAGACGGGTTGGCTTTTCATCTCGTTTACCAACTTCGGGTTGCCCAGGAGGTACGGGAAGTCCTGCGCCGTCATTTTCACGTCGCGCATCGCAATCTTCGGCGGCACGGCCAGGATCACTTGCTTGGCCTCGTAGCTCCGATTGTTTGCTTGTTGGTCAACATTGGAGGTCAGCATCGGCGTCGTCGCCGTTGTGTGTAGACGTACGATCTTCGTGCTAGTGCTTGTACCTTCACCGTCAACAGAAGTAGAAGATGCTTTTTCCATCTTGACCAGTTTCTCCCCCAGTTTCACATCTACTGGAAGATCAGCCTCTACTTGTGCTTTCATCTGCGCACCACCGGCGGGATTAGAAGTCGTTTCTCCACTAGCGGCCACTTTATTCCCTCCGAGAAGATGCAGGCTTTCTTTCAATTTTTCCACGATAGCTCCGATGCCCCCTCGGAGGCGCATTTCGCCCGAGAACGCATCTGCTTGCTCCACGGGGTTCAGCTTCAGTTCGCGGACCATGTTCCGCATGAAGGGCTGGTCCCTGGGCCAAAACCAGGCGGGGCCGAGGTCGACGTTCCCCAGGGTGGTGGAGGAAAGTACCCGCCCGCCGAGGTTCTTACTATTCGCCTCAAGCAGCAAGATCTTCGCCTCCGGTCGCTGTTGAAGGATGCGGTAGCTGGCGGTCAATCCCGCAAGGCCGCCACCCACCACCGCGACATCGTACAGCTTTTTAGAAGTTGTACTCGCGGCCGCGGCCCCCACGGCGAGAGAGGACGTAGCTGTGCTGTTGGCCATTGTCATTGAGGAGTTTGAAGAGGGTATTGAAAAGCAATCCGCAGTGAAATAAAGCGGTAAAGATCGCAAGAAAATCAACACTACGGCTCGAAAGAGTTGTAGGATGTTTCTACTAGCAGGGATTTGGCGTTTGATACTTCGAAGGGAAAACTCTATTTTTCCAGTGGTGGACGCAGTGGGTAAAGACATGAAATCTTAAGAATACAAATTTGCACGAATTGCGCGCTCCTTCATACAAGAAAAAGATTATATGTGCACCACGATGACGTGGTAGTTGATCGTGGTTATAACAAAATCTGACAGGGACAAGCTGCTGGTACTACAAGCTGCGAGTAAATAAAACTATAACGGCGCTTTAGGGGAAATCTAGGGTTGATGTGGTTATATCGTTTTAACTTCGCGAGGAAAATTGATGGGCACTGTGGGCGGGTAAATACTCTTTAGATCATACGGTCGTGAAGATCTGCACACGCAGCTCTTCGAGCCGCCGCAATCACCATTATTTTGACGTTGATTTCTGTTTTTTGATCCTACTTGGCACCGACCACATTTCACCGAATTCGTCAAAATGAAAATGGTCATAAAAACGTTGCATGAGCATGTTGAAGGTGATCTCACACACTACTTGTTTCCGACTTTTTTCCATTGTCACATGAGATGAAGGAGCATGAGAAGTGAAGTAGATCCTTCTTTATTACTTCTTACTAGCAGGGACAGGGAGCGTTTGCAATGCTGCTCCTGCTCTCATTGCAGCCACATCTATGAATCTGTTTTATACCGATTGTTTTGTCGACACGGCCTGTCGTGGTGTCGGTGTGGCTTCGGCAAAAATTTGGATCATTGATTTCGTCGATCGCTGTGATTCGTCCGATGGAGGACACGCTTTCTTTTCAGAAAACACTTTGATTTGCGCTCTCTTCTCTTCAGCCTCAGCGTCTGCTTCTTGTAGTTGGTGAAAATGATGCGGTCCAAAAATAAATTCTTGCCACTACGGGACGGGGAAAAAGGAACTCTGAGCCCGTTTCACGGTGCACATCTGAGTCCGTTTCACCATCCTCTATTGAATTTCGCACTTTTTCATTTTCTTAATAGGAAGAGTTCAAAATAGTGATGGAAAAACGTCGCTATCACCGCGGTGGCTCTATGTCTATCTGGTTCCGATCGTGTTCTTGTGGTAGCTTTATTTTACGGCGTAGGAGCACAGAACCAGCTAAACCCCGCCCATGGTTATTGACCACCTAACTTTCTGCCAAGTGGACCAATCATGTAAGTGTACGTACTGAACTTCCGCGGCCGCCCTTTGCGGTGGAAGTCAAATTCTACTCCTGTTTCCGTCGAGGAGAAAGCTAGGTGCTGTAAATGTCAAAATTGTCGAGAATTTGTTCAGCAACCTTGTTCCCGACTTCCGCCATCTTCTGGCCGAAATCGCCGACCAGCACCGCGGCTTGGTAAACGAGGCCGCCGGGGTCCGTTTGCTGCCACAGGTCGTCGTCCTGCTGTGTCGAGCTCTTCGTAGACGAGTGCTCGCCGTTATGAGACTGCACAACTCCCCCTCCCCCTCATTTGTATTGCATGAACAGCAGTAGAAGGGCCTGCAAGAGTGCAGCTTTTGCATGACAAATTTTCACAGGATTGTACTGCCAGAACCAACTTGTCATGCAAACAGTGCCAAGAGGCAAAGCTTGCGCTTGGACGTGGTTGGGATTTTGCATCACAAATGAGGGGGAGGGGGAGTTGTGCACTGTTATAGCCGTCTTCCAGCTGGGCAAATGACGCAGAGGATGAACTGGTGCTTTTCATCCCACCACGACCTGCGGCGTTTGCGTCCATTCGGAGGTTGGTTTCGCAGCCAGCTTTTTTCAGAATCATTTCTCGCCGAAGCTGGATTGGGCGGAACATGTTCCAAATGGCAACGACAGGACTGTTCGTGTTCTTCTGCTTCATTGCTGGTCGGGATTGTAGTTCTGTTTCTGGTCGTCGTTCTTGCGCGCGTTCATCTGTAAGACGACGCGATCCTGTCGCGATCCCCTCGAGGTCCTTCTCCTCTTTGCCGTTTTGCTTCCAGCGCGCGTGTAGCGGAAACTTCTCCGGGACCGCGCTGTTCGGGTCGAACCGGAGGTCGTTGGGTTGCCGGTCGGCGCAGAAACCGTAACCGTTTTTGTTCGCCATGTCCACGTTCACGCAGCGGACCGGCAGGAGCTGATTCCGACTGGACACCCCGTTGCTGCCCTGCACAAAAGGACTGGCGAGCACGTAGTACAAATGCTGCTTGCGCGTCAAAACGCAGTCGCCCTCGCGGAGGCTGTTGAAGGCCGCCAACGTGATGGCGGGACTTTGCATTGCAACTAGCTCGTCCTCGTCCGCTGCATCAGTACCGCCGCCGTCGCTCTTTCCGCCGCGCACCTTCGCGTCTAGCGCTCGGATCGCGTTGGTCAGGGCCTCGTTGGATTTCTCGACCAGATCTTTCGGCGAAGTGCTGGCACCGTCCGCCTCTTTTCCTTTGCAAAAGTGCACTGCGGTTGTAACTAATCGATACCGTTTCATCTCATGTCAAACAAATGTACTTACATACAAACCGAAATTGGATATTTTTTCATTGGAAGGACAGAAGCAAGACTTTCATCTAGACCTAGAGCAAAACAGATCTTCTCAGACGAAATTTGCAGCTCGGGAGGAGGCTTATTTCCTTCTTCTAGCACGTGGTTTAGAACGACGACGGGACAACTGGATGACCTTTTGCAATGCATACTCCCGCCGCGGCCCCCGTCGACGACGGCTGTACCACGACCGCCGGAACATTTGGCGGCATTTCCCACCAATCGCCCTCGTTCGTGCGCATTTCCACGCTGGTTAAGAGCCGAAGTTTCGTGTTCAGCTGAGTCATAATCACCTCGTCGGGCCAGGTATCCAGGAAAAAACACGCAACATCTTCCCCATCCTTTTTTTTGCATGACAGACACGGCACGCAGAAAAGAATTTTATGCATGTTGTGCCTGGCTGCAAGAGTGACAAATTGGAACTGGATGGGGAAGATGGGTCTTTATTTCTGGATACCAGGGCTTGTTGAGATTATTCGGGGACAGCTTGAAGTATAGCGTTACCAGGTGTCGTGGTTGACGAGACAGAGATGCGGAGGAATGAATTTCCTTGCTGTCCTCTACCCGCACGACGTCGCACTTTTTGTCTCCGCCGTCTGCGACCTGCGCGAGCGCTTCCGTTGGGCTCGTGGCGGCGGTGCTCATAATTTCCATCACCCCGCGGGACTCGAGCGCGAGCGGGCAAAGCGTCTCCTGCAACAGCGTCTTCGCCACGGTAATTTCCGCCACCGGCAGGTTGTCGATGCGGATCGCGAAGTTCGGCGGCCGAGCGTCCTGCGACACCGTGGCGTACTCCATGAAGGCCGTCAGGTCCCGCGGATCCGCACTGCTGGTGAGGGGGTTCGTCTTGCTTTGCGACGACGCAGCTTTGTTCTTCTCTTCCTCGCTGTTGCCGAAGAGTGAGTAAAAAAAGCTCGTGATCTTCTGGCCCGCTTGGTCCAGGTGCTCCGTCGCCTCGTCGAGTTTTTTGCTGGCATCGTCCAGCAGGTCTTCACCGTCGTTGACGGGTTCTTTTTTGGAGTCTTGGGCTGCATTGTCGCCCGCCTTCGTGGCCCCCGCGCCAGAAGAGAGGTCTGCATCTCCCGCAGGTGGTGAAGATACTCTGTCGTTCTTGGCAGTCGGAACCAGCGGAGCCGACGGTGTCGCGGTGTCTGTCTCTCCGGCGCGGTCATTTCCGTTGCTGCTCTCTATAAAAGCGAAAAATCATAACCCGATGTCTCACGTACTTGTATCAGCTGTGCTTCTTGCATTAGCTTCTCGCGGAGACCACGCCACAAAACGTCCAAGTCCGCCATAAAATCTCATGTCCACGCAACAAATTCATTGCAGCTGGCGCATGATTGACAAATTACAGCGAAAAGTATAATGCATACAACATCAAGAGCAGCGTCGCATGAAGAGCTTCCTAAGCCTGAAGATGTCATCTGCGGCATGTTTGCGTTGTAGGGTGAATTTACTTCTCCTCCATCCATTTTCACGAAGATCTGCCAACTGATAGCAAAGTGGATCATCCATGGTCGTCGCTTTTACGCTTCCATAGTACTGCTCGCTGAAGATGCGTCTGCGGCATCGAGGGTCGCAGGAGGCGGCGCGTTGGAGTTTTTGTCATCTCCAGAAGAGTCTGCGTCCTTCTCCTTTGAGGATTCTTTCATCACGACGTCCCCCTCTTCCACGGGCGGCAAGACCCGGATCGCAGACTCGGGCGGGGGCCCCGCGACAACAGCAGTGGTCGTCCCTCCGGGTGCGGAAGAAAGCTCTTGTGCGGAGGAGGACGTCGTGGCCGGAGCAGCAGGAGATCCTGCTGCGTCGTGAGCACTCGCATGATGTTGATCATCTTCCACTTTGTGATCAGTTTTCGATGTACTGGCTTGCAGCTCCTGGTCCTCTTTTTCCTTAATCTCGAGCAGCTGCCTTTCACGTTCCGCGGCCCTTTTTTTGTCCTTCTCCACGGAGCCACGAAAAATCCGCGTTCTCTGGGCGTGAATCAACACAAAGCAGAAGACCGTGGCACTCAGCAGAACGCGGAGCCACGCGGGGAGGTGGAGGGCGCCAGTCGGGTAGGTGAAATTTTTCTGCTGGGACAAAAGCTTTAGCGTTTGCAGCTTTGAACAAGACGATACCGCGCCTCCGTTTTTGGGCGAAGACAGGGAGCGACTCATCCTGTCGTCAATCGTTATTTTTTCGTTGGCTAGTAGAAGACGGATCTACAACTCACTCTCTGTGCACGACACGAAGTGCAGCGCGCATTCTCAAATCAGAGAAATATGCGCAAATAGAATCTACGTCGGCGCAACTACAAGTCACGACCTTGAAGTGAAGCAGCTGGTCTAAAAATCCGCTCCTCATTCCTGTGCATTCATCACCTCCACAACTTCATCATTCACTAGAACTAGTGCAACTGCCTGTGCTGCCTTCCCAAAGATATTTGTTGTTGCTAGATAATTGTCAAGATGATAATGAGCCTGAACCTGTTCTAGCTCTTCCACTCGATCTCGGCTCTCAGCTGCTCACTGTAGAACAGATCAGGTTGAACGTGTTGGGAACGAAACTAGCTCACAGCCAGTCAACACTGTAGTTTTCTTTTCATGAAATTTTTCAAATAAGCAGGGAAACCTCGAGGAGTAGCTGCAAGCAAGCACTTTTTCCGCAATTACTGTTCTTCGTTGCTGAAAGCTATTCTTGGTACTAACTCTACTTTCCGAGAGGAAGTCGCTCATCCATATGATCTCGTGGCCCTTCGCTTCTATTCTCAGCGGACCTTTGTTTGCGAAATAACAATAAAAGAAGCTCATTATACGCAGGCTCGAGCCTTCTTGGCTAATATCAGTCCTCCATATCTTCCTGGTCACTTGCTTCAGGCGTGCTGTCCGCGTCTTTCGCTCGCTTTTTCGCCGTCGATGTGCCTCTTCTTCGCCGCGGCCGGCTAGTGCTTCCGTATCACACAGAAAAAAACTGGCAGGGCATATTTGTAATGCAAAAATAAATACACAAAAAAATCTGCATTGCATATCTGAAGCAGCATGCTATGCGGCCAAGCATGGCAGATCTTTCTGTCTATTCATTTTTGCATTTACAAATATGACCTGCCAGCTTTTTTCTGTGGGATATTCCGTCTTCCGTGATAATCCCCAGACTTTTGCCGACGAAATACAGCTATCAAATTCAAAAATGTCTGGGTCTGGAAGAATGCAACTTGTGATGCTGCATTTGGATTCCAAAAAAAATTGTATTGCATGAGTGGCAAAGGGAATGTAATTTTTGCTACGCGGATAGGACATTTGTCATGCGAAATAGGCATCAAGAACCACTCGAAAAATCTGTGATGCTACGGCATGCATCACAGACGTCGGTCATGGCTCATGCAAAACGTGCATGACAAGTGTCAGAATCTCCCAGACCCAGACATTTTTGCAATCCATAAGAGCGTCCCAGCCAGCAGGCCCGTGATTGCCCCCGTCGCGATCACGTACTCGCGGTTTTGCTCCTGGCGGAAATCTATGGTGGTGCGCAAAATAAAAGGCAGTGTGAGTGTCTACATCAGGACGAAACAAATATGAAGCCAACATCGTGCTTGCATGCAGCATCCATAGCTTCAAATTTTAACAACAACACGGCTGCGTTCTATTGCATCGTATTCAGCATCAGCATGAGAAGGTGCTTGTTGGGCGTGACTGGTGCTTTTTCTCTGAAGAACTTCTCGCAGACATAGATCCTAATCTGGACGCGCAGAAATGCAAAAACAGATACGTTTTTTGCGTGTGCGAAGATCATAGTGACGCAGACACACCCTTCCCAATTGCATGTTGGCATAAGGTTCACGAGGACGGGTTCGTTGTCGCTGTTGAGAGCCACTACGTCCGCTTCATCGTAAAAGTAGAAAGACGTAGCGCTCCTCGCAGTGCGTTTATTTGCGTTCGCGTCGGGCAGGAATGGAAAAAAATCGCGATCTTTTGAAGTAGAATGTATGTGTAGTCCAGTTTCGGTTTGAATTTGATTGCCGCCCGGCCCCGCAGCCACGCTTTCTGGGAAAATCCTCGGCGAAGTAGAAACCGTGGGGAAGGAGGACCAGGAGGAGGAGCTGCCGCTGGGAGAAGTGAGAGTGCCCCAAAATGACGTGTTTCTATTTTTAACGCTGCGCCCACCGGCCTGACAAACCGTCGCCGAAGGAGGTGAAGGAATTTCTCTGCTCCCTCTCGCCATGTTCTTCAAGCGCTTGAACGCCCCCTCGTTCTCAAGTTGCGAAGAACTGCACCTAGCGTTGGTCACGTGCTCACCCGTGGCAGCGGAAAACGCAGAAGAGAGCTTCATAATTTCTTTTATCAATGTGAATATCTGCTTGATTCAACTACTTTCCACAGTGTTGGTTTTGGTCATCCGAGTGCTTACGCCTCTACGTCGGCGTTTTCGAATTGGAGTGCCTTCACGGCGGCGCGACGCAAGTACACTTCTGGTCATAGTTGTATGTAAGTAAGAGCACGTCGAGCAACAAATATGTGTCACTGTGATCTTAATCCAATCGACAGAACCACATTTAACGACAACGATAGCAAGACCGCCTCGGAATGAATTGCCGAGACCACGTCGAGCTCATGTATGTACGAGTACGATTGATTCATCATCCCGGATTTAAAAAGTTGTACCTAGTCAGTGATGTTTGTTTCGATACAGACACGACGAACGACGATAGCGAGTGCGACGCGAGCTGCGACATCAAGATCCATGCAAGGTTCCTTCTTTCCGGCGCAAACTCAGTGAACTGAAGTAACTCTAGATCTTTGGAATTGGAAAGTCATTTTATTCTCTACGTACTTACACTACGCAGCAACGCGTCCACCGTTTAAAAAGTCATTTTCTCCACGTACAAACGACCGTCAACCGTAAGGATGTTCACAAAAGGGGACGAAATGGCGGAGGTAGGCGGAGGAGGAACACCACACATGGAATGTTGAGTACAACATTGCGCCAGCCAGCGTGCAGACATTGTAGTTGCAAGAGCGAGACGAGTCTTCTTGTTTGTCGAAGGTCACGATGGATGAAGCAGGATCTTACGACCATTTAATCAAGTCATGCCGTCATTGTCTTCTCTCGTCAACACCTTCTCGCCATTTATTATTTGTCATCTCTGTCCTATCCCGCCTCCACCGCCACTGCCGCCGCTCACTCCGGACCCCCGCAGCAGCTTCTTCACGTAGTCTCCGTCGGGAACTATGTGCAGCTCGTTGACCAGAAACTCGCTGGCGTTTTGCCGGTTTCGCGTCTTCTGCAACAGCTGGTGCTATGCAGGTACAAATTCATTTCTGACCACGCACCGTTGGTTATAGATGCAGCACGCACACAATAAAAATTGTGCATGACACGACGACCACACTACCAAATGGATCTGATGTGGTAAAAAGCAAGATAAGTAGGTGAAGTATGAATCATTCTGAGTCTGTCATATATGGTCCCTATTTTTTGATGTGCGCGTAGTGCGATTGGTGTTGTGGAAATGAAAGTTATTCTTGTGCAGCTGCATAGCTTCTGTGCCTTTCGCTCCATCTTTTCCTTCATCTCGTTCACGTCGTTCATGCACTTCATGCACAAAAACCGTGCCGGTATGGTCGGCCGGGTCACTTTGGCGTCGAGAAGGGACTGCAACTCGTTCCGCTCAAACTGTGTTTGTTTCAGGTTTTGCTCCAGCGCCCGCACCTTTTCCGCGATGGTTTCCATCTCGTCGAGCTTGTCCGTTTTCTCCGCAATCACTTGACGCAGCAGGTCGCTGGTCCGGCGCTCCGCAAACAGTTCGTTTTGCACTTTCTTAAAGTCCTTTAACTCCTCCCGCAACGTGGCGATCTCGCGGTTCTTCCCGCCGATCACCGCGTGCTTACGCCACGCCTGGAGACAGGCGTACTGCAGCGAGCTCCGGGCAAGCAGGAGCTTGCTCCTCCACACGACAATCTCCTCGTTCTTCATCGGGATTTCCTCACTCAGCAGCTGTCTCTTGTCCTCAAGTAGCTGCAGCTTCTCCGTGATCAGTCGGTCCCGCTCTATCACCAGGGTGTCGCGCTCCTTTTCCAACACCTCCGTCTGTTGCTGCCTATGCATTGCAAAACTAGTCTCATACAACTACTAGTAGTAAGTACACCTTGCCTCCACAAGAGGACAAATTTTTCCGAAAAGAAAGTTGCATGGATCTGAGTTCGTTTTCCCGAAAAGATGAAGTTGGATTTTGTCAAATGCAGAGTCCTCAGGTGGAAAAACATAATTGTCATGTTGCCTGATATCGTTCGACTAGAAGTACGAGACTTTGTTTTGCACGGGATACTGCAGGTCCAGCAGCATTTCGGTTTGCTTGTTCCCGCGCGCTTTCGCTAGGTCATACTTGTTATCAAATGCAAAAATGTCTGGGTCTGGAATGTTGCCGGGTTTGTCATGCATACTTTGCATAACTCAGGATGTCTGTAATGCACGACCGAGCATCGCGGATTTTTAGAGGTCTTCCTGATCATGCCTACTCCGCATGACAAATGCCCTCCCCGCGTAGCACAAACTAGACTCCTCTTGCTGGTCATGCAATACAGATTTTTTTAGAGTCCAAAGTTACCATCACAAGTTCCATCCTTCCAGACCCAGACATTTTTGCAGTTGATACTTGTAATGGAACGTGCGGTAGACGTCGAGAAAGAAGGCCATCATCGTATAACGTGGTCAGATGTTCCAATCTCACACGTTACAATAGAATCTGGAATTTGTATTGCAAGAAGTGCATGATCTACCCTACTCCCACAGGATTGCGCATGACAAGTTCTGGAGTCCCAATCCGCACTACAATCTGCCGAAATTTGTATTGCAGAATGTGGAATGCTGTCCGAGTCTGTCATGTTGATCATGCAAGACAAGTCTCAGATGCTATTGTAACGTTTGAGATTGTAACGCTTGAGCAGGTCATACATCGCCTCGCGCGCGAGCGCCTCGTTGCGCCACCGGTCGAGCTGCTCGAAGAAGTCCGCCACCTTCGCGGCCAAAACCGCCTTGGCGTTCTCGCTGTGCCGCTCGTACCGTGCGAACTTGGTCTGCCAGAAGAGCGCTTTTCGGCGGTACTTCCGGAGCTGCGCCGCGAGAAACCGGAGGCCCGTGACGCGGATCGCCCGGGTCCGCGCGAGCAGCAAGTCGCTGCTGTGCCGCTCGTTTTGCAACTGCCGCTGCAGTATCAAGTGTAAAAATGTCTGGGTCTGGAAAAGTGTAGACTTGTCATGCAGATTTTCCATGACCCACGAGGCCTGGAATGCGGGCCTCAGCATGACAGACTCTGCGAGGTCTCTGCCATGCCTATCCTGCATGGGAAACTCCCTTCCAACTTGGAGGTCAAAAGTGTACAGCTTTTGGCACTCATGCAACACAGATTTTTGCATGCTTCAGATTTACCATGACAAGTTGCAATCTTCCAGACCCAGACATTTTTACATTTGATATGCAGGTCCTTCACGTGGTCGCGGGCCTCCTTCAGCGCGCGCATGGTCTTCAAGTACAGCGCCTCCAGGTCGCCGTACTTGTCGAACGCGAGGATGCGCTTTTCCAATTTTCGCACGTAGGGGAGGGTGAAGGTCGCGAACTTCCAGGCCGCCAGCACGTTCTGCACCAGTTCCGCGGCCTGGTGCTGGTCGAGGTCGGTGAAGAAAAACTTCGCCGGCACCATGTGCAATACAAAACAAGCACCGCCGTACTATACTGTAAGACCTGGGCGGCCGTACGATGACAACACAAATGATTTTAGAGAAAGACTTTCTTTCTTTCTTCCCGTGCCCGGGCACGGCGTCAAAGATTTAAGGCCCTACTTACAGACAACACGGCGTCAAAGAGAAAGACTTACTTAACAGTGATCGATTGTGTAATAATTTGTCGTGCAAGACGCAGCTTGAATCGATGAACAACAAGCAAGACACATCTGTGATGTATCATGATTGCATCTACTAGTAAAAATACGAGTGAGATAGTTTTAATATTGCACACTGGGATACATCTTGTGCGGCAGTAACATGTGTTTTCTCCGGATGTCAACCGGATTGTCCGGCTGGGGACGCGAGGGAATCCTGGGGTCCGTGCTGCCCTGCAGCTTGTACGGCGACCGCAAATGCAGATTGCCAAACATGATTTTCTTGTGAGTGTGATGAAGATGATAATTGTCGCAGTACTAAAAGAGCCAGCTGCTTCAGTCACCAGTTGTTGTGTCGGTCGTCGATAATACGGCTGGTAGGAGTGGTGACGGTAAACGGGCGCCTATAACTCAGGAGCGGCGGCGGACGCAGCTGCAGATGTTTGCTCTTGCTGCGAAATAAAGCTCATTTCCAAGTTAGCAGCACTCGACGCACTGCTGGTTGAAACCGTCAACCACGGTTCCAAGAGGACATGCGGGAGTGGTCGTGAAATAAATACTTCAAGCAGCTCCAACAGCAATAAAATCTTGATCTTCGCGGTGTAACTTCAGACAATAAATTGCGATCGTCCACCAATATTCTTTTTTCCAATTCCAACAAAGAACCAAAGAGAAAAAAAACGAGCAACGATGTACTAGGGACAACACGAACGATGACGAGGGAGATGCGTGTTCCGATTGGTCGTCTTGCACGAGCTACGAATCGTCTATGATATTTCAATCTATACTAGTTATTCCGCTCTACAACTCCAGGCACATCAAAGAAATAGCACTGGCAGTGGGCCACGATGAACTGCTGCGCCGCTTACTGTGGGTCGACCGATCGAAGTCTAGAAAATTGATGCGCAGTGGCAGCTGTTGATTACGGAGTAAACACTTACAACAGACGGATCCAGATGGATCTTCCGGGTCCAGTATTTATGCAATGACTTATCTTGTTCCGAGAAGTTCTTCTTGTTCTTGTCACGACCGAGGTTCTTTGATGTTGGCGGAACGCTTGCTACAGAAATTTAATGCGATGGCGATAGATGACAATGACTCCCTCCGAGGAGGCCATGGCGGAGTTCGTTGTGCTACTGGTGTCCTCAAGGGCATACACTCCGCCAGGGAAACACTCGTTCTGCAGTTGCTCTGCGCGAAGGGTTCTTCGCAATGCGCGAAGGTTTCTTCGAGTCCGGCCATACTAGTAAAACTAGCCCAGAGTCTTGTTGAGATTCGTATCAAGAAGAAAGTGTCGGTGTCGCTCCACGTTATATATTTCAGTTGTCTTGCTCGGGAAAGGTAATAGCTCTTGTCTAACACTAGTCTGTTTCTCTTGGTTCGTCGAGAAGCTTTTTTGAAGGCAACTTTAGATAAAAATTGCAGTTTGTTTATGTAACTACATGTCGCTTTCTCATCTTTTTGTTTTTCTCGCTACTATCTAGGAGAATAAGATATGGTCATCCGGCAACACACGCGGATGCGTACGCATCCATGTAGGATCTTCATATTTGATACTACTCATCATGTGAAGTATTCAATTGAAGATGAAAATCACAATAGAACTAGAAGTGTTTAAATTTTTCTTTTTCTTTACAGTAATTTTTCCCGCCGTGTGCTTTTGCCTCTGTCGCGTTCAATCGCAGCCTGAAAGTGGTCAGCTCGTCCAGCGCAGATGTGATTTCAGCTCAGTAGTGTTGAAGATTTATAATTAATCTACAATTTTTTTCATCGTTGACTGTAGGGTATCCAGCACTGCAAAACTAGTGCGATACGCTCGCACCATTATAGAGTAACAGCAATGTGTGGGCAATGCTCAGCTCCTTTGTTCTAGGGTGTTTTAAAGGAGCAAGAAGTATTTGCTCGCAGTCCAGAATAAAGTGATCGCTTTAGCAACGGCCAGCTCCAAGAAGATCTAATCTACTTCCAGAGGAGGTCGTCGCTCTTTCAGTGAGGGCGCAGATAAATGTTAGAAACCTAGGCGGTTACTACAATCAACGACGAAGAAACGCGGGCGGTGTGAACACTGGCCATCTTGGATTTCAAGTAGAATCTAGGTGAGATTCAGTGTTTCTTAATCGCAATCAATAGTCAATTTGGACTAGCGTCAAAGCCTGTGGGGGTACACCATGAAACTTCAAATTTGTTCTAATCGCCCTAAATTTATGAGAAATCCGATCAACCATCGTTGATCATCACTAGCTTACAGCGTGGGATTAGAATGAGCTTCGTTTTGGCTCAAGGCTTTGGCGCTAGAATGTTAGAAACCTAGGCGGTTACTACAATCAACGACGAAGAAACGCGGGCGGTGTGAACACTGGCCATCTTGAATCTCAAGTAGAATCTAGGTGAGATTCAGTGTTTCTTAATCGCAATCAATAGTCAATTTGGACTAGCGTCAAAGCCTGTGGGGGTACACCATGAAACTTCAAATTTGTTCTAATCACCCTAAATTTATGAGAAATCCGATCAACCATCGTTGATCGTCACTAGCTTACAGTGTGGGATTAGAATGAGCTTCATTTTGGTTCATTTGTATGAACATGCTGACTTCACATTGGATCTAAATTTGAGCGACAAACTTAGAGCCTGATTTCAATGGGCATTCAATTTAGGTCGTAGGGAATTTGCTTGGCTTATGATCCTGGTGGATTTCATATCTTGCCTAACAATAAGTAAGTATTACCCTCGACCAAGCAGTCAAGTAAGTGTAAGCACTAGGCTGGGACCATCGTGCGGAAAATTTAGAAGAAACTCCAATCTTGTTACAACAACCTCCACCTTGGTGGCCTAACAAATTTAGAGCGTTCATAATATATGATGCCGGCGAGCTCGAAGATTTTACTGCTGTCACGCCACGCAGTTCTTGACGTATGTAGTGAGCAATACGAATGTTTTTGACGCCAGCGTTGTTCTTCATAAGATGCAGAATGCACAAGTACTAGTGGGATTGCTATAATTATAGCTCATTCTGCTGGTCGTGTAGTTAGTTTTGAAAAATACCAAACCGCCTCCGCGTATTCTTTTTTTAGTACATACATACATGGAGTCAAAATAGTAGTCGCGTGCTTGGAGCTTCTTTAGGCGAGCGAGTGAATGTCGTACGTGCTAATTGACGAGTCCCTGAGAGTAAGTGGCTGGCAGGCTGGTGTCAAAAAACCAGTCCGCTTCGTGATCGGCCATGATCGTTTCAACCATGGGCTCCATCAGATACACCAAGGTGTTTATGCGTTGGAAGTATGTCTGAATTTGAATTCATGCTAACTCTCGAATTGATTCATTGCAGCAGATGCAGACAAAAAAAAAATCTGTCTTGCATTAGAAGTGCCAACAGTTTCCCATTTCGCGTTACGAAAAGAGCGAGTTTCCCATGCGGCATCAAGAAGCCTTCGGAAAACCCCCGAAGCTTTGCGTCCATTCCAGCTCATCTTTCTACGTATTCCAGAAGATGCATGACAGGCAAGTGCATTTTTCTTTCAAACCCCGGACATATTTGCGGTTGATAGGCTTCGAGCCGTCGCGATTCTCGGCCAGCAGCACCGACATCATGATACTGCAGGTCTTGCCCTTTATGCATTGCAAAAGTATCGTTATCGTACTAGCAAGCAATATGAATTTAATATCCATGAAGTGCATACTTATGCAAATTTAACTGAAACGCGAAATTAGCATTATGCTCAGTCACCTTACGAAAGAGATAGAAAGATCTGTCACGCGGCATGACTACAATTTGAGAAGTATGAGTACGATATTTTCGCGGCAGATAGCCTCTCCCGGAATGTGACAGGTGTTGTTGTGCGCCTCCCGAAAGGGGGCGGCCGGTAAGACGTTTTGCCCGACAAAGAGGCAGCGCGTTGCCTCGTTCACCGAGTTCATGTCCCATTCCAGCGCCCCGTTGCTCATGCTTGTCTTCGGGCGCTTGCTTGTCTTCGGGCGCTTGAGAAAGAACAGCAGCTCGTTGGTGCCGTCGCACCACACCTCTTCGCCGACCCATTCGCGCTTGGTCGGGTTCTTCAGAAAGGAGGAGAGCCCGTTCTCTTTAAAGACACTGTTGTGGTACTTGTTGCGCTGGGTGACCTCTTTCAGCTTCTTCCCCGTAGGGTCCACCTATGCATTGCAAAAGTACAGCCGCACACTGCAAATAAATCGCAAACTCACTGCGTGTTGTTGACAAGAAATGGCCTTGTCCTGACTAGGCCGAATTAGATGTAGAGCCAAGCTCCATTTTTGCTTTCGAAAAAAAATTGTCATTTCACGACCGGTGCGATGCTTTTACAAGAATGCATACCTCCTTGCACAGGTAGAGTTTCTGCCACTTCTTTGTGACAGCGATGATTCGCCCGGTTTTTGCATCCACGCAGCACGCGTAGCATCCGAAGTAAAAACGTCCCCACGACGACCCCACAATGATCATGCAAATCTGCATGCCAAAGCCGAAGACAGAGTGAATATCGGATCTCTGACGTGGCTCCGCATGGAACGAGACATCGTTTTCATCTAGCTACTTATGTGTATGTTTAGAAATCTGTCATGCGCTAACCAGGATAAAGAGAGAGTATGCCTGTAATGCATCTGGACCACAAGAAGCTCTAGCTCGTCGGAACGACTTCTACAACACTGCATCCCCAAACTGAATAAACTTGTAACGCCTGAGTGCGACGAGCTCCAAAATAAGTCTTGGATTTGTTTTGCAAGGTTCCCATCTTCTCGTAACTCAGGGGTCGTATGGGCCCAGTTTTTCGAAATCGGATACGTAGGGGTGAGTTTTCAGCGTTTTGGCCAGAAAGCCGTCGACGAATTGCTTGGTTGCGTTTTCCAGCGAAATCTTCTTGGCCGTCGGGTCAGGAGATGTGCCGAGGCTCGACATTTTCTGGTCGACGCCCCCCATCTTCTTGCTCCTTCTTGGGTTGACAGCTTGACAGAAGTCCTGCCGCGCGTGGAAACAACTCACTGCTCTCAGTCCTCGTGGTTGTATCTGGTAAAACTACAACCTGCAACCGCCGTGGTCGTGGGCCGAAAAAGTCCTTGTCGGGGAGGTTCTTTCCGTCGTCGAGAATGTCCTCGTGGTGACGGAATCGATAGGAAAAGGTGGTTGTAGAAGAAGAAGTCGTCTACAGCTCCAGATTGACGAGCAGAATCAGAACTGAAAAACGCGGTCCCTTATTCCGGCAAGTCAATTGATTTTTGGATCCGGCAAGTCAATTGTTTGAATATCAGCTGGACAAAGAAAAGGGATCAACTGAAAATGTACGTAGTAAACTTCTTCTCGAGGCAGTAGAGGAGCCCAATAAAGAGCTGCACTTGTGAAAATCTAGTTCTACTAGTGCACAACTTCTAGTGGGATTCCAACCGACTAAGCAAGTGGGATGCAAAAATTTGAAGGACCATGTCATCATGCTGTAATTCGAGAAACAAAATGAAAAGGAGAAGGACTCCTGGGATCCGTATCCGTAACCGTAACAAGTACAAGATTAATTTTGAACGCAATGCGGTTGCTGTCGACTATGTTGAAGGCAAACTAGTACTTCCTCGGAGACAAACGTGGATCTATTGTCATAATTCCAACACCAACTGATAGCCTCTCATATTGACTAGCATAGTACTTCGTAATTGTACCGTGGTTGAAGTAATTGTATATGGTATTGTAGGAAAATGAAAAAAAGAGTCGTCCACGTCGGGCTATGTAGTTCTCGTGATTTTTGTGTTCGCGAAAATTGTTATTGCAAGCCGTTTCGCAACACTATGCTGGCTTTGGATGCGAACAAGGACCTCCTCTCATTTGGCGAACAAACAGATTCTTAAGCTGACGATACCGATTGTCACACGAAGATCTGCGAGTCGTGCTCGCACTACCACCTGCGAGTCAACAAAATCACACCGCCAAGCAAGTGCGTACTTACCTTCTTCTGATAGCTATGTATGCTTTTTTTTTCCATATCGTCATCTCCGTCCTCTTGTTTTGCGTCAACTTTCCTCACACGCACAGCAGTGCGACATTGCACAAGAAAAAGGACGACTGCACCAGTTGGCGGGGGCCTCGTGGTGGTAAAATCGCCACTGTAGAAGTTCCAAGCGGTTCTGCGTGATCATGCTGTTCAACCTAAGATCACGCTCAGCTACTTAGAAAGGAGATTCGGGAGTAGAAAATCTTGTATAATGCGCTGGTGAAGGTACTTAGAGTTAGATCTACTCGGAAAAAGGCACGACTTCTCCTAACTTTCTACTGGATCGTGCGTTCTTCAAGAAAAAGCCACTTGATGCGCCTCGGCTTCGCGTAGCTGTTCGTAGCCCTAGCTTCAACAACTTCACGCAAACGCGCTAACTACATATCACGATTGTGTACGCCGCTCCTCTGCCTTCCGTGCTGGCGCTAGCCGATCACTGTTATTCGCGCTTGTTGCAATCCATATATCACGCTCACACCTCCGCGAACTCTTGATCTTGTCCTGCTTCGACAACAAGCACCTCCAATTTGTCCGCACGCATCCAGTTCCAGAGGAGCTAGACGATGGTGCTCATAAGGGTTTACTTCGCCTCTCCACCACCTTCGTTGAAGATGTCCTCGAGATCGTCATCAATGTCGCTGAAGTCCAGGTCAGCCGTGTTGTAATTTCGAACGTTTTCTTGCGCCCTCTGGTCGCCCGGAGAAGAAGGAGAGTCCGACGCGGTGCCGGGTTTCTTGTTGCCTGTTTATTTTTGGTGACGATGATGAACGTCAATTTCAATCCTTCTACTCGTCCTACTGAAAAATCTAACGCCGAACACCGTGATGCGCTACTCACTTGCTCTTCATGGATAATGATCCAATGCCATTGATGTTGTCGCAATCGCATAGCCGAACGTGTAGAAAATAAACTCGCTATGTCTCCATTCGCAGTCAGCTGTGGTTTTTCTTCATTCTGGAACTGCAACAAACTGTGCACTGTCCTATTTTCAATCAAATAACTGCACAGGCAGAAACATAAAGAAAAAAGCGAAACATACTTGTGCCCCCCACGGTGTCTTTGGAATCTAGCTGAAACACGGCGATTTCTTCAGAAATCAAAGCGTCAACCTGCTGCTCGTCGTCCGCATCGACATCGTCTAGCCGCGTATTCATCTGCAAGGCGGTGGCGTCTAGTGGCTTTTGATCTTGTTTCATCCCTGAGTTATTTGTTATAACGCTGGCATCCGTGGTAGTATTTCCCAGCCTCGTCTGTTCCAAAACTGCAGTGGCCGCTGCTTGTGACGTCGTAGTAAGTGGGCCTCCTGCAGCGCCGACTGCACTGACGTCGGCAGCTGGTTTCGATCCATTTCCGTCCTTATCCTTACTGGACAATAGTTCGTCGACCTCGCTCACGTCCAGCCCGCTTTCGTCCTCACTTTGGTCGTTAAGTAAAGAAAAAAGTTTATCCGTTTTTCGTTCCACGGGTTCTACTTGAACGTCGTCTGGAGAAGTTGTTCTCTTCGCAGGAGGAGACGGTGGAGCAGGAGGAGCTGCGGGGGCTCTCGTTGCGGTCGACGACGTGTTACTTGTACTATTAGTCGTGTCCCCTTCAACATCTCGTGCACTCCCTCCTGCTATAATTGGCGGATCTTGTTCATTTCCACCAGCTGCATCGACCGGAGCCGCTGGCGGTGGGGATGATCCTCGAGCAGGAGCAGCTCCTGCAAGAACAGGCTTCGGCGACTCGTCGTCCTCTTCATCATCAACTTCAATCTCGAAATCGTCGTCGGAGTAGTCAGAAAGATCGTTCTGCTGAGTTGCAGCTGGAGCTGGAGGTGGTGGAGGTGGAGCTGCAGACCCAGACGGTGGTGCGACAGTTTTGCTCCTGTCTTCTGGAAAACGACCTTCCCGTGCGTCTGGTGGAGAAGTCGATGATGGTTCTCCCGCAATAACATTTTCGCTTTTATTCCCTGCTACCTCTGCAGAACTCCTCACTTCCAGCACCGTCAAGTCCGCTGGGACGAGATCAACCGTCTTGCTCAGATCCCCTGCGGCCCCCGCGGCCGACCCCGCAGCGATTGATGTCTTGTCAGATGCGGATGTAAGGCTGATGTCTACTTTACTTCTGTCACCAACATCCGCACGAGCTCCCCCTGATGGAAGTTCTATCCTCGTCTGATCTTTCGGCTGCAAATCCTCTAAAAATGAAGACTTGTCGTCTATTTTGCTGTTCGTACCACTGCGATTTAATGTAGTTTCTTGCTCAGGCAGAATCGTTCCGTCCACGGGAAAGATGGTGGACACGTTCCATCCCATGGATTCTCGCACAACGCCGGGAGCTGCAGCTGCTAGAGCAGGACTAGTCTCACGCTCACTTCCAGCACCACCCCGCGGAAGGATTGTGGTTGTGTCAAGCGCAGCGTCGTTGTTGTGCAGCAAGACAGTGGCGGTCGTGTTTATCAGCGTACTGGCACTGCTGCTCGACAGAGCTGCGTCGTTGTCGCGAAGTCCAGCTGCACGACCTGCAAGTCCGTTCGTGGCCGGGAGCGGTGTCGACGTCGAGGTCGTCGTGCCTTCCTGGGCATGATTGTCTTCGAGCTTGGTCGTTGTGATATTGGTCGCAGCAACATCAATCTCGGCGTCCTCGTCAGCCAGGCGCGTTTGAACAAGAACGGTGGCGTCTAACTGAGTAGGTTCTTGAGACTCCAGCTTCGTCGCGCCGAGGACCCCGCGGCTGGCGGTACTAGCAACATCATCACGACTTCCCGCCGGGGCTGGTCCAGGGCGGTCGAAAATTTTCGTGGTTTCCAAAGAGTTAGAGTGCAGCACTACCCCGGGGAGGCTCGCAATGGAGCCTCGCTCAAAGGGTTTTTCTAGGTTTTTTTCCGCGACAAGCACCGTGGGGACGAGCGCGGGCGCGCTTGCCAGCAGAGAAGTCGAGGTGCTGCTAGTAACTGCATTCACGTACTTCGGCGATGTGTCTGGTGGTATTCTGTCCTGAGGTGCTGGTGGTGCAATTTGTCCCGCAAAATTCGACGTTGCCTCGCGATCTTCTGGTAAGCGCGTTTGCAGCAAGAAAGACGTCTGCTGCAGCGACGTGGCACTGCTGCTGCTCATGCTTTTATCGATGGTGTTCGGATTATTTGCGTAGATCACGGTCGTCGCTGCGTTACTGGTACTTCCAAGCAGCACGTCATCCTTGACGCTGGTTGTGTAGCTGGGCTCGGGTCCTGTTCGTGAGACCAGACCAGTAGCCGTCTCGTTCTGCAGCCTCGTGTTGTCCAGCAGTCGCGTGTTGCTTAGGGACTCCGAAGACGTCCTAAGATCTGTTGCGGCACCGGACGATTCTCTGAAGACCTTCGTGGTTTCCAACGCAGAGCGATTTATACTTTCGAAATTCGTCGCAGTTAGCTGGGCGCCGGAATGATCTTTAGTACGATCCTCGTAAGCTGCGCCAACTGTACTAGCCCCTACAGCAGAGCGCGATGGCTGATCTTGATCCACCATGATCTCCGTCGCGGCGCCGCTTTCCGAGTCGGAGAAATTTCGGAAGGCCCGGTGCGCCCGCGGGTTGGTGATCACAGAGCTGGCAGAGCTTTTCGTCATCGCGTCAGCGGCACCACTAGAAGCAGGGGGTCGAATGATGCGTCCAGTGGTGTCCTCCGAATTCTGTTGCGGCTGTGTCTGCAGAAGCGTAGCCGTCAAGCGCGGGGAGGATATTATGGTGGACTTGTTCAGCTTCGTCACTTCGCGATCTTCCGGCCCCGCTTCCGGGGCGTCTTGCATGCTAAAGTTCGTCGCGGCTAAGTTGTCGCTTGGCGGGGCTGAGGGAGGAACAAAAGGCTCTCCTCCTCGTCCAAAATCGCTGGTGCTGCTGGCGTATCAAGTGTAAAAATGTCTGGGTCTGGAAGGATGCAAGGTTTGTCATGCTTGTCTGGCATGACTGAAGAGTTTGTGACGCGTGTCCAAAAAGAGACCCTCTTGCTTGTCATGCAAACGCAGCTTGTCATGCGGAAAGCGCAACACTAAGCCGCGCAAAAATCTCTCATGTTGGCTGCGCATTAGATATACAGAAAATTCACTATTCACAAATCAGCATTACAAGTTTCCAGACCCATACATTTTTGCATTTGATATGGCGTGGTTCCGCTGGGTCTGCATTTCCAAGGACGAGTCCGCCTTGTTCGCAAAAATGCGGGCGAAATCTGGGGAGTAGCGTTCTATTTCTATTAGGTACAACAAGGGAACAAGGAACGAAAGAGAGTTCGAGATCGAGGGGCTTCTTCTTGAAAAGAGACGCATCAAGCAGAACCGACAGCGAGGACTTCTGCATAAGAAAACATGATGAAAAACGAAATGCGTCAAGGACATGCATTTTTCTACGCTCTCATGAATAACGATAAGGCGCACCGGTGCATCTTGTATCCCTGTAGTAAGTACCTCAACATGACATTGCATCAAAAAATGTACTTGCACTTGTTACCTCCCCGACTCGACGACGCGGCACTTTTCGCGCTGTCGTCGCCGCTCCGGTTCGCGACCAAGTCCACCAGACGCCCCTTGATGTTCGTCGTCGCGGCTCCTTGCTGATTTTGGTGCCCTCTCGACGACGTCCCTCGCATCTTCACGGGGGACTGCGAAGAGGACGACGCCCCACCACCAGGCTGCAGCTCCAAGGACGAGTAGGCACTGAGCCGCCTCGGCGCTTGCACGTATTGCGCGTCGCTGTCATCCAACTCCTGTAGGAATTCCGCCCGGAGCCGCTGGTCCCGCGCCATCGCGATGCGCGCGGTAGCCAGCTCCTGCTCGCGGGCGATCTGCTCCTCCCGGGCTGCGATTTGGGAGAGCTTCGTCGCGTTCAGAGACAGGTTATGGATTGCAAAAATGTCTGGGTCTGGAAGAGTCATGCTGTTTTTGCATGACACAGAAGGTCTGGCATGGAAGCTCTAGCATCACAGGTTTCGAGAACCTTCCGCAATGCCGAATCCGCATGACAAGTCCCCTATTTTGCTGACAAAAAGTGGGAGCTTTTGCTACGTATGCATGAGAAACTTTTCTGTGTTCTGAAATACGCATTACAAGTTGCATTCTTCCAGACCCAGACATTTTTGCATTTGATACAGGTCCTGGAGACGGGATTCCCGCTCTTTGATTACACTAACGCCGTTCTTCGTGGTCGTCGTGTAGTGGTCCTCGTTGTTGTATAATGGCTGCACCACCGAGGAAAAGGACGTGTTCTGCGACGAGATCTCGAGATGACGTTGAAGACCTACAGCACTGGGCGGAAGATCGTTCTGCTGGTTGGTTTTGTTGAACAGTGTCGCGTTGGAGCTGTACAGAACCTGCGTGATCGCAGTCGAGGTAGAGCTGCTCGTCAAGTGCCCCGCTGTTGTACCTCCACCGCCACCAACCCCCTGCGTCAGGACGGTCGGTGCGCCCGAAGTGGAGTGCGGTGCGTTGGTGTCCAGATCGAAGTTTGTGCCCGGCGCCGTCGTCTCGGGTAGTAAGGTCGATCGTTGCAGCGGGTGGAGTGTGGAAAGCATGTCGGTACTAGCTGCAGTTATTCCAGTTGTACCGGCGGCGCCAGGAACCGCTCCAGCGCGACCTCCTTGCTGCGGCGAAGATTGTCGACTGGGGCCGCGTGCTGCTGTGTTTACTTGGTCCTGCTTTGCGATCTCTTCCAGTCGCAGCTCGTTGATCTCGTTGCGAGACTGTAGTTGCTGGACCGTGTCGGCCAGCCGCCGGTTCTCCGTGAGCGCCATGCCCATCATCTCATCCAGCTTCTGCAACCGCTCCTGCATGATCTCTTCTTGATTCATTCCGGGTGTAGATGAAGCAGCTCCGGCCGCACGACTTGATGATGTCGAAGCTGCTCCCTGAAGATCAGCAGCAGTTCTTGCACCTCCTGTTCCCCGCATGATTTTCGCTCGTTCCGTCTTGAGCAAATCTGCTACCTTCTCGCCCACCTCCAGACTCTGCCGCTGGTTGAGTTTTCGTTCCCGCAGCACACGCAACAGGTCGGACGCAACGTCTTCCGCGTTACCTCCATTGCTCTGGCTGCGCGCAAGGGCCGCGGCCACGGCGAACTCGCCGGTGGGACGACCTCCAGGTCGTGCTGCATCTCGTCCTGGAGAAGTTGGATCTTGTTCATCTTCACCAGCAGCTCCACCATCCTCAAGCGCCGTTGCTCCCTCACTACCACCGAACACCAGCGCGACGAGCTCCTCTAGCTTCTCGTCGATCAAGGTTTTGGTTTCCGCGATCACATCTCGCCGGAACTGCTCCTCGGTGAACTTGTTCTGCTTTGTGGGTGAAGAAGTTGCGCTAGTACCCCCGACCGTTCGATTGATGCGGCACTTTGCGAAGTCAATGCTGCCGATGTCGACTTCGGGATGCCGTCGGGCCAGGTGCCGCTGGAGGAACTCCTGACTCTCGAACCTTTTGCTGCAACACGGGCACTGGTAGATGATGTTCAGGATGTGCGAAACGGCGGTGGTGGTCTTTGCAGACGCTGCTCCAGCCGTTCGAACAGCAGCTGACGAGGAGCTGCCCTTTGCTGGCGATAATCTACTAGTCGCAGCATCTGCAACAGAACTCGATGCGGTCGCCGCTGAGACGCCTGCGCGCATAAACTGCGGGGACGCAGAGATCGGTTTCTTTACCGACTCCACGACACCGGCTGCTGTGACGTTCTCCAAGTCGGTAGCCGCACTGCTGCTGGTTGGATCTGGATGGTCTTTTTCCAGCCTCTGTTTTCTTCTTTTCGATGCAGATGCAGTCGCATGATCTTGTGCGTCCCCATCTGCCACTAATTTTGTTCCTCTTCTGTCCTCCTTCGCACTTGCGCGGCCGGTCGCTCTTATTTGCGCGTCGACATCAAAATCTTGCAAGACTGGATCTACTTCGAACAAGCCGGTTTGTTGAAGACCATTCTTTATTCTGTAGTCGACGTCGCTTTCGCTACCACCTTGTCCAGTTCGGTAGTTTTGCAGTAAGTTTTCGTACAATGAAACCTGTCTTCGCTTGTCCTTCAGTTCCTTCAGCAATTTTCGGTTCATCGTTTCCAACTTGTAGATCTCTCTACCTTTCGCACTATCCGCTTTCCTCAACTCGTACACTTTCGCCGCGTTTTTCTGCATGCCGGTTACGAAGTAGTACTCGGTGACCAGTTGCAGGAGGTGGACGAACCGCTTCACTTCCACATCCGACGCGATCTCCAGGTCCTCGTTGTTGAAGCACGCGAACGTGTATCAAGTGTAAAAGTGTCTGGGTCTGGAAGAGTGTATCTTTGTCATGCTTGTCTGGCATGACTGTCAAAGCTGTCATGCACGTTACCCAAGAGCGCCACTTTTCTGTCATGCAGAAACGCAGTTTGTCATGCAGAATAGGCAACACCTAGAAGCTCAGAAACTTGTCATGCTGAGACAGCACTTGTGGCCTCCGTCCTCATGATACGCCACCCAGCATCACAAGTTTCCAGACCCAGACATTTTTACATTTGATAACGTGAGGTTGTCCGCGATTTTCTCCAGCGTTTCCACATCCCCGTCCCGCTTGATCGTGTCGATGTCCAGGTGCTTATCAAATGCAAATGTGTCTGGGTCGTCTGGAAGAAAGAAGCCTGTCATGCAAAATCTGGATCAAGAGAAAATCTGTGTTGCATGAACATGAACTCCAACAGTTACCCAATTCTCGCTAGGCAAAAGGCGACTTTCTCATGCGGAAAAGGCATGAGTAAGGTCTCAAAAAATCTGTGATGCTTCTGTCTGCATTACAGAACATGTGTGTGGTCCACGAGATGCATGACAAACCTTGCAACTTTCCAGACCCAGACACTTTTGCATTTGATAGTGCTGCAAATACCGCCAATTGATCCGCCCCGCGCGCGGACGGAACTGGAAGAAAACCGAGGAACTAGACGTGGCGGGGATGAACGTCGAGGTCGTGCCCTCTGGTTGTATAAGTGCAGGAGCAGCTGCTCCGCCACCGTCCTCGGGTCGACGTCCGCCATGTGACACCCCCCGCGGCTGCATAGTATCAGTGGAAGCCTTCTCCGTGTCGGTGTCTACATGATTGTGATTAGCGTTGTAGAAAGTCTCCAGCGTCTGCTTTTCGAGCGACGATGACTCCTCGGCCCGAGGACCTCCCGGGGGAGGTGCCGAGCCACCTGCAGCCGCAACGAATTGGAGATCAATTCCCGAGGTCGCAGCTGCCATGGTATTAAGTAATCGCGTTGCGTCTTTTAATATCCACGAAATAGATACGAATAGCCAAATATGTTGTAAATCATGATCATCTACTAAATCTTGCTTTCACGTTCGCTCCCTCACAACGCCGAAGTGCTCTCTGCAGTTGGCAGACCAGGCGTTCATGATACCTCTATGACGGACCATCTTGTAGCACATGGCCACTTGAACAACTTGTCTTTAACTTCTTGAGCTAGTCGTAGGGATTACCATTTCGGTTTGTGCACCACGCGGCTAAGGTCAACACTTACTTAGTTGTTACCAGGGCTTACTACTCCGACAACTGTTACTTCAAGTCTCACTCTCGCAATTAAGCAAAGGTCAAGATCAAGCATGGAAGAACCAACGAGAAGGTGGGTTCAAGTCAGGGTCCAAGGCCTATGAAAGGATAGCGTGAAGAAACACGACTCCTGATTCCTTGTTTCTAGAGCGACCGGAAGTGCCTCGCAAGCAGCCGCTTGTTGCGAGGTCTGTGCCTTCACCTCGCTGCTGGTGGCGGCTGAGGCTACTGATCGCCTTCGCCTTATTTGGGTTCCTTTCTTGTGCTTGTGGTTCTTGTTGCCTTGTAGTTGGTTCTCTCGTGCTCCTGTGTTTTTCTGAATGGCATAAAAATGCCTTCGCTGCCAAATAAAATGTCTTCTGTATTGTTAACATGATTTTTTGCTGTAAGTATGATAGTGCGACATGTTCATCACTTTTTTTTTACGAGATGAAGAACTTGACGTCTGTTCGTCGACTTGTACTTTTTCTACTCACTCCGGATCCGGAAGTTCGGAGCACTCTGTGTCTGGTTCGGACTCGGTTTTCTCGCCATTATTGAACCATTCGTCGAGTCCGATCCTTCCCGTCCTCGCGGAGGTCGCTGCAGTGGCGTTCTTGCCCTGTTTCTTGCCCTTTCCCTTAGTTGTCGGATTGTTCCTCGTTATCATTCCACTTGTTCCACCTCCAGTACTAGCTGGCTGTGCAGCTGGAACAACTGCCACAGCACTGACCTCTGGACGTCCTCGCCCCACTACACCAGATGATAGAGGGGCAACATTCACTGCTTGATGATCTGCAGCATGATCTCTATGAAGTACCGGCGGTGCTGCCCCCGCGAGGATCTCCAGGTCTGCAGGCATGGGTAGAAATGTTGTCCTCGAGCTCGACCCTGGCTGCGCAACTACACTTCTTGATGTTGTTGAAGATGCCGCTGCAGCCGTGGTAGACGTGCTGCGCCCGAGATTGGCCCAGCCACTGCTGCTTGAACCAGACGGTGCGGTGGGATGGGGAAGACGAAGAGCACCTCCAGTCCGGCTCGACGTCGAATGATCTTTGAGGTTATCCCATGGATGTTGTGCTATATTTGTTCCTCCTCCCCGGGCCCGATCCGCGGGGAGCGTCGAGGCCACCGCTGTGGGTGTCGTCCTACTCGCCGTTCGTCCAAAGGCATAATTGCTACCACTCCTATCGCGTGTTGATGAAGATGATCCTCCCATAGTCGTAGTTCCGGGTAAGGGCGGGGGTGCGAAAGCTCGTGATCTGGAAGTTCTTCTGGCCGATTCTTGATAAAACCGTCCACCTCCTCCCCCGCGGGCGAACGCGGGCGGAGGCGGTGGCATGATTCGGTTTTCCTTTCGAAGAGCCGCGGCTCTACTTGTGGGAGAGGAGGACCAAGTTGAAGTGGATGCCGAAATGACCAAGGAAGAGCTTGGCTGCAGAGAAGTCGAAGAAGTAGATCCGAAGCACGTCGTCGTTGACTGATGTCCGCTCAACAACCCTTCGAAGAGGGGTTTATTTATTTCTTGGGAAGCTGCTGGCGCGGCTTGCTGGTCCCAGATTGATGTCGTCGTTCCTTCACCACCACCAATGCCAGAACCGCCGCCCGTTGTTCTACTATAATTTACCGCCCCTTCCTCGTTTGGCGGCTGCGCCCGTGCGGCTTTCGATCCCGGCACTACGATTTTTTTCGTCTTCGACTTCGACGACGCTGCAGCGGCGGCCGCGTTCACTTTGGCCGCCCGGGCCGCGGTGGCTTGTTTCTTGTCCTGATCAGTTAACAAATCGTCATACAGCAAGTCACAGTCGTCGGCCGTAATCTCGTCCAGGCTTTGAGCAGCTGTTGGTGCGCCAGCACCGGCGGGATGAACAGTGGACGAGGAGACATTTTGATTTTTCTTTTTGCTGTCATCCTCACGGGCCGTGCAGTCCGTATTTGCTGGAGTGCGCGAGGACTCGAGAGCAGGGGGCACAGGAGCTCCTCTGCTTGTGGTTGAAGACCCGCGTTGTAGATGGAGGACAGAAGCAGTACTAGTACCCGTTGTTGTATCTCGTCCTGCGCCCGCACCGAGTGGTCCTGGTCGTCCGTCACTTACAGGATTTTTTTTGACGCCGACTGCTGTGCCAGCTCTTGCTCGCGAGCTTGGAGATTGTTGTTGTGCTGTGCGACCTCGTCCGTCAGGATTGGATTTGGTCTTATCTTCATGATTACGTGGCTCTGCACCTGCCGCTCCACCCCCTGGTGGGCCGCCCGGTGATTTACCGCCCTGTTCTTCACCTCGTTTATCACCCCCTCGTGTTTCCGCCGTTGATCTTTCCCCTGTTGGCTTTTTTGCTTCGGGAAAGAACTTTGTGAGGACGAAGCTCGGCTCCGGTTTGTGGCCGTACACCGTCCGTCCGATTTCCACGACCTCGGCACAGTATTTCTCAAACTCCGCCTCATACTCGTCGAAATACGCCTGCATCCGCACGGATTCCGCCGATTTTGCCGAGAGTGTATTCGTGTTCACTTTCACAATGAAGGGCGGACGCCGGGGCATCGTCGGGTAGTGGTCTTCTTGCTGCGCAGCCGAACTCGAAGAATCGTCGTGCCCATCGTGGTCCTCGTCATCCGTGAACTGAAACTCTGGCGCAGCTTTATTTTCTGCGCTATCTGATTCAATTTTTGCACCACAATTAAGTTCATCATTATTTCCCTGTTTATTGTTCTCGTCGTTACTTTTTGCAGCTTTTTTCCTGTGCGCCAAGAATTTTGACCAGCCGATGTTTCTGCGGCTGAAGGCCGTTCGGTTTAAGTTCAAACTGTGGAACAAGGAGGCCGCACCAGGTTGATTCCGGTTGCTGCTGTAGCTGTTGCCCAGAGCAGGGCACGAGGACATCACAGCAGGTGGAGTGGGCCCGCCGTGTTGTTGTTGAGCTGGACGACCTACTTCTACACTGGTGGCCGAAGTCGAGTCGCGAGTTGGTACGCCTACGCCACCTTCGCGAGCACGACTATTATTACCAACTGTAGCGAAAGGTTCACCAGTACGAGTTCCATCAGAAGCATGATCTTCATGAAAACCAGTTCTGGCACAACCCCCGCTCCGTTGCTCCACCTCGCGCACAAACTCCTCCCCCGCGCAGGACAACACGCCAGCTTCTTCCAAAATGCCGCCAAAGCGCGCGACCTCGCGGAAGAGAAATCTCGCTTGCGCGTCGCCGCTCCACTGCTTCAAAATTTTGTGAACGTCGCGCACTTGGTGCGCTTTTTCGAAGCTCTGGTCACGGTAGGTGCAATTCAAAGAGAGCGCCAGGTGGTCCATTATGGATTGGTACTGCGGTTTCAAAAGCGAGTTGTTCTTTCTCGTCGCCGAGGCCGGCAGCGAAGAAGCGGGGAGCGACTCTGAAATCAGCTGCGGCTGATGATGTGTCGTCCCCGCCGCACCTGCATCCGGGTCGTCCACCCGAGACGAGCTTGGCGCCGCGCCAGAACAGTCTTGTCTTGTACTATCGTCGTCGCCTTGTGGAGCTGCATTTTTACCATTTCTTGATTCCACTATCACGCCGTCGGCACTTATGCTTGTTCGGCCCGATGGTAGTTCTTCTTCGTGTGCCTGCTCCGGTTGCAGCTTCTGCGCCTTCTCCCGATTTTGCATCCGTCTCTTGGTTGGTGATCCGGAAGAACCTTGTAGCACTTCTACTTCGTGATCGTGTTCATCCACCGCTTTATTCATCATCATCATCTCGTGGCTTTTAGGCGGCTGCGTTGTTCTTTGTTCAGAGCAAGTAGAACGAGCTTGAAGTGGATCTTCGATATCCATAGGCACCGCATGGCGATCCAGGAAAAATCGACTCCGAAGCTCGGCCGAGGGCTTGGCTGCGGGGTCCTGCTGTCCTCGCAGTGGAAACAATGCTCGTCCACAGTTTTGGTTTTGCTGAAGAGACGTCGTCGACCAAGAGGAGGCAGCACCTAGTACAGTACCTGCTGCCGGTACAGCTACCGGGTCATGACGTTGTTCATCGGTTTCGCCGAAGTTACAGTATCCTCCAGCAGCTGTAGTCTCAAGGTGCTGGAACTTTCGCTGAAATTCGGCTTCAATCCAATTCGGAACGGCGCAGTCCTGGTGGTAGCTCAAATTTAGGTGATACGGCACGCAGGACAGGAAGGGCGTTTCGAGATCTTTAAAGTGGCAACTCCTACTTCTGCTGGTAGTTCCACACTTGCTGTGCTCCTGGACATCACAATTCAGGTTGGCCTGCTGGTGCACGAGCATTTCTTCAAATCGAGAGCTCGCGGCGAAGTCTAGCGAGGCGGATGTGTCGAGCAATTTGCTGTTGCACACGATTGTGTCCAGCAATTGTGTCGCGCCAGGATTGACTTGCTGTAGATCAAAAGCCTTCTGTAGTTGTTCTAGTGATGGAGTTGTGGCACTAGCTGCATGTGAATCAGCACCAGCGGCTCCTGCGCCGGTAGCACTTCTAGTAGCATGAGCCCCTCCTCCAGCGCCAGCGCTGGCGGAGCTGTAGCTTTGTTCCCCACTCCCGCTAGCATTCATTTTGTTCTTCAGATTGCCTGTTTTGTCTTGTTCACCACCGACAGCGGTCCCACCTGTTGAGCTGCTTCTAAGCAAGGCCGAGGAGGACGCCACCACTTGCTGCTGTCCGGCAAAGTATCGGAGTGAAATCGGCCTAGCAACTGGGTGGCTTCTGAAACGCGCTCAAAATGTCCACTACCATGGCCATGGGACGCCAGGCGGCGATAGGGAGTGGCGCTGTCGAAGTGTTTCTTTTGGCCCCAGAGCCCAACACAAGAAACACAAAAAGAAGACGCGCAAATTGGACAAGTTCCCAGCTGCAAGTTGCCAGAAAAGGCCTCAGTTAGCGGCCAGGCACAAATGCGAGGGCCTAGGGCGGAAGGTCACCGGGCCCCTCCGGCCAGGCAGCAGCAAAAGGCGCAGCGGTCTTGTTCAACAGGTCTCGGCTGACAGGCTTTTTCGACAAGTTGGGGCCGCCAAGTTGCAGAAAAAGCTCGTCTTTTCGTTTCTTCGCAGCTATCGCAGCCAAGAAGCCGGCTTGCACCCAACCGCGCGCCCAGCTGCGCGCCCAACAATAGCGAGGAAGCATCGCCCGAGCCAAAGAAGCCAAGCCAGACCAAGCGCGCGCACTTGCTCGCGGCAATCATTTGGAGGCCTTTTTCTGCAACTTCGGGCCGCCAAGTTTCAGGAAAAGGCCTCTTTTCCCTTTTCCGGGCGCTTCGTGCTCTCTCCCATGCCGGCCAACCGACCCCCGCCAGCAGGGCGGGGGCGCCGGTCTTGAGTACTTTCTGCAGCAAAACATACAGCGCGGCCTTTTTCTTCAACTTGGAGCTGCCAAAGTACAGAAAAAAGCCGTATTTTCTGTTGTTCAAAAAAGCAGAATGTGGCGCAAAAAAAGGCAGTCGAATTCGGGAAGAAAAGGCGCAAAAAAATGAACACGCTCAGACAAGCAAAACGTCCAAAAAGTGACACGCAGTTGACACGCAGTTGAGTCCAAAAAGTGACACGCAGTTGACACGCAAAGTGATACGCAAGTGACACGCAGTGCGTGTCACACTGCGTGTCACTTGCGTACCGCAATGCGTGTCACTGCGTGTCACCAGAATATAGGTGCAAAAAGTGACACGCACTCAGTGCGTGTCACCGTATACCATCGGGGAAGACCAAAAGACGACAGGCGTTGTCTCTCTCCTGCACGGTATGGTAGTGACACGCATCTAGTGCGTGTCAGTGCGTGTCACTTTTTGCACCTATATTCTGGTGACACGCAGTGACACGCACGACCGAATCGCTGGTGGCGAGAATACAGGCGTGAAGAGTGACACGCACTTGACACGCAGTGAGTGCGTGTCACACAATACCGTCGGTGAAGGATATTTCCAAAACTTTCCAAAACCTCTCTCCGGTCTGTAAAAGTGACACGCACTGACACGCACTCACTGCGTGTCAATTTACAGAGCGGTTTGACAGTACACACTCGTCAAAAACGAGAAACAGGTCGTGTTTGACGAGTGCGTATCAGTGTGCGTGTCACTCTGCGTGTCACTTTGCGTGTCAAAAAAAAGGCGGAGTGCGTATCACTCTGCGTTTTTGAAAGCTCCCAAAAATTTGCCGAAAATCTACCAAAATCCGAAGGAAAGGCTCAAGGAAAGGGACAAGGGGAAGGGGCCGCTATGTGGCAGGCCATACAGCTACGTGCAGGCGCACCGGCCGGGAAGGCCTCGCGGCCCGCCAGGAAGCCGCCGGTTTGTCCTCAGACACGGTGGGGCGCTCCATTTTCTCCGGTTGGGGGCCCCTCCCAACCGGAAAAAATCGAGAATCCCACCGTGTCTGAGGACGGGCCGGCGGCTTCCCGACGGGCCGTCGAGGCCTTCCCGTGGCGCCTGTTGCTGTTCTTTTTTCGCCCTTCCCTTCGCATTTTCTGTGGCCTTCAGGTCGGTTCATTCCCCCGCCCCTCTTCCGACCTGACTCAACATCTCGCGACCTTGGGGCAGACAAGGGCGGAGGAGTCCTCGTTTGGCCCTCTACTAGCTTTACCCCACACAGAGGGCCGCAATGCTTGGTCCGACATTCGCACGACTTCCCCTCGGCACCGCTACGGAGCCTGCGCGTCTGTCAAAAAGCGGCGCGTCTGCTTTGAGGGTGCTTGTCGCAAAATAGTCCTCGCGATAGTCGCTAAGCAGCACGCCGGTGGCCGGACAGCCCAGAAGGCATGCGCGCACAGCCGCGCATAGAAATTCGCGCTGCTCCCGCTGGTGCCACCGAAGGCCGCCAATTGGCACACGGAACGAGGGCGCGCGCGTCAGGGTAGAAGGGGCACAACCTGAAAAGGCCGGGGCGCTCTTGGGCCGCCCTTTCGTGCTTTTCTGCCCCGTTAGTTGCCGTTTTGTTTTCATTTGGTCGGCGTTTAGGAGCCTTTTTCTTTGCTAGGCCAATTTGTTCCTAGAAAGTAGAGGCCTCCGATTTTTTTCTCGTAGTCCTTAATCCGGTGCTCCAGTTCCTGGCTCAAGTGCAGGAATTTGCTTTCTTGCGGTGCCAGCGACTGTTTCAGCGATTCCACCTGCTTGATCAGAGATTCCAAATAGCCCATGCGGGACAGCAGGCTCTCCAAAATGTACAGAAACTCCAGATTCTTGTTTTGGTGCACATCTTCAAGCCGGTTTTGGTTCACTCCATCGGGTGCTGTCGTGCTGCTGTCGTCCCCATGGCGGGGGGTCACAGGACGAGGACGACCATCTTGAGCTTTGTCCTTCTCTTTGGGTCCACCTCCTGGAAGGTGAACGAGCTGTCGTGTCGGGCGAGTTTGTTGTTCTCGTTGTTCGCCGGGAGCAGGAGAACTACACGGAAGTAGCTTCGCTATGGATGTTGATGATGTAGTGGAGCCACCGACACCGCAGCCAGGCTCGCGGCCTGTCTGCGTCATCGCAGCCAGGCTCGCGGCGTCATCGGGCCCATTTCGTTCCGGGCGGTGCATCCCGATGGGTTCATTGAGGTTGCCCCGGTTGCTGGGGCGGAAATTGCGAAAAGTTGGGGCTCCACCCAAAACCACAACTTTTCCCGGAATCCGGTCGTGTTTGAGGGTAAAAAGGTAAAAAGAAGCTGCACAACGGCCAAGGGGGGGGGCAGAAAAGAGACAACCCACAGGTCGTGCGTAACCTAATGCTATGGCTGCGAGGGAAATTCGCACGCAGCGATACCATGCAGCATAACCTCACGCCCGATGCTATCGGGAGTACGAATATTGCTGCTTGGGGATAGCATCGCGCAAAAGGTTACGCACGACGGTGTGCAGCGGCTGCGGCAGCCGCTTGTGGGGTTTGTAATGCGGAGAAGAGCCCGGGTTGCGAATGCGAATCTTCCCCTGAAGATTCGCGGAGAACCCGAGGCTCCGGGCTCCGCATTTTCCCATTGCATTTGTAATGCGGAGAGCCCGACCGTGAGTGGCGAAAGCGCTTTCGCCACTCACCGAGTGATGAAAATCCCCCTTGGTAACTGAAACACTTTTCAGTTACCAAGGGGGATTTTCGGAAAAAAGGTACCTTTTCAGTTGGCAATGGGCACCTTTCAAAATTTGTAATGCGGAGAGCCCGACCTTTGAAAGGTCGGGCTCTCCGCATTACAAACGCAATGGCAATGGGCACCTTTCAAAATTTGTAATGCGGAGAAGGTCTTTCTCCAACCGGAGGAAATTTGTATAGATACGCGGAGAAGGTCTTTCTCCAACCGGAGGAGATTTGTAATGCGGAGAAGGTCTTTCTCCAACCGGAGGAAGCAAAGTTTGCGAATTTGTGATGCGGCTTTTCTCCTGCGGGGAGAAAAGCTGCATCCGCATCCGGCCGGTTTTCCAATTTTGTAAAGAAATAGAAAAACCGCGCGCAAAACAAGGAGCGTTGCGCGAAAAAACGGGCACAAGCCCTATGAAAAGCGCAGCGTCTACCCCGTCCGGACCGGGAAAAGTTGTAAGCGGGTGGAGCCCCATTTGCTTCCTCATTCTCGTAGGTCGCTAGTTTCATTCTCGTGGCACTATATGCTCGTTTTGGGGTCAAATTGTATGTTGTCCGTTCATACCCGGGAGAACTACACGTAAGTAGCTTCGCTCTGGATGTTGATGATGTAGTGGAGCCGCCCACAACGGCACGAGCACCAGCAGACCTGTCGTCTTTACAAGCTATCAAGTTGTTCACAATCCGCACGAGTGTGTCCTGCATCCAGCCTGCTACGTGCTCATCGGTAAACATGGAGCTCACGCTTTTCAAAAGCTCCTCGCCCTGCTTTATTGCCTCGGCTTTTGTTCTGTGCTTGTGGTCTCTTGATGTTGCTGTTTCAGCAGGGTCGCAGCTCTCCTCCCTCTTCTCCTTGTTCAGCCCTTCGTCAGCACTATACTTCAACTGGCGATAGACATTTCGCACCGCGCGGGACTTTATGGATTGCAAACATGTCTGGGTCTGGAAACTTGTGACGCAAGGAAGGGACTAGTGAGTACACTGGAATGCGCTCCCGAGCATGACAAGTTTTTCCATGGTTCAGACTTGCTTGCATACTCCGCATGATAAAATGATAAACTGCGTTTTTGCATGACAGACAGGAGGACCTTTTTGTGGGCACGCAATACAGAGTTCACAGTCATGCCGGACTAGCATGACAAATCTCGCAATCTCCCAGACCCAGACATAATCACAATCCATAGACTTTGTCTTTTCAATCCTACGGTCGACTTCCTCTCGAAAATCGCCCGCGTCCGGGTTGTATCCTGTGCAAAAGTATCGCACTCGTAGTAGCTGCAGTCATTTTTTTCCTATAGGTAAATCCGCATGAAAAATTATTTGATTTCTCATGCTGAGGAAATTATTTGTATTGCATTTATACGAGTACAACTTGTACTACGATACTTTTGCAATGCATAGGTTGAGGTAACTGCAAAAGATGGAAGCTTCTGTCGGGAAAAGGGGCGGATCGTCATCGTCGGCAGGTGGTAGATGACCTTCACGATCTTGGTGCTTACTTACCACGTTCGCAGCCCGAGATGAACGTGAAGAGGCGCTCACAGTGTTCGAAGAAGGCACAGTTGTACCGCTTCCCTTTGCTTCTTGCACGAGGACCGCAGAAGCGCTGGTCGCCGTGTCCCTCGAATTTTTATCAACATGATCGATCCTGCGGCGCTTCGGCGACCTCGCAGCTTCTACACCCGCGGTTCTGAAAGTTCGACGGTGCGTGTCAATACCGGCTTCGTTCTCCAATTCTGGAATGTCGTATCGGCTTCGGCCAAGAACTGCACGGGACGAGGCGTTGTTCCGCGTGTAGTTCCCCGACCTGGTTTCTACTCCGCTTTCTCGGGCGTGTGAGGAGCCGCGACCGCTTTTTTCATGTGCCGCTCCTCGATAACCGGCGGAAGTAGAAGATGCAGCATCGAAGCTGGCACCTCGCGCGGTCTTGTTCCGCGTAGTATGGTTGCCTTCATGTTGAGTCGTGCTCGTGGCTGCCCCACCAGCTGCTTTATATTTAGCCGCGGCGTCCTGGATTTCCCGTGCGTACCTGGAATTACGGTCTGCAGCAGCTAGCTCTAGTTCTCGGCGTTTGCTGTGATTTTTCTCATCGTCATCCGCTGCCACTGCTGTCGCATTTGCCCTACTCCGTCCGCGCTTGTTTTTGCAACTTTTGGAGCCAGCTGGATTCTCCTTTTCGCGACTTCTCGTTCTTTCTCCGGGCTTCGTCGTTGTTCTGGAGTGATGTCTTTCTTGATCTTGTTTATCTTTGGCGTTGTCGCGAGGACGCATGATGCTCTCTCTACTGCTTCGCTCTCCGGAAGGCCGTGGCTTGTTTGTTCGCGCGTTTCGTTCGCCGACCGTCCCTCTTCGAGCAGTTTCAGTAGATCCGCCCGCCGACTCCACGTCTCTAGTATAGTAATTCCTTTCTTGCGGCCTCGACGACGTGCTGCCCTCCTTTGCTCCGGGCCTTCGGCCGCTCCTATCCCGGCGAGCAGCTGAAATGTCGCCGTCCTTTACTCTACCCTCCTGCGACTTCATTTCATCTGCCGCACTTTTTCTTTTTCGCTTCTGAGGTTGTAGTTCGTTTTGTTCGTTGTCACGATTGTTCTCAGCGGCCTTGTTCTCGCCGTTCTTGCGCACTGCAGTACGAGCCTGCTGCTTCAGATCAGCCGTTTGACTCGACGCTTTGGTGTTGTCTTCTAGTGCTGCCTCGTTCTTCAGGATCTTCATGTCGTCTTCCACACGACCTTCACACAGCTCGCGGTCCAGCAATTCGCCAGCAGTGCCTTGCATTCCGACCCAATCGATCTCGAGGCAGTAACAAAGGGCGCATTTACAACCAGAGCACCACGACGCGCCGGCCCCACCTGCTACTTGCCCTCGGTCCACCCCGGCCTGCTCATCACCTCGACGGCGGCAGTTCCTCGTGTTTTGCTCGAAATCCAGGAGCCACGCGTGCTGATCCAGCTTCAGCTGCTTGACCTTTTCGTTCGTTTTTTCCAACTCGTAGCCGAAATTCCGCTGCTCCAAGACGTACTTCTCCGACGAGAACCTATCCACAGAAAAAACCCCGTCCCCGTCCATTTTTTGCATGACAAACATAGAACTTGATACGCGCTTTGCATTACAAATTGGACGTGGATGGGTGTCTTTTCCTGCATAGAACCGCGCGTTTTGCAACTCGGCTTTGCACCAGTGCAGCACGTTGGTTAAGTACAACAGCGTGTGCAACTGCAGCGCTTGCTTCTTGTACAGCGTGACTTCCTGGCCCGCCAGGTCGCTGGCGAAGTAGTTCTCGATCTTTTTCTCCGCGACGTTGAGCTCCTGGCTCAGGAAATCGCACTCCTCCTTGCTCCTCAGCAACTCCTCTTTGATTTCCCTTTCCTTCTCTTGCAGATTGCGGATCAGCTCGGTTTTGTCTTGCACATTCACATTCTCATACTTCAGCTTGTCCAATTCCTGCCGCTGCGAATCGAGCAGTTGTTTCTGCTCGGCGTTCACTCGTCGGAAGAGCTGATTTGAGTCCTTGACCTCCTCGTGTGCCAAGCGTAACGTCCGGAGCGCACTCGCTTCACTGTCGAGCGCCGCTTTCAATCTCTTCGTCTCTTCTTCGTGCTTCTTCTGCATGTCACTGATTTTCTCCTCGAGAGCAGCCCCGAAATTGTCCTTCTTCTTTGTCTTTCTACCAGCATCATAGAAAACTTCGCCGCTAGTACAACTGTCGTGCGGTCTTTGCTCCAGCTCTTGCAACTTCTCCTGCGTGAGTAGAGTTGCTGCGTCCAACATTAAGGCTCCTGCCCTGTCGCTATCTTTCCGGGGCAGATGTTGAGAATGCTGAGGAAGTCCGAGCCTTTTATTATTATTGTGCTGCTGGTCGTTATCTTCCTTAAGGTCATCATCATCGTCGTGTTCATCAACCACTGCTTCATCTGAAGAGCCGCCCGAGAGCCGTCGAGCCATATTTGGGTGTGGAACTGCTTCTCTTGTTTGGGCGAATGGTGGAACATCCCAGGCAACCCCAGTTGTAGTGCCCCTTTCGGCCATAATTCTCAGCATGTTGATTTCAATCTCGTCCAGCATAGCTTGGTCCTTTTCCAGCTGGATGGCCAAAGGATTCGTCTGCAAGAACTCTGCACCGGCCGCGCTTTGATCTACACCCTCGCTTTCAAGAACAATACCTTCGTGGTTGTTCGTCGTCCCCTGTTCTATTTCAGAGGTAGGCCGCGCTTCAACATTAACATTCCGCGCGGCCCCCCTGTCCGCATGATGTTGCGAGAAGGTAGATCCTACGCGTGACCGTCCCCGCGGTTTGCCCCAAGTTGTAGCAGAAGTGGATGGGCGGCTGAACGAACTGCCACCTGCTCCGTCCCCGGAATTAGATGATCCTCTTGCGAATTTTTGCAGGTCCGCCCGCAGCGACTGGATGTGTCTTTCGCGGTCCTTCCGGATCCATTCGTGGTTTTTTTTCAGCTGGTCCATGTCGTCGAGCGTTTCCTTGACCTTTTTCTCCGCATAGTTGTCAAACAACTCGTATGCCTTCGGGTACACGTCGTGGTACACGTATTCCGCGACCTCCTTCTGCATGTTTTCATACAAGTGGTCCGCGTCCACGTTCCACTGCTCCTTCGTTTGCTCCAACTCATCGCGCGCCTGCTTCAGCGCGGCCGTCTGCTGCAACAACTCGTGCGTCGCGGCGATCTGCTGCTCAATCTTGCCCTTGTATTCCTGTTTTTGTTTTTCTGTGGTCTCTGTGTTGAGGCAAAAGTATGAGAACGAACAAAGATCATTTGAACAAGCTGGTGACGATCGAAGACCAAAAACGAAACTAGAACTGCATAAAACTAACACGGCAAATCATTTTTTACACCCACTGTACCTCTTCCAATTCCTGCATTCGTTTCTGAAACAAGCTGTCACAATCGAACTTCAATTGGCGCAAGTAGTCTTCGCACTCCTTCTGGTACTGCTTTTCCCAAAATTTCACCTTTGCCTTCGTCTCGAGCTCCAGCTTCGCTTTTTCCGAGGCCACGGCCGCTTCGGATTCCTCCGCCAGGATGAGTTTCTCGTGGTTCAAAGCGTCCTGCCAGAGCCGGTCGCGGTGGGAATTCTCCTCCTCGTACTCTTTTAGCTGCGTCTTAATCGTCTTGATCTGCTTTTCGACCTCCTCCACAATGCCATCGACCTCGGCGGTTAACCCCTGAAAATCGGCTGCATTTGTTCTCTCTGCATCGCCCTTGCTCAACATTTTGGACGAGGGGGCTCCTCTGTTTGCCGTCTTGTTTTTAATACCTGCCGGGCCAACAGTGGATGACGGTGACGATGCGCAGTTTGACGGAGCAGGTGTTGTTGTCGAGTTGTTGCTCACGACGTCTTCCGCCCCAACATTTGCGGTTCCTTTACAACTTCTATCATCTCGATCCTTGGACAATTTGTCTTTCACCGCAGCTAATTTCGTTTTCGCGAGCGTCTCCAGGTTCGTCCCCCCTCGGTCGAGCTTCGCTTTCACCGACTGTAGCCGGTTGCCGACAAGATGCAGGCGTCGCTTGTTCACGTCGGCGATTGACTCGATAAAAACCTCAGCATGTTGCTCTTCTTGTTCTACCTGAAAGTCATCTACAACTTCGACTTCCTCCACAGTTGCGCACGGCTTGCTGTAGTCCTGCTCGACGTGGTCGTCAGCGGCAACATGATCGACCGTGGCCTCGTTCATTTCAGCTTCGTTCATTTCCTTTTCGCCGCGATGAAGATGATCGACGTCTTGTAGTGAGGTGGCCGACCTCTCGACGTTGTTGTCCTCTGCGCGGGCTGTTACGCCGTGTTCTTGTTTTCGGTCGCTTTCAAAATCTTCTTGCGCTGGTAGTGACGAAGACAGATCTTCTTCCTGTCGGCAGGCTGCTTCGTCCCTTTGCTCATGCTCGTGATCCACCGCGCAAGTGTAGCCATAACTTTGGTCGTTCTTTCCCAGCCGCTCTTCTTCAAAAACGAATGAGAGCGGACCCTTTTTGCGGTATACCACGAAGCCCAAGCCGTCGTCCTCGCGGTCACAGCAGTCGCGGTCTGGTGCGCGAGGACTCTCTAGTACTTCATCTTGCTCTTCGAGAAGAGTCGAAAATGTCTTTTGTTGCAGCGCCTGTAGTTGCTGTGCGGCGCTGGCACTTGTTGTGGACAGATCGGTGTTGTTCTTCATCCACATGGTATCTTCGCCGACCCCCCTTCTGCATTCATGATGAACATCATGATCATCCGAGTGCTGGTTTGCGCGCACCCGTTCCGAGCGTCGTGTTTGAAAAGAGCTCGCGCTTAGACTTGGAACTCTGCGACCCATCTCAGCTTCGTTATTAGCCTGCTCCGGTGAGGTCAAAACGCGGAGGGAGTGATGATCTACTTGTTCGCAGACGTTGTAGTTCACGACCCGCTCATCTGCCGCACTGGAAGGTGGCAACAACATCAATTCGCGCCCCCGCTTTCGTCTCAACTGCTTCAGCAACTGGGCTCGTTTGTCCTGGAACTGGGCTAGCTGGTTTGGGTCCGTAATGAGCGAATCCAGATTTTCCCAGTACGTGTCATCGTAAATGAGATGGTCCTGGTATGGGGGGAGTACCGTCACCTCGTTTTTAGCGGAGTTTTCTTGTAAGAGCGACGAGCTCCTGGCGCTGGCGGCGCTAGTACCGCGGTTCATAGACTCGCACTCACGTCGTTGCGCCTCGTTTTGATTTTGTCTGGGCGGTGGTCCTCCAGCCCCTGCACCAGCTAGATGTTTCAACTTTTTTGCTTCTTCTGCACTGTCTGGAGTTTGAGTTTGACTTGGGCGAATAGACCTGCTGCCGCATTTTTCTGGCGACATCATGTAATAGCCGCGTCGACTGTGCCTGGAGGAAATCGATGCTGCTTTCCCCAATGCCCTTGACCTCCCGGCTGTGTCCCCCTGGCTGGAGGCCGCTCCATCAATCTGCAGCATATCCTTTTGTAGTGCAACGGCAGTCGTAGAAGTGTCGTCTAAAGTCGCTGCTGTCGCAGTACCAGCATCGCAGCTGTTGTTTCCGACGTCATTGAGGTCCTCTACTCCTGCCTCTTCCACCATGGATGCAGTACCTGTAAGTCCGTTGGTATTCTTTTTGCTGCTGTCAGCATCTCTTCTCTTAGCCACCCCTGGTTTTTTCTCAGTACGCTCGGCCTCGGCATCGCTGTCGCGCAAGAACCGCTTGGAGGAAGAACACTCGGATGAGAACTTCAAGCTCCTATTTTCCTTTTGCTTGCCGTTGCTTTGATTCTTGTTTTCCTCGACCCGTGTCTTTACAGCGATATCACCTTGTCGGTGCGGTACGACAACCCCTTCGTCGTCGATCATGTCGCCTGCCTCGTAGCAGTCGTCCCCTTCGCCGGGCATCAGCCACATGTCCTGCCGCCAGAGGTCGTCCCTGAGGTTCTCCTTGTCTCCGTGCCGCTCTCGCACGAGCGACCGGGAGTCCGCCGCATCCGTCAACTGCCCCGTCTTCATGAGACGCTCCACAATCGACCGCGCGCACACGCCAGCACTGCGGGTCGCGGTCTGCCGGTTCATTCCAGCACCGACCAGGGAGGATAGGCTGTTGAACAGTTTGCTTGCGTTCTTTGAGGACCCTGGTGCTCCGTGAGCGCTTCTAGTTGTACCCGCCGAGCCGTAAAAATTATACCCGCTACGCATGGGTCCTCCACCTCCACCTCCGACAGTGTTCACCGCGTCCGTGCGAGAGAGAAGTTCGGTCGTGACTTTCTGGATCTGCGGGCCGAAGTTCACAAACGCGGGCTCGTTTCTCCGCTTCACAACGTTCAGCGAAACGCGCCACGAGGGCTTGATGGCCGCCGTCTTCGTGTTCCCATCCACGCCTCGCAAGAAACGGCCGCCCGCGCGACCTCCTCCGCCGAGCTCGCAGATCCCGGTTTTGTTCTGGCTTTTTTTCGTCAAGGTGCGGATATCTTTGTCCGTCGTGGTGGTTGGGAGTTGCAGCGGAATCTCAACGCGACGACTGGAAGAGGTGGCGGTGCTGCTTTTGAGTTTCAACAGCTTTTTTTCCTCGTGGTTTCTTGAGGAACTACCACCAGAGCCGGCTCGTCCTGCTTTGTTCTCTACTTTCCGCACCTGCTTAGAACTGGAAGAACTTTTGCCAACATTTCTTGAACTGCTGGTCACCGACATCTTCTCTTCTCGTGTGGTTCTTCTGCTCGTTTGCAGCTCCTCAGGAGATGATCGAGGGCGACGCTTCTTTGCTCCACCATCCGAACTTCTTGCTTGTTGGCCTTGGCCCTGCTCAGTGCAGCTTTTGTCCATATCCCCTTGTAGTTGCTCAACTTCGTCCGACCCATTCTCTTCCACAGTGCTCCCCTGGCCATGGCGATCGAACTCCTCCCACACACTGGGACTGAGCTTGTTCTTTGTATCTCCATCTTCTTCTTCGCTGTCGCTATTCGAAGCGCCAGCGTCCATATATGAATCATGATCTACTTCCTCTTGCGGTTCGGAAGAGGAGGACAAAGTTTCGGAATCGAGGGAAAGGGAATTAGCGTCGTCAGATGAGGAGTCCTCATCTCGGACGTAGTCTTGGTCTTGAGATGAATCCATGTCCTCGTGCTCACGAGCATCTTCGGCTTCATTCTCCTCGTGCTCTCGACGTGGAGAAGCCGCTGGTGGGACGCCAAGGACATCAGGTGATGCGTCGGCAAGGGGTGAAGGTCGACCATCCTCTTCCTCTTCCACCGAGGACGAGGGCGAGGCAGCGGGGGCGTCAACAACAGCATTTTCGGCTGCTTCAAATTCCTCTTCTCGTTGAGCCGAGAAATTTGACGAGCTGCTCTCCACCACTTCTGGCACTTCCGCCGGAGTTGAAGATGGGTTGCGATTCTCGACGCGGCTGGCGTTGGCTTTGACTTTCGCTTTGCCACCATGCGACGAGGACGACGGGTGGGGTTGTCCAGAGGTGCTATTTGCATCAACTTTACCACCTCTCCTGCGAGGTGGAGCCGATTTGCTTTCCTCATCCTGCGTTTGCCCTTTCGAATACGGATTGGCATTATTTGCAGCCAGGAGCGATCCATCCTTCTTCTTTCTAGCCGTGGACGAGCTGCTCGTGGCTGACGCGCCGGTACTAGTTGACGAGCCATTGTTTTTGCTTTTAGCTGCACGACTTCTGTTGCTCGTCTTCATCGAAGCAGCTGATGGCACACTCACAGGATCATGAACTGCTGCAGCTGCGCCGGCCGCAGCCGCTTTTGGCGCAATGGCGCTGCTTGAAGATGATGTTCTCTTCGGGGCCGTCTTTGCTTTCGGTTTACGCCCTCGCGGTTCTTGCGAGGATGGAGCTGCCAGACCTGCAGTCTCTTTGTTCTCTTTGCGATTCGCCTTTGCCTGCTTGCTTTTTGCCGCGTCCTCACCGGGATCAGCGCCGGCCGATGCCGAACTTGGCTCAACAACATCCGCAGTTGTATTTACGGCAGGAGCCCCCCCTCGGGATGTGTTCTTCATTATCTTCTACTGAAGGATCATCGATGCGCATCCGCAACTACCAGCAAAAAAGAAACGATGGCACCCGAAGTCGGTTGCCACATTTCTATCATGGATCTGATGAATGAAGAGTAGGCCACACAATCAAACCTCCATGACAACACGGACCCGTGTCTGTGTCATGGTCCATGGATGCGCTGCAGATTATTCGGGCTTATGATGTAAATGTTGTACAACGTCATAGACAAAAATTAAACACAGTGATAGATGTTTAGCTTTTCGAAGTACAGAAAAAAGCGAAACTGATGAAGAAAGTGTAACGGTAGACTGGATGAAACTGAAAGGCATGCCGCGCACTTGAAAATAAAACGAGAGACGTATACGTGCTTCTCCTTCTTTAAGTTTAACGAAACCACGATTAGACCTAGACGGAGCAACGGGCACGGATCTTCAAACTCGCAGGATCTTCGTGTGACAGGTGCAAGTGCAATGTAGAAAAACGGTCAAGCAATATTAAACACCTCCTTTCGTGGTGGTTTTCGTCTTTCTTCGAAATCGAAAAACTGCAGAAGTTTTATTATGTTGATTAAGTGTTGATCTACTAAGACTAAGACTGCAGAGATCTCATTTTTTAGCGCTTACTAGTAAAACGCGCCATCACATTCATACACGTAGCAGAATGCATTCCGAAGTAAAAAGGTCACGGACCTGAGTAAAAAGCAAGGTTTGAGCGGAACAATTCCAACAAGCAGAACGCGAGAACACGAAACGAGCCTCACCGGAAGAATTCCCCCACGGTTGTCTTGCTCATTTTTCAGGCGTCATGAAGATTGCGTAAGTAGATGGTGCATTCCAACAAGAGTCTTGCACAATTAGCGTTACTCGGTAGAATCTATTTAAATCTATTTTGATGTTGTTCTTGTGGCTGCGTGCTGTTTTGTTTTTGCAGCACAGGCGGTCGCCGGCGTTAATAGTGCGGCGATCGCTCCGGCTAGCTCGTAGTGCGCGCTCAAACTCCAGGGAGTCGAGCAGCGGCTTGTTCGTCTTGGTTGTTCTTTTCCTCTTTATTTCTCACGGACCTGCTCACGCACTTAGCACTGAGGAAACTGACTAAAACTAACTCTGGCGCGAGGCTACGCTTTTTGCTCTGTGTGGAAGAAGATGACCACATATGAATCCGCAAATATGCGATATGAATTTTGATATATTTTTTCAGTGAGCAGCTGTGAGAGCCACATCCTCCCCCAATCAAGAAGCAAAACATACCGCAGCACAACAATCCACCACCACACCAAAACAAAATCTTGGAATTAATACGCCCGAGAGAAGCCACAGAACAAGCAAGAATGAACGCTCTGAGCTACGGCTGATGCGTGCGATGGCACTGGTCTAGAACCAAAACACAATGGAGTCATTTTTCTTATTCATTAACATCAACATGATAGATGATCATAGCCAAATCTATACATACGTCGCATCTACTTTTTGTTTTTTGGAAGAGCCAAATAGGAGGAGATAAACAATTCTACGAGCGAAGAGTTATTAATAGGAACTGGCTTGCTAAAAACACGAGTAGAAGGGTCTGATATCTTAATTATAGTTTCGAAGACGAAGACGAAGAGCGATCACATTGGTTTTGGTCTTGATTTCGAGAAGAAAGTGTTGGCGGAGTAAGTAAGCCTCTGTATAGTACTGCGCCCGCTGTCTGCATGCATCTCACTCTATGTATTGTAATTCCAGGAACTCCTGGTGCGCGCTCCTAGCTGAATAACCGATTCGGTTGTACAATCATGGACATGAAAGCTATTGCACGAGGACCTAAACCACATCCATTTTTCTAGACCTAGTCAGCTCCTCAAGAATGAAAAGCGAAATCGCATACATAATTAAATATTAACATCGTTGGCATTCACAATTCTAAATTCTGCACAGAAAAAATATCACACTCGTTAAACAGATGGGAAAACTTTCAGAATTCGGCTCGGGCACTGTCCGAAAATAGCAATATATTTATAAAAAAATTAATTTAATATATTAGGTTTAGGGTGTAAATTCCTGGCTGAGTCAATCTCACGTAACTTAATTTTTTGTAAATCAGCTTGGCACAGCTTTGCTCTTTACTCTTGCAAAAAATGATTAAAAATCTCGAGCGACCTTGCGTCACCTCACCGGCAGTGGCGCCATTAGTACCAACCATTGTCCGTCGCGGAGCGGTCGCCGCGGTAAATCACGGCCGCTCGCTGGGCTCTTGTGCTCGCGACGATGATATCGTGTTCTTCCGGGCTCAGTTTCCTTGTTCCCGCCTTTTGCACTTCTTCGAGTTGATCAGCAAGTCGTTTTAACGCGTCGATGAAAGGTAGGTCGTCTTCTTCATCCAACGCAGGCGTTTTTTTTGCGAGTTGTCTGATGCGGGCTTCCAACATTTCTCCAGTCGGCACGCTAGTGCTAGAGCTCACGCCGCCCGCTTGTGCTTCCTCCTGTTCAACCATCTTATCCTTCCCCGTCTTCTTCACCAGCTCCTTCTCCAAAACAGAGGCCTGTTTGTTGTTGCGTTTATTTTGGTTATTATTCTATTTCGATTGATATTGATTGATGTAGATACGCCCCCGGACGTACCTCGGTAGCCCATCGCTCTCCCAACCGGAGGCGCGAACTTCTATGCTAATTCGATTCTCGGCCACCCACTCTTACTACCAATCGTCCATAAGGGTGTATGACCATACGCACCTGCAGAGCTACATCCAACATCCGCATAACGAAAAAAAGTAAGCAAATCAGTTCAATACCGAGCCGTCCGCGTGCACCACATCGCTCAGCGAAACGCCCGCCGCACGGTCGTACTCATCGTCCGGCGGGGGGATGTTCTGCGTACCCCGCAAGTTCTCGTACGCATTGACGCACCAACCTGCTTGTATATTAATATCTTGTCCCCGAGCGCGTTTTTGGCTTCTTGGCTTACATCACCGTCCCCCTACATCAGTGTTGGCGTGTACGAAAGGAAAAATGCGACACATCATTATGCATAGAACTTTTAATTTTATCCATTTGCATTTCCATGTTGAAAAAATCGAAAAGAAGTACTTAAATGATCCTCCCCCGGAAAGGTTAGCGGCAGAGCCAGCAACTGCGCAGAGATGCTCAGGCGCTTCCCGTACTTCGACTTGATACGCGTCATCTTGACAGTTTCCGCCTACTGCTCAACAGCGTTGCACCGAACACAATGGAAGAATTGCGCAACAGTGGCACAAAAGAAAAAGAAGTTATTACTTTTAGTTCTTTACGGCAAATCGAAAATTACACTTTTCTATTTGAGTCGCGTCATGACTTTTACAACAACGCGATCTACAACGGAGAACGGACGACGATTTTCATTCCCGCCTCGACGATTTTTTTTCGTACGAACTACCTCTCTGTTTAACAGAGAGTATTTAGTTATGGCTTCCGTGTCACACAACGAACTTACTCTCGTCACGTCAAAATTATGTTCACGCTCACGAGCAGAAACCACCGCTTGAATGATAGATTTGTAGTTGTGCTACTGTTTCTTGCGTGCTTGTACCTTTCTTTCTTTTCTTTTAGTGTTCGTGCTTTTTGCCCCTAAGGAAGGTCATCGTCAATTGCCGTCAACATAATGCATGCTGTAGGAAGAAAGATCGAGATTCCAGATTAACGAGCAATACGTGAGAACGCGAAACGAGCTTTCCCTGAATAATTCCCCTACGATTGTATCACTTGTCTTGGTCATTCAGGCGTCATGAAGATTGCGTAACATCAAAGGCAAAGACGCACCATACGCCCGCGCGACGCACGCTCGTGCTTCGCATACTGGTTTGCTTTTATTCGGTCAAATAACAATACAATTACCGATCCAATGGCGTGAAGTATTATCTGTAAGTACTCCTGAAGGAACACGAAAAAAAGCATCTCGTCTGACTCACAGCAACTTTACACTTGTGCACCGGAAGTGTGGCAGGCATTCAGTCTCTTCTTGCTTATGCTTATGCTTGTGCTGGATTGGATTTCGATTTGGAGCATATCGCGAACGTATTTATGTCCATGCGCTAGATGGTTAGCGTTCTACTTCTGTACGTACATTCTATTTCTATTCGTGTGTTTTATTTTTGCAGCACAGGCTGTCGTCGGCGTTAGCGCAGCGATCGCTCCGGCTTGGTCGTCCACTCGAGTACGCGGCTAGGATCTCTGTTCTTGATCCTGACGCAACACGACGAAGCAGGCAGTCGCTACCTAACCGCGCCGCAGCACTTTTTCGTTTTCTTTCCTGAGCCACACGCGCAAGGTTTGTTCGCGTCCTTGGACTTCATTTGCTCCGCGCCGGCACATATGCTGTGCAAAAGTATCGTACTCGTCGTACTAATCGCAATCATGCAAGACAAATTTCTGTTTCAAGCTAAATCAGCATGAGAAATTCCATTTGTCATGCTGAGCTAATTTGCATTGCAATACTACGAATACGATACTTTTGCAGTTCATAGCAAAGTCTCCCCCCAAGCCTCCGCCACCATTTCCCCCACCACCGCCCATGTGCGCGACCCCACGGTTTTCCCGGTCTATCTGGTCCGGCCGCAGGTCGCCGAGGAGGTGCCGTATGGAAGCGTCAGGATTGAAATCGTCAAAGTTGAAATAATTTGCGATGCATAAAATGCAACCCACAAAGTGCCTGTCTTGCAGAGTAGGCAAGGGAGGCAGATTGCAAGCCTGTTGAGGGGTAGAAATCAAATAGAGCCGCCAAAGTAGCATGACAAAACGTGTCTTCCTTACCCAAACAGCATTACAAACTGGATTTAGGCACCAACAAAACTTGTCATGCGCCACTTGAAAACTGGGCTCCAACTGGCATCCATTTTATGCATGACAAACTATTTCAACTCTGATGATTTCAAACCTGACACATCCATATGCCGAGCCCCGCGGTTGAAGACGCTGTAGGCGGACACCCCGTCGTCGTCCTCTGCCCGGGCGCCGAGGGAGAGATATCAAATGTAAAAGTGTCTGGGTCTGGGAACTTGTGATGCTGGTTGGCGTATCATGAAGCGGCCACAAGTGCTGGCTCAGCATGACAAGTTTCTGAGCTCCTAGGTGTTGCCTATTCTGCATGACAAACTGCGCTTCTGCATCACAGAAAAACGGAGGTCTTGGGTAACGTGCGTGACAGATTTAAGAGTCATGCCAGACAAGCATGACAAACGTGAATTCTTCCAGACCCAGACACTGTTACATTTCATAAGAGAAAAATGAACCCGATGCCGGAGAAGATGATGTAGATCTGGGACCGGAAATAGGCCGCGCCGGCGAGCCAGAGGAGGGAGAGCAGCACTTTGCGGACCTGTCGGTGGGTGTAGCGGTTGTGGAATAGAAGCACAAAATCTCGGGAGACCAACTCGTGCTCACGGAGCCATTTGGGGATCTGGATCAAGTCCGCGTCCTCCTGCTCCAAAACTCGGTCGCGCTGGTTCGCGCCCGCCCGACCGGGGGGTGGGGGCATGATGATTGGTTTCTACTTTGTCGTGGGGTTGTAGTTATGTATGAATGGAAGAAGAGGCACAAAAGTTAAAGTTCACGAATTAAGTCTCTTGGCGACGAGAGAAATGAAGACTAACTAGCTCCTTCTACTGTAGAAAAACTTACAGGCGGGTGTGGGAGGGGATCGCTGCTGGCGCCTGGTGCGATAGGCGTTAGGAAAACGATCAAAATGATACGAGAGGGAGCGGCGAAAAAAATGAGATCTTAATTCATTGTTCAGCAATTATCGTAGGCTTCCGGCGTTTTGAATACACTCAATAACATTTTTTCAAGTTTTTCACCGACACTTCTCCGTGTCTGTTCTTTGGGATCTGCGTCGGTGTGAGATGGAGGTCGGTTCCTCTAGGAGACGCCCAGGACGACATTCATGATGGAAAACTTACATTGTCATTGTCGTGAACAACGCGTAAGTAGAGACAACCTAACTCTTTGTTCAAGAACTCCAACATATTCGAAATAAACATGCGCCGCCCGCCTTATAACCGATCTTACTCGTGGTAGATCATGCGACCGACCGTTCTTCACTTAATCTAGAGCATTACCTCCATGCATGGGCACTGACATGTTGAAACCGATCGAGCATATCATAGGGAAACACAGTTTTGAGCAATGGTTTCTCGTCGTAGTTGTTGATCGATACGGTAGCAGTTTTTCCTTTTGATGTCGCGGGACAGGGCGGCTGCGGCACACGACCATGAATTGCGAGGCAGGCTCATCTTCCTCTTCCTCGGCGGACTCAAGGCGCACATCCGGAAATCAGTACGTCTCTCGGCGTGCTGTCCTCCGTTCTTATGCCAATGCCCTTTCCTCCCGTGCAGTTACTGGCTAGCGAAACGTATGCTTTCACGAGATTGTGACTGCGAAGTTGATATTATTTGTCGTCGCGGAGAAATTCGCAAGGTGTCGTAGTGCTTTTGGATTTTTCTATCTGAAATCACATATGTGTTTCATGTTTTTGAAAATATTGTTTGTATCACTTTCGTTCTGCTTACCTCATTCACTTCACGAGTATCAAGCTTTTGCAGCCTGTTTTTCAAGAGAAGTTTCTACTTCTGTATTTAGTTTTGACAAAAACGAAACAACTACACTGTAGTACGAAACTGAAACACGAACTACAACTTACTACTGCGGTGGCGTCGAGCCTCCAGTAGGTGTATTTATTAATACCAACATTCTGACGTTGTCTTTGACTCTGTAACCTTCTGTGGAAGATTTTCACTTTGTGATCTAATAGGATCAGGATGTCGGAACTGAAAAAAATTGAAACTTTTGTTCACCTTTCCGTCGACCACGGTATACTGGTCACCGTTCCACCACCACTCGTCAAATCCCTGTACGGTACTTAATTGCAGTCAAAACTACTTCGCTTTGGAGGACATCACCAGGGGTCTTCTTGTTTTGTTCGGCGAAATACTACTGGCCTTCTTCACTACACCCCCGCTGTTGAGGACCCCTGAGTTGCCACTGCTGTTGCCAGCACCGGTACTATGCGTTGCCACTGGCACTGCTGTTGGCAGGACCGGTGCTCCAGGTTGTTGCTGCTGCACATCCGTCATATCACCGGGGGTCGTAGTAGTCGCGACCCGGTTCAACCAAGCTCCCAAGCCACCGGCGTTCGGTTTAGCATTGGTGCCATTGCTGGTTGTGGCAGAAGAAGGTGTTGCACCAACAGCTCCTCCAAGGAGTCCGCCACCGTTCGAGGCTCCAGATGACTGCAATTGCCCTGCCAGGAGGGCAGCGGCTGTGCCTCCTGCTCCCGCTCCCCCACCACCCATCATGTGGTGGTGCGAAGCATGCGACGCAGCTGCTCCCCCGGCGCGTGCTTTCTTCCCGTGGTCCATTGTCATGGTGCTGAGCGGCTGCAGCGAACACGAGGAATCGAGCAAGTATTTCGCCACGTCTCTTCTCACCACCTCTTCGCGATAATTCGACTTTCTGGAAGGATGTTTTTGGCTTTTACCTCCACCTCTGCTCGATGTTGCGTTGCTCCCAGCAGCACCTGCGCCACTTATGAGGCGGTTGGTGCCGCCCGCCGAGGATGCGCTGCCTCCAGGTCCGAGGCTCGAGTGGTGAGGGTGAAGTAAGTTAGTTTATCAACATATGTGAAAACGTACGACCCACCTGTAGTACTTGTAGTGCCCCACCGTGCGGAGCTTAGACTCTATAGATACGCAACTACAATGAATAAACGCCTCTCTTCATGCGATACCGGTCGCGCCACAACATACCAGATCACGATGCCTTTGCGGTAAGTACATACGTTTTTGCACAGGATACAGCTCCGGGTCCGATGGTTACACCCCCTCCTCCGCGCGTTGACGAAGACGAGCCCGCTGTAGTTCCCAGGCCACCGCCTCCTGCTCGCAAGCTCGTTGACAATTGAAACTGCGGCCCCCCTCCAGCTGCACTAGTAGAAGTACCCCCACCGGGACCTGCAGGTCTGCTGCTGCTTCCGACGGCGTTTGTTCCTCCTGCTGAGGAAGCCAGATTCGTGACCGTCTTCCGGCTCGGACGGCTACCGGTCGCGGCGGCGCCACCGCCGGCTGCGGTTCGCCGCGACGCTGAATTTGGTGCGCCAAGGGAGCTGCTTTGTACATATCCGTCGCCGTTCTGCATTGTCGAAGAGGAATCTGTGCCAGGTTCGCCTCCACCGCTTGGCGGGGCTGTTGTTCCTGCTCCGCCTGTTGTCCCGAGGTGATTTGTAGGCATGGTCTGCAGTCGCTTCATGTTGCTGGTACCGCTTGCACTCGCGCCCCCAGCGCCCGAAGAAGTGCCACCCTCTCCTGCACCGCCCCCATCGCGGATGGTGCGCCGCCGGGTACCTTTTTTTGCGTTTCTGATCTTTAAGTATGCGGTACGTGCGTGGTGGTTCGGGTTTCCCTTCGCGTTCATTTGCTCTCCTTGCAGTGACAGAATCTTTGAATGCTGATGCCCTGGTGTGCAACCTCGTTGGCGAGCAGGAGCGGCAGCGCATTGAATGTATCTCGCAGATACATCACTCAAGACGCTGCCTGCTATGCGGTAATAAATCATACTCTTAGTTGTACTCATAGTTAGAAGATAAACAACTTAAGAGCTTCCTAAAAAACGTCCGAAGCAAAAAATAAATACGATTGTGACTCATCTGCGTCATTTGGTCCACTATCTGTCTCCCAGCCCTCTTCCTGGCTTCCCTGTCCTGCGTGAGAAAGTCTGCATCTGCCTCAACGTCCTCGCGTTCATTGCGCTGGCTACTCGCGTTATTGCTTGCACTAGCGTTACTTTGATGTTGATGCGACCCTCCACCTCCAGCGCTCGCGTTTTTTCCCCCACCACCACCACCACCCAGTGCCCCACCGGCTCCTTCGTGAAGGTGTTGTGCCATCATGTTGCCACCGCCAGCGATGCCAGCAGACATGGAGTAATTGGTGCCGCCAGCGCCACTGCCGGTCCGCACGTTGTGCCGCAAAAAGTCCTTATCGTTCAACAGCTTCAGCTGTTCATGGTACGCGCGGGCCTTCGCGTACATGATCCGCGGCACCCGATTGGCGTCTTGATGTAGCTGTTCTCCCGAAGAACTAGAAGGTGGGGGACCATTGACACCGTTGCTGGCAGCTGCGGCTCCGAGCACTTTAGTTCGCAAGAAGTCTTCCACCGTTGCGTGCAGGACCCGGTAGCATTTCAGCAGCTCCGCGTCGGAGGCAAAGGGTTGCTGGGTGGAAGTTGCGGCATGTTGAGAAGAACCGCCGGTAAGGGCGTGGTGAAGATTATCAGAAGGAAAAACGTCCCCACCCCAGAGTTGTCATGCAGATTTGCATTGACGAGGACATTTGTGATGGGCATACCCATGGTAGCCATTTCCAACCGTGTTTTGGAATTTGTGATGCTGTGAACAGGATGAGCAGATGAATCTGTGATGCGGCTGCACTTGCTAACCTGCGCTACACTATGGAACGCAACTTGTCATGCGTGACGTCCAAGGCTCTTAGGTTTGTGTTGCAAAATCCCCATCTTGACTCTGGTGTGGGGACGTTTTTACTCAGGATAAAGATCACCACCACCGGGTACCATATTGGTACTCATTGCGCTTGATGCATGCTGGTTCGAAGCGAAGTTCAATTTCAAGCTGCCGTCGGGCAGGGTTATCCCAGGGAAGTGCTGCGGAAGAGATTTGATAACTTTCAGCATAAACTGTCGTAAGTGCTCCACGGTGCGGTGGACCTCCGCGAGCCGCTTCCGGGCCTGCTCGTGCCGTTTGAACCACTGGTGTAGGGTTGCGTCTGAATGAAATAGACAAAGAACAAAAAATATATTTTTTGGGGGTTTTTGTTCTTCATCAGCGGAATTGTTTCTTCGTGTATGGAACAAATGGAAATGGATCATAATGCCCGCGCCTTGAACTGTTCATCAGCATCAACTTCTGGTGTTCGCGTTATTGTCGATCAGACGCAGTTTTCTTTTTGTTTCGAGGAAGGGCTATTACGGTGAGCGAACTAGTAAAAAGACAACCCAAGATCGAGATGCCTAAGTACAGGCACAGAAGAGAAACTGAAATACCTTTCTGCAACAGGTCTTCGTACACTACCCGAGCCGCGTTATTGGACGCCGATGAATTGGAGGCGCTTTTTACGACGGCGGTACTAGAATTCCCCGAAGCACCAGCTCCTGCACCAGTAGCATTCCCATTTTCCGAGGAAGTACCACTCCCCTGCCCTCCTCCCGCGCTCGCGGCGCTGTGGGTAGTACTTGCTCCCGGCATAGATGTTCCCCCACCGGAGGACGAAAACACGTTCAGGTTGTCTTCTGCGGCGTCGGTTTTGAAGCGGATGTTCTCCTCGTTTTTGGCCTCCAGCTTCGCCTCCGCTTCTTGCACGGCGGACTTCAGCTGGACCTGATCCAAATCCCGATCCAGCAGGCGGTGGACAATCTCCATCACGTCTGTCAGACCGGTCAGCTCGCGAATTTTCTGGAAGCCCTCCTCAGTGGCCTGCGACTTTTCCACTTGCGAAAAAATTACCTTGTTGTTGATGATCATATCGCACTTTATATCGCTCTCGCTACCTGGTCCAAGACCAAGGAATTGTGATTGAGATTGTTGTCTCACCATTTTTTATATGCAAAGTGCCCGTTGGGTTTTTTGGAGGTCATAGAAGTTGCCGAGTCGCGGCCGACCACTGCCGTGTTCCCGAAGCTCGACGGGGCTTCTTCCTTGTTTTTGGTTCCGTTCACGACAAGACTCACTGGTGACAGAGGACACAAAAGTAACAGTAAGTATTAATCATCAAAGACAAAGCCAATTCTCCATGCATAGTTCTTGTACCTTTTGCAGATAATTTGCCTGCAGTTTTTCGATTGCCCACATTTTTCGCAACCTGCCGGCCCGTTGGTGAAAGGACTCGTTGGCGGCCTCCATGGCGACCTCTTTTTATCAAATGTAAAAATGTCTCTCTGGGTCTGGAAGAACGCAACTTTGTCATGCTTGTCTGGCATGATTCGAGAATCCGTGTTGCATAGGCACGAAAAGACCCTCTTACCTGTCATGCAAAAACGCAGTTTGCAATGCGGAATACGTCAGACATGGCAGCCAAAAACTTTGTGATGTATAGCTGCGTATTGCAGTCCGGCTATCATCCACTTTTTGCATCACAAGTTTCCAGACCCAGACATTTTTACATTTGATACTTTCCGCCAGCGCGCAAAATCCAGCCTGCGTTTCAGGGTGGTTTTCTTTTCCTGCAGCTTCTGGAACATTTTTTGCACAGCATTCTGCTTCAGCAGAAACTCTTTCTGCGCCTCCGTCTTCGTCTTCTCGAACAAAGACATCACCTCTGACTCGCGGTACGCCTCTAGCTTGCGAACCTGGTTCGTTGATGTAGGAAGATTGTGATCATGTCGTGGTCTAATACTGTCGTCGATATTTCTATGCAAATTGAATCGCATATAGACTCTCGTGCTTCCAATCGACAAGATTGCACTAGCAATAGTGCTTTTAAGTCCTGCCGTTTACCGTTCATGTTCAAGAACTACATGCTCATGCAACAAGTTGTCTTTGTCTACTAGCAAGAAGATTCCATCAGTCAAAAGTCGTGTAAGTTCGTTCTTGGTGTCCTCTGTGAGCCAAAAACAAAAAACTGCTTTATCAGCTGTACTTGATCCTTTTTCTTGTCACATTCCGTTTTTTTGCGCACCAGGTGCTTTTCTAGTACGCCGTTCTTCTCTGTGAGCAGGTGGAGCTCCTTGCCCAGGCGTTCAATCATGTGCAAGTACACTTTTTGCTGGTCCTTCGTGGTGTCGATTTCGGACCTCAAGTAGGCGATTTTATCACTGGTCGTGCGCAACTCCCCCGGGTCGCCCGGAGCTCCTGCTGCCCAACCTGGCAGGTTCGCGATGGAATCATCTGCTGTTGCTCCTCCTCCAGCCTGGTAATCCACGAACGCAGGCTCCCTTTGGTGCAAAGAACCGGCTGCACCCACCTCCGGCCCGGATAGTTGGTGGGTGGTAGTTGTACTAGCAGCGGTACCAGTTCCAGCGCCAGCAGGCCCTCCCCCCCCCACTGCAACTGTGGTACTGGCCGATGTAATTGCGCCGCCGGCCTTGTCACTTGCAATCGCTCCGATGTACAGCCCGGGCCCCTTCAAGTCCAGGAGCCACTTGTGCTCGAGATCCAGCAAGCGGAGCGAGTTCCGCAATTCCGCCAGTTCGCGGGACTTGAGGGCGCAGTGGTAGGCGATTTCGTCGAAGTTTTGGCTGACGTCCAGGTGCATGGCCCGCGCATCCCGCACGGCGTCGGGGGTCTGGACGTCCTCGCGCCCGCAAAAGCCATCCACCGTGTTTTCCACCAGGTTCTGGAACTCCTTGGTGTCGCGGAGCAGGTCCGCGGCGGAAATACGGGACGCCATTTTTTTTGTTCGATTTTTTGTCGCTCACTCTCCTCGCGTTGCGCTGACGGTTCCTCACGTTGCGCTGGCGTGTAGACTTTTTTTGAATTATGACGCGGCCACCGTCACTTGGTTATCCGCCTACAAATCAACAGAAGCCACGTACCCAAACTCGCGCACCCGACACCTACAGCTACAGGTGAAATCAACTTTTTTTGGAGTATCCGAGGACTCCCAGCAGTCCCTTCACACGCAAACAATAGTCCGGAAATATCATCTCCGGAAGCCGAGATTTGAACCAAGAACAGACGCAAGAAAAACTCGTCGATATTCGTGTCGCGCGGATAATTCCAAAACTAAACTTCGAACACCTGCATCATTGCGTTTCAATCCAACAGGGAAAATCACCTTCATATATTCATTTGCTCGTCTACTTTCATATATCGATAGCTACGAGTTCAAGCCAGGGCACTAAATCCTGGACAAGGTAACTAGATTGAGATTGATGGTTCAAGAACAATGTCATTAATTTTGCGTCGCGAAGCTGAGTGATATCTCAGGCTTCAAAACCGGCACGAAACTACTTATCCACCCGCACCAGCGGTCTATTGGGTGTTGTAGGTGTTCGGGTCTTCCGGAAGGTCGACCTCAGATTTGCCCTTGACAGCAGGCGAAGCAGGAGAAGTAGCGAGTAGGTTGATGTAGAACAAGTACAACCAGCATTCGACTACGATTCCTTATCCATCGCGGCAACTGCGACTGCCAGGAACAAGTAACAGCAACAGCAGACCTCACATCCTTGACCTTCGTCGCCACCACAAAAGTCCACCCATCGTCCTCATGTCGCGTACTTGGCCGCAGCCCGTAGATATCGGTCTACGTAGCAGTCGCCTAACATCGTCAGGAGTATAAGGAAGACTGTCAGCCCACCAAACACCCCTCCCGCTAGCTCGTACTTGAACCAGAGAGATTCCGCCTCTTTGGTTTTGCTTATCCGGTCGTCGGCGTCGGCGTTTACGAAGAACAGGGGTGCCAGGTTTTTGCAGCTCGTGTCCCGCAAGCCCGGCGGGCAGGCGACGTCCGTGCCACTTGAACCGTCTGTGGGACAGTGGCATGCCATCGTTTCACCTGGTTGATGTTGATGCTCAACGATTCAGATTCATGGTTACCGTTTTCTTCCGATTAGCTACAGCCAGGGTATCTATTTACTGCAGAAGAAACTACATTTCGATGAACAAAGAGAAATAGTAAATAGCAGGCTTCTCTAGCTTTACGTTCGGTTCTTTACTACACATCTTCGACGTCAAAGTGAATTTATCTTTTGAGCATACTGCAAAGGCAAACAACAAGTAGAACCACGAGCAAGACCTTAGTTCCTGGACAAAAGTCGCACTACACTACCTCCAGGATCAGGTCTAAATACCATCTAAATCTCTGAAGTACAAACACAAAACCGGCATATTACCTAGCATCCACCCGTCCTGTGTGTGCCTCTGCACGATCTCGTCCAAGAGATTTGGGTGTGGTGGGATGGCAATCCGTCCGCACAGCCCCGTGATCTGGCCCTTCGCGCTGAGGCCGAGGACCGCGTTCGTTTGCCGGCACCGGTTATCAAATGTAAAAATGTCTGGGTCTGGAAGAATGCGCGATTTGTCATGCAGCTTTTCCATGACCCATGAAGCCTGGAATGCAGGACCTAGCATGACAGATGCTGCGCAATCTCTCTCATGCCTATTCTGCATGAGAAACTCCCTCCCGACTTGGTCAAAACTGGACGACTTTTGGCAATCATGCAACACAGATTTTTGCATGCTTCAGATTTAGCATGACAAGTCGCACTCTTCCAGACCCAGACATTTTTACATTTGATACCGGTAGTTGGGGTTCAACTGCGGCCGCGGCTCGACTAAGCAGCCCAGTGCGCCGGCGCGGCGGCAGGTGCTGTCCGCCTGCTTGTACTGGAATCCGTATTACCGTGAAAAATGCCCCCACCCCCAAAGTTGCAATAATTTGTGATGCGAAGTTTCCAAATGAAAACTTTTTGTCATGCATGAGAGGAATATGAATCTTTGTGATGCAGAGTCTAGGCGTATATAGCATTGCTTGCATGACAAGTGCTGCTCTTCCTGGGATCTGTTGTAATACAAATCTTCGCACGCTATTCACGATTGGAAATCTGTGATGCTGCTAGATGCAAGAGGGCGAGTGTTTCTGTTGGAAAGGTTTGCAATACAAGTGCTCCCAAGTTCGGGGGTGGGGGCGTTTTTCATTGTGATAATCCGATCAACGTGTTCTCCCGCATGCAGATGCTACTGACCGCGCCGCGCGTGATATCGGAATAAAAAAGCGCTACAGTTACACATTGTGTTGCAAGACCGGCAACACAGACAACCTTTCTCATGCAGGAAATGCTTAGGAGCCTCGTTTCCTTCCTGTTTTCCCTTATGATCTTCGCATTACAAGTTTTCTCTGTCACACAGAGAAAATTTGTGATGCAGAAACTCCAACAAATGTGTAACTGTAGCACTTTTTTCTCGTGATACGTGATGCAGATCCGCCAGGTCTCGAAGATCGGCGCGAAGACGTAGTGGCCGATGATGTCTTTGGGCAGGGGCGGGGGCGGGCCGGCGAGCGCGTCCTTGCGGTCGAAGTAGTTGATTTCGCTGAACTGGGTGGGCATGTGAAACACCTGCCCGCCCCGGGTTTGCGCGCGCGTGGACCCGCGACTTGTCGGCTCGGAGAGCGTCTGGATGATGGCCCGGGTGAGGTTCAGCCCCACAAACATGTCGTCCACGACGAAGTAGTCGCCGACCACGCGGTTCAAATCGCCGTCCGCCGTGCTCGCGATCAGGTCCTGAAAAAGCGTCCCCGCGATCTGCGCGCCGTTGGACACGTTGGGGCCGAACCCCATGCCGATGCAGAACAAAGCGGGCATGGCTATGGCGTTCTCAAACGTTACATTCTCAACTGTTACATTCTCAACTGTTACATGATTTGTCATGCAAAATCACAATTAGAATCGATACGATCAAGCTGCTCCGCATGACAAATTCTCGAAGAGCCAAACAGGCTGAGAATCTGTGCCGAATCTGTCATGCTAGACGCGCAAGGTCACCCCTTTGACTTTTGCCATTCTTGCATCACAAATTCATGTAACAGCTGAGAATGTAACAGTTGAGAACCCCATAATGGCGGTGAAGAAGGAGAGGCGGAAAAAGTGCACGTACGGTTTCCAGTTCGCGTCGAAGACGCCCACCCCGCAGCGCTCCGCGAACACCGGCACTGAGTAGTAGGCGGCGAGGAAAAAAAGGGTGACCAGCAGAAGGAGAAACTGCTCCGTCGGGCCGCGGGGGTTGGGAACCTCCCCACCGGACTTCTCCCCATAACTCGCGTTGATCGTCAGCCCGAAGGCGGTGAGCATAAAGAGCGTCATGGCGGTGGAGAAGAGCAGGAAGCGACCAAGGGAAGAATTTGTCCATGACGCGTACTCCGCCCCGCGCACCGGCGGCGGGGCGTAAAACGACTGAGCGGCGCCACCGTGCATACTGATAGTTAGATGTTGAGGCTTTGTTCACGTCTTGCTTGCTTGATGTGAGAGGTACTGAAAGAACGTGAAAAATAATTTGAATTCCATAGCTTAAAAGGATATACGAATAACGTGCAACATCAACACTCAAGACGACGGATGGTGTGCGGACAGTAAGTAACAGAAGAAAAAAAGGCACTGGATTTCTTTTCATCCTCATTTCCGTTGCTGTTTTCTACTCTCAATCTACAACTCTCGTGCTTCTTCTCTCTCAAGCTCGTCTTTCTCGTCCACGACCACGATCTCGGCCATCGCTTTTATTTCGCTCATCACACTCATAGACATAGCATTCATCTCTAGACGAAGTCCCACAACGGCTCGCTCCATGAGGATCAGAGAGACCATGCTCCACAAAAGCTGCTCAATCACCTTACACCTCCACGACATCTTCATCACCCCTTGGTTTTGGGTTGATTTGCTAGCTCCTCTCACTCTCAGCATCAACATCTTGGTTGACAGACGAGCTTGTCAGAAGCAGAACACCCCTCCTCGCTCTCACATGATAGAAGCCGTCAAACTACAAATGTCAAGAAGCTATGGTCTCAAAACGACGCGCGCGTCTACGCCTAAATAGTAGCTCTAGCTTGTTCATTTCAAAGGTAAAGCTCGCCGGCGGGGTAGGAGAGAACTATACAGACATGTAGATGGATCTTCTTGCTTGTTCTTCTATATCTATGTATACACTCTGTGGAGAAGGTGAAGGGGGTAGAAAGAATGGCATGTCGGTTCATACATTTCTGCAATAGAAGCCTGATGGTGCTGCTGCAAGAAACAAAATGTGAGTGGTGCCACCGATGGATTTATCTACTACTATCTTGCAGTCTTCGTATGACTCACGCCTGTGGCACGAAACTACTGTGGTGCGACCAGTCCGAGAGAAACTTGTTCTGGGAAACAATGTAGAAATTTCTTGAGCGTCAAGGATGAATTCTCTTCAACTTCCAGAACCAAAGCGACTATAGGATTTACTTATTTTACAGCAGCGCGTTTCCGCAGATGCTGGTTTCGAGTTCCGCGACGTAGTGCTCCATGGAATAATTCCTCAGGTCGATGTAGAGCACTTTGTAGACCTCGGAGAGTTTTATCAGGTCCTCCGCCCCGAGGGCCTCCCACTTTTTGCGCAACTCGTGCCCGAACAGGTTCCCGAACAAGTTGTCCGCGCCGATTTTTGCCAGCAGGTTGGTCCCCACGGTACTCGCGGTCGAGGTTGTCGTCAACAGGTTGTTTGCCAGCTGCTTCGCCAGTTTCTTCCTGCTCACTAGCGACTGCGGCACGATCTTGGACTGCTCCCACCAGTCGAGGAAATCCAAAAACTGCAGCACCGGGTCAGCGTTCACCTCCTTCAGGTAAATGGAAATCTCGTTCTCGCTGGCCGAACTGTCGAACTTTCGGAACATCTGTCGCTGCTCGTCCTTATCGAGCTTGCCGTCCAGATCGTTGTCGTGCTCCGCGAACAGGTTAAACAGCGCCTCGTTCTCCGTGGAGAGCTCCTTGCTGATCAGAGAATACAGTACTTTGATCTCCTCCAACGGGTCGTCGGGCAAGTGCCGAAACGCCTGGTTGGCCTTGTAGATCCGGAGGTTGGCGTATCACAGTGCACAACCCCCCCTCCCCCTCATTTGTATCGCATAAACAGCAACACAAGCAACGCCAAAAATGTGGCTTCTGCATCACAAATCTGCACACCGCGGACTGTAGTACTGTTTGAGGCTCCAAAATTTCTCATGCAAACTGTGCATAGACCCAAGATGTGGATTTGATATTTTGCATGACAAATGAGGGGGCGGGGGACGGAGTTGTGCACTCTCATATGGCGTACAGCTGGCGGTAGTTCACGATAGACTGTTATGCATTGCAAATATGTCTGGGTCTGGATTTGTCATGCGAATTTGGAAAGGCAGAGAGATCTGTAAAGCGTGAATGCGATGGGCCAGTTTTTTTGTCGTGCTGGCGGCCAGTAGTTTGTGATGCGTTTTACGAATGAATCTGCGAATGAGTCGCAAAATGTCTCATGCTGTTATGCCGTACATGCGGCTACTCTACAATGCAAGCTTCAGCAACACAAGTTTGTTCCAGACCCAGACATATTTGCAATGCATAACTGTTTCAGCTGCTCCCGACTCAGGTTCGTCTTTACCCGATCCGTGATCGGAGCTATCAGGCTCGTGCCAAGCAATTTCGCGGCGCTGTCCGTGATCCGAAACCCGACCTGCTCGAAGGCCTGGTGGTTCTTCCCATTGGTCTCGAACCACCGCAGAAAATCTACAAATTCCACATTCTCCGGGTCGTCTGGCTCGATGCTGCGGGCCTGCGGAATTCAAATTTGTTAAAGGTTATTTCATCACAAAGGAACAAGAAATGAGGATCCGGAGGGACAGAAGAGAGTAATAAAACCCCGCGCACGAAGGAGCTTCATCTTGCTATACCAGATGCGCCATGCAGTGAATGTTGCTTTTACTATTATGGAGAATAATGAAGTAGATGATTAGCGGGTATGAACCTCAACCTGTTGAACAAGATTTGACTTTGTTGCACTTGCATCGCAAATAAAACCAAGTCACATACCAGCGCCTTAGCGGTTGCTTTTTGGTCGATTCCGTACTCGTGCAGCATCTCCGCTATCTCGTCCACGGACAGCGTGCCGTTCAGGTTGAGGTCGTATTTGAGGAAAAGCAGGAAGAACCCGTGGTCGTCCCCCTCCAATTCCTTGTCGATCAGCGACTGGATCCCGAGCACCATCTTGCCCATGAAAAAGATCTCCCACAACCGCTTCGACTCGTTGAAGGCGTCCGTGAAGAAAACGGACTCGGGGTCGGTCGTTTTTATCAGCGGCTTCGGCAACTCATTGGTCGTGCGAGGGGACGGGGCGGAAGTAGAAGAACCTGCAGGAGCTCCGGATCCACTGCCCCCTGCGGCCGCAGGGGGCGGCTGCCGGATATTGTTGTTGCCGTCCATCGATTTGGTGATGAAGGTTTAGCTCCCCATGTACTTATTCGAGCGACACAAAAATATTTAGTTTTTGGATTTCTTCTTCCTCGGGGCCGCACACCGGAAGCAATGAGGAATGAAGATCACAATTTGAAACGAATGCCAACAAACTTAAAAACTTATTGCACCAACAAGTATTTGTATTGTATGTATCGTCGGTCAAAATGTGCCGCGTAGCTCTTTCTGGTACTGCCTTCGTCTACCGTTGCTCACATAGCATGACGAATGCCACGGTTGAGAGAAGTATATTTCTAGAGTTTCGTCACAATAAGAGGTACATCGTGCCTGCTCTTGGTAAAGTCATGCTACCGGGTTTTTGATTTTCGTTGGCATTTATTTTTGGAGTATACAGTGAGTATTTCAAAAGCATGGTGAAGTCCTGGTGGAGAGTGGATGAAAATAGCAAGAAGATCAGTCATTTTGACTTTCTGAATTCTTCAAATGCATTTATTTTTGTTATCGGTGCTACTACTTCTACGTACTACGACTTCTAGAGGAGCAGCACCGATATTAGTACTTACAACTCGTCTGCTTGCACCGACTAGAGTACGACTTTTGCACTTCAACACCACCGATAAAGAAAAGTCAAAGTGCTCTTTTTTTGTCTAGTAATCTGGCGGCACGGTAAGAACGACGACAGCTTTTCATCTACGTTCATAAAAAGAACGAACCGAACACGAGCTGGTGGGGACATTCATTTTGGACGACGAGTTGCACTACTACGATTTTTACCGTGGTTCATTTTATTTTTGACTAGCTTCCTTATCCTTTGCGAAGCAGTATGAAGAAAGAGGGAACGAATACGAAATAAAGCGGACAAACGACACGAACGTCGACACATATGGAACGAAGGAGCGGACAAACGACAATGTGAAGGTCTTCGCTTCGAAGTAATCAGTTCACACTGACCTTTCTGGTATTTATTCTGGACAGTGCCACCTGCCAAACATGCTGACAGTTTATTTCTTGAGTGCCTCGTTTCTCATTCTCTGCGAGGTTTCGTCATAATGCTATGTTTGTTTGATGTACTATGATGATGTGCGTTCATCATGCTGCACTGCTGAGGATCTTTTTCAGGTCAACTTTTTTGAACTTGCGACTGTATCGGATGACGCTGGGGGTACCAACATCTCAGGATCGGAACGGAACGGGGGGAGAAGTTTGCAGAATCAAAAACATTTTTATTGAAGATGACACTCTACTAGGTACTTGTTCAGCTTGAGGTACGATAAATTTCTATGCCACACAGGTTAGATACTTGTACAAAAGAACGTCGACCTGCAGCACCAGTTCATTGAAAAGTTCACACTAGTACACGACCAGGAGGATATCCTGTTCACAGCCGTAGTTAAATTTGTATTATCATGCTGTACGTGGTGGTGGTGCTAGTGCAAGTGCAAGTGTAGTTAGTCACAGCATATTAGATAGAGGTGGGACACTAGTAGCAGCTACTCCTGCTCACGACTGCGCCGTGAAGATCATTGCGGGTTTGTTCCTCCCCTTTCGCTTCTCGGCCTTCACCTCGGCCGGCGTCAGGTAGCCAACCAAGTAGGGCGGCATAAAGGTGGGCTTCACCGGTCGGGACCGACGCTCCGTTTGCTTCACGGCCATACTGTGGTTTAGGCGGTTCCCTTGGTCCACGCTACCGCAAATAGAGCACAACACCTCCCCAGACTGCATGCCCACATAGCAATCTGAAAAGTAGTAGATTTATTGTTTCGGATAGACATAGATGAAGTAGTCCTTGCTTTGAAAATTATGTTGATCGAGATACAGGTAGTTTTCTTCTTTGATAATGATATCTTTGTCTCGGCTGACTCTGATGCCGAAGGGCGCTAGATCAAAGAAATTGAATCTTGTACATGTTGGGGAAACAATTATGTCGTGCCACCTTGGTCACGCGAGCAAGCACTTCACTGACAAAAACAAGTGACTGTGCAGAGCATCGGCTTCGGCATCGCTGCGAGTCGATACGTCATGATACTGTCAAGAAAAGAAAAGGAAAAGGGAAAACACAAGAAAAATATACAGTTCGCCATCATGTTTTCGGCGGTGATTCCACACTTTGCGCAGTCGTACCTCTCCACGCCGTAGTGCAAGGGCAGGGCGGACAGGTCCTCGATGCTTACTTTCACGAGCTTCTCCTTGCCGCTTTTCGTGAGCGGCGCCGCGTTTTTCACGAGCTCCGCGTGCTCCTTCTCCGGCACGTGGGCGAGGCCCGAGGTGATTTCCTCCACCTTTTCGTCGCGGTCGTCAAACAGGTCGCCGGAAATGACGAAAAAGTACAGCTCCCGCATGGGGATGACCTCGTCCGCGATGATCATGAACTCGTCGAAGGTCAACAGCTTCTCGTAGCTGAACGCGTAGTGCTCGTGGTTCAGCGTGACCACCTCCTTGGCAAACTGGTGCTCCGCGATGTGGAGGCACTTTTTCAGCTCCGCCACGCCGCTGTGGGTTTCGTCCGCCAGTTGAAAAATCTCGTACATCTTCTCCACGTACTGCTTCCGCAGGTGCGTGGGCACCGGGGAATACGGCCCGCGGGCGTTTAATGGGGATAACATCCCCGGCCGGGCGTTCGCGGGGGTGTGGAAGTCGCGCACGAAAAGGGGCTGCTCCCCGGTCGTGTCGACCTGCAGTCCGCGGTCCTCCTTCATTTTTGATGTGGCGTGGTTAACGAAACAAAGGACACAAGGAGCAAAGAACGCAAAATAAATGATGTTGCTCCACTGGGGACGATGATGAAGTAGATGCTGGGGGCTACTAGGCGCACAAGCGAGCAAGGGTGTCGCCAGCAATGCGTGGTTTTTCAAATCAAGTTTTTATTCTTGTGCGGGAACGATATGAAGGCTTCTTGGGAGTAGAACTGCGCTGTCGGGAAGGAAAAGTAAGCGGATTTTTTAGTGCTGTTTCTATCTACATAACAAGCTATCGACGTGCGACAAATTCACGACCTTAACCTTTATGATATTTTAAGCTCCATACTAGATCGTCGTGCTATATTGCCGCCTCGCCTTCAAGTAGGACCGACTTCTGATTGCTTTTCATCGTTTTGAGCAATTACAACTAGACTTGTTCTCGGGCTCAGGGCTCAGCAAAGGCACGCGTCATGGGACATCATTTAACATCACGAAACTAGAAATTATTGCACGAACAAGAAGCATCATTCAAAGTGAAATTTTCTTGCGACCAAGATGACGATGTCGTACTTGTACCCTGTACCTTTTGGACGACGAAGTTGTACGAATAAACGCAACTGCTGGTACTGCAACAACGCTGCAATACCGAATTCACTGACTTGGAGCGGACGACGGGCTAAAAAATGACGAACGAGCGATGATGACGGAACTCAAACAAAAGCATGTGGTCGTTAGGTGCACGAAAACTACGAGAGAGACAGTGAGATGACCGACTCAGAAGACGAGGTCGACGAGCTACTTTTTTTAGCGCTGGGAAGTTCTCACTGTCAAATAGTGCCTCCGCCTGACTCAGCCGGTTTATCAGCACTTTTTGTGCTTACATATGCTCCTTAGCCTTAGAAAGTTCATCAAATTGCGTTTTGTACATGAGTATGAGGTACATTTCGCTTTTGCATCTGTTGTACAACCGCAAGAGGCGGCACACAGAAGAAGACCATAGATTTTTTAGTTTTAGAAAGATAGTACAAGGTTTGATGGCATATGATGTTCTCGGTACTACCTTTATCACCATCTTACAGAGTCAGGGAAGAATAAAGCAAGGCGTTAATCCAAGGCTAAAAAATGAAGCGAAGAAAAACACGATACAGTTGCGTAGTTCTAAGCGTATAGAAGTTTAGGTGTGTGGTTTTTTTTTGACATCATCATACAAGGTGAGTTTAAATTGGGTTTTCCTTTTCCATTTCCTGGTCTATCACGAGCCCTAGTACAGTAACATCAGTGGCGGGACCACGACCCCCACGAGGCTCCTTTCAACGAACGTAGTTGCGTCGATGCAGCTACCTGGATAGGAAATCCTGATGAGCGCAATTCCAATTGAATCCTCCCCTCCAAAAAAATCATTGTCCGCTGTAGTGGCGATTCTGGTTCAGCTTCAGATCGCTAGGTCGCGGCCACCCCTGCAATTGATCTGGCCATTTCGGCTGGAGACGGCAACATCTTCTCAAATTGCGCCTGCTCGCCAGTTATCCGGATTGCAAATACTTTTTTGTATCGTATCTGAGTTGTCTGGAAGATGAAAAGGCCAAATGTAATATTTCTGCAGGTTGCAACGGCATAATGATCGCGCTTCGCCTCATGCTTCTTGCACTTGTTGACAAACTTTTCACGTTTATTTAGTTTTCGGCAGTAAGAACTAAGTCAACAGCTTTATTTGAATTTCCAGAAGGCCCAGACGTATCTATTATTTTTTGCAAAAAAAATTCAGCTGGATATCACCGGTCGAGCTGGTTGTGGACATGACCGGGTTAAGTGCGGGCTGTACTTCGGAATACAGTGAAGAAACGATCGTCATCAGTTCCTCTTTTTTCGTTCTATCCTGTGCAAAAGTATCGCACTCGTACTAATCGCAGTCATGCATTACAAATCTAGTAATCAAGGGAAATCCGCATCACAAATTACATTTGCAATGCTAAGCCAATTTGTAATGCAATTTATATATACTAGTACGATAATTTTGCAGTTCATACGTTCGCTCCTGCGCCAAAACCTCCTGGAGTTTCCGATTTTCCTCGGCCAATTGGAGATTCGTCGCGCTGGCTGTGAAATTTTTGTTTCCACTTATCTTGTTCAGGAGATCAAATGAAATGAATCGCGTCCTTGTACTACCAACGTGAATTTTGTCTGCGGCTGAAAAATTCAAAAATTTTATTTTTGGGCGTAGCGGCAAAGTAGGCTGGGCTGTCCCAGTCCCGGTGGCCTCGGAGGTTGCAGTGGTGCTGAGCAGGGACGCCGCCAGCGGAAAGCACCTCGCCCGCGGTAGCTGGCCGTGGTCCGGTTCTCGCGTTTCTACCTTCCTACCCCGGCCCGCCCGGCTCCCCGTACTTCGGGTGGCCCAGTTGTGGGACTCCGGCAGAACAGTCCGGTGCGAGACGGGGTCCCCGGGGGGGTCGGAGGGTGGGGCCGCAGAAGAATTTGCGCAAGGCCCGAAATCGGCAATTACCAATGGCGTTTGACGATTTGCGCAAATTCTTCTGCGGCTCCGGCAGGGGTGCCCCCCTTGGACCCCTCCCCTGAGCCCCGGCTGGCTTTGCGCTGGCCACTTTTGGTGGACCTGGGGAGCATGTCAAACACCGCCAAAAGCGGCCATGCTTTCAGGGTGTATTGCGCGCCGCGTTACGATCTGGCGCTAATGTTTCAGCGCCTCTCCTAATTGATCACACGAAAAGACAGAAGGCGTGACGCTATATGCGAGCTGACAGAGACACAAGTGGCTCCACGGCGTCGCAAAAGTGAATTTTTGAATTTCTCAGCCGCAGACAAAATTAGTATGTACTTCTGGGTTCAAGTTGAAGAAAACCTAAACTTGTCGACGTAGAAGACAGAGTCAGAGAGGATGAGTAATTGTATTCGTAATTTTTTGCTTTCTCCTAGCCACACGACGACATCACCTCGACGAACCACGACGCCAGCGCCACCCTACTAGACCTACCACTCGCAGAAAAATGAACATACCCGATGGTGTAGTCAAAGTTGCCGCACCTGTTCCACCGCCTTTCAACGTCGCAATTTCGGCTGCTTGTAACTTTACCTTTTCCTGCAACCCCTTCGCCTGGGACCGCAGCAGCCGGATAGTATCGTTCGCTTTGTCGATACGCTCGTCGCGAATGCGTGACAAAAACTGAAGTTGCACTACTTTCTTTGTTACCGCACAGGCACAATGCGACGTGTCCATTATACACGCATAAAAAAACTGATTTCAACTAAGAACCGGAGGCAGAGACGAGGCACCAGATGAAGTTGACATGAGAGCACGAGTTGAACAAGGAAAGTAGCCAATTCTTGTTCACGGCGAATAGTGGCTTGTCGTGTGATGTTTCTGGTCTCTTGCTGCAGGCGATTAATAGTTTCTTGCTGTCGCTGCGGATCCAACGCGTTCTGTGCTTGCTCCGCATTGGACCCGCCCGTAGAAGTGCTAGCGCGTCCGTTAATAATCTGCGTCGCGCCGCCCCCGTTTTTGGCGGCGTCAGACGAAGATTTTTCGTTAACGACCTCCTGCAGCTGAGCCACACTAGTCCGCAACGTGTGTATCTCGGCCAACAACTCAGATTTTTTCTTGTCGTGCTCTAGTGCCAGGGTGTGTTTCTGCTCTCCGAGTTCGCTGACGGTCGTGCGCAGCTGCGCAAGTTGCTGCTCATAGGATTGCTGTTGGCCCAACAAGTATAGAATGGAAACATCCAGAGTACCACGACTTACTCTCATCTTGATGTGGTCCCCCAGGTCGTCCGCTGACCCATTGTTCCCAATTCTGGTGCAGGATGTACCTTGCTACCGCTATTGGAGAGAATGTACAACCAAATCTACTTGACGACGTGCGCCAGTTTGCAGTTGTGTTCCCCTTCTTTGGTTTTGACGTCATGCAGCAACAACCTCGGGGTCGGTGGTAGTACAGATACAGAAAGACTTTTGTACGTGGTGGCACTTCATAATCATAATTGCATATCAACATTTCCCGTTCCTTGCTTGAGTTCGCGGTGGCCGTTGTGGTGGTCGCTGTTGGCTGACTGCCTTGCTGCTGCTGCTGCTGCCCTGTAGATTTGATAGGGTACAACAAGCTACGTGACAAGTCGTCGCGCACCAGAAGTTCCGCTGCTAGTAGAAGTCGAGCACAAGAACACTGTAACTTGACGCAAAGAAAAGCGGTATTTTTGCCATGCAGGACAACGACCTATGTAAGTACGCGCATCATGTTTCTTTATTTTCCTTTCGAGAAAAAAATTATACATATCATCTGGTCCAACAGCGCGCTGGCCTCCGCTGTTGCAGCGGCCACGCCACTTGGTACTCCACCAGGTAGTTGGCTATCATACTCGTTGGCAAAAGACCCCCTCCCGCCCGCGGCCTTAGCACTATAATTCGCTTTGCGCTCGGACAGGTATTTCTGGTAATAGCCCTGACAGAGCTGGAGGTGCTGAAAGTGGGAGTGGAGGACGGAGTGGTAGCGACGGGCTTTTTTCGCCGTCAACGACGTCAAAGAGGTTGCAGGTGTCGTCATACTTGTTCCACCGCCAGCCCCACCGTAGAAGGAGCTCGTCCCAGTTGCTCCGCTAGAAGCTCCACTGCTGGCGATCATCATGTCCAGTTCGCTCGTTCCACCTCCATGATCCACGTCCTCAAGCAACGGGTAGATTCCCCCACTTTTCGCGATCAAGCTGTACTCTTCCTTGGCAGCTAAGGTGATGCAGATTTTGGGCTGCTGCAGGAACTTACCGATGTTGTAGAGAGAGTTTTCAAATTGGTCCTCGATCGTACTACGGACTCCCTGCGGCTGTTCGAGAAGAAGCCAGGTGTGATAGAGAACCATACCTTTGGAGTTCGACTTTTTTTTTGATTTCAAGGCGAGGGGCGAGACAGTTGAATTGCTTTGAGTTCTTCATATATTTTGTAGGGTCTTCTACTCTTGAAGACAAAAGGTCGTGTGCAGCTGGTGCTGGCTCGATTCTACTTTCATTGTATAAAAAATAGGATCGATTCTAGTTCATCTTCATTATACCGAGTCTCCGCTGCTCCACTTTTGCAACGGGCACATGGCACACTCCGACGGTCCTTTGCTGGGTTATCATCTGTGGAGATCCACCTGACGTTATTGTCGCAACGATGCGTATCTGCACTATGCTTCTCAGCGTCAACTTGACCCACAAAGGGTCGGCACCCCGGTGGAGCGGCACTTCGGGCGAATTGTCGACAGAAACGTAGGCGGTGAAGCTCGGTGGGATACTAGCTGTCGCACTTGTCGGGGTGACTCCCACTGCGGTTGAGGACGAAGAGGCAGTCCGTCCTCCGACGGGATAAGGCGGTACTTGGAGATCTTCATCCTGTGGATTTAGCCAGTCCCGTAGGTCGTTAAACTGCAAAACTGCATCGACCACACCGGAGGTTGCGGAGCCGCCATACTGCGAAGGTCCGTTGGAAAGCTCGTTGCCCATCGTAGATGGTGGAGGTCGTCCAACGGCAACGAGTCGTCAAGCTTGTTTTTATGTGTAAAATAGCTGCGGTCTTTATTTTCAGTGATTCTTTTTCTCGTTCTACTGCGACTTGATGCTGGCGCTAGAAGACGGTCTCCGTCACCGTCTCGATTTGCAATCGCATAATGTTGGAATAATTATGGACCATTGCTCGACATTACCATAGGAGCTCTTGGTTTATTTTTCTCACTGCTACTTTTAGGTCGCTCCGTGATACAGCATACACGAACGCGCTCTGAAAGAACCCCTGCCACAAGAGAAGACTCTCAGAGAAGATCACGAGCCCCATCACTTCCCTGGTATCCTTTATTGCGTTCTTGTTGATACTACTTTTGGCGAATCGCCGAGCCGGGATGGGAAACTTCCCGGAGACGAACTTCTCGACGTCGGAGTCTACTACAAAGGCGATCTTCTTTGGAGGAGCTGTAGCAAACAAGTTTGTTGAGAAGTCTCGTCTTGTTTTTCCACCTAAGTAGATCCTCTTACTGGTCCTCTCCGTCTTACCTGTTTGTACTCCTCTTGGCCGCGTGCTTCCAACATGCACCGGGATCAAGCGCAAGTAAACAGGAGCTTCGGTGTATGTCTTGTTGTGCGCCGCAGCAAGATCCATCCTTGCTAGTACGGATGAAATCCAAAGCTGCAAGAACACGAGATTAGAGGTGATTTGTTGGTCCTGTCAAAAATTCCACCACGAGGACCACCTACGCGGATGTTGGAAGGAACAATCGTCGATTATACGCCAGCCCAGCAGCAGATGAACAGCCATGCGAAGGCGCACGACCACACGAACCAGGCGAACCAAACAAATCCAAAGGCTACCTAGTAGTCCACCAATGCGAGCATATTTTGCACTTGTAATTTTTTGTCCTGCTCCACCTTGAAGCGGCAGGACACCAAGTTCAATTTCCGTACTTCCCAAACGGAGTGATGTTTTTCGCGGTCGTGTTGGCGCCGGCGCGGTTATAACATTGCGCAACCCGATGTAGTCCACCTCGCCCCCCACATTCGATTTATAGATCACGACGATCAAGATCAACCACAACATGCTAAAAAAATCAGACTACAGCTTATCTTGCTGTTGGTGTTGTGACGGAGCCCATGCTGTCCGTTTCTGATCTCCATGACAAGCTACAGTCAGTGCCAGCACCTGAACCAGTACCGTGCCGTGGCTCTATGCATCGAGTCACCAAAATAAATGTCCAGAAGGAGGGCTAAGCTACGTGTTTCTGACGCTCGCTGGTGCTCGAGAGATCCTCTAACTCTATTCACTCGTTGCAAATTATAATGAAGAGTCGGAGGTGGAGTTCATAATTCAGACCTGGATAACCCTTGGCCAAAACTGCTACTTTGTCTTTGATCAGCAATTCCGCATCTTCCGTGCGCACCTGCGGTTATATTTCGGTTTGTTCTTAGCCAATGTTACGCCTTTCTTCTGCGTGATTTTGACTGCGCACGACTGTGATCGAGTAAACAAGACCCGCCTAATCTGGACCTCGAGGACAACCTGCGAGTGCGAATTGTATACCGGGGGTGCTAGTGCTACGTAGAAAATTGAACTTTCAAATACAACTCGACATACCTTGTAAGTCGTCCCCGGGATTAGTTTTATTGCTCTTCCGTCGCTTAACACCACCTCGTGGTCGGCATCTTGATTGTATTCAATTGCACAAGCTGAACTTGGACTTGCCCCCTGCTCCCTCTCATTGCCAAGGGCATGTCATGCAAACAAAATCACAATGCTAAGTAATTAATGCCGAGAACGATAAAAAATATGACCACCACGACCACGAGCTGGAATGACCCTGGTTCCTGTCTAGTTGTAGCACGACAAGAAAATGACGCGGACGAGATCGGAGTGGGGATGTTGTTGATTCGCTCTGCTTGTGCACTGGGATAGATTTTCCGCTATGGTGATGCACTTGAAGGCCACCTGCTGCAGCTCGCAGTCGTTGTGAAGGTTTAGTGCGTGCGCGTTCGGAAGCCAATCTTGTATGTAGTCGTCCACAATGTCGTTGTACTTGTTCAAGTACTCGATTTCTTCTGCGGAAAGCTTCGCAAGCTTTTCGTCCGATAAGACTCGGCCCTCCACCCACTTGGTACTTCGGATCACCTGCAGCCGCTTGTTCAGGTACTGCAGAAGGCAGCTATCAAGTGCAAAAGTGTCTGGGTCTGGCTCTGGCAGAGTCATGCCGTTTTTGCATGACACAGAAGGTCTGGCATGGAAGCTCTAGCATCACAGGTTTCGAGAAGCTTCCGCCATGCCGCTTCCGCATGACAAATCCCGCATTTTGGTGACAGAAAGTGGGCAGCTTTTGCTACCTATGCATGAGAGATTTTTCTGTGTTCTGAAATGCGCATCACAAGTTTGTATTCTTCCAGACCCAAACATTTTTGCAATGCATAGCAGCGCTTCGTCCGCAAGATGTCCTCCTGCCAAATCATATGACAGTGCACAACTCCCCCTCCCCCTCATTTGTCTTGCATGAGCAGCAATACAAACACCCGCACATGTGGAGCTTGTGCATGACAACTTCATGCGCGTAATGTAGTACTGTTTGGGCTTCCGGAATTTGTCATGCAAACAGTGCCACAAGGCAGCGACTGGATTTGAGGTTTTGCATGACAAATGAGGGGGAGTGGGAGTTGTGCAGTGTCATAAATCACCTGGCCCATCGTGAACCGTGTCTCGGCGTCCTGCTGCTTCTTTTTCAGGTCCGCGGTTCGGGTGTCCTTTTCCTCCTGGCTCATCGTCCCGCTCGCTGGGTCGGCATCGAACTGCTCCTTTTTCCTCTCTATGCATGTTTGCGACAAACTATCTTACTACGTATAAATCGCATCACAAATTTGTTCAGAAGGAAAAATGGGCGGATTTGTCATGCTGATTCATCAGGTGAAAATGTTGTACTTGTATCATGCAAGACTTGCATTCTTTAATTATTATACGAGTATCATGATCATGCTGTTGCAATTGTCATACTCTCGTACTCGGACTCCAGGTGCTCCAGGTGGTTGGTGCAATCCAGATAATTTTCGTACATGCGGGAGATCTCCACGATGCACTCGTCGTACTCCTGCTTGTGAAAGTTCGGAAGCCAGGAGGACTTCAAGAGGTCTTTCAACATCGTCACCGCCTTCTTCGATGTGGTACTCATTTTGCACAGGAAGTGGTAGTTGTAGTACTGTCGACGGGCTGTAGTTTTCCACTTCTCGGGCGATAACCAACTACGGTGGCCGCGTCTGCTTACATACTACTTTCACAATTCTACGTCAGCTCTACTGCCATGAAGCAAAAAACTCGATAATTGGTAACGTGGTAATGTGATCGTGCTGATATCAAGTAAGGACGCCATGCTTCTAGTAAGTATGCGTTCGCCTTCGCGATGCCCTGTGCTGTCGCCACTTCCACTTGATCATCAACATGCCCTCTATGTTTACATTGCGACTTGTAGCTAGGTGATCGACGGACGGCACTTCTACTTGCAGCCCTGCAAGCCTGGTGGGCCTGCTCCTGACATCCGGCTACACGACGACCAAATAGTATGTAGAGCAGCTTCTAGAGGGAGCAACTAACAGTACATCCAACAGCAATTTCTTCAAATTTCTATTTCAACGACGTCGTCAGTGACATAACAAACTTAACTTCGTCGAATTCTATCTGATTCTGATGTTCTTAGTTTGCGCGCAGCTACTCTCGAGGACACCACCGCCGTCAGAAACACGATGCCGCATAAGACGGCGCCGAGAAAGTGACACCCACAGGCCAAGAACATCGGCTGGCGACTATCACAAACGACAAATCAACATTCACCAACAACAACACCACATCACGATCTGCTACGCGTGTATTCTGCCAGTAGGGAGCGAACACCACTTTGAGGATCAGCTGAAACTTCTACCCAATCACAAGGTGGCACTCGCCCTTGGATTTGAAATGGGAGCGGGATGGCCGCTTTCCGTAAGCTAAAGCTGCTCGTCGTCTTGCTCAGAAAAAATAAATAGAGGTGAGCTACCTTCATAAAACAAGAGTTTTTTTTGGTTTTTTTTACATAGCATATGTTTTTCAAAATTGCAAGAGTTGTAAACTCATTCGAGTCCTTCGAAACAATAGCGTTATTAAAAGCGTTCGCATTCGCTTCTAATTTTTTTCCCCACAGAAAAATACTCGAGCTAAAAAAAATCATTCATCAAAAAAGCATTAAGTGTTTCATTCTCTCTTCAGTGTCTGTGCAATCGTAATCAGAGTCATATTTGGTAACAAAGTTTGAGTTTCGAGTCAACAAAACTAGGTCTACCGCTGGGGGTCGTGCGATTCGTGAGGACAGGTGTTTTATAGACAATTCATTTCCGCCCTACAGTTTTCTTTGTGTACAGTTATACAGCTCCAGCTGTCGTCCTTGCGGCCGTACATAAGCGCTGCGGTTCCAGTTTGTTTTGCTCGCCAGTGCGCTCGTCCCTGTCGTCTGTGTTGTCCTCCATAAGCTTTCCAGCGGCGCTAGCGTTGATCTAGTACTTGCTTCTATTTCTATATTCTCGTAAAAAATGGTAACAAGTTCTTGTGTGTGCAGAGCAGTTTTGCGATTAACAATGGTAAAATGTAAGTTTATTTTGATTTTTTTTTGCTAAGGTTGAAGTTTCGTCAGGACAAGGAGATTTCTCACCAACATCCAGATTGCTGTGTTGAAGCTGCATGTCAAAGTGTTGAGTGGCGACTAGCTGTAACTTCGTAGGTCTCTTGGAGTGAAGCACAGCGCCACGACCACTTCATCTACGACCTTTTACAGCTGCTTTCTTTTTTCTAAATTTTTCTGCAGAACAAGCGCCCCGATAATCTATCAGCAGAAATAACCTCCGAAGTGCTAGTGGTAAAAGGAAAGACTCTCCTTTTCCACCACGACCTGATATTCGATCTGTATATAAATTGTAAGAAGTTCTTCATCCTGACTACAAACTCAAAACTAGTCTGACCTCCACTGTCTACAACTTCCTCCACTACGACAAAATCAAAAAGGACTTCTCTTGATGTCCGGTTAAACCATCTCTCCGTCGACGTTGTGCATCCAGCGGTCGTATGAACTGCAAAAGTATCGTACTCGTATAAATGCATTACAAATTTTCTCAGCATGAGAAATAAAATTTGTAATGCTGATTTGCCTTGGCAAAGAAATTTGTAATGCAAGACCTGCATTTATACGAGTACGATACTTTTGCACAGGATAGGTCGAGGTGGTTCTTCTTGATTCGCGCCAGAATATGGATCTGTCAGGATTGAAATCGTCAAAGTTGAAATGATTTGTCATGCATAGAATGCAAGACATAAAGCGCCTGTCTTGCCGGGATGGCAAGAGAGGCAGATTGTGAGCCTATTTAGGGTTTGGGATAGAGCTGCTAAAGGAGCATGACAAAAGCAGTCTTCTGCCTGCGCCCAAACAGCATGACAAATTGGATTCCGGTGCTCCGAAAATTTGTCATGCGCAGCGTGGAAATTGGTCTTCCAACTGGTATTTCCATTTTATGCATGACAAATCATTTCAACTTTGTCGATTTCACACCTGACGCTTCCATACAGAAACAGCCACAAGTACTTGCCCATCAGCAAACTGTGGCAGAAGTCCGGCAGTACGTAGCACCACAAAAACCCCGGAACACCAATGGACCGGACCCCTGTTTATTTTTCATGTTTGCCGTGCGTAATTAGCATATTAATATTTTGCCTAATTGTTAGTACGCATGTGCTGGCTCCACCTGGCTCTTTCTCTCTGTGGTACGGAGCATGGACCAACCGCTCCTGAAGATGCATGATGAAATAAAGAAAATGACGGCCGCAGCTGCGAAATCGAATAGTACATGCAGTGAAGATGATGTGGCCCCATGCAACCATACGCAGGACCCGTGCAACGCAGAGGATTCCGACAAAGTTGGCTGCGCCGTCTGATGGTGGTTCGGGGGTAACGTAGATGATGTAGAGTTGCGGAAACTGTTGAAATTGATATTGTTATTGATTTCAAAAGGCCGCATCATATATCTTCTTGCTTGATGAGATGCCGCATAAGTGTATGAGATATGAGTTGTCTGATGATCCAGCAGTAAAAGCAAAATGATATTAAGGCGGGTGCTGTGCTATGCGTTTATTCAGAGTAAGAAGATTCGGTGGAGCATCACTGTGTTCTTGAAACATTTCAAATAAGCGATACCATGGCAACGCAGTCCAGGAGCATATTCCAGACTACGGACACGTCTGCCATTGGCCAGGGCTGGTCATCCTCCTCGTCAATGTGCCAAGTGGGTTATGCATCACAAGCTTTTAGTACCGTAGCCGTACATGCAGACGCGACGCAAATCAGGAACAACATGCGTGACAAAGTTTGAGTTTGGGACAGCTGCATAGGAAATTTAGCTGCCTATAAGAACTTGTTAATGCAAAAATGCAAGTAGAAGAAGTACATCAAGTAGGTAGTATCCGTACTACGGTAACAAGAATGAAATTACAGTTCATACGGATGGGGGATTCATGTGGTGGAGGAAGATGGACAACAGCAGCGTAGCGACTGTGAGAGTAAACCAGGTGTTATAGAATGCGAAAATTGTGCCCTGCCAGTTGTTCTCGTCCCAGATTTGTGTTCAGTGTCTAGTATTGCTTGTTTATTGACACCGGCAGCGCATGCCGAGACTCGATTGAAGTAGATGTAGATGCACTATTTGTTGCGAGACCACAGTAGAGACGAAAGACACATAGATTAAGGTGGGAAAATCAGATTCTCCAGCATGCTAATGCGTTTCGTGTTTGTCCCGCCCGAGACAGGCTCTGCCTCGCCTGGCGTGTTCGTGCAAACCTCTTCATTGCAGCATTATCATGTCCAAAATCGATGCATGCGACGCTGACGCTTTTTTACATCGTCGAAAAAAATGGAGAGCAGATGCAGAAGCACAATATATTTCAAAAGTTTTTGCCTTGCCTAGTTGAGTGGCAATCTTATTCTGTTCTTCGCCATCCCCGATGCGGAAAGCGCCGCAACATTGGTGCTGTCCTTGAAGAGCGGCAGTGGCAGGGACAAACTTTCGCAGTATTTGGTTTGCTGCATGGCCACGAACGCGAGCACGCAGCCCCATACTATCGGCGAAATGCAGATGTCGGCCTGGCACAGGGTTCGCACGATCGGGCCCTCGTTGCTCCATACTGCCGGTGGTGATGCGCTCCAGTAGAAACGCAAGAGCGTGCCGAGAAAAAACATTATCTGATTTTTTTGCACAATCATACTCGTACTCCACTTCCAACATCCAGAGCACGATGAAAATCTTGAACTTGACATCATGGTGCAAGACTCCCGTGCAACAAGAAGCGAAGCTTAAAGAAAATCACTGATGCAAAAATATCTCGTATTACCTGTGTATCCCTGGCCACCATGACTTGCACCGGTTTCCCATATTCATTTTTTCTCGTGCTGTCCCTCAGCAGCAATAGACCGGCAAGCAGGAAAAACCCGTTCGCGAGGACGTAGAAGAAGACTTCCATCGTGGATGTTGCTGTTGGTCTTGCACCAGGTTATTGCGAATCAGTAGATTCTGTCAAGGAGCAAGACACGAACCACAATCGCGCAAGCACCTACAGCTCGGCTCCGCGCAGAAAGACGACCTTGTCCTTCTGAACCACAAGTAGGACGACTCGAGCAGCGTCAAGAAGAATCAAAAGAGCTGGAAGCGAGTCCTGCTCTACTGCCCCTGCTCGAAGAAGAGAATAGAATCTACTACTCTCACTGGTGGCTAAATTTTTTTTGGGAAGGTTCTTTTCGTGACGAAACGGGGTGATGAAAAAGAACTACAACGGATAGCACGAACGTAGTAGCTCGTCAATGGAGACGACGAGCGCGGACGCAGAGGACACAGATCAAAAAACCCTATACTATGATTGAATGAAGACCACAGTTGTAGCTGCTCGGCTGCGGTCTACGTCTAGTGCGTCAACATCTCTTTAAAATTAAACCAGACAGAGATCACCATGAAAATAAGAACTCGTCACCAGAACCTGCTCACTTTAAGTCACAACTCGAACTCCTCTTCATCTTCCTAGATTCCCCCTAGCATATCAGTGAATGCGTCTCATCTTGCTGCTGTTGCAATCCTTTCTACACCAACCGCCGAGATGAACAAAGGTACGAACACACAGGACATACAACTACTGGAAAGGCTCAACATCTTTTTCCAGGAACGAATGACGGTGGTTCACCTTCTTCGTTCTGAGCCGGCTGCTTCTGCGCATTTATTTTTTTCTACTACAACCTTCATGATGTTAATTTGTAGTGTTCATTTGTACGTTCTATCCGTGGGTGAAACAATGACAACGAACGTACAAACATCAAAGACATCATAACTACAATTATGCATGAAAATCACAAAGAACTCAAAGAAGACTATGAAGACATTCATCAGCTGCCATGCCCTGGCACTCTACTTCTGTACTACGATGGAGTGTTTTATGTTTATTTGATACTGAGGAGGAGGAGGAATAAGCTCTACAGTCAGCAGCTTCTAACTACTAACAAGCTACTCTCTCTGTGACTGTGTAAGCTAACCACAGGAAAGATTTTCGCTGGGACCACTAGGCGCTGCCTGCCGGTGGTTTGTAACGCTTCAACTTTACACGTAGTTTCAGCCGGTTGTCTCTTTCGGCTGGTTTGCGCCCCTGCAGCAGGTCTACGCACGAGTGTCCTTTGATACTGTAGTTGCGCAGTAGGCTCAGGAGCAGCTATCCCATACAGTGCAAGAAGACCTACTGGCCGCGAAAAAAAAATGTGCTGGGAGTTTTTTCGAGCGAGCAAGAGAGAGACAGAGAAGAACGAATGAATATGAAAACCTGGCCTCGTGCGAGATACTTCTTGTGCAAGTACGATGAAATTAGAACAAGAACGAGGGAATAAATAATTGAAAGGAATAAAGCAACATACTTAAAAATCATAAACATTCATACAGTAGTAGTACATTTCCAATAAAACGAGCTTCACCTTGCAGCTGAAGCTTTTGACGACTCGTGGTCGAAATGGTAAATTTTTAGTAATTGAATGTGAAGGAAGGCGTCGTCGTTTGTGCCGCGGAATCGTCTTGTTTTTCCCCAACATCCGCGACCTCCGCAGGTGCGTCGTCCACCAGGACGGTCGTGATCTCGCCTCCGCCTTCTCCTGTAACATCTTCCGCAGCAGCAGCATCTTGCGCATCTTCAGCAAGAACAGTGGACTCGTCCAGCGGGGACGACCGACTGCTCCTGCGCTTCTTGCTCTTCCTGCTTTTCCGCTTCTCTATGGAAGAAAAAGATTGTGTAGTAGGCGTTAGTCGTGATGCGACCTTGACCTTTTTTCGACGACCAAATAGAAATAGAAAATTCGGTTGCATGCATAAGACCAGGTAAGAACAAACCAGCGACTACTTGTTGTGCGCGGTAAATCCGCGAAAACAAGGTTGTTCGGTAAAAATTGGAATTGCCCGTCTCTGCATAATTCCTTGGCATGAAAAGGAGCGCAGTCACAACATAAATCAAGTTCAATGGGCTTCTAAGAAGTTGCTTCAGCATGTTCATCTGTATCACAAATTCAGCCTGACCTTCCGCTACCACAGAAGTTTTTCCTTTCATATTCTCGCCCGCATCATCTTCGATTGCCGCGACGACATCACCTGGCGAAACCTCGTCGAGAACTTGAAGGTGTTCTTGCTCCTCTGCAGGAACATCGATGATTTCTTGCTGCAGAGCAGCAGCTTTTTCTTCGTATTCCACACCTTCCTCCCGTTTCAGCTTTATCAGAGACTGCCGTCCATTGGGCTTGTCAAAACCCTGCCCGGACGTGGGTTTTGATCCCGTTGCGCCGTCCTGCTCTCCTGCCTATGCAAAGCAAACTTCCAGCCGATCATACAAGGTGTTGTACTCCCGTAGCGCTACACGCATCGGATAGTGACAGAAGAGAAATGAAGAACAGGAACAAATGTTGACCAAAAATGATTTTTTCCGAAGCCTTCGTGATAGTGGAGGAGAAGACGCGTTCTTATATCTTTCTTGTACCTGTCAACGTGCCCGGTTTCCAGCGTGCTCACGTCCAGTCCTGGAGTAGCGTGCGACTTGTGATATTAGATTTAGCTACAACTGGATTGTGCGCCGGCAATAGTAGTTTACTCGTGGATAATGCCAGCTGGCGGCGAATTTTGTTTGCGGGGCGGCAGTAGACGGCAGCGGAAAAGGTAAAAGCGACTGCCACAACTCCCGCGAGGATGAACGCCAGCATCTCCAGTCCGCTATCATCGTCGTCCTCTGCGGTCGTCGTTGAAGTTGTGCTCGGCGGCGGCACGGTGGTGGTGGGCAACACGGACACGCCTTGCACGTCTGGCACCACCGTCTGCACGGTGGGTGCGGTGTCAATCACCGGGTCGGCGGTGAAATCCGTGAGCTGCAGGGCGGTGTTGGTTTGCGTCTGGATCGCCTGGGTTACTTGCGGCTTGGTCATTCGCGCCTGGAAAGCCGCCTGCACGTCCGCCGCCGTCGGGGCCGACGCCGCGGCGAGACCGGCCGGCGTCGTCGCCGTCGCTTGGATCACTTGTTTCTGCAGGTCTGCTTCAAAAGTCACACGAAATTTCGTCTCCACGCGCTTGTCCGTAGTGGTCGCACCAGATGTTGACAGCAAACGAGCTCTCCGGCTCGCCGAAGAGGAGGGGACGACCGACAGGACGAAGCCTGTGACTTCGATACTTTCTGGCGGGACCTGGATTCCCTGCGCCAGACCCATTTTCTTCGCGCTCACGTATCCGGGCGAACTGAGAAGCTGCTCTGCCGTGGCAGAAGCGGGGAGAGACTCGGTGGCGGTGTAGGAGGCGTCCAGCGTGACGGGTGGGAGTGTCGTGGTGGGGCTTGGGGTGCTAGTGGACGGAGTTGGAGTTGTTGCGCGGCCAGGAGTTGTACTGGCTCCTGCTTCTTGAGTAGCACCACCAGGAGCTCCGGTATTCGTATTGGTATTACTAGTAGAAGTGCCCCCCGCTCCTCCTCCTCCTCCTCCACCGGACGCCCCTTGGGCGGTGGGTGACCCGCCCCCGCCCGACGACGAGGATCCTGAACTAGTCCCGGTATTCGTGGACGAGGCACCTGGACCTGCGCCTCCTGCTGCAGCTTTCGGTGCGGATGTGGAAATCGCGGGCGGCGGTTTTGGGGGCTCGGCCGCCACTTCCGGCGCCATCTCGGCGGCGTCACCACCCATCTTGCCGTTGCTCAGCTGGGGGTCCCAGTAAAACTTCCCGTCCTGGCAGAGAGATTGGATATCGTTGACGGGAAAGTTGAACTTCATCGCGCGCTCGGTGCGGCTCTCCATCTTGGAGGGGATCAACGCGCCCAAATCAACGGAAATGTAGATCAGGGCCGGCGCGCCGGCCGCGACGCTGGCCTTCGAGACACAGGTGAACCAGGCCGCACAGGTCAAAAACGGAACATTGTAGTTGGTCCCCGCGCGGAAGGCCGTCCAGCCCGCGGCCGGGTCGATGACGTTCATGCCGTCCGGGTAGACCTCCACCCTCTCGGTGCCAATCAAAGTTTTCAGGTCCGTGACCTGCCGCGTGTCCTTTTCGTACAGAAAGACCCGCTTGTCCGTTTTTCGCACCGCAAGCACGGACTGGCCGCCGTCCTGCGCCACCGCGTGGGCCAGCCACCCGGGAAGGTAGGTCTGGACCAAGCCGTACTGGCCGGTCAGGGTGGAATAGGAGGCCCCGTTGATCGTGGCCTGCTGCAGGTCGGAGAGTTTCACCGTGAACAGCGAATCCAGGTAGGAGCGCTGCCCCAACGCGGCGCCGGTCGCGCCCGCGGGAAAATACGCACGATCGAGAAACTTCCCCGGGTCTTTCCCGTCGGCCGAAGTAAAGGGGGCGTAGCGAATGCGGTACGCGATGTTCATGTAGTGCGTCAGGTAACCGCTGCCCTGGTACTCGCTTGCCGGCAGATCGATCCCAACCGTCGTGTATCAAATGCAAATATGTCTGGGTCTGGAAGATTGCGAGATTTGTATTGCTAAAGAACTCGCATGCCCGTGAACTCTGTGATGCATGTTGTGGAATAGGGCCGACCCTCTGTCATTTCATTTCGTTTCATTTCATTGAGACGGACCCCCTGTGGTCGTCCTCACGGTGTCGTCTTGGCCCTAGGCTGTTTCGGACAGATGTTGGCTGTGTCCGGCAAGAGGACGGCTCTGCGTGGGCAAATGTTGGTAATGTCCAGCAAAATAAACGCGATTTGTGATGCGGGTTACGCATGTTGACATAACTGCTCAGATGAAATTTCTCATGCATGGCTGCAAATAAGAGTCAGTTTGTGAAGATGCATGAATTAGCATCACAAGTTTCATCCAGACCCAGACATATTTGCAAAAATGCATATCGTTGGGAACTGCTGCCGAAGCCTTTCCAAGCTGGCATTTTCGATGACTTGACTGTCCACTTCGATTTCACCTCTAAAATCCGCCGTGCCGCTCGGAAACGCCATTTGATGGACCCAATTCATGTCGCACGGCCCCAGAATGTCCTGCTTATGCATTGCAAAAGTATCGTACTAGTATAAATTGCATTACAAATTTTATCAGAAAGAAAAGTGGAATTTGTAATGCTAATTCAGGTAAAAAGGTTAATTTGTCATGCAAGATTGCGATTAGTACGACTACGATACTTTTGCACAGGATACTGCTCTTTCCACAACAAGGGGGCCATCGCCAACGACCGGCGTGCGCGTGCCTGTTGTTGCGCGTCTGCCGATATGGGAGTGTCAGGTTTGAAATCCTCAAAGTTGAAATAGTTTGTCATGCATAAAATGCAGCCCTCAAGGTGCCTGTCTTGCAGAGTAGGCAAGTGAGGCAGATTATAAGCCTGTTGAGGGGTAGAAAGAGAAACTGAGCTGCTAAAGTAGCATGAGAAAAGGCATCGTCTTTACCCAAACAGCATGACAGACTGGATTTCGGCTTTACCCAAGTTTCTCATGCGCCACTTGGAAACTGGGTCACAACTTTCATCCATTTTATGCATTACAAGTTATTTCAACTTTGTCTTTTTCAATCCTGACACATCCATAGCCGAGAGCTGCGCGTTACTCGCATCAGTCTGGTCCGTCCCGAGTTTCGCTCGCGCGTCTGCGATCACCGCCTTTCGCATGGCTTCGGTCGGGAAATGGAAGCCGTAGAGGTCCAGGTTTTGAAAGGACACCGACGACGCTTGCCAGGGGCGCTTGTAGCTCAAGTCACCGCTCGTGAGGGCGAAAACGCTCTTCTCGTAGTAGCGCCAGACCTTCTTGCCCGACAAGCTCGAAGGCAGCGTGTTCCCCGCCTGGCAATTCAAAGCTCCGACGATGTCGCATATGCGGGCGTTCGCGGCGGTCGCGCCGGTTGTACCGGTCATGCTGATCGCCGTCGGCTCGTAAGCGCCCGCGGTTCCCATGTAGACGCGCTGCATCACGGTCACGTTATCCACAGAAAAAAACCCATCCACATCCATTTTTTGGATGACAAACGCAGAATTTTATGTATGTTTTGCATGACAAATTGGATGTGGATGGGTGTTTTTTCCTGGAAGATACACGTCCGGCTGACACCAGTTGTTGTCCGCAAAGCCGTTCAACTTGCGCACACACCGGCTCCGCTGGGTGGCCCCCTGCGACGCGAGCTTGTACGTCTTCCAGACCGCAATAGCCTTGGTGTCGGCCTGCGTCGTCTTTGCGAAGCACTGCCACTCCGTCTCGTACCCGCTCAGTGCCAGACTCTTTTCCTCCTTGACTGGAAACACGACCACTTCCTCGCCGGGCGCGCCGTGGTACCGCAGGTAGTTGGTCACACTGGTCGGCACGCCCGACAGCGTGTCATAGTCCGTGCACTGCACGTCGCAGGGGTGCGGGTACGAAGTGGGGGGTATTACAGTGAAAAATGCCCCCACCCCAGAGTTGTCATGCAAATCTGCATGCCGAAAAAGTTTCTCATGCGGAGCCATATGACAGCCATGCTCTAGTCCTGTTTTGGAATTTATGATGCTAGAATCAGCATGATATGCTACATCTGTGATGCTTCAGAACTAGCTAAGCAGGATTACACTACGAGGATAAACTTGTCATGCGAAACAACCAGAGGTGGCTGATTTGTCTAGCGGATTCCCCATCTTGACTCTGGTGGTGTGGGGGCATTTTTACTCAGGATAGGGGGTGCCGGAGTAGTAGTCACAGTGGGGGTCGTCGTAGTCACGATGGTCGACTGCCACTGCGTCTGGCCAGGTGAGGACGTCGTTCCACCACCCGCCGATCCGGTTGATTTTGTTCCCACGGCCGGAGCTGTTGTTGTAGCTGCTGTTTGGCCACCTCCAGTCGAGGATGCAGAATTTGAATTCGAATTCGCCGCCGGGGCCGAGGAGCCGGAGGTGGAGTTCGACGTCAGTTGTCGGCGCCACTCCGCGCCAGTTTCGGCAGTTCCCGCCGAGGAAGGTGCATCAACTTCCGGGGTCTTTGAAGACATTGTCGCCGAGGTAGATGAGCCAGCGTTGATCTTTGCGGTAGTGTTCGACACGGCTCCTGCAGCTGCCACCTCCGCAAACAACAAGCTGCAAGGACCGGCGCGCGAAATAAAAGATGCGGTATCGGTTACAAGAAGAACCGCTGCAGTGCCTGCAAGCCGCAGGAGCGGCTGCACCGAGGCAGACTTCTCGCCGCTGCGCTCCAACTTCGCCTTTGTCATGATGATTGATGGTGCTGTCGTGTTCGTGGGTTGATGATGTGTCGCAACATTCCTTGTCGCTCAAAGATCAACGAATTTTAATAAGTGAGAATACAGTTGGGGGAATAGGATAAATACTACGTAGCGAATAAAGAAAAACTTAATTCGGTGGGATGATGTTGATGTACTCGTCGGGGTCGTACAACGGGACTGTTTGTTGATTCATTGTGAGTAGTACGAGTTAGTATCAGGCGTACGGTGCTTTGTGAGAAGACAATTCAAAAAATACAATTACGAATACTGATTTTTTTATTCCTGGATATGCATAGCCATGACCGTCCGAAACCATATGAACGAAAGCTGAGTATATTGACCGAACGTCGGGCGGGCTTAGAATACACTACATCAACATCTTCACGACCACCGATTTTTTTATTTTAATATCAGCACCGATTTACTCGTACTCCACTTTGGAAGCTACTACACGGAAGCCACTTGGTGTGACTGACAGAGCGTCATCACACACCAGAGATGACTGGCAGCGGAATCATTCAAAGCTCCAACTCCACCACGACCGAAAACATTGCCGACTTAATATCCATGCCAGTGCTATTTATTCGCTACACACGTACTACCGAGCGACCGCTTTGATGGGTATCACAGACCTCATTGACGACATCCTCGATAATTTTATAATTGTACGGATAGAAATAAAATCTGTATCTGATACATTGTCATCGAGTTCATACTGATCCACGATAGTCAAAACCTTCATAGCTGCTGCATCTAGCGCCGGATTAATATAGACCAGCGATCTTCTGGGCACTGAGTGAACACAAGTACAGCTCACTTGGTCGGTCGGCTTCTCTCAAGCCCCAGCCCCAGGCACACACGGAATTTTGATTCGGATTCGCTTAACGTCCAAACAACGAGGGTGAAGAGTCGTTTCTCTTTCTCCCCAACGAGCCCGGTTTTCAACATGTTAACTTTTTTTTCTGCGCCTGCGCAGCAAGGGTGCTTTATTCGAGGAGCTGGTCGGAAACTAAATTCCTGAGAAGTCTCGTCCGCGACCTTGTTCATTCATCACCTACTCCTGATAAAATTGAAGCCTATGATGTTGATCCTCTTCCAAGAAATCGAAATCAAGATCATTTGGTTGTCAGTCCTGCTTCGAGCTCTTGTATGGCGCCCTGCTGCTGCTTCGCAAGGTGCACGTTTTGCCTCTTCAAGGTTTTGAACTCGGATTTCAAAAGCTGCACCTTGTCGCTGTTCGCGTCCAGCTGCTTCTTGGTGTTATCCAGCTTCCCTCGGGCAAGCTTCATGAGATCTGGTGGACAAGAAGGAGGATACTTTTACCAAGAACATGAGAAAGACGTTCAATCACAAATAACCCTGGAGGTGGGGGCTGCCTGCTGGTTCCTAATATACCAAACTGCTGTCTTCAGTCTTATTACTGTGCCAGAGCCTTTGACGTAACATCAATCAAGTAGATGGAATAGTACCTTTCACTGCCTGTGTTGGATCCTTCCCGCCTTTCTTTCCAGCTGCTCCAGCGCCGGGGCTATTGCCCTCTTCCTCGCTGTCATCGAATTCTACCATGTTTTGCTCGTACAAGATAAAAAATCTCGAGGTCCGGGGTCGAAATTCAAATTTTTACCGCGTACTGTTTCCGGATCTTATAATGTTGGTGCTTTGAATGATGAAATTGAAAACTAATGAAACCTCAACTGCGGTGGCCAAAGCAGAAAGGAATACTGGAGAAACAATCATGTACAAACCACCGGATCGTGATCTGCTTCTCCTTCTACGACGGAATGTTGCAAGAAAGCATAAAAACAAATGGCACGACGTTTGCGACTTGACAGATGATTTTGGACCACCACGACGACGACCTCTACCGCAACTAAACGTAATTCGAGTCATAATGGTCTTGATGTCGTGGTGGTGGTCAAATTTTTCTCCCAGAACGAGCTTGCACAAAGAGTTCCCTTCAAGCGCGATGGATGAATTTACTTTCTCTCTGGGTCGTTGCCTTGTTTCACGAGATGAGAACGACGAGCTTTTTTACGAATTCTTCTTCCTCAAAACTCAAGCAGAACCAAGGAAGAAACACGGATCGATGAACAGAAGAAAAGAGAGGACCCTCCTTCGCCGCGACCTTGGGAGTTGACATTGAGAAATTCGAATTTTGATTTTCGAAGCCATTTTACAATCATGGACATATCTTATTCGCATCATACACATACAAGAGTTTGAGTCAGCCCATTTTTCAGTTTCTGCTACACTACAACTGGCACAAGATGGATATATCATTTCAAACACGACGCCCTGACAGCATTCCAGTGCTGTAGGTTTTTACTCTAAGCTACCACTACCAGAAAATTTGTTTTTGTTACTGTTGTTCAAGGAGTTTGCCTCCAAAAACTACACGTTGAAATACTGCCACTGATCTTATATTTCATTTTGATTTTGGTTTGTATACTACGATAGGCGGCGGCGGCCTCAACATGGGTTCTAATGACACAGCGGCATATTCAACTCGTGGATCCAGGCCTGTTTGTCCTTTTTACTCAGGTTATCAAATGTAAAAATGTCTGGGTCTGGAAAGTTGGAACTTGTGATGCTAGCTTTGGACTCTAAAAGAATCTGTATTGCATGTTGACCAGCAAGAGGAGCCACATTTGTGCTACGCAAGGAGGGCATTTGTCATGCGGAAATGGCATCAGGAAGCTTTCCAAAAATCTGTGATGCTGGGTCATGCATTATACAAGCATCATGGGTCATGCCAGACAAGCATGACAAGCCTTCCATTCTTCCAGACCCAGACATTTTTTCACGTGATACAGGTCCGGCATAGAGTCCTCCACCGACTCGGCGTATTTTGGAAACATGGAGAAGTCCTCCGCGGAGGACAGATTCGGTCGGTACGGTGGCTTGACGGCGCGTTTCCGGATGGACTCGAAGTAGATCGTTTGAAAGAACGGGTGCTTCTCGATCTTCATGGGATCGGCGGATCCCAGCCGCTTTTCCGGTTTCTGCGTCAGAAACTGGGAAATGAGCGAAGATATGGCGTTCTCAGACGTTACATTCTCAACTGTTACACGATTTGTCATGCAAAATCACAATTAGAACTGATACGATCAAGCTGCTCCGCATGACAAATTCTCGAAGAGCCAAACAGGCTGAGAATCTGTGCCAAATCTGTCATGCTAGACGCGCAAGGTCACCCCTTTGACTTTTGCCATTCTTGCATCGCGAATTCATGTAACAGTTGAGAATGTAACAGTTGAGAACGCCATAGAAGAGAGCGGCTTGTTGCGCACCAGGGCAACGTCTCGGGATTTTGGCCACAGGATGGAGGTGGAGAGGATACCTTTTTTTTGGTGCAAATTTTGATTGTTTTTCTTTTTGCATCATGCATGGCGATGGTTCTTCATAGAAATAAAAGCAGGGTCCGCTGCATAAATTGATTCTCACAGAGATCAACCACGGATGCGCGAGGAGAAGTTTTTGTTTGCTTCTTGATGACCAACAAAACACACGACCAAGCTAAAGGCGGCGTTGTGCAAGGAAAAACTCGAAAATCCATAAATGTGAATCAGATATGAAAATGAATATGTTGGTACGTTGCTGTATTGCGAAGGTGTTGTCGTTGCCAAAGGGCGCTTTTCCGCTCATCATTTCGAAAATGAAGGCGCCAACGCCCCACCAGTCGACTTGAAACGAGTACTCCTTGTTGAGAATGACCTCCGGCGCTTGGTAGCACAGGGTGCCACAGCAGGTGCGGGTCTTGAAATCGTTCTGCTTTTCCAGGATCTTCGCCAAACCAAAGTCAATCAGCTTGATGTGGCCGGAGCAACCAGCATCCTCTGAAAAACCGTCCCCGTAGTACTACACCACAGACTCAAACTTGTCATGCGCGGCAGCAGCCAAAAGCAAAACTTATTGGACTGAAACTGTATAGCAGGTTCTTTCCGACCTCGACTGTGGTCATCTGAGGGCGTTTTTACAGAGGATAGTCGAGCAACACGTTCTCGGGCTTCAGATCGCGGTAGCAAACGAAACGGTCATGCAGGTGCCGCATTGTGATCACGATCTCGGCGCCGAAATACTGGATCAGGTCCAACGTGAGGCCGTTGGTCTTGTGTATCAGCCGGAACATCTCCCCGCCATTGACGAACTCCATCAGAATGAAAACTTTCTTCTCGTTATGGAAGACCTAGTAAAAGATGGTGGCGCAGCGAACGTACATGATTACCGATCAACATCAACCAATGCCTTCTCCTCCACCAGGAGCACAGAATACGTAATTATTGATGAAGAAGTCAGAACGAACGTAACGAGTCCAACAAGTAGAAGAAATAGCGCACAGAAAATTTTTCATAAGCTTACGGCTCTTGTTCTTTCACGAGTGCAATATCGCTCAGTACCTTCAAAACGTTCACAATGAACGGGTTCTCCACAGCTTGCAAGATTGTTGTCTCCCGCAAAACTGCCCGGGCCGCGTGGGAAATGCTGCCGCCCCACTCGTTCGCGATTTTCATTTTGTGCAGGATCTTGAGCGCGAACGGGGTGGTGTCGGGCGAGTTTTTGAAGCGCACCATCCGGACCCGGCCGAAATTTCCCTTTCCGATCGTCGCCTTTACCTCGAAGCTGTTCAAGTTTATCCTTGTCCCCGCCTGTTCCACAATGGAGCGTAGGTGCTGCAAGGAGGGCGCGGTAATCCACGGCTGTTCATTCTCTTGGTCCAGCAGCTCCTTAGTGCGCTTACTCGCGGGCGACGGAACGACGGACGAAGCACTGGCGTTGGGCTTGACTTTCTGGGAAAGCGCAGACACGGCTTGGCCCATGCTATTTCTATTTCTCTGCGACGGACCACGGAGAGGAGCAGCTCAGAATGGGTTTATTCAAACGAAGTAAATCATCCTCATCTCGTGCGCCACATGGAAAAGATGGTTATCTGCCACATGATGTTGCGTTGGTGCCTCTAACAAACGGTTTTAATATCGGACGATGGTTCCTGAACATCTATCTTTGTACATGTTACAAACACATGTTGAGACACTCGTCACTAATTGACTACTTATTTTTCTGACCACCACCATGAAGACATTGAAGAGACCTCCTAAAAGTAAAATCTTCAAAGCAAATATTAAGACAATAGACACCCGTAATAGCTCGCAGAGCCCTGTCATCATCCACCAAGTGAAACATCAATGGTGAGGTGCCCAGTGCCCAAAGCAAATATTAAGGGGGTACTGAGGTAATTGAAGGAACCGAGAACCTCGTGCTGCTATCGCAACGTCTTCATCGTGATCCAGCGGAACTGCAAGCGCAGCATCCATTATGGCTTGTAGAGCAGATCATGCGCTGCTCTCTGCACGAAGAAAAAAAAGACCGAATGAAGTAGAGTGCTCCACAGGGCGACGTTTCGAACGACCGGCACTGAATCTCGCGAAGATCAGAATTCCAAAAATTCCGGCTCGCGCTCGGCAAAAAAAAAGACGCAAATAAAAACGCTCTACTCCATCTTTGTATTTACGTACTATTAGTCCTCGCGGGGAGGATCCCACGCAGTACTAAAATCTGTGTGCGTGCGGTCGCCCGCCGGTCCCGCCTCGAAGATCCTTTCGTCCGGCAGATTGATGACGGGGACGATGTCGGGTGCTGGTCTCACAGACCACGTTCCTCTGACGCCTCACAATGTGTACTTCTACATTGGATATCGCAGGCGAAGAGGCTGTCTGAAAGAGAGCTTTTTTGCGTAGCCGATGCTAGTCTGTCATAATTTTCAAGCACCAAGTAGCATGCCAACAATTATACAAGTAGAGCCACCATCTTCAAGAAGAGGCGGATCAATCCATCCTTTTGCTTGCCATGATTTTCAAAGCCAAGTGTACATTTTTCAGAATTATGCCGGTTGAACAATGCACATGCGTATCGTACATAAATCAAAACGAAAAAGTAGCTAGTCAAAAATGTGATGAGCAAAGATTAGCCAAAAAATGCCGATATTATTAAGGCCATAACTATGAGTCGAATGCTAGCTCAAATTGTCTTTATTCGAGGTAAATTTACGTCAAACTGATTGTATCTTCCCGCAAAACGGGAGTTTATTGTACACCGGACACAGGCTTCTACTTCTGGAGAAAAAAAGCCGTGATGTAATTACAACGTATATATCAAACAGGATGTTTTACTGTATATTCTACTTCCGCCATGCCGTGCGGAAGGACCAGGCGGGTTTCCGCGTGATGTTCTTGGAGGTTTCCTCCCCCTGGGTGGGCCAGTAGCAGAAGTCGCCGCCTATCAAAAGGAAAAATCCGCCCTTCCCATATCGAAACGAGGTCTCAAATGCTGGATTTGCTTACACAAATCGGATCTCTCTTGCAGTAGAGGACTGCAGGCCCATATCAAGCCCGAGTAGAGAGGTGTTGGCCTAGGTGATTAGCATGAAAAGCGTCGACTTTGTAGGCCCAATAGCATCACGAACCGCCTACATAATGCCGCGGGACCTGTGCGGTTGCCTTCTTGCAAGACAGAGACGATTTGTGGTCGCAAATCAGCATGGCAAATTTTCTGAGGTGTGCCTTTTCGATATGGGGAGGGGGGATTTTTTTCCTCACAATACCGCCGGGCATCTTTTTCTTACTCCCGTACTGGTCGTAGCGTGCCGGTCCAGGGCTGCGCTGCGCGACAGTCTTGTCTTCTATGCGGGCCTTCAAACTCCAGGCCGGGACGGTGACGGGGCCGTTTCGGGTCAGCTTGTCGACGTCGTAAGCACCGAGCGGGCCGCCCTCTTTGTTTACCAGGACGGCTGTTCATTTTTTCAAATGTAAGTAGTGGTGTACAAAAACCTGCTTGCTCTTGAGAAAACGAGAAGTATGAATCCGAAGGAATGGAAAACCAAAACGTTTAACAATGAAACAATATTAACAGAATAACAAAGGATAAGTACAGTCCCCCCTTCCTGTGACGCTCCACTTTGGCGCCCAGACCAGCCTGTGGTCTTTCCCGACCGGCGTAAAGTAGGCCCCCGGACCCGGGTTCTTGTTGGGTTTTGCCATCCTCTCTGCTTGCGGCATGGCGAACCGTCCGAGTTGCCGTATGGTTGGGTGGCCTTTTCCGGATTCCGACATGCCCAGGGAGCTCGGGGCGCGGTAGCGACCGGGGCCGGGTGGCTCGGTGCCCTTCTTCTGCTTGTCCAGCATGCCGCGACAGGACCAACGGGGGGCGCAATACCTGCAGGAGCGGAGGTGGGATAATTTTCATCATCTCGAAATAGAATCGTTTTTACACTTCTACTTCATCAGACAACTCGACGCCCGACAAGCGAAGTGACCTGCGCGCTGGAGGAGTTGTGGCGCAACAAGAACGACAAGAAAGTCGCTGCTTCGTGAGAGTTTTGCTTTTGATTTTGAAACATCAAACATGCTATGACTAGTGCATCAGCACGACCATGTGCATGTGTGGCGATTGTTATTGTAAACAGAGAGAGGCACTCGCAGTCGCACTAGTGCTACATCAACAGGAGTTAGTACTTTGTGAAGTTCACGGCGTGCGCCAGATCGTCGTAGCCGTGCGTAGTGTATGCATTGAAAATATGTCTCCTGCGTCTGGAAAGGAGTAAACTTGTGATGCTCGACAGATGTAGCCACGTCACGCTGAAAGGTGGCAACCCCTCATGAAGAATAAGGCCTTCTGGTGCGTGAAATAAGCTCTCGAAGTACTACCTCTATCACTATCTTCTCCTATATCATGATGTATCAGTATGTAAAAATACTACAAGACGCTGCATTCCAGGCAACGTGTTGGCCGTCGCCGGCGAGCATGATGGAAAAAAACCTGGACGATGAAAATGAAAAACTTTTTCATTTGTCCAGCCGCCTCAGACATGATATTTGCAATGGATATGGCGAGATATTCCTCTATGTTGAACCGCAATTCTGACCACAAACTAGCTCCCAGTTCTCCATCTCCACGGCAAACATCGTCCCGAAACTTGGCCCTGATAGAATTTGAGTTCTTTATTCACATAACCAATTGAAATTTCTCACGCACAGCTTTCTCACGCTGCACTGGAACTTGTTCATTCATTGTAGTGCAAGTGCTTTTTTTTATATGCATCAGAAAAATAATTAGCAGTACTTCGTCCAGGTCAATATTTCCTTCCCATCCAGTTCGCTTTCGATCGGCGGAATATGTGACAGCAGCTCGGTCCGGTCTCTTCTCGTGAGCGCGTCCTTAAACCACACGTTGACATCGGTCGCGGACCAACTTCTTACGTGTTTTCGAAAGGTTCGGTCTATGGCGGACTTTTTTCTCTTTATCGTGTACTTCCCGCCGTCGGACAAGGCGGGCATCGCGCCAAAATTCACGCGAGGTCGCATGCTGAACTTGGGTGGGGAATGGGTCACGAAATTGAACCTGATAGAAGAGAAAATGTTGGTGTTCCAGCTTCATCATGAGGATCGATCTTTATGGAGAAAGAGTGACTTATACGGGATGATGAACAAAGGTCGTGCTTCGTTTGCCTTATTTTTCTTTATTTGAGTTTTTGTCGTCGATTTTGTTAGTTATAGTTTCTGATTCAGCTGCAGCACAGATAGACGACTAGAACCACATAAGTGCCACATGTTGGCAGGGATCGATCTATACCTGTCGGAGTAAGTCTTGGAGAATTTCTCCACGAGCGCCTGTCCCGACATGGGGGTGGAGGATCTTGACCTGCGGAACCCATCCGTGCGTAGAAGGGGATCGGTGTTCGAGACCGGCATTTTACGTCGACGGCCCTGTCCTCGGAGAATTCTCCTATCCAAGCAGCGTCCAGTGTATTGATGGTCGGAAAAAGCAAGCGAGTTTTAGCCGAGTAGTTGTGGTGGTGGAGCACGGCCGGCTTCAGCTTCTGCTTGAGTTACATTAGTTTTTACCCAGAGTCTCGGTCCACGAAGAACTTAAGCCGATTTTTACGTGGCTGCCCTCCGGAGGTTGAATGAGAACGACAACGAGAAGTGACGTGGAATCATTGGCATTGCATAGACAGGAGAAGTTTTCTGCAGTTGTAGTTGTTGTAGTTGCACCTCCACTGCTGATACTGATTTCGGCCTTGCTTCTAACTAATTACCTTCGCAGCTTTCTGTCCTCTTCTACGTGTCTAGTTCTAATACTAGAAAATAATGTAGTTTCTGCTTGGGAAAATAAATCGTGCTGGTGACCTCGTCTTGTAGTCCGCAAGCTCGTTGTATCTAGTAAGTATATTCTTCCCGACCCAGCCCAATTTCAAAAAGAAAAAAATTTTTATTTTCTATACATCAGTGACATAATATTACCACGGTCCCCGTTGTCACGTCAACCAGTCCACGTGAGCAAGAAAGCAGACCGACAAGGGAGCTTGGACCACTTGGCAGCTTTACGACGATTGCATTTATTTTGTCCCAGATAGCTACAGACGAAAGACGACATTCTCGTCGAACAATGGCACCCGCGTGCACGATGTTGAGCACACACGATAATTGTTTTTTCATTTACGATTCGGCTTTACCTTTAGGCACTAGTTCGTTGTCGTGGAAGCAGAAGGACACCACTTTGGTACTTACTTATTTGTTTAAGTATGCTCATCTCACGACGAGCAACATGATTGAAAATGCCAAGGCCTAGCAACGGAGAAAAAAATATTTGCGGTGCAACGAAGACGTACGTCGAAATGTTGATGAATTCTTACATACCATGGACGAAGATCGCGATCCCACCGAATGAAATTATATCAGCATGAAAATGAAAATAAATGTCGAAAGCAGGCGCTGCAACGCTGTGAAATAATCTCCTCGAATCACAACTGATATTGATTGAAGCAACTACTTCTACGTGGAGCTACACATATTACGACAACATCGAATCGCGTTGCGCTAGCTGCTGGCGGCCAGTCTCCGAGTGTGTTGCTTTGCTGGAATCAAGTATAATGTTCACAGTGTTCGTTACTTTTTGTGATAGCATCGCATTACAACATCTCCTGCGAGTGGTTCAAGTGTTCCCCAAAAGAAATTCTGTACAAAGCGAAGTTCTTCCTCGTTGGACGATATCATTTATTTTCGGTAAAAACCGGAACGAAAAGTCCTATTTTAATACCGAGCAGCAGCAGCAGCAGAAGATAACCTCTGAGTGGTCAAAGAAAGGTAGCTATGAAAACAAGGGAATAATTTACGGTGACAGGAAATGTCGTCGTTGTCGTTGTGCCGCTGCTGTCACTGAGTCAAGACCAAGAGGTAAATGCGAAGAGGTCATCCAATTAAAACTAAAAGTAGTTAGGCGTGGCAGGTAAAGGTATACAATTCTGATTGTCACACTAGCAGGTGGTGCAAGTCCATAGTTTAGCGATTTTCGGTACTAGAGCCTACTACCTCTACCGCTACTAATCCTAGTTGCATCATTACCGACTGTAAAAGTTGCATTATTACCGGCGGAAAACGAAAAAAGAAAAGTAAAAGTACAATTTTTGGCCGCATTGCCCCCCAAGTAAGAAAGTTAAACTTATCTGAAGATATTTGGTGAATAACATAAAAATGCCATTGCAAGTTGTTTAGTTTATACTGAAAGAAGGTGTAGTTTGCTGCAGGAATGTAGCTGTCAACATTTTCTGTGACACTCGGACTAAGAAAGTTAATAGGATAAGATGCATAAAAGAGCTTGTAAGTAAAAACTAAAACTACTGTTCGAACAAATATTAATATAGTGAAAATCGCAGTAAATTCAAATTCTTCTATCCTTCCCCAGATGTGATGAAAACAGTCAGTGTCAGTGATACCAGTATGGAAAAAGAGAACAACCGCAACTACCGCGAAAGCGCGAGGATCGATATGTATGAGGAACTGCTCGAGCAGCTCCGATGTTGTAAGGTAGGCAGGGCACCAGGGTGATACAGTGCCGATGCACCATGTTGACCATGTTGTCAGTGACAGTGTGCCAGCTATGCATGGAAGTTCTAGGTCGCTATTTTTCGAGATTAATTTTTGGCTGCTGCTGAAAGCGATAAGTACCAACGAATCTAAAGTCCGACGCAAGTTCTCCGTGAAAAATTGAAACTGAAGAAATAGCACTTGTTCTACAAGCAGTCCTTGCAACTACAGCTCAAGAGCGCTGGCTTCTCACGGTAACTTGAAAAAAAAGCACCGTAGCCATAATTTAATTTTTTCGAAAAAATCTAAAAATCTTCAAGCACAAGCACTATAAAGCACGGCTTCCTCTATGCGACAGTCTATGGCCTCTACTATGCAACAGAAGCAGGAAATGAACATGGAGAAAAGAATAGCTCTTCTGGTTCTGGAGGCGTGCTCGATTCTTATATTACATCAGGCACAATTCTGTAATCTCCCTCGGTGCTTGTGCTTGTTGGAGGACGACATTACCTGGAAAAGAGCAATTGCCTCAGCCACGACAAGCACGGCCTGTCTACATACTTACTTACTGCCGTCTTCACATCTATCAGCATTAGTCTGAAGAGAGCCCGGAAGAAACATGTTCCCCTACAACTTCTATTCCTCACAGAGTCGTCCTCGTCGGGTAGAAGTACAACGGGAACGACCGGAGGAATGGTCGTCTTGATGTCGCTCAAGTCTGGAGTCTCCTAAGTGTTGTCTTTCTTGTTGCTTCTTCTAGTACCCTCGCGAAGAAGTTGTTTGCGCCGCCCATAAGATTTCACACGTTCGTCTTACTTTCGTTCACTTTCGCCCGCCACTGTTCCCATCTCCACACCGCGAAGAAGCACCATGATGCAGTTGTTTTTTGAAAGAGAAGAAGAAGAAGTTGTTTTTTGACGTTCAGGTGAACGAAAATCCACAATGCTAAGCTACATTTTAATAGCATTATGAAGATGATAGATTAGGTCTAGTCGCAGCTAAAGACCGGCAGGCGACCGATGAAGTTCTGTTGTAAATTGTTGTTCTTCTTGTGAGACATCTACTACAGGAGCTGAGAGAGAAGAAGAGCGACGAATTTCTGTAGTTTCTGCATCAGAAATAGCCGGAAATTGATGAATCCAGCAGCGCAAAATGTATCATGATGTGCTTCCTGTCGAGTTGTTAAATTCGCGAACACATAATCTTCCCGGAACAATGCCAGAGAGGACGGACGAGCGCCAGAAGTTGCTACAGTCACCAGGTGACTTATTTTCGTAGCTCCGTCGCTGGCGTGGAGTAGTTGATGTTGATGTTATTGTAAGTGCAGTTCCCTGGTGCTTCAAACGCGCGAAGCAATGGAACTTCGTGTAAGAAGTAGAAGTTGAAGAAGTATGTTGATTGTTTCTGGACGACGTTTTCAACAAGCAGAGCTGTTCCTCGGAGACGACATGAGTAGAAGGATGTGGAAGAAGTGTTTTTATTTTTCTCCATCTTCTCCAAACATCTTTTTGCTTATTTTCATCAGTTGTCCGATTCCGATTGTAGAAGTGCTACTCGTCGTTCATCGTCCGCCCTTGATGGGGTAGGTCATGTAGACTTGTCCTTCCGCGTACTGAATTTCATCTTCGTTCGCCGGATTGTTCATCTGAAGATTCTCCACTCCACCACCACCTCCTCGCGGCGACAGAGGCGAAGTAGAAGTACTACTGTCTTTCGACTTGTTCATCATTTTCTTGTCCTTCTTGAAGCCGAGACTCTGGTGGAACTTGATGCTGCCCGGCATGCTGGACAGGGCGAGGAAGGCGACGTTGGAGCGCGGCTGCTTCTTGGCGTACTTGATCACCCACTGCATCATGATTTTCCCGAACCCCCGCCGCCGCTTCGACGCGGGAACCGCCACGTGGGCGATGGACAAGCATTTCTCCTTCGGGTTGATTTTGTACATGACGAAGCTGCAGACCTCGTTCGTGTCCTTCTCCGTCATGATCGTCAGGCGGTAGCCGCCCTTCTTGCTGCACTGGGTCGCGAAGTCTTCCTCGAACTCGGAATTAAAAAGCTGCTTGGTCTGCTCAACCAGGCCCAGCTCCAGCTCCGACAGCGTCTCCCTGTTGTTCGGCCGCAGATCGACGTGGAAGGTCAGCTGTTTTATTTTGTTTTTCGGGGGTCCTAATCTAGCTTCTAGGTGAACTATCTATAAGCTATTTGCAGGACCACGTGGACGGCGACAAGTCGTGCAGCCAAGTACTACTAACTAAATTACGTTACGCGACGAGCCATGAACAACTCACAAGAAAAATTATGAAAATGAAAGCTGTAAAAAATCAGTACATCCTCTTTCTTCGCCTTCACAGATGGCTGTTTGCTGGTGAGCTTTTCCGCTATTTCCTCCTCGACCGGAGCGGAACTGGTGTCCGCTTCGACGGTCGTAGCGTCATCAACCGCAGTTTTTGTGTGTAATATCGCTGGCAGTGCTGCTAGAGAACTACCTCCTTCGACGTCGCCTGGAAGCAGCTTTATCCTCTTCACTTCTTCGGGGTGGTCGTTTCTCGTACTACTACTAGTCGCTGGCGTCGCAGTCGCTGTGGGGGTGATCGCTGAGGCACCAGCGCTTAGGGTTGGGGACAGGGAGAGACATGGCACATCGGAGGACATGGACTGGTCGTGCGCCCCGGTTAACACGGCCGGGGAGATGTCCGGAACACGGGTGGAGGGGGTGCTCGGGGAATCGCCGGAGAGAGGAGCGTGGCTCTGGCATTGGCTGTGGCGTTCCAGCTCGGATGCGAGGATCTGTGTTGGAATAATTTGGTGCATCTTGCATCTTGGTGTGGTTCAAAAAAGCAAGCACTAACAACACACTGATGATTTTAGGGAGTTGGACTGTAAAAATGATCGTATAAAAGAGAAACAACGAACGCGTCGTCGACGTACCTGCTCCAGAATGTCGTCCTGCGTGGAAATTTTTCTAAAAACGACACAAGTGGCCGCGCCTTCGCCGTACTCACTCGCCCGCAGGTCGTCTACCAGCGTCGGATCGTTGGATTGCTGCAGCAAAGCGTCGCAATCCTTGTCCAGCAGCGACTTCCTTGGAATTTCCGCCAACTCCAGGAGCGACAGCTGCGACACGTTCCGCAGCTGTTCCTGGACAGTTGTACAGGCGTCAGCAACATGATTCACGCCGCCAGCAGCGGTGCTGCTTCGTGTTAGGGACTCCTCACTGTAGTTCCCGTCCTGAAGATCCTCGAAAAGTTCGGAAGAAAAGTATTTTCCGCCGTTTTGGTGCTGGTTGTCCTGCTGCTTCAGGTGTTGTTGAGCCGCGATCCTATTGCATGGAGTACGCGCAGGAGCGCCGGGCGCCCGACTTTTCATACCTTTGCACGGTGAAGAAGTCTTCTGGTGGAGCAGCAACGCGGACAAATCCTCTTCGGTCACCGTGCGCCGTGCGACGGCTGGGTGCGCCATCGCAGTTTTCGAAGTGACCGTAACTCCTGGTGCGCTAGAAGAAGCGACACAAGAAGACCCATGGTTTGCGAGCGATGCGCCGCCTCCTGGTGCACAGCAACTGTTCTCGACTAGAGTCGTCAGCAGCTGGCTACTCCGTCGGGTCTTCGTACTCTTCATGGGTGAACAACCCGGACCCGGAATATCAGCACCGGCGAAGACTTGCGGTGTGGTAGACACTGCTGCTCCTGTTGCTGCAGCTTCGACGGCGGTACTCGCCTGGACGAGCTTTCCCTTTCGCTTCTCCCGCTTCTTTTGCGACTTGGTTTTGTTGCCACCGGTGGAGGCCCTACCTTCGATGCTGAGAAGCATTTCGTCTATGCTGAGCTCCACGCTGCTGCGCTGCAAAGGCATATCTACCTCTGCCTGCTCCAACAAAAGGAGATCTTCTACTGGTTGCACAGTCGCCATGGTAGTTGTGGTTGTTCGGATGTTATTCTAATTTAGCAATGTGCAGGAAGAGCACTTATTAATTTCAAACTCAAACTCTAGCTCGTTATCGAACTTGGTGCTGTAGTTGTGGTCTTACACCTAGGGATATCAGATGGAAGCTTTAGCCTATAATGATCCTTGAATCAGAAAAACAAAAATAGTCTAATATCAAGAAATCAAACTCTAGGTGTCGCGGACCTGCTCCGTGCGACACTGTGGCGCACAAAGGAGACGCAGGTCGCGACAGAGGATGACTCTGAATGATCAAAAAAAAGCAGCTGATGTTGTTGCTATTATTTTTGTTTTTTTTCTTTCTGATTTCTCGTCCTCGTCCCTGCAAAAGTTTGGTTCTTGTCGCAATCAGAATAGTTAGATGATGATGCTGTCAGAATAGAGCGACGCTGGAGAAATTCGTCGTGGAGGTTGTCGTCTACCCGGGGGTTTCGAAATTTGGTTCGTGGAGGATGAAAAAATACTACTGGGCGGGTAGCAAAAGAAATAGCTCACTTAAATGAAATGTCGTGTGTGGATTTTCTTTTTTTGTGTTGGAGGATTTACTTTGTTGATCTGCGTTCTTTTAGGATTTTGTTGACAATCACCTGGATTGCTGCTCAACTAATGTACAATGGAATTTCGATTTGATTTTGATTGAAAGTAGAGTTGTTTTCGGACAACAATGTTGATGGAGTCAGTCTGCAGCTCAGGTGCGGTACAAAATTTGGATGAAGTAGCGCGAAGTCGCTCACAGCACACAAGTGTATACTATTTTGGCGTTCCTAAAACAAATACGAGCACAACTTGAGGATGAGGACTAAAAGGTTCTGCACTGATAGCGTGGTGGGTACTTATGATGAAGAAAACTCCACTTTTATTGATGTGTAACAATATCGAAGCTAAGCTGTCAATAGTTGTTTGAGTTACGATCAAATAGAAGAGTGCTCTGTCGAGGGCTATAGTAGAGTCTTTAAGTCCGCTACAAGGGCTGTACTTATTTATTACGGGGCTTTTCTGTAGTGCGCTTCCTTGGTGAACCTTCCGTGTTCGAAAGCGGTTTGTAACCGCTGCTACACCTCGGGTCCCTGTATTAGAGTTTGCAAATTGTATGCAATAGAATTTGTGGTGGTCCGAAGATTCCAAATTCGAAGTCGAGGCCGACAAGCGAACGTCTATTCTCGTCCTCGCTCCTGGTGTTCTTTGAGTTTGAAAACTCACCTCCGATCTATTGGTGTGTCGCTCACACAACTAAGGATGGTATGTCGAGCTGTTGCTGAGTCACAGTATCCTATTGCGAGGTGGATCGAGCACTGCCATGATGTCGAAGCACCATAATTGCACGTTTGTTCGTGACTCTACTCATGTACGGGTACATATTAACATTTTTGCTTCGTTGTACGAGAAGCTGCGTTTTTGCTTCGTACGAGGACTGAAGTTTAGTGTCAGGAGAGTATCTTCTATGCACCATCACGAGTTCGAGTCGTGGCAATGTGGTTTGTACGTATGGAGTTTTTTGTTGCGAACGGAATTGTTACTTTTGTGAACGAATTCGAAATTTTCAGTATGAGTAAGTACCTTCACCGATATCTATGGATGATTTTGATATCTTTTTGTGTCTCGTCGAACACGTGTTGACGATTTTAGTGGCGCACGACGTTCTGCCGGTTACAACAATTGCAACTTTATTATATTTCTCTTTCTTTCACACAATTGCGTTTTTCCGCAACACCAGATACAGATATGGATCAACGGTCGCAGTTATGAACAGACACAGTACTTGTCTAGGGTCTATCCTGGTGCGGCGCCGAATGCGAATTTATTTTTGTCCAGATACTGCTTCGAGAATTTAGGCGATAGCTGTGAAGCCTTCGTCATGCTTAGATGAAGAACTACAAGAGAGCGTTAGTACCTCCGAAGTAGATGCAGTCTCACTCCTCTTGCTGCCCAGTTACTACACTCTTCGCCTGGGAGGTGGACTGAAAATCAGAAAGTTTTTCTTTCTGTCCTCCATGAACAACCCTTCGACATTGCCCGGCGAACACCAGTCTTTGCACAAGCCAATCGATTCCCTGTTTCAGTCCGTAGTCTCGCTCCAAACTGGTCAAGAGATTCCGACGATGTAGTTGCACATCAGAGGTGCCACCTAGAATTCTAGGATCAACAGAGGGACCACGACGAGTTGTAGCACCTCCTGGACCACCACCTTCCTGCAGCTCCTCGCTCACCTCTTCGAAAACAGAAAGGGCGCAGGGCTGCACGAGAAACGAAGGCTCGAAAGAGCTGTAGTCGGCTTTTCCGTTGCGTGCGAGGCTAAAAACTGGTGTCTCCGAAGATGAAAAAACCTCGTGTAGGCGAAATTCCTGCGCAATTTGCAGGGGGGACAGCGGCAGAGATTTTCTGGCAACGGACTTGTTAGTACCCGAGAAATTCATGTCGCTCCCCTGTGGCTCGTTTGCCAGAAACAGCCAAGAAATTTTGAAAATGTTTTTCTTGTGGTATGTCTTTTGCCGTTGTGCCGAAGGAACATTATTTTCGCCAGCATTCATGCCCCCAGGAGGACGAGGAACCCTGTATTGATCGCCGCCGCCGTCATGATGAGGATTATCACTATGACGCCCGACAGCAAGCTGCGCTTCTTGAACCAAGGTCTTGCCGGTCAGGTATAGTTCGTGAAATTCCCGCTGCGTGGCGTCTCGCTGCTTTGCCGTGGGAGAGCCGAGCTCCGGGAACAGGAGTAAGTCCTCTGGATCATGGTTTGTTGGGCTCCTGCTGCTCCTGGCGCCATGAATTTTTCCATTATTCTCGCGAAGACCGACATTAGCAGCGCCGGGCACTGCTCCTGCAGTGTTCAAAATCGTTGTGTCCGTGGTCCTGCCGTTTGTTCCTCCCAGATCGGCTCGACGCAGGTCCTCGGACGTCAGTCCCAGCACTTCTGAAGTAAGGTCCGTCGTTCCCCCCACAATTTCGTTTGCGGAAAAAACATTCTGCGAATCCGACGCATCCAGCGTGTGTAACAGCGCGTGAAGATGCTCCTCCTGCTGGCTTTCTGTCCATTCATCTCGTTCATTCGCTACTTGCGGAGCTGCGGAGGGCATTGATGGCAAAGCTGCCATAAATGTCTCGGCGTCGGCGCTTGTCGCTGCAGCGAGGCTGTCGCCGCTGTCATAGTCATTCAGATTCTTCTGCTCGCGGTTACCCTTTCCTCTACTGCTTGAGGCTGGTCGTGCTCCGACACGACGCTTGTGCTCGTCTTGCTCGTGGTCTCCCACGTCGTCCTCAGCGTCTGCGGCCCCGCCGACTTGGGCGAGAAATTTCTGCTCCAGAGTCGAAAAAAGTTCGGTGAACAAAGCCCGTATTGCAAGCTAAGAAATTATCCAAGCTGTGGCGAGCAACTGCTTACCACGCACTGGCGCAAAGTTAGTTAGTTAGTATTCCCACAGTGAAGCGGAGTGAAAGAGAGAGATCTTAGTGCTGTTCGTTGTCGCGCTGCCTGCTGGCTCTGTGCACCGACAGCATTTCATCTCACACCTCAACGAAGATGAAAAGTGGCCAGGAGGCCAGCAAAGGAAAACACAAAGAGCGACTTCGCGGCAGTTCTTTGACGAGGATGATACATTCATACCTAGTCAACATCCTTGCACAAACAGCCACACCAGCGGGAAACAGCAGGACCATCAACTTCTCGCCTAGAAAATTTCCAACATTTCGTACATGCGCTCTGTGCAATTCTTTCCGGTTTGTTGCGTCCAGCAAAAAAATCACGCCGAGAATATTCGGCACGGAGGCGGCAAGTTGCCGGAGCTGCTGTTGGTCTGATATCTTCTCAGGCGAGGCAAGGTTAGCCGAGCGATTTCCGCTGAGAAGGTGAACCATCCTAGGAGGACCATGAGCCGAGGAACAAGGGGAGGCATGCTGGTGCTGCTCAGAAGCGTGCTTCAGAACTCCTTGTCCTTGTTCCTCCTCGACGTCATCGTCGGCGTAAATCAAACCGGGAATCGGGATGGCTGCGGCTGTACTTGAGCCTGGAATGCGGAATAGCTTTTCGTCCGGCCGCTGTTCTGCCAGGACTTTCTCATTTGTAGTTCTACTATCTTCTTCAACATCATCTTCAAGCGCGCTACCCGAAGGCGCGGCACCAATTTCGTTTTTTCCAGATGAAAAAGCAGCTGTGCCACGAGATGAATCAGCTCCAGCTGCTGAGCTGCGCCGGTGCGCGGTCGAGCTTGATACCTTTGTTCGCAGGAAGCCACGACAAATTTTCTCGAGCAGTTTTGCGTCGTACAAGGGGCCGCGTGAAGGGCGAACAGTGGAATCTGGACATGACCCGAGAAATCGTGCGTTTGGTTCCTCTTCTTGTTTTCCCACACTGCCTCCTTCGGAGGAAAACATATACGACGCGTCAACGAATAGAACCGGCATACGTGGTTGTTTCGTTCTGTTTCCGAAAGACGACTGTACATAAATGAAATCCGATCTCCTGTTGAGAAAAACGGTTTTCTCAGTTGTATCGAGCAAGGAAAGAGATGATGGTGAAACTCATACTGAAACCGACCCCGACGCTAAAAACTATTTCTTTTTCTACTTCTAGTTCTACGGCCATGCACCGTGTATCAACGAACTTCAACCTCTCGGTCCAGGAAAAGATAGCATAGGGTTCGTTTGCGGTTGCGGATTCGCCTTTACTAGCTTCCATCAACCAGTAGTGCAAGAAGATCTTCCTCGCAGACGAATCTTCCGAGCATTCAACCAGGAGCAGAAGCAAGTCTGTTTGCGAGACTCTTTGTTTCCCTTCAAATTATGGCTGGCACTCAGACTCAGTCCGGTTAAACCAGGGATATACGATGAAGATGAACACCAACACGCGCTTCTTCTTCGTCCTGTTGACCAATCAGTTTGCACTGCGGTTTTTCCCAGGAGCACAAAACAAGAAAGCCACATCTGATGTTGAACTTCGTGCCAAGAGTCACTACATCAAGCAGTCCACCTCGGCCGGGGCGGCTGCTGATGGCCGCCGGGACCTGGGGCCGCCGCGAGCAGCCCAACAAAGCGGTGCCGGCCGGCAATCATACATTCAAGCATAGCAAGGCCGCGCAGGTCCATGGGGTCCGGGCGTGCCGTTCACAGCCGGCCGCCCACAAAAATTCCCCCGGCCCCGCCCTGGCGCGCGGGCGGCCGGGCCGGCGCCTGCTGCCGCGCGGCGGTGTGTCCTGCATAAGGCAAAACAGCGGGAGGGCCTGGCCCGGGCTGCTAGTTTCGCCGAGGGGCCCGGGCTGGGGGGCCGAAGGAGGGTAAAGACAAGGGGCAATGGGGGGGCCCTAAAGTGAGCAAGCGGGCAGCTGGTCTCTCTCGCGGCCGCCATACTTTCGCCAGTTTCGTTTTTCAGGGAGCACGCCCACGCGCGGCACCACAACACAAGCGGGGGGCGTGCGCGCTGCATGCCAGCCTGGGACACACCGCCTTCCCGCTTTTCCTTTTTAGAAGAGGGGGCCGCGACGTCGTTTCGCCCGGCGGCGCGCAACCCCATGCGCAAGCCCACCCGAAGCCCGGCATGAGCCACGCGGGGCCGGGGGGGCCCCGCCTTCCTGAAGCACTCCCACTCGGTGCTTCCCTGCAAGCATGATTGCGCGGGGCGCTGGGGCTCACCAGGGAAGCCAGCACCGGCCAGGCAAAACGAAGGCGGCACCCCCTGGGCATGCGAGAAATGCAAAGCCTTGCGAGGGCCAGCGCTTTTTCATGTTTGTGGTGCCGTGCGGCTCAAAAATTGAGCCCGGCGGCACGCCGCGCCACAACATCATCCACATGCACAACACGACGCGCCCGGGGCCACCGGGCGCACAACATAAAGGGCGCCCCGGCTTACAGGCAACAGGCGCCCAAAGGCTGGGGGCCCGGGAAGCTTTTCGGAGGATCATTATCGCAGGCACAAATTTCAACACAGGCGGGCGCTTGTGAAAGCTGTCCGCCTGGCTTCGTTTTGGTTTCGTCCTGGTCTCGTTATCGCACAAGGACGGTAACGTGCGTCGCCGTTTGTAACAACTTCGTGCCAAGAGTCACTACATCAAGCTGTCCTCCTTGGTCCTTCCTGTGGAGATGGCCCTTCCTGTGGAGATGGCTCCTGCCGCTTGGCGGCGTGCACGGATTTTCCAGAGACAAATTCTAAGCCAGCGAGTCGGGGCTGGAGGCACTATCGCACGCTCAACATCTCACCGCCTGCGAGGCAGCCCCTTCTTTCGTTTCTCGCCATGGCTATGGCCGCGTCCCAAAGCCCTCGCCCCCTCCTTCGCGCCCGCCCTCTTGGCTACTTGGGTTATGCCCATGAGCAGAGATCGGCCATCGCGGGATCTTTGTTCGTTCATGCTTCCCGGATCAGGCCCCGGCGGTGCGTTGCGGGTTAGAAATATCGACATCGGGCAAAAGAGCGAAAACGCAAGGACACGCGCGCCGTGGGGCCGTGTCTATTTATTATAAGGCGCAAAGGCCTAGAGGTGCCGAGCTCGATAGCATTTCCCCCCTCAGATCCTCGAAGTTTCAATCTTTGAAGAGCCCAACGCGCCTGGACTGGTGCCGCCCCCCGTCCTTCGGTGGGCTTCATTTTTTTCGTCTTGGAACAACTCCCCGGCCCCCGCGGCAGGGAGGGTGGCTTTGCTCGCAACATCCCGCCCCTGAAGAATCATCTTCCCGGAAGGCCCGGCGCAGGCGCCTCGAAAAGGAAACACTAAGAGCAAAAAGGATTTGCGCGCTACGAGATAGCGCAGAGCAAAGACAAAAGGCCGGCATTTTCTCGTGGCCCCCACAGGGCGGGACGTCGCAAACGCTCGAGAGCCAAGCTCGGCATGCGCTTTTAACGAATGCGGCGGAGTAGTGCCAGAGCGTCACTACACAGGCGACGAAAAAGTCTGCCAATTCGTCGCGGCACGGGGGCGAACACTGATAAAGCTTTGCGCTTTTTCATACCAGCTTGAGGACTGCTGTGGACCTTCTGTGTGGCGGACACGCCCAAGCTCTATAGTTCGAGGCCGTCCCCGTCATCCGACTGCAGCAAAAAGGCGTAGCGTCGTTTCCCAGAGCAACAAAGTCGAGCACCACGTTCAGGAAGTGGATGCAAAAAAATTTAAAATTTGAAAAAAAAATAGAAAAAATCGGCGGCCCTCCGGGACAGGATCTTTGCTAGTGGCCTGCGCAAGCTTACAAGAGTCACTACATCAAGCTGTCCTCCTTGGTCGAGCAGGGTTAGAGGTGAGAATCATCGAACACAAGAAAAACAGAGAAAAACTCAAGAATTATTGAAAAAGTCAATATTCAAGTAGGTCAGTTCTACCACAACCGTTAGGGTCTTTAAATGTGTTCAGGATTTTAAATATTTTTTGTCATGTATGGGATCCGTCCAAAGCGCCGCGCCTCCGACCGGGGTCGCCACGTTGGCCGCACAGCGCGCCGCCATGATCTGAGCCAGGGTCTTGCCGCTTTTCAAATTTAACACCGAGAAATCCGCACTTTTTTCGAAAATGCGACTGCACTCTTAGCCTGGGGCCCCTACCATGTGGCCCGAACACCTGGACCACCAGCGGCCAGGCCCCGAGACTTCCGGCCGCCGCGCGCCCACGACCGCTCGCGCCGGTCGGAATTCCGGCCTGGCGCCGCCCGCGCCGCTCGGGGCGCTTCCGGCCGCTCGGGCCCTTGCCGGCGCTCCGGGCCGCTGCCGGGAGCGGGACGGGCTCGAGCGGCGCAGCGAGCGGCCCGGGCGGCTGCGCCGCTCGGACCGCCCGGGCCGCTCGCGCCTCTTCGCTGCGTTCGCGGCGCCACGGTGCGCTCGGTGGAGCGGAAGGCTTCCAGGGGCGCGAGCGGCACCGCCCTGCGCCCCGGCGCGGGGGCGGCCGAGCGGCCCGGACGGCTGCGCGACGGCTTCGCGTGCGCGACAATTTTTTTTTTTGCTGCTACACATTAATTTGAAAAAACGAGCGCGATTTTCTTCTATCTCGCTCTCATGCCATTTTGCGAATCCGAAAGAACGAACCGACGCGCGCGCGTGCCCCACCATCTTTGTTCCCCATGTGAGCCAGACTAGAATAGTCTTGCGTCACTGGAATGTGGTTAGCCATGCAAAATCAAATGTAAGTTTTCACTTTGTCAACGTATTTAAAGCATCAAGCGGCTGTGGTAAACTGACCTACATAACAATATTCTACAGAAAAAGTAAAAAAAAACAGAGAAAAGGAGAAAATAAAGAGAAGAAAATAGAATAAAAGTAATATCAGTAGTTTTATAATAATTCTACTTGAGTCGCTCGCTGAAGCGCGACTTTTTCACTAAAAAGCGCGAAAATCATTGAAAAAGTCGAAAAAACATAGAAAAAGTAAAAAGCGGATCTATCCACCTCACTGCCGGCGAGGCCAGCCCGTGGGCGCTGATCATTGGAACTGTTATTGCAATACAACTTGATCAACGCTGTATCTACGGGGACTCAGCTATAGTGGTGTGGTGCTGAGGAGTATAGATCTGCGCGTCACGTGCTTGAAAAAAACCTTGACTATCTATGGGTGCTCTCGCTTTCTTCGTGAGAATAAGCTATCCAATGCAAATATGTCTGGGTCTCGAAGTTTGTCATGCTTGTCACGCGTGGCTCCTGAGCCTGTAGTGCGTGAGCAGGAGAGAGCCTCCTGCCTGTCGCACAAGAATGTAAGTAATTTATCACGCAGAAAGCGAAACACGATCACAGAGGACAAGGAGCCCAGAAGCTCGCCGCGCGTGGCTGCCTATTGCCGTGTCCTCGCCGCCGAGAATACATAAACTAGCATCAGAAATTCCCTGGCCCCGACATATTTGCAATGCATATACTGCAGCGAAAAAACTAAGTGTACGTAGCAAGCTTCTTTGGCTTGTAATCAAAATAGGAAGTGTGATTGTAGAGGGGACGTAAAATAGGTGAGTGTAAACGGGACCAATCACATCGAGAATAGGTGAGAAACGGGACCGCTCTACTTCGGGCCAGGCCCGGTCTCCGAAGAGTCCAGCGGGGTGATAAAACGTCTTCGCCTTCGCCAGAAAGGTCAGATATCTCGTCCACTGCCGTGATGCTTCTATTCGGACCCGTTCGACGTGGCGGCTTATCATTGCCGACGTTACTGCGTCCAAAGCCTGCTCCAGAGTCAGTCCCCGCTTGTGCTGTAGCGTTTGCAGCAGGAGACGAAAATCGTTACTGTCTGATTATGCGCTGCAAATATGTCTTCTAGGTCTGCTTATACGACTTTTTTTTCCTTCCGCAGAACCTCCGCTAAGGGGGGCGGGGTCTCCTCCGGCGCGTCTGCTTCGCGAACGCTCCTGGCGTCGCGTTCCTTTTTGCAGCAGTTCACGCACTGCCGCCACTTGAAGGCGCAACAATGCTCGTCCAGGGTCACCCTTGTCACCTTCGGCAGCTCGGTAGCAGCGGCAGCGACGCGGATATCCCCAGAGCTGCCACCCGCCAGAAGCGTCCCCAGATATATTTTCGGACATATGTCGCTTTTGGTTGTTGCACGTAGCCCCGGAAGAGGCCGGACTGCTGCTCGTGTTGCTTGCTGAATGGAGGGACGCTAATGCGGTGCGTCCGCATCGAAAGACAGAAGGCGAGAGCTCTCAGCCTAACCATGCTGATCCTGTAAGGCCATGCGCGTTTGTGCCAAGAGTCACTACATCAAGCTGTCCTCCTTGGTCGAATGCATGTGCGAACCACCTGCGAACCACCTGCGAAGGTATGGCCGCGAAGTCAGCAATGGCAGTGGCGAGATAGCAATGGCAATGGAAAAGAAGGGAAAAAGCTTAATAAATAGCAAAAAAAAAACCTACCGGTTAGAACTAAACTGTAGAGCAGGCATAACAATAACTATACGCGCTAAGAACCAAAGTACCTGTAGTAAACCTAGGAAAAAAGATCTCATGAAGCAACTGTAAACAAAGTAAGTTAAACTTAAAAGCACTTCGACTAGCAAGTAAAATAATTCAAATCAAGAATCTACGTTTAGGTGGGGACAAGGCGAGCTGTTAAAGTAGCAGAAAAATGGCAGTTCTGAGACAAATTTCATACCCTCTTCAAGTTAAAAAATCCATCATAGCATGCGAGCCAGGCGTTACGTACGGTCTAACAAAGATCCAGAAAAATGGAGCAACAGCTCCTGGTAGCCTCCTGGACAAGATAGCCTGAAAGTTGTAGAGTCAATTTGTTGAATTTTAGATCCTCACATAGACGATACACAGCAGGACAAAAGGCGAGACTCAAAATGCATCATAGCCGCAGGAGCATTCGCACATTGGTGGAGGAGAAAAGTATCTACATCCACAGAACTCCATTTTTTTTGTCCCGCCCCACGTGGTCGATGCTCAGACCCCTGTATCCCAATAACCGCCGGCTCTGACAACCGTGTCCGCGCAGAGAATATCACGGCTTCCAAAACCTCCGCACAGCAAACACAGAACCCGGTCGCGCACTAGGTCCAGCACGGTTGGACTTGATCGAACTTTTGATAACCGGTAGTGCGGATGCGCCGCCAGCAGCATCTTTCTTCTTCGCGGTCCTCTGAATGCGGTTGGCAAGGTAGGTCCGGGGGTCCGCTTTGATACGGGCGCGGAGAGCAACTGCAGCGGCAAAAGCTTGGTCGATGTCGTCGCTGTGCTCCTCAACAAAGACCGTGCGAGAAACAGGGACTTTATCTCCTGCGCTGTTTCGCACAATGACCTGAACACGAAAACAGCCACCAAACTTGCTTGTAGCCCCCGACCCGGTTTTCCACCAGGTGACCCCCTTAACTGCGGCGAGGTTCAGATCATCTGGTCCTCTGGTCTTCTCCTGCCGCCCCTTCGCGTCAGCACAGAGCTTCGGCTTAGGCTTCGCGCTTCGCACTGCTTCAGAGAAGTCGCGCGTGACTGGGCGATCGGGAATGGCCTTCAAGGCAGCAACTTGGCCGTAGATCTCCGATCGAATCGCATCTCCGTCCTCGAGCCCACCACAAAGAAACGAGTTACTCGCACGGGACCGGCCAGGACAAACAGCTTCATGCTGGAGCACAAGATGGAGTCCACTCTCTACAACTGCACCTGGGGCAGCAGTTGATCAAAGTCAAAAAAAAAAAAAATGCATCAGTTGATCATCTCCAGCGCCTTGTACAAATGCATCAGTTGATCAAAGTCGTCAGTTTGGCCGCTATTCTTCCTGTTGCGAACAGCGGCGGCAACCTCGTCTGCAGTGAAATCGTCATTCAAGACTTTGAACCAGTGCTGCGACAGAGGATGGACGACGCCATCGAGAATGGAAATATCCGGCACCTCTGCAACCGAAGAGTCACTACATCAAGCTGTCCTCCTTGGTCTGATAGAAATATGCATAGACGCACCGACTGACAACTGACTGATATGCGCAAAACGAATCGCCTATCAGGCCGCGAAGACGAGCATCCAACTGGATGCCTTCTATGAAATGCAGAAGCATCGCACAACTACTTAGTGGAAATCGCATGACAAATTTCCTGCTCAGCATGAAAAATAGAATTTGTAATGCGGCTTTAGGTTAAGAAGAAAATCTGTAATGCATAATTGCGAGGATTACTACGAGTGCGATACTTTTGCACAGGATACGTTCTCCCTGAAGACGATCTTTTCGTTGGTCAGCAAGCACGGTGTTTGCGCCGCGACGTTCGTCATGATGTCGTTCCTCACGCTGATCCTGGACACTACGGCGGAGGAAGGGTACGCTCTCACCCTTTAACTTTGATCCGAGTGAGTTTGTCATGCGCTATTTCAAGTTTCGACCGTAGCTGATATTTTTTCTAGTGTAGTCGTTTCTTCTTATGAAAATTAAATCTTACGAGCAAGCTGCGAGTGAGAGTCTTTGTTTCTTTAGAGACAGGGGCTCCGGCCCAGACGGTTGGTTTCTCAGTTGGTAGACTATAGAATTGCACTAAAGCTGAAAACTATAATAAACAACAACAAAATGATCTATCTATATTTTAAAAAGACTGACTCCTGCTGCAGGTCGCAATTATTTTCAGCATGAGTTTAAATCTAAACGCTCCTGACTCTTTAACCCGTTGCAGGTTGCGGCCGTTCGCGTCGTAATAGTCGTTTCGCATTGATTTAAAAGCGCCTACTTTTTTCCATCGATATTGAATTATAGCTCCCACGAAGAAGACAACGACTGAAACTGAAAGCCACCGGATACACATCAAAGAATGGGTGGGGGAGTGAGCGAATGAATTATAGCTCCCACATTGTTGGCGATATGTGCGCAAAACGATATATACGCTGATGGAAAACAAAAAAAAGAAAAAACTGACCGAGGGAAGAGGACGACTTTGTTGTAGCCGGATGGCAACCTAACAACACGCACATGGTAAACGTAAAGAGTAAGGACAGCTTGATGTAGGGAATCTCAACTAACGCATGATGTAGGGAGTTACCTCGCAACAGAAAGCCACTTACGACCAGAACACCACATCCAAACAATTTTACATTTACAGCAAAACCAAAAGGAGCAATAAAACGGATCACACTTCTGAGAACAAGGAGTCAACTGTATGGTCTTCTGGTACCTTTTTTTTCCAACCACGGCAGGATTCCTCGTTCTTGTGTCGTGACCTGATGCTTAAAAAACTGATTTATGACATCGCCATGTGAAGATGCGGCTGCGCCGTCGTTGTACATTGAAATAGTATATCAATTCATTTTCCAACTCAAAAAATCAAAAAATCAGAAACAAGTGTTAAATTTTACTATGAACAGTGAGCTGAGTGATATCTAGAGGCTGCTTGTTGTCGTTTCCGGTCTTGGCGTTTTTTTGATCTCTTACGCTTTCTAGGACCGTAGTACCTCGTCGACAAGAGCAGTAGAACGAGGCAGGGCGCCATTCCTGCTCGTCTTCGAGCTCTTGTCTTCTACGAAAGCTGATCGATCCGTTTCACGTAGATGGCTTCGCATTCGTAGCTGTCAAAGGTAATCACGCGAAAACTGGGCTCTTTCTCCGAGATTTTCCGGAGCCACTCCATGCAGGCACCACACGGGTTTATGGGGTTGAGGTCGCCGGACATTTTGCGGTGGTTGCAGGGTTGGTTTGCCCCACTTCCCCAGAGCGATGGAGACGCGGCGGAATTATACCCACCGCGACTCGTTGTGGAGGTGGAGGCAAAGGAGCTGCGAGCGGGCACGAGCTTGGATGACGAGGAGGTGACGCCACCAGCAGACGGCGCCATTTGTTCTACTGCGGAGTCCTGCAGGCTGGCCTGCCCCGCCGAGGAGCGCGGACCTGGCGTGAAGGTGCTCGTGGTTGCACCAGCACTGGTTTGCTTCGTCTCGTCAACGTCGTCGAGAAGAAAGGTACTGGACTGCAGCTGCGATGGCGACATCATGTTAGCGCTGCTCATACGGTACCGACTTGTTGTGCTTGTCGGTTGATTTATTGATGACGTCGGTGGCCCGCCACTCAATGGCGTTGTACTCGTGGCACCAATTTTATTTAGTACCGTGGTATTCATCATCATGAAATTTGCCGAAGCTCCTGTGGCTGCGGCAGATACCGGCGACAAAACCCCCTGTTCCTGTAGTGGTAGTTGATGCGGCGTCGTGTTGTAGTGGTTATCTTCTGGATGAATACTAAAACCGCCTCCATTCAGGTTCACCGAGGTGGAGTAGCTGTTTGACATCGGCGAGTCGAGGTCTTCGACCGGCACCGAGCCGAGATCCTCCGCGGCCCTGTTGTTTTGGCCACTTGAGCCACCAAAAGTGCCTACTCCAACATCTCCTACCCGACCAAGATCTTCTAGTTCGGGATGGAGCACAAGGTGCGAGGGGACGAGGTGTTGCTGCGGAAGTTGTACTACATGGTGCTGTTGTGCTTGTTCCATCTGTCGTGGCGACTGCGTCTGCGAGGAATCGTTCTGATCTAGTCCTCGTAGTTGAGGGCTTTTATTGTTTGAGGTCGTTGAGGAAGTCGACAATATGGACGTGGACATTTGGAGTGTTGTTGCTGTTTGCTCCTGAAGATGTGCACCACCAGCTGGGGTAGAAGTTTCAGCAAGTTTCACCGGAGCAGCATAAGACGGTGGCCCTCCATGATCTCCACCGGGAGGTGGCTTCATGGTTACTAGCCTCGACGATGTTTCGTTCTGCTTCTCGATAAGACCCTTCGCCTGCTCGAGCAGTTGGGTGTTTTCTATTGTTCTTGTGCCAGCCGTTGCAGTCGCCGTGTCGTTTGTTGGTGCAGCAAGTGGTGCTATTTTTACTTTTGCTTCCCCCTGCTCGTCCTGCTCCTCTTCTGCAGAAGTTGTGTCCAGTCCTCGCAACTGCACATCAGTCTCGTTTTCCGAACTCAGCAGCGTCGCCGTTCGTGACGAGTGCTGTGTGCGAGCAGGTGGGTGCGGTGGCGTTTCCGGCGCTAATTTTGCTAGTTCACTGTCGTGGTTGTTGTAGCTACCCACCACACGACTGGCCGCGGCGTTCCCAGTGGTGTCCGAGGACAAGGCTTGCATTCCAGGAATACCATATCCATTCATCGCCCCACTTACTCCACCGCTGTTCATCGGTTGAAAAGTGGGCGACAAAAGCGCGTCACTCAGTATCGATGTAGTCGCAGCTCCTGCAAAATGAGGATTGCTCATCTTGTTCACATTCGCCGCACTGCTCGAGGACGCCCCACTGCCAATTTGCGGCAGCGAGAGGACCGCGACGAGTTTTATGTGCTCCCGCCGCAAGGTCGGATCCGCGGCGACGGCCTGGCCGATGCAATTCCGCTCCGCACACAGCGACCCGGTCGGCATGCTGACCTCGAGGTTCAGGCCGCGGTAAAACTTGCGGACCTTCGCGAGTTTCTGCTGGGAACTGTTGACCACTTGCACCTCCTCCTCCTTCTCCACCATCAACACGCACAAAACCGGCTTCCGCGTCTTCCGAAGCCAAAACCCGGCTAGCTCCGCGTCCCTGGAGGATCCTAGCTGCTCCACCGCCTTCTTGTGGGCCAGCATCTCCTTCAAAACGAGCCTGATGCGGTTGTCCAGCTCGGCCACGCCCGTGTAGGTGCGCTCCCGCTGCTGCAGCAGGCTCCGGTTGTGCATTCCGCCTCCTGGGCTCATCACCATGTTGCCTGATGTTCCAGCTCCTTGCTGGAAAAACAAATTCAAACTACTGACAAAGTGGCCATTGATGGGGATGGCAGGGGCGACCGAGGCTTTGTCAAAGGGTAATGCTTGGACCCCGTCGGCGCGGAGGAAGGGCTCGTCGCGGTAGGATTTGGGGCGCAGGATATGCACGTAATTGGGCCGAAACTGGTGCAGGGACTGCGTGATCGCCGAAACGCGGGCGGGCGCACCCTCGGCGAGAATGAAGGAGACAGCGAATTCCTGAGTTGTAATTGAGTCACTTTTGGCTTTGGCACCAGTCGAGGACCAGCACAGGTGGTCATACATCGTTAATGAGCTCGTCTCGTCATTATATAAATCAATAAAAGGTGTGAATCTTCCGAAAAACATGGCTACAACGTTAATACACTCGATAAGACCATCAAATTCGTGGCCTTTATACCTGTGCCCAGTCCCTGTGCGGGAAGTGCTTCTGAAAGTACTGAACGCACTGCTGGCGATCCGAATCCAAATAGGGTAGACACTCGTTGTTCATAAACCGCACATTCTCGTCGTACAGAAACACCCCGGGGCCGCTGTGAATGCAGCGTATGAAAAGGAAAAATCCCCCCTCCCCATATCGACAAGGCACGCCTTCGAAAATTTGCGCTGCTGATTTGTGACCACAAATCATCTCTGTGTTGCATGAAAGCAACTCCACAAGCTCCGCCGCACTCTACAGGCAGTTTGTCATGCTGTTGCACCTACAGCGTAGACGTCTGTCATGCAAAGCGCCTTGGCTAAAATCTGTCTGCTCAGGCTTAGTATGGGCCTGCAGTCCTCGCCAGCAAGACGAATCTGATTTGTGTACGAAAATCCAGCATCAGAAACTTCGTTTTGATATGGGGAGGGGGGATTTTTCATTCTGATACAGCGCAGACAGATGTTTAACGCGTCCAAACGACTGCTGGTGGAATCCCGGAGCCACTTCGGAGGCACTACCTTGGTATTTTCTGTCGTTGTTGAATGGGCGGAGTTCCTGACACTGCTGGCGTTCGAATGAGTTGCCGCAGCGAAAAACCGGGTCTTCAGCACGCGCTCCGCAAACCGCACCAGGCACCGGGCCGCGGACTCGGTGGTGAAGGTTTCGCTCCTTTTTGTTCGTTGGTGCGAGCCGGAAAGGAAGTAGATCTTCAGAAAGTCGCACCCGCCCCGCCGAACCAGGATGGACTCCAGCCAGGATTCGACGGCCAAGGCGAAAACGGGGAACACAATGGCATTCAGCTTGAACTTTTTCGCGTGCTCCGCGTCACCGTCAAAAAAGGCCTCAGCGAGAAGCTGCAGCGAAATGGTAGTTTTTGTGGTGGTTGAAGAAGCTGTGGCGGCCATTGGCATGTTGGTTGCAGCGCAAGCAGGTGCGGGCGTTGGAGATGATGCGGAGTTTTTACTCAGTTGCGGGAGAGAAGAAGTGACACCCGCACCGCTCAACGCCGACGTAAGAACTGCGCCATTAGAATTCGTAGTATTTCCACCATCTAAATTTATGGTCATACTGTCCTGCGTCGAGGCATGATTGTAAAATGGTTGGTCCATACCTTGCAGGTCGAACCCGATGCAGATATCGCTGGTATTGTCGGGATTCGCCTGCCCAACCTGCACTTGCGTGCTGGTACTGCTAGAGCGCTGCACGAAGGACGCCGGCGCACCGGAGTGTACCTGCTCGTCTAGCGGGCTGGTCGGTAGGCTGGCCAGCTGAAAGGACCCCAAAGTAGAGCCACTCCCGTCCGGCGGGTTGGAATTGTTCATCTTGTTCCCAGTGCTCCTGCTCCATCCCGCAACATCCTCTAGCGAGGGTCTCACCAAAGAAGCGCCCAATTCCCGGGTGCTGCTCTCCCGTTCCGAGGGGTAGCTGGACGGCGGCCTCGTGGGATCATTCTGTTGTTCGACGTGGTCCGCAGCATCTTCAGGTGCTACATCCTGGAAAACTTCCTGTTCGTCTGCGCTACTGTCTGCGCTGCTGTCGGCCGAAAACTGCCTGTTGTTATTGTCTACGCCACCCCCGCCGAGGCCGACGACCGCTAATGTTCCTCCTTGCTCGCTGGTCGGGGAAACTCGATTGGAGTCTTTGCTCGCGTTGTTCTTCGAGTCACGATGTTGCGCGAACCCCGGGCGTGGACTGGCCATGGATTTTGGCGACCGCTGCTTGTCCTGCTCCCCCGTGTCCCCGCGCCATAGTTTGGTCGTGCAGTTCTTCGCCCGGATGTCGTCCCCCTCGTTCTCGTTGACCAAATCCTGGTCCAGAAAGGCACACACCTTTTTGCAAACCCGCTCCAGCCGCTCTCGGTGGGCGCGCAGCCGCAGCGTCTGCTTGGTCTCCCCGTTTTCGAGGTGGAAGTAAACATCCGCGTAAGACACGTGGTGGAGCAGAACCTCCATTTTGATTTTCTCCTACGTTGATCCTGGCTTAAAAGCTGGTCCCTCGTAGGCGTAGGACGGCACCGCGGCTCCAGGGCTTTTTTAGACGGTATTTCTAACGCATCAGCAACCAGTGCTGGTTTGTGCGAGAATCATTATCGTCAACCCACCTCCACCGACATCAACTCCACTTTATTGTGCTTGGCTTTGGCGGCGCGTTTGGCTCTGGCACCTCCACACTAGCTGTCTGGCACTTGAGACTTCTGGATGAAAAATCTCATAGTACGTCGTCGTGGTGGACGACTAGGCCCGGCTTGCACTAGACTCACTCTACTTGAGGTACTTAAAGGCAGGTATCTTGTTCTTGACGTCGACGTGCAGAATCGTGTGAGCCTCCGTGTCGCAGCAAAGCTGCAATTATCATGATTTATAAATGCGATCGCAGAGGAAGTCGTTTAAATACTGCTACTTGTTTTGCTACAGGTAAGGAAGACTTGATACTAAGTGCAATCGGGACCGACAATCGACTTCGAGGTTCTAAAGCAGCACTTTGGATGAAAACAAGTTTCGAAGCATGCACTTAGCTTATTGAAGGTTTATACTCATTTTGAAAGAGACCGTGCGCAACTTTTTGGGACAAAGAAAGGACGGAGCTTGTTCAATCTAGGTACGTGGTAGGGTCGTGAAGTATAGCTTTCTTGGGCTTGGCGTATAATGGGTAGCGGATTGATACTAGTACATTACAGGGGGAGTCCACCTTGTTCGCGTACGTTCGAGGTTTCTTTGGTTCAGGTCCAGACCGAATGAATCTGAATCTTCTACCTTCAAAAAAGTCGTCGCAGCTGCTCGCTGGAGGGAGTAACGAGTCGCACTAATTATCTTCTTGCCAGCAGTGCGGCCAGCGAAGTGGAGATCCAAAAAAAAGGAGAAGTATATTTACGAAATAGATACCAAAAAGATAAAGTCTGATCATGTTCTCCTTCTCGTCTACGTTAGAGAAAACTGTCCCCACTACCCCGGTTTTCCCCAAATCAAAAATTTTTTTATGAACTGATGCAACAACACGGCCACCGGCCGCGCAGCCCGCCCGGATAGTGTCCGCTAGTGGATCTTCTTCACGGATACTTTCTGAGGCTGTTACGTATGCAATGGAGCAAGCGGGACAGCGGCGCGCAAAAGTCGGCGCATGAGCTGACGGGGCAGCAAGCTTTGTGGATGTGTGTAGCTACTTCGGCCCCATCCGCGCGTGGGCTACTGCAACGCGGCCCCGCCACACTGGCCGCGCCCAACTTCTGAGGCTCCGGCCTCACCGTTTCCCTGGGGGTCGTGCATGCGTACCTTTTCGGGAGGTTTCTGGTGCTCGTTTTGGTGGCCGAAAGTGCGTAGATAGCTGCTTAGGGCCGAAATCCCCAGCATACGTTTTTTTTCTCGCCAGCGTGTCCGAACATGCACTCAGGGAAACGGTGCCGGCCAGCCTCAAGCGGAGAAGACAGGTCCGCGGCAAGGGGCATTGCGTTCAGCCTTAGGTGGCCGGGGGGCGGGTCTGGCATGGGCGCCTTGCCCAGGGCGCTGCCTCGCGGGCCCCGAGCTGCTTGCGCCCCAAAAAGCCGGGCAAGGCGTGCAGTGTCTTTGAGTCCAGCAACACACCTGGGGGAGCGGGCTTCGGTCTGGCCATTCGCGGCGCAGGTCGCTTGCGAAGGGCCCGCCCTGCTTACAATTGGATCGAAAGAAAAAAACTGTCTTTGGGGAAAACCGGGGTAGTGGGGACAGTTTTCCCTACCGTATCGTCTGCAAGTTCACCAGTGGTCGTTACTAGACTGTCTCTATAGACGACCGACGAGCCAGCGGGTTGTATCAAAAAATGTTGATGTACATGTTCTGTTCTTGATCCTCTTTGCATCTGCATCTGTTTTTTCAGCAAGAAACCGAGACCTCGCGATTTTACCTTTCGCTTTCATCTACTGCAGGAAATACAACCTAATCTGTGTTTGAAAAGACGATGCATGGATAGACCCCTCCCGAGGACCAATTTCTCATCAAACATGAACAAACTGCAACTGCTTTATCTTTACATATACATCTGCAGGAAAAAAAATAAGCATGTTCTTGCTCACCGAAGGAAAACACGAAGAATAAGGAACCAGGTGTAGTGCTTGTCTGTCCTCTACAGAGAATAAGAGGTCACGAGGAGTAGACGACGCGCCATTGTTTGACAGTTGCACTTCCCTGAAAAACCAGCGAACAACAGTCTCACCAGTGAATAACCTGAGACTTTTAGCAGCTGTTGAGCACCGCGACAAGCCGGCGAGTCTTTGAGGCTTACCTTTACTTGTTTTTTCTGAATTTATAGCGTTGCCCTTTTCCAGCGGCAAAAAAAATCGTATAGGACAAGCTTTCGAAAAATGAAGGCTGCCAGGCGTGTTGCTTGTACTGAGATTGCATCGGGTTTTTGTTCTTTTCGGACCTGAATGCCATGATGTGTAGGAAGCAAACGAAGCTCACTTGTTCCTTGATGTTGGCTTTTTTCCAGAGGGGGTGGTCATTAGATTTACGAGTGGAGTCATGTTTCGATTTTTTATTTTTGATACACGTACGACTCGTGATTGAGATCCATATCATAGACGAGTAGTGACTGCGTTTCTCCTTACGCATAGTGCACATCATCTTCAGCTGCATTGTGATTGTCGCTGTCCCCATTTTTAATAGCTTTAGCTGCGCTACTGGTACTTGTAGAGGAGCCAACATCAACTGCGGGTGGCTGTGGCCTTGCGGTTGCTCCTGAGGGATCGCCTCCCTTTTTTTCCTCGCCGTTCTTGTCACTGCTGCCTGTGCTTTCGGCCGGTGTGTGATATCGCTGTGAGGACGCGGACCTCTTCATGTCCACTACTTGCAGCTTTTGGTCCTCATGCTCTTTCGGCTGCTGCATGTCACTCTTCTGCTGCCCCGCCTCTGGCTTCTGTGCTGCACTTTCCTTCGACGTCGTCACTTCGATGCGATCGTTCTCCACCGCAGTAGTTATTTGCTTGATCGGAAGCTGCTGCACCAGGGGGCGAACAAGATGGTGCGGCGGTCCGTCTCGGCAATTGCAGTACGTCATGTCTAAGGGCGCCGCCGTGTCGATTACTTGGTCGGGCACTGCCGCCGTCATGGTTTGCACCATCTGGAAGCCGTAGATTTTCAAACTGAACACGATCTCGCCCTTGGCCAGGATCTTCAGGTTCCCCAGGGCGTACTCTTTGGCAAGGTTGAGGGCGCTCCACCGCTCCACCGCCAGGGACACCACCGCCAGGCCGTCGGAGACGCTGCCCGCGGAGGCGGTGAAGTTTTTCAAATTTACCGTCCCGATCAGGTTGTTCGAGGAGCTGCTCGTGGGCGGGTAGTAGAGTGAGCCCTTCATCTCCTCGATCGTCACCTCCACTTTGTTCGGGTTGTAGACCGAAAGCAGAAACTCGAAGTCCGCGTACACCTGCTCGGTTATTACCGTTTCCACATTCTCGATCAACTTTCCCCACTCGAGCTCCTTGCTGCAATAGTTGATGATCGGCATTTGCGGGTAGTGGAGAACGAAAACTGTGCCGGTCAGGAACAGAACGGGGAACAGGAGGGCGCAGCAGAAACCTGGAGTTGAAGAGATGAACGTATTTTTGTTCGGGAGAGTGGACGCGCTCCTGTTCACTTGCCGCTCGCAAAACAAAAACTGCACGTTACAAATTTTGTTTTTGCCTAGACAGTAGGCCGCCCATGGGGGCAGGAGCTACGTACAAAGTCAGAATAAGGATATGAATTGTCTCGAAAAAAGTTCTTGATAAATTAAAAAGTGCTATAATATCGCACTACATGAGTTCTTGAAGCAGCCGGAGACAAATCGGTCCACAATCCTTGCCCACAGCGCCGGCCTTCTCTCCGCAGCGCGCCGTGCGGCCTCCGCGTAGTTGAGACTTTCCTCCTCCTCCGTACTGGCGTGATTTTGTAACTCGTACGACTGCTCGATCTCTTCCCGGGCCTGCTGCACGGATTTGTAGACCCGGTAGCAGATGCACTGCGTACACAACGCCATCAAGGCAAAAAGGAGGAGGATGCCGAACGTGAGGAAGTAAACGAAATCGGGCGCCGAACCGAACCCGACGTATATCCTATGTAAAAACGTCCCGGGGGCCGCATACAACTTACAACATAGTTGTCATGCAAATCTGCATGAGCATGCTCAAAATGTTTCCCATGCGGATCCCCATGAGATGAAGCAATCACTAGCCGCGTTTCGGAATTTGTGATGCTCGAGTCACCATATACGCACTAGGTCTGTGATGCTGCTGAACAAGCTGAAGAGGATTACACTACGAGGCCAGGCTTCTCATGCACAGCAACCAAAGCTGGCCGATTTGTCTAGCAGATTCCCCATCTTGACTATGGGGTGGGGACGTTTTTACACAGGATAACGTATTCCGGTTGTTTCCGTTTGCACTCCGTGTTCGCCATGCAGGACACGCCAACCGTGCAGCCGTACATGCTGCCGAGCACGTGGCAGCTATCACCGCACCAGTGGCACAGACTGGAAACGTTCGTACAGGATTGACAATCGTGTTGCCTGTTGAAGATGTTCGTTGTATATAGCTGCAGACGAGAAATAAACTCCTGTGTGGTCGCGATGTCGTCGCGTCAATCATTCTACTTACTTAATTACAAGTAGCTGTAGAACGGAAGAGGGTCAAAGTAGAACGAAGAAAAACGATGTAAGTCTAAGTCTCAATCTACTAAATCACACACAATATTTCAACAACTACACTTAAAAAATAAGGCCAATCACGATGAAGGACGATGTCGAATCACTCTTGTCAAGAGCCACCTCATGGTTGTTAACAATCTATACGCTGCGCAGGTGCTGTTTGTGTGATCATCGCCGCACGAAGCCCCAGAGAGACAGCCGGTCCCGCGCGTTCTGCATTGCCCGCCTGCTCCTGGGCCGGATCGTTCTTTCGGGCCAGGTATAATCCGAGTGGCAGCTGCAGTGCCTATTTCGTCTGATACGACGTTCATTTCGTCCCCTCGTCTCGCCGTTTTCCTTCCCGATATCATGTCCAACATTCTCGCCTTTCGGTCCGCGTTTTCCTCTAACCCAGTATCGCTGCACCAGTGGCACCAGGAAGACGCATTGTAGCACTGCTGACAGGAGCTCAGCGTAGTGCAGTCGATGGCACTAGCAACGGGGAGTTGGTGCAGGTGAAAGTAAAAGAACACGCCCAGGAAGCCACACCACACGGAGGAGATCCACCTCGTGACAACTCGTCCGAAGGAGAGGCGGCGTTCCTGAAGCTGCTGCATCTTTCTTCGGTTTTGGTCTTTGCCTGGAAATTCTTGTCGACAAGACCCGGAGTAAAAATTGCTATGAAGCACTTGTTCACCGAGAGGACGCAAAGTAAGTAAATGCAAGCAAAAAATCAAGTAAGAGATCAGAACTAGGGTCCATCCATTTCTATGTTCTTTTCTGATGAGTGTTATTCCGTGTGGTGGTCCTGCTCGAACAAGCCAAAGTAGAGAAAATCAATTTAGGTCGTGATATGTACTTCCGCTTGATACCGAGCCGTCTCGTCAATGCCTTATTTTGTGTCGCGCCATAATCTATATCACACCCTCAACGACGAAAATTCTGTACATTATTGGGCGACGCCGGTCAAGAGGACAAAAAAAATCAAGCTTGTAGTTTCACTCCTTTCCCTCGGGTGTTTCAACAAGAAAACGAGCAATAATCGTTATATGTCGATCTCGATATAATCTTGTTCGTTGATGTGAATCCGCCGCTTCGCGGCGACAAACAAAAAGAACAGGAAAAAATCTATCCTGGTAGACATGTGGAGGCCGAAGACGCTCGGGAACATAGAGATAGAGTTGGAGTTCTGCGCTCTGGAGCGCATGCATTTACATTTCTTGTCGAGGCAAGCGCAATGGCAACGCTACATGCGCTTCATCGGGGATACTTAGAATATCGCTTCATCGTCCTGCCGCTCCTATCAGACGTTCCGAGTGTCCACCAAGCCTAACAGGGACGACAAATAGCGGGACTCACTAGCTTGGGCGTAGTCGTCACTAAATCTTTCCAAGCAAAATCGATTTGAAGGCGTAGGAACGTCATAAGTAGATGCGCGGCACTTCTGCGTCTGTCTCTATATTTAGGAATGCGTGTGCGTCTTGCAGTTTGCTCGATGGTCCTTCATTTCGTGTTGTATCCCTTTTTATCGGTCTCAAGAGAATAAAATGCTTCTTCTGCTGATCTAACGTTCTTCACACAATCACAAGGTTGAAACGAATAGATGTGGATGTTAGTAGAGGAATATCTGCGGTAGAAGGAACTAGCGGTAATATCGGGCACTAAAGCTGCAGAAACATGACTCATGCTCATGGCTGTGAATGTGAACGTGCGCCGCAGGTGCACCGACAAATAAAATAAATTGGCTTGCTGTACTTTACTAGTCAAAAGCAGAACATCGCATAAAAGTGTGTATTGTCTTCTGGACAAGTGTTCCTTCGGTCGTGGTGACGACGGTGAAGTTATCGGTAACAAGGTATCGGAGTCGAGCCTCGAGGTCCGCAGTGCGATGGTGTGGGTGTACTATAACAATGCGTGCAGGAAATGAAAATCAATCATTCCCAAGAACTAGTAGTCGTCTCCTGTCAATGCCGATAGTAAGGATAGCCTCATAATCTCGATGTTTCAAAAGTTTAGAGCTGCACAGGTCGAGCTGGAAAATGAAAATCTTCAATACGAATACCGTCGTGCTATGTTTGCGTCGTTGTGTTTTAGTAATAATGTACCGGATTCATATATCATTTTCGTCTTTGGTGATGCCTACAAAAACATTTACATTTTAGTATTTTGAAGCAAAAGGTGCTCTGAATAAGATCCAATAGAGCACAAACCTCAACACTCGTTTTGTTCGGTCTCGGTGCACCACTTCTCAATCCACAAAGCGCGGATCTCGAGTTGCGTCGGGTACTTCCTGTTCGTAGTTTTCATCCTGTTGTGCCGCGCCTCGTCCCGGCTGCCCGCGTCTTTTTCCGCGCACTCCCCGACGACTTTTTTTCGAAGCTGTGCTGTTTGTCGTGCCACCACCACGACCGCCTCGTCGTCGGGGTGATCTTTCATCTGCTGGTTGAAGAGTCTCTCCCTCTTGCAGCTGGTACTCATCATCGCTCTTATGCAGATCATCTTCTTCCGGATCTCTACTTTCTTCACTTTCATCGGTCAAAATGTGACGCCCTTGTGCTTCAACCCCCGGGACCGATTGTGAATGATGTACGCCAGCATCCGATAATTGTTCGAGGGAAACACGACCCGTGTCAGAATATCCCTGATGATGAGCCGAGTCAGCATCCACTGCAGTTGCGTCGGCATTCAGGAGCACAGCAGGGTCGCTGTCCCCACGTTGTTGCAGGAGGGGTGTGTCAACATGCTGAGCCTGATCTTGATGATGTGACCCTCGAGCCGCGGTGCCAGCACCGAGACCAGAAGCGGAAATTGAAGATGACATTGGCGGTGGCGGCGCTGCAGTAGAACTGGAATGACCTTGAGCCCCGAGATGAGGACGGCAGTTCCAGTCCGCGATTCGACTTTGCGGGCGCGACTGCGAGTGCGGCTGTTGTACCGTCGAAGCGTGCGAGGTAGAGAGCTGCCAACTTTTCCTTCTACCAGCATCGTGTTCGTGGGCCGCGAAACTATGAGAACGATGGATCGTAGTAGTAGTTTTTGTCTTTGTAGTTTTGTTGATGAGCCCTGATGATCCTCCTCGCGGGGCGCGGCTGGAGAAACTACGCAGAGCACTACCACGCACCGACCACACGCTTTCGCCGACTTCGTGTCTGTACCCCCGGAGCGAGTAGTAGGGCATCCGCAACGCGTTCCAGCAGAAGATGTGTGGCTTGGCTAGTTCGTCTGGCGATTGTTGAAAATCATGCTGATCTTCTGGTGCAGCTCCGGGGCGCTCATCGCTTCCAGCACCACTGGCGCGGCTGGGACGATTCTTGTGCGCCCCAGCTGCACCGGTCGTGTCCTCGCAGGAGGACCCAGAGGTTCTTCTTTGCTGTCGCGCAGTGGTCGCCGTTGCGTTGCCATTCCCCTTGGTCGTAGGAGCCGGCCCCCGGCGCCCAGGACAAGAATCAGATCCAGCAGTTGCACCCTGCATTATTTTCATTTGGACCCAGTGCAGCTAAGCCTGGCGGCGGCTGGAGAGCTGTCGTGTAATTGAAGGAGCTGCCGGGCGACTGGATTAGCTGCGGCTCCTGCAAAGGAGCAAAATGTTGTCCCCCTTGTTGTTGATTTTCCGGAACAAAAGGAGCATAGTGAAATTGATGTTGACCACTATAGTTGTACCCCTCTGCTGCAGCCATTGCTGGCACCTGCTCAGGATGAAAAGCTCCCGCCGCGCGGTTCTGCACAACTTCTACTTCATGTCGCGGAGGCGTGGGTCCCTGGATCAACATCGGGGAAATTAGACCTTGTGGGTGTGCAGTACTAGGAAGCGCGCCACCACCATTTGGAGAAGCGGGCGATTGGCTCATCCCCGCTCTACTACAGGACGAGCACGAAGTAGTAGGAGGAGCTGCACCAGCAACATTCTGTACCGTCACGGAGCCGTCAGGCCCGGGAAACAAGTCGTTCTCCAGATCGTCCCAGGTCATGAAATGATCCTGAACTACGTAGGTGTCTTGACCACTGTCTTGATATTGCGCCGGCTGCTGCCCGAAAGAAGAAGAACCACCTCCGTCGCCTCCTGGTTCTTTTCCGGTCGTGTTTAATCCGGCAAGCATCTGGTCGTCGTGGGACGCACCACAAAAGCTCCACCCCGACGACGGCCCGGCAGGCGCAGCTCTACTGCCGCCCGGCGGCCCCATTCCGAATCCGACAGCAGTTGTTGTTGTGCCACCACCTCCGCTGCTGGTCCTCGCCGCCCCGCCCCCGCCGCTGGCGGCGCTTCGGGGGGACCACCCGCAGAGCACGCTCTCGGGCGTGGGAGCGTAGGGAAAGTCGCAAGGCTTGTCTTCGTCCACAGCAAAGTCGACCATGGAGTTCATACTGCCGAAGGCCGAGAGGCTACACGGACTAGCAGGATAGGAGGACCCGCCGTGCGCACCGCGTTTCATTGACCTGGAGCTCGTGGCCGCTGGGGGCAGTCCTGCCTTCATCAAGCTCGACATGGAGCTCGCGCTTCCCCACGACCGGAGTAGCTGCGCAGTCAGGTGTTGCGGCTGCAGCTGTTGTACGGCGGGTGCGGATGCGTTCGAAAGAGCTCCTCGAGACGAAGAACGGCTTGGTGATGGGGACGAGACAAGACCAGGAGGCGAGACGAGACCCGGAGGTGCACTTGATGTTGCTCTGCCCATCATGGGCAGCTGTATTGCAGCGTTCTTGTGCTGCTCCACGTGTGCGGAGTCTAATGCTGCTCCGCACTGCAGCTGCACTCGCAGAGGTTGCGATTCTACCATATGACGACCTTGACCTGCTCCTGGAGCGATCAACTGGCTTACTGTGCTTGTCACTGACCGTCTGCTTTGCGTCGACGAAACGGATTCACTGCGTCTCGACGGACAGGCAGGCGCTGTGTGAAAGGCTGCGCGATCGTGCCACGCCCTCAAATTGGGATTACGCTTTATTCTTGCTGCCAAGGCGGCATCGTCAACTCCAGCTGAAAAAACCGGACTCCCCGTCGGTGTCGCGGAGGATCCTGGTGGTGCTGAAAAATGCTCGTGCTGGGCCAGTCCTGGTGGAGCTGAGTGCATGCCATCTCTTGCTGGATTGCGATGCGCCATATCATGTTGCTGATCTAGTAGATCATCTGCTCCGCTGTGAAACCGGCCTTTGATGCCCCGATCTCCATGACCATGTTGAGCGTCGCGGTCTCCTTCCGAACATAAGAACCCTCCCAAACCCGGGGGAAAAGAGAAAGAAGCCGAGCGCTGCAGGAGCTGCACCGGGGCGACGCTGCTCATCAAACTTCCTTCTGGAGATGAAGAGGAACCCGGTGGGTTGCTGGCGTAGTTCTTCGACTGCCCCAGCACAGGCTCCGAGGAGAATCTCCTTCGCAACCCCGAGGCACTCGTCGCACTACGCGACAAACAAGTACCCCCCGCCCCCATTGGGTCATTCTGCGCCGTCGGAGACGAAGTACAATCTTGACCCATTGGCGCTTGCTGCAGTTTCTGCAGGTGCAGCTCAGTGAGGCGTTGTTGCAGCAATTGAATCTCTAAATCGATGGAGTGCTGCACAGCAGGAGCACGCGGTCCTGCTGCTCCTGCATCAGTTCCCGTTCCAGGCGGGGAGTTCAAGATGACACGCTCGTCGGAGGGCGTTGCAGTTCTTGAAGCTGGAGGACCCCCATGCGTTTGGAAAAATTCGCGTGCCCCCTCTGGGGAAGGTGTAGCTGGACAGGTCTGCAGGTGTTGTCTTTCGTGTGGCAGCGAAGAAGACGCCAGGGAATAAACAGAGCTGCTCGCGGAACTGTTTGATATACGAACATAAGATTTTTTGATTTCTTTTTCGTGTTTCTTTTTCTTGCAGTTCTTCACGTTTTTGTTGAAAATGAAAATGGCCACGAAAGCCTGCAGCTCAAATTCCAAATTTTGTCCACCACAATCATGAACTTCGTGTAATATACTGCACCTATACAAATCATCAAATCACTCGCTTTATTATATATGAGCTGCCATACCTTACTCGACCTCGTGGCCCTCCTCCAGCAATGCTGTCGTGTTCTGCACCCACTGCGTCGGGAAGTGAGCGAGTCCTGGGAAGGAGCTGCTTTGCCGCCAGCTTTTTCTGCATGCGCTGGGATGGAGCCCCCTCCGCTGGTTTCTCCTTGGCGCGACCCACTCCCCCGCTGTGGCCGTGATCCTCGGCTGGTACATGTTGATCTGGTCTTGTTCGCAAAAAAGGTCGCTGGATGTCGTGCTTTATTTCCACAGCGTGCTGCATCTGGTTCCCGCAATTTTCCGGAAAATCGTCCTCGAGAAAATCTACGTCCACGGCAAGCGCCCTGGTAAAGATGTTACATTATAATGATGCAGGTCGAAAATCAAGCTAAAAGAATGTACAGATTATCCAGAAAAAAACACCCATCCCCATCCATTTTGCCATTTTTTCAATGCAAAAAAATCATGAAAAATAAATAAAGAAATAAAAAACTCCGAAATATTTTTTGCATGGCATTTGCGAGAAGTACTAATTGATGGAGCTAGCTAGTGGCGTCAGTGGCACATACTTTCGCTAAGTGATTTTGAGGTAGCTAGCTGAAACCGAGATCCGAACCACGACCGAGAAATACAACTCGCCGAAGCCCGTTCTCGTCGTTGGGCACCTCTGGCCCCATGGAGGTTTTGAACTTTTGGCGCAGTCACGCACAGATACCCAGAGGTAGAGGACAACCCGCCAAGAACGCCGCGGCTGCACCATTGGAATTAGCGGGAGCAGCACCAGCTGCGCAATTATCATCGATAATTGCAGAGCAGATCTTGCGTTCCAGCTCACGAAAAAAAAACATTTTTTTTTTTTGCAAAAAAATGCCACGTTTTTGAAAATGCTCACTTTTTTGATGGATGATGTTTTTTCGCACGACGGTACCACAAATATTGGATCGACCCATCCAGTCCATTTTCTTTTAGAAATGGCTGGATGGGTCGAGGCAATATTTGTGGTACCGTCGTGCGAAAAAACATCATCCACAAAAAAGTAGGAATTGTTGCAATTTTCAAAATGACACTAGAATTTGTGGATGATGTTTTTTCGCACGACGGTACCACAAATATTGCTTCGACCCATCCAGCCACTTCTAAAAGAAAATGGACTGGATGGGTCGACCCAATATTTGTGGTACCGTCGTGCGAAAAAACATCATCCATCAAAAACAAGGTCAATTTCAAAAACGAAATTTTTTTGGAAAAAAACAAAATCAAAAAAGTTTTTGCTTCGGCAGCCTTGCCGAACAGCAAAAGTCTCCCCGTCCGGAATTTGTATTATCCACTCGAACCGAAAGGAGAGCACATGTCAAAATCCATCCCAGGTCCGTCGCGTTCATCCCATGTGGCGACGCGGTGGCATGGCGATATGGCCACTACAAAATGGGCCAAGCGATGGGGCCAGAGTCGATGCGCGGCGGCGAAAAGAGGCTTCTGCAGGATCTGGAAGTCGTCGCCTGCTGCGATGACCTGCGATGGACCTAGCTACTTTAATTCATGTCAAAAGTTCTTAGCTATGACGCCACTTTAGCTATGTCAGCACTAAAGTGATTGCTTCCGATGCCGATTGATGAAAACCCTTAAAATTTTTTGAAAAAAAACTTGTTTTTGTTTGTTGAAAAAATAGCAAAATGGATGGGGATGGGTGTTTTTTTCTGGATACAGATTCAGCTGATGCTAGTAGTTCTACTACTTGTACTTGTTATATCTCGACCTGCAGTTGTGTCATGACTTCATTTTGATTTTGAACTAGTTAAAGTTATACCGGGCAGCGAGAAGGACTTTTCCTTTTCCAGAGCCATCCTCGTTATCATTGTAAAAGTTTTCGGGTACGCGTACGGGTGACGTCGGCGTCGTTGCGCCCATGTGAGGACGCAGAAGATAACCTCCACCTCCAACGCCTGCTCCACGTCCACCTGGCCTTCCTTGCGTAGAACTACCTTCAGACAACTTGCTTGGCAGCTCGGTGGACGCTAAAAATGCCTCAAGCTTTGATTTGCAGAGCTCCAGGTCTTCGTCTTCCACCTCTTGGAAGGGCCGTTCCAGCGTAGCTTCAAGGAACGCTCTGACCTTTGGAGGCGCCGGGATTGAAACTGCTTCGTCACGGAGGCGATCGCGCTATGCAGACAAAAAAGCGTTATCGTGTTGTTTGCTTCGCCCTGGCAAGTCATCAAATGTATGGCTACGCTGATCATGAGCAGCTGCAGTGTGCCCTGCCTCGTTGCGCAAATTGAGGACTGAAGTGTGGAATTACATTTACGAAGTACAAATTAATATACTCATGAACATGGTCACAGGAGGCGGTAAAAAATCTAATTGAACTTCGGTTTGCGAGAAGCAGTAATACTACAGACACATGACTCGATCGGAATCGGCGCGGCATGGACGACACGTAGATAAGTTGCAACAAGCATACGTTCTCAGAGAGAAGTTGCGCGCATTTCATCTGCAAGCTGTTTGCAAGATTTGCAAATTCAATTTCCGTCGGTCCGGATCGCACCGAAGTTGAAGATGACGCAGTCCCCCTCCACTCCGCCCCCGCGAGTGCTTCTTGCTTCGGAGGACCACCTCCACCCGGACCAGCAACAGTGTCGGCCTCGGCGGGAGCAGAAAGAACAAAACTATAACCATGACCGCCACCGCTGCTCCCGCCATGGGAAATAGTACTTCTGGCGCCCGCTGGCACGACAGGAGATGCGCATCTTTGCGAGCCGCGGTCGACTTCTCCTTCTTCCAAGCTCGTTCCCTGCGAGCAAAGCGACAATCTAGAGGAAAGCGAAGCAAGCGTCTCGGCGGCCAACGGCGACAGTGCGCGGTCTTGCGGCGAAAGTATTTTACCGCTAGCTGCACAGCTACCGAGGTTCTTCCCGTCTTTCCTCAGGGCGGCGTTCACCTTCACCGGAGTTTCGGCGTCCTTTGCCGCTTCCAGAGCGGAGCAAAAGGCAACAAACTCCTCTTCTGGGTTTGGACCGTCGAAGTAGGGCGAGGACGGAGGTGGGCACCAGGGTTCTTCTTTATCATGCGCCTCTTCTTGCTGGTGTTCGGAGGACGTAGTGCCGTTCATTTTGTCCTCATCTTCTCTCGTTCTTTTCGCGCGACTTGCTTGTTTTCTGCGCAGCAGCTCTTGTTCTCGCAAGTGCATCAGTTCTGTGACTGTCGGCCGATTGAAGGATGGCGACGATGTGGTCATCACGCTGGCGCGGCTCCTGGAACTTTGATAGCTGCGGCGCTCGTCCAACATGTCTTCATCATCCTGCTCTGAAGGTGCTTGTTCTGGACCGCGACCGCACTCTTCTTGCCAACATTCCCGATTCGCGACCCATCTGCTGTCGGGGACACTAGTAATGTCAGCTATTACGACACCGGGGACTCCTCCTGCTCGACCCTCCCCGCCCGCCCGGGGCCCACAGCAAGATGAGTGTACACGAACGACCGCTACTGCAGAAGGCGGAACAGGAACTTCTGCGCCAGCTTCCTGCAGCACTCAAGGACGAAGCTGCAGGAGCTCCACCGCCTTTTCCTCTGCCCGCAGCGCGTGTGTCATCTTCACCTGCTCCGTTGGAGCATGTTGGAACGGAGCCAACGAAGAACTTGAGGACGCGGTGCCAGGCTGCAACACACCACGCTCGTAGCGCAGGGGTTCACCTGCTTCTAGGTTGTCTCGCTTTCGTGGGGCACTTGGCAGGAGCAGTGGCGAAGATGAAGTAGGTCTCTTCTTTACGTCTTTCGGCTTTTTTGTGCTGGTGTCATCTTGTGCCTCGGTCTTCCCACCCCTGGAGGTGAGTTCAACATCCACCAGTGCGGCCTTTTCGCCAGGTTGTTGGTGCTCAAGAACCTCAAACGACGACGCTGAGGCGGCCGTTGATGACTCGTCTGACGCTGGACTCCGAGACATATTATTCCATCCAAGTGGTGCGGCGATGCCGCTCGCACGGCCGTCTTTTGAAGAAGATGCACAAGGAGCACTAGAAGAGGCGCAACTTCTTGCAGATGAAGCTGAAATTTTGCTGTTCTGGTACTCTACTTCACGGGTGGTGTTACTGCTCGCGCTAGCGGCACCACTGTCCACTTTTTTTATTGGTCCGTCTTTTATCTCCTGTTTTGTATTTGTTGTGGAGGTAGAAGTCGCACGGCTCGGTGGTCGTGGTACCAAGAAATGTGAGTCTGCCTGTTCTGGTGCTCCAGTTGTATAAGTGTCTGGACAAAGATCACCATCCTGCTCTTTCCCCAAGTCGTGGTTTTGTGCGATATTGCGTGCGGCCAGCAGTAGTTGCTCCGCAAGCCTAGATTTGGTTTCGTCGCGAAACTGGAAAGAATTTCCTGCTGGTACAACAACTTCCTCGGCGTGTTTGCGAACTACAGGGTCGGCAACACTTCCGCCAGACGTTTGTGCTTCGGCTTCCGCGCGTGCTCCTGCATGCTGGCCCCCGCGCGCGGCTCCTCGCCTGTCTCTTCGCGGTTGTGCGGCACTCCACCGGCACAAATGGCAGCGCTGGCAAGCCAGCCCGTCCTTGCACCCCCTGGCTTTGGCCACGTACTTGCAAGGCGGAGCACACGTGTGGGGATGCCCTACCGTGCCCACGCTGTGGCACTGCAAGGCCGTTGCTTCGCACACCGTGGGTTCTGCAGCTCCCGGTGAAAGTGGTGGCGAAGTTGAGCAAGCTGCACGATTTTGATTTGATATCTCGTCGGGCTCGTCTGTCTCGACGCAAGCGCCGCCCTGAGAGGCTTCGTCGAGGATTTTGACACCACTGGCAGCTGCACCAGGCGGTGCGCAGTTTGACGATGGTAGAAGTTCTTGCTGTTCACTGTTTATTGCAGCCGAGATTTTTTGATGTCCTCGCGGCGAGGACGATGTTGTTGCGTTTAAGATAGACGACGAGGGCGGCGACCGCGGCGCTTGATCTGCTCGTCTTCCTCTTCGTGAAAACAATTTCCGTCCTTGCGCTGCACCTGCTGCAGGCGGCACCACCAAATCGCACAAGTAGAGAACAAAGATGAGGGTAAGGAAATAAGATCGCTGTAGCTGCCCGGCTCTCCAACACCAAGTCGTTCCCCAAGGCCAAGCTCCTCCTCGTCGTGCTACTCGTTGGTGGGAGGTCGTGCACATGGTTGTACTACCACGGATCGCCATCATCCTCCCCATGTGGCTCCCGTCCTGTTCTTCGACAATCGCCACGATGAAGATCTGGGTGATGAAGATAGAAGATGTAGTGTTCGTGTTTCTTCTTGGATAGAATCTGGCGCACTGGCACTCTGTGTGTATGCTAGCTGCACATGATGAGAAAATTTATGTTGAGCTTGCAATTTTATTCATGAGTAAGAATTATCTGTATCTGCAATTAGTAATAATAATAATTTCTTGAGAGACCGGCACGTGCTGAGGCCTAGATTATTAATCACGATGCTACGATGAGGGTTATTATTTTTGTGTCGCGCATACCATCGGGGAAAGCAGGGGGCCCCCGCCTCCCGCCCTCTCGCCCGCTGGGCATCCCGCCTCCGCAGGGGGCCCCCGCGCTTCCGCCTCCACCTCACCCGCTGCGTATCCCGCGTCCGCAGGGGGCCCCCGCCCTTCCGCCTCCACAGGGGGCCCCCGCCCTTCTCCCGGGCCGCCTGCCTGGTGAAACAGGGGGCCCCCGCCTCCCGCCTTACCACCCGCTGGGCATCCCGCGCCCGCAGGGGGCCCCCGCGCGTCCGCCTCCGCAGGGGACCCCCGCCCTTCTCCCGGCCGGGCCGCCCGCCGGAGGCCGGGGGGGGCCCCGTCCTTCTCCGCGGTAGATCCCTCCCGCCCGCAGGGGGCCCCCGGCCTCCACCTTTGGAGGCCGGGGGCACCCAAGGGGCCCCCCCACATTTTTCAACTGCTCGCGGGGGGCCCCCGGCCTGTACCAGCGGTGCCCAAGGGGGCCCCCCCACCTTTTTCACCTGCTCGCGGGGGGCCCCCGTCTTGTTCGGGGTCCCCCGCCTTCCTTTCCCACTCGCATGCAAGGAGGGCTCCTGTCGCGTACATCGCTCCGCGCCCGCAACAGGGGAAACGCAGCGGGGGCCCGCCGCGCAGTCGGCCCCGCTGCCGCAGGCAGGGAGCTCGCCCTGGTGTCCTTCCGTCCCAAGCGGCAACACATTCATGGGGCCCGTGCGGCTGAAGTGAACCAGTAGCGCCGTCTAGGCCTCTGCGTGGGGTCAACCGCAAAGACGCGGCCGAAGTGAGCCAGTAGTGCCGCGTAGGCTTCTGCGCGGGGTCAACCACAAGTAAGCGGCTGGAGCAGGGCAGACGTACGCACAGGCCCGCGAATAACGCCTGAACACAGGGCGACGGTGACGTGGGACGGCGGGCACAGAGTTGGGCACGCTGACGCGCTGTGTGCGGCCGCCGACGTGGAAGTGCTGCCCGGGCGTGCCGAGGTGATCGGCAGGGGCGGCCTGCGCGAGCGGGGTGCCTCTGCAAGAATTAGGGGCAACAGCCGCAATGGGCTGTGACTAGTCAGTGTGCGTGTTGGTTAGGAAGACCGCTTGACTTTTGTGTTCGTGGAATACGGCATATACTGTTCGTTGGTTGTCAATACGCCATACGATTTCAAGTACAGGGTTTGTCTTGTTTCGGGTGGGGTTTGGATTTGCTTGTTTCGGGTGGGGTTTGGATTTGACCCGCGCCTGTTGTTGACGCCACGTGAAGAGCTTGGCGTAGGAGGTTGTCGTTCTGGCGTATTGACAACCACACAAACAAACCCACCTAGCCGCGTATTGACAACCACAACCAAACCAGCCCAACCACAAAACCACCAGCGAAGGCGGGAAGGGAAGACACTGCCAAGCACACGACCAGCGTCGGCGCGACAAGGCGCCAAAATGCGCCGCCGCGCGCCAACATGGACACCGCCCGCACATGCGCCAACGCGCAGCAGCGTGGGCACGCCGGAAATACTGCCCACATGCGCCAGCGTGGTCCCGCGTGGAAGTTGGCAAACCGGGCGCGCCATGGTTCGCACAACATACAAAACTGCCGAAGTTGCGCGAGTAGCACAAATCGAATCGAAACACGGCCCATACCACCCTGGTTCGGCACAAAGTGTTGGGATAGTTGCGCGGCGAGTTGCACCGTGCAACTTGCCGTGCAACTCGGGCCATACCATCGTGATTCGCAAGGCAAAACGTGCAAAAGTTGCACGAGTTGCACAGGTTTCCGGGACATCTCGGAAGGCCCATACCGTCCTGGTTCGGCGCGGAATGTTGTGAAAGTTGCGCGGCGAGTTGCACCGTGCAACTCGCCGCGCAACTCGGCCGCACCATCGTGATTCGCAGCAAAAACGTGCAAAAGTTGCACGAGTTGCACAAGTTCCCGGGAAATCTCGGACGGCGAAAGTTCCGGGATCCTGGAAAAAGGAGAAGAACAACAAAGAGAGAGCAAGAAAACCCGTCTCGCCCAAACTGCGAACCCACATGGTGTGACGCGCGTATGCCAATGAATTCGCTATGTTTGACCAGCGTAAAAAAAGGCGCTTCACGAGGGTACCGCGCCCGGGTATATGCGCAAGGTTTGACCCCAATCACGATGCTACTACGAATAATTCTAGGCCTCAGCGCGTACCGTTCTGTTTCTTGAATATCTGAATTGCAAAGTAGGTAAGTAAGTATTTTTCTTGAAGATGGGGACGTTGATGGAAGCTCGGCGTCAAAAGCATTGAGCTTGAGTACGTCGATGCAATAAGTTCTTAGTCGAGTGAGAAAAGAGCGTCAGGCTACGAAATGATATTGGGATGTGTTCTCGTTCTCATCCAACATGACAATCCAATCGATATTGGTGCTAGCGTTAAGTTAGAACGAGTTTCGCATCAAATAAGTGTACATAGACCACGGGTCACATAAGGCACACTATGAACGCACGAATCGAACATGCCATAACAGAATTTTCATAAGCGAAAGTTGTGATCCTGATCTCGCATATAATAGATACAACGGACCAACGATCAACGCTAAAATACAGGAGCAATATTCGGTGAATAAGAAAACGCTTTTCGTTCTTCTGGCGTTACATGTCTTTTACGACAGCATAATCCCAGAAAGAATTTACTACAGTGCGATTGAAGTATTAGAAAAGTCGTCTTGTCTTTGCAGAAAGAAGAACAACTCTAGTAACTCTAACATTCATCGCCGCTGCTTTTTTTATTGGAATTTGTCACCTCGCAAGAGCTATCTGGTGGTCGTGGACAAAAATGATGAAGATGTCGATTTACGTACCGCTACCAGTACCCAGCTGCGGGGAAAAAGAAAATTGTGGTGCATCACTTACTTTCTTATCTTCGACTTCGACGCTTCGTCGAAACACGGCATGTGCTATGCATCTGTCTCAACGATTAATATGGCATCACCAAGAAGAGCGCCGTTGTACTACGGCAGACATGTCCTTCTGCTTTACTGTGCAATCAAATCACAGACTGGTCCGAATAGCAGGAGGTGTGATCTTCATGATCTCGATCTGCGAAAACTGTTCCAAACAGCGAAAACACTGCTGCCAAAGAGTAAACTGCAAAAACGCTGCTGCAAGAACATCATCAACAAATACCGGATCTGGAACATTTTTCGAGGTTGATGGGGTTGACCACATCATCGCACTACAGATTTGCTTTTGGCAAGATCTTCACCCTGATCAAAAAGGAAAATCCTGATGAAGAACAGCAGCAAAAACAGAAAGCGGGCAGGGGCACAGGCACAACACGGCGAGATACCAACTGCAGCTCAAAAGTGAGTAGACTAGCACTCTACTCAATAAGTAGAAAGCCTGGAGGTTCATCTGATTCCCAACTTTTTTTTTTCGTGTCACAACGAGCTTCTGCTTCAAATGTTCTCGAATTCATGGTCATTGAGTTGGCCCGTGCTTCTACTCATACATTAACAGGAGTTATATCAAGCAATTTATAATTCGCAGTAATTTATTTGCAGAGAATATCAATCAAGCGGGCCACCGTCCGGTGTGGGCGGGTAAATACGGGACGAGCCCTGAAAATTACGATGACCCATGACACACAATGACAATGCCAGATTTTATAAAAAAATAACGATCCTGGTTTTTAGTTATGAGCAATTTTATTTTTTTTCAATTTTTGTTGAAATTTGCGTCCGATAAAAATTTGCACATGTCCTTGCTGCAGTTCTCAATATTGAATATTGATGACTTTTTGAAAATAGGTGTGATGTAGCGAATACTACTTGTTGATCATCACAGCACCTGCATCTCAGCAAATAAGAAAGAACGATGCTTGTATTTTTTATCCAGCGCCGCTTGTGGGACGGAAATGAGGAAAACTACAACTACTTACAACGTCATCTGGTCGTCGTGCAGCCAGCGCCACGACAGCACTTCAATGGTGCGACGGACGACGAAGACGATGCAGCCGAATTTAAAAAATCAGAAAGGACGTTCGCCGGCGTTGCTTGCTGTAAAGATATCCCAGTGCGTGACGTCGAGGGACGGAAACAAATCTTTACTTAGATTACACTTTTCACAGATGAAACAAACACCGTTCTTTTTTACTATGCGCCGTACGAAGATTTATTCTGTATGGCAAGTTTTGGTGGCAGTTACTTACATGCTCCCTGTGCGGCACATCAGCATCTACATGCTACCAGTAGAATCCGCAGCTGGTAAATAGCGTGTAGAAGAAAAGCAAAAATTGAATAAAATATTGGCGTGCAACTGCAGCAGGCAAATTTATTCACGGACGATGAGGTACGGGTACCGCTTGGCGAGATGAACGTGAACGATGTCGACGAGAAAGATGTCTAAGTCTTCTACTTCCGATAAATAAATAAAGCTTTTGTTGTCCAGAATATCTTCTTTCAGGTGACCGTGCAGAGAGATCATCTAAACCAATGTAAATGAAAATACAGCAGCGCAATTCGCAGGAAATAAAGTTGTGACTCTTTCAAGAGTCGAAGCGTTTGAGTTGAGAAAATCTTCACCGTGAGGGAAGTATACAAATATATATTTTCTTTCTGCTGCTCTGTCATGCGTGCTTTTTCTTTTCTAAATCTAAGTATTTCACTTCACACACATTTATGTTGTCTTTGGGTTCCACCTTCAGAGACCTACTAGGAACTAGCAAGCTCCGTGGACAAGAACGAGAAGCTACTAAATAGGTCCTGCAGCAACTACTGCTCCTTCAAAATCAATTGTGTGCTCGCTTCTTCAGGCGAGCGAGTAACTGTCTGCAGTACTAACTATGTTCCTGTTTGTAAATAGCTGGCAACTAGTGTCTCAACCAGTCGCCACCGGAGCCTGACGAAACACCGCCCGTTTTAGTAGTGAACGGCCAAGCTCGGGGAGTTGCCTGGGAGAAGAACTGCCGAAGCCTTTCCTCAGCCCTGGTTTCAGACTGGAGCAAAACTACCACCTCATCCGTAATGCTCCCGTCAGCCTCCGCCCAACCACAAGGTCCAAAACAAGCCGCCTCTGCTTGTCCTTCCTTGCGTCAGAACAGGCGCCATAGAAATGGCAGGTCCTAAGCTAGACTCCTCTTCTAGCCCTTCCTGCCTACACTACCTGAGCCGAGGCTCTGGTAGTGGTACGCAAACGCAAACGCTCCTTCAAAATCAAAAATCAACTGTGTGCTCGCTTCTTTAGGCGAGCGAGTGACTGTTGTACGTGCTAATTGAGTTCCTGAGAGTAAGTGGCAGGCAAGCTGTGTTTCAACAATTATTTGCCACCAGAACTTGACTAAAAAACACCCGCTTTGATGTCGAACAGCCAAGACTGTGGAGTTGCCTCAGAAAAATTGCACCGGGATGCTCTTAGTCCTTGGCTTCAGGCGGGACTAGCACTACCTCCTCTTCCGTGCTAGTCCTACCAACCTCCGCGCAGCCACGAGGTCCAAAACAAGCCGCCTCTGCTTGCCCTTCCTCGTGTCCAACAGGATCCACAAATCTGGCAGGTCCTAAGAGAGCCTCCTCTGCTCTCCCTTCCTGTCAACATCACCGTCTCCTCTGCTCTGCTCTCCCTTCCTGTCAACATCACCGTCTCCCTTCCTGTCTCCTCTGCTCTCCCTTCCTGTCAAAATCAAAAATCAATCGGGTGCTCGCTTCTTTAGGCGAGCGAGTAACTGTCTAACGTACTTTCTATGTTCCTGCTTGTAAGTAGCTGGCGACCAGTGTTTCAACCGGTCGCCACCAAGATCTGAAGAAACGCCGCCCGTTTTAGTGGTGAACCAACAGACCCGGGGAGTTGCCCGAGGGAAAGCGGGCCGAGACCCTCAATCACCCCTGGCTTCAGAGCGAGGCACTACTACCGCCTCCGTAGTGCTTCGGCCAACCTCCGCATAGCCACAAGGTCCAAAACAAGCCGCCTCTGCTTGCCCTTCCTTGCGTCAGAACAGGCGCCATAGAAATGCCAGGTCCTAAGCAAGACTCCTCTTCTTGCCCTTCCTGCCTGCGCCACCTGAGCCGGAGCTCTGGTAGCGGCTCAAAATCAAAAATCAAGAATAGAGCTTAAAAATAAGGTGAGCACCATCAAGTTTTAGAGGTGCCTGCTGGTAGGATGCGAAGAAGAAAGATGCTGCACCGCGGTGAACGGTGGTTACGCTTAATATTCCTAAAAAATATTTCGAGATGATAAATCATACACGTCGAGCATCAAGGTCTGATGGGGGATCTTGACTACTGTAATCGTACTAGCCAAACAACGATCGCGGCCATCACCATAGGTTCGTTGGTAGTTCCATTGCGTCGCCAACCAATTTGCGGCTGGCGGAGCTGCTGCAAGCAACGGCGTTACAACAGAGCCCGCCCCGTCCAGTAGTAGTGCAATTAGTAGGTCCTCCTCATACATAGATATTTACGCTTGATGTCCTGTTAGTTCTCGTATGTTGTAGTTGTAGCCAGCAGCTCTTGTGTTTGTTTGTTGAGGTTGGTCACATGGAACCGTTTGAAAGGCTGTTGTTCTTGATGCAAATCCTCCTCGGTCGTCCGAGAAGTTCTGTATCTGTTATAGAAGTATGACGAGATGATGATTTACGACGAGTAGCACCATGACTCCTGACGCTGCAATGACGATTAGCAAAACAACGGCAGAGGCAGTCACGGTGCTTTGTGAAGACTAGTACTGAAAGTGAAATTTGCACAGCGCGGCCGTGTTGGAGGTTATTCTTCTTGTTCTGAATCTCTAGGCGAAAGATATTTTTCGCCTTTTTTTTTTTACGTTTGTATTTGTCTTTCTTGATCATGTTCGTGGGTTGCATAGGAAAGTTGTTTTTTATTTGGGCTCGCCCCCGACCTTGTTTCATCTTCAAAGGATGAAAGAGCTGAGCAATGAAGTACGAAGCAAGATGCTGACCTGCTGGACATGAAGAAGAAGATCGGGAACTATGAAAGGTAAGTGCGTGAGCTTCTCACTCATTCAAATTTTTTCATACCTCGCGACTGCGAAAACAAAATCGAAATCGCAGGTTATTTCTGTGCGCGGTGATGCGTTTTTAGATATGGCCCAAGCTGTCGTAAGTCGGATGGAAACTGACACGACCTTGCATTGCTTCCGAGGACACTAGTAACTCACCAGGCATGTTGCTACTAGCGCTACTTCTAGCCGACGTTTTTAGCACGCTAGTAGTTCTTGTGGCGCTGCTACTGCTTGGAAGATGATGTTCATGATGACGCGATTCTACTTGCGGTTGCGACTGCGAGTGTGTTGCAAACATGTCGTCCTCGCTCAATTCGGGGTTGAACGAGTCCCAGGTGGCCACGTGTTTCATGGGGCTGCTGCTACTCAATAAAAACGTCGGGTCTGTGTTACTGGTTGCTGTCCCGAAGCTGGAAGTGCGGCTCCTACTTGGCTGCTGAGAAGAACTTATGTGCTGGTGTCTCGTCTTGAAGGGGTGCGAGGCCGCAATTGGAATAGTATTAGAAGTAGCAACAGGAGCAGCACCGCGGTGATCCGCTGGTTGGGATCGGTCAAGAACATGATCTACTGGGCGAGCAGCAGGATCTTCTAGTTGTACTGCTTGCTGTGTACCAAGACGGGGCTCACTTGAATCGTCAGCACGTGGAGAAGCGCCGGAGGAGGAAAAGGAAGAACTCCTTCCCTTCAGATGCAACTTTTTCTGGAACTCCTCACTGAGGACGTCCGTCGCAAGAACGTCTTGCTCGAAGTCACGCACGTCCTCCACGTCGGATGCGGCCTCAGCAGTGGCGCGGGCGATTATGCAAGTAGAACACAAATAGTTCTAGTTCCTGGACCACTACACCAGGACGAGGACACGACGTAGTACAAAATAGCAAAAGAATGCAAATCAAAAATCCAGGAAGTTGTCGCGCATCGCTGTAGTCCTGGTCGTGCTTGATGGGGACGGTAAGTACTAGGCATCACTTTCTTTATATCATGCAGAGCCAGCCTCTGCGTTTCTAGTCCGTCCCATGCGGTGAAGGTCCAATAAACGAGTTCTGACCTACTGTGGATACCGATTGCATTTACCGCCTCTGCTCCCGGGAAATTAAAACTTTCAAACGCCGCTGGGCTCAAAAAGTCTGTCGCCTGGTCGTCAGCACCAGCAGGTACTAGCAGCTCCACCACTTCCGGCTCCGTTCTGACGTCGTCTTCCGTGGAGTAGGGCAAGTTTTCGACAGATTGCTGCTTTTTTTCCTCCGGCCACTGGAGTTGATCTTGCGGTTCTTGATCGCTGCGAGGAGCCACGCTGAACGTAGAGGGGCCCACAGGGGTATACTCCCGCCGGGTAAATAGGAGAGGGGTCGCCCTGCAGTGAGTGTGCGTTGAGGACGATAATGATAATCACGATTTCATGGTAAATAGAAGATAAACGAAAATCTATTGCATACAACTACGCACAGAGCGAGTAAATATTTCCACGAACCGGTGCTAGATGTAAATCAATGAGATACTGTCTGGAATCCGAGCCCACAAGGTCACCGCCAGCCTGCTGCTCGGTGCACACACCACGATCCCCAATCTGGTGACTCGAAGCAGGAGCGCTGTTTGATTGTGAAATTGAAATAGAAACTCAAATTCAAACCTGTCAAAGGCGGGTTGCTTCATTTTCAGAAAATGTTGAAATGCCTAAATAATCATTATCAATCTCGGGGGGGAAACGGATCACATTTTCCGAACAAGAAGGACAAGCAGGCGCAGGGACTTCGTCGAAATACATAGTATGCCAATTTCAAGTGGCCACACGAAAATCAAAATGAAAATGCTAGGCTAGGCCTGCTGCTCGCAGCTCTCGTTTCCGACCATCGCCATCGGGGAGAATGAAGAACGGCCGCGCAAGAACAAGCAACAGCCAGGCACTGAAGCGCGTTAAAACAAATTCTGGTGCGTCAATCTAGATTTGTTTGGCTGTAGTACCGTGGATCAGCTGCGTTCGACCCGCCCGCAGCTACGCACGTGTACCCGGAAAGTTCCTCAAACCCGTTTGGACAGCAGTCCGTGTCGCTTCCCCCATCGCCGCTGCCAGTCTCATGCGCCAAGGAATCGGCCCAGAACCCCTTGCGACGTTGGGGCATCAGCGGCCTCCGCACGCGTTCCGTGGACGTCGTGTAATTGGAAGTTGGAGTCTTTGCGCCACCTGCCTCCTCATCTCGTTGTTCGCGATGTTGATGCGCGCCATTCGTCGTTGTACTGCCAGCTGCTCCCATGGTGGGTGCACCTCCAGCGCCAGAAGATGACGCACTTGACAGAAACCTTTCCCTTTTGTTTTTGGACCATGTGGATTTCGCTTTCTTGCTATTGGTTCTTGTTTGCATCTGGCCATCCTTTTTCCTTTCAAGCTGCACCTGCTCAGAAGCAGATGCTGAAGATCCTGGACCACCGATGAAAGACGAGGAGACAACACTTTCCAAAGCGGCAGAAAGAACAATCGTTTCGCCCGAGGGTGTCCTTGCCCTGAGCGGCAGCGGATCGAAGATAGAGCGGCCTGCTTCGATCGTCGCTGCTGTTGGTGGAGGGGTTGCCTGTTCGGGTAGCATAAAACCGTCGTTAAGCAGGTCAACATCAGTTTTTCCGACAGAATTCATGCGAGCCGTGATTTTCGTAGCATTGAAACCCGGAGTCATTGCTTCTGCATCCTCAGGCAGCTCAACATCCAAGTCTTCGGGATGGAAATGTCGAGAGCCGGCGCCTCTTGTTTTGTGGTAGGCAGGAATATGACCAGGGTCACGCGAAATAACCTGCTGATGTGCAACTCGCTGATCCTGCCCCGGCCCAGTACTTGTCCCGTTTGCTTTCGCTTTCGTTGATGAATTTTGCCGGAGGTGGTCCGCTGAAGAGTTGTCTTTGTCGCCTGAGAGAAAACTTTCGTGCGATAGTACTTGCGCCAAATCATGCAACTCCGTTCCCGCACCGGAGGAACCGGCGGAGGGCATCCACGCTTCGCTCAGCTGCCGCAGCATGCCTTTGGGCGTCAGCTTCGGCGTGCCCTCGGGATCATCGGGCTTGATTTCCTGGGCTCGGCGTTTCTGCTTCTTGATCTTTGATATCGTTCCTAGGTGATGTTGTAGTTGTTTCGCATCCTCACGATCACGTTGTGTAGTTGATGGAGAAGAAGGCGCAGCTGCGCTAGAGTTCTTGCAGCCGTCCTCCAACACGCCTGCCACGGTTGTAGTGCAACCAGCACCAGTTGTACTAGTTGCGAACCTTTCTGCGTGTTTGCCTCGCTGACGCTGACTTTGAACATCTTCTACACCCTGCTCCACCTCCTTCATTGCGCCGCCCGAAGAACTCGATGTACTAGAAGCTGATGGGCTACTTTTTCTATCAGCGACTACTGTCCCAACGCCCAGAGCGGACAGTACTTTGCTGCCGACGCCGAGCCGCAGCGGTGTATACTGCCGATCCTCGCGGCGGAGAATGGGGAACGATGGGGAAAATGTTGCTGTGGGGGAATCACGGACGGATGAAGGACCCTCTACCAATTCGCCGTGAATCTGAGTCAACAAGGAGCTACGACGTGTACGTTCATCATCCGCAAGCAAGCCCAAACGCAGTGGCGATTTCCAATTCGATGTCTTCCCTTTTCTCCAGTCGAAATCGAGGGGAAACCAACCCGGTTCACCAGATGATGTTGATGCTGCACCGTCGTCCACCTCGGATAAATTTTCTCCTTCCACTTCCTGAAGACCACTTCTATCGGCCAAGGCAACTTGCTGATGTTGTTCCATCCGGAGGTCAGAAGTCTTCTTTATGCCCACGTCCACGTCCACCTATCAAGAAGAAAAATCCCCCCTCCCCATATCGGAAACGAAATTTGTGATGCTGTATTTGAGTACACAAATCGACTTGTATTGCTAGAAGGCCAAGAGACGCAGCTGTGGCCTGAATTGCAGGCAATTTGTCATGCTGTTTCCCACTTCCAGTTGCCTCGTGTCAACATGCTGGAGATGCAACACTTTCCCACGCTAGATAGCACTACAGTCCGCATCTTTTGCCTTCTAGCATCACAAAGCTGATTTGTGGCCACAAATCTGCATCACAGATTTCCGCTTTGATATGGGGCGGGGGGATTTTTGCTCTTGATACCACCATCGCCGGACCCAATGGCCGATTCGCTGCAGGATTGCTGGTGTCAAGTAAATATCCTGTGCAAAAGTATCGCACTCGTAGTAATCGCAGTCATGCATTCCAAATCTTCATCCCAAGGTGAAACAGCATGACAAATTCCATTTGTCATGCGATTTATACTAGTACGATACTTTTGCAGTTCATAGTAAAAGCTTGTCTTGTCGCGCCTTCGCTTTTTTCATGAGGGGTTCCGCCAGGTGTAGGTTCAAGGCCTGCAGTGTGCGAGAGGAGTGCTGGCGCAGCGACAGCGGGACGACGACGAGATCATCCTGCTTTTTATTGCTGTAGACAAGCGCAGGCGGCGGGGTCTCCGGTGGCGGCGGCGGGGTTCTATCTCCCGTAGAGAAAAGACCACACATCAGCTCGACGTCCTCATCGTCTTGCTGATCCTCTCCTGTTCCCACCGGAATGTCCGCCCAACGCTCGGAGGCTCGACGTTGCAACACCTTCGTGGTGTTCGCTTTTGTTGTTCCTCCCGCGCGGGATGCTTCGAGATCATCCGAAGAACTACAACCAGGCCGGACACCTCCTTCTATTGCCGCCGCCGGACCTCCCCGCATGAAAGCGCGCTTCACGTCGTCCGGGGGTGGCGGCGAAGGCGCGCCAGTATTGCTGCGAGTTAGAATGCGGCCGGTGTCGAAGAGGAGGGGTCGTGGAGGAGGAGGTGGAGGTGCCGGATAATCAACACCAGTGGCACTGTCGTCCTCGTCCCGCGGCTGCGGCGCATCAACGGCATCCAAATCCAGACTGGAAGCAAGATCGAGGATCACGGGGGCAGGAGGAGGAGGAGGCGGGACACCATGTTGGGCTTGAAGATAGCTGCCGTAGCTCCTGCAGCCCTCTTGGTCGGGCTCCTGGTAAGCAGTGCCAGCTTTTTCGCTTTTGCTTTCATTATTGTTGGTGTAGTTGGAATTAAAACCTTCAGCATCATGAATAACTTTATCAAAACCCTGCTGCCCCCTGCTGCTGCTTCTTTTTTGTTTCCCCTTCCTGTTCCTTCCCGTGGTGTTCTTCCAGCAACAAATGTGGCATCGCGTGCAACGGTCGCCGTCCTTGCAGCCCGCGTGGAGACTCCCCTGTTGCAGCCCGCGCTGGAAATACTTGCAGCCATCCCCGAAGCAGGCGTAGGGGTGCCCCGCGGATCCCGGGTTCCTGGGAAATGGCAGTTTTTTTCGAGCGAAAACCTCTGCGAGATCCTGTACTTGCTCCCGATCGGCGGTTGCTCCTGCTGATGATGCAGTCGGTGATGTCGCATTAGCATCCGTTTTGTGTAATTCAGACGAGATATTGCTGTCAAGGTCAACAGCTTCTTGCTGTGCAGCTGGCAGCGCACATGTTCGGTTTTTTGTTTGTTCCATCTCGTTGCTCGCATCATCAAGGTCTTCATCAAGAGACGAGCCTGGCCTCCCTTTGGCCAAAAAGACGCGGGCTTCCACTGCTTGCAGTTGCTTTTTCTTTGCATGGTCCAACTCGTTGGGCTTCAGGCTGCGGTTCGAGAGTTTCATTTTTTGTCTACTTGCTCCTGGCGCTCCACCACTAGCTTTCGAGGATGTGCTCGCTAGAGCAGTTGGCGGGTCGCGCTGCTGATCTCCTTCATCCGCCTCAGCCTCGTTTTCTACAACTCCCCGGCGCGCTGCCAGGTCTTGCACCACTCGCCTGCGTAGGAGTAGATCCTCCCGATCCTTCTCCTCTCGCTCTGCCCGCGCCATCAAATCGGAAACTTCGAAGCGCAAATCCGCAAGGTCGCACAGGTGCGCGTTTTCCGCCACCAGGTCCGCATACTGCGCTTGCAAAGAGGCACAGTAATCGGCCAGAAAACGTTCCGACACGGTTTCCTGGTCGGGGTGCGCCGGCATGCTGGGCAGCCCGTCTCCGTGGAACCTCGCCCGTAGCGCAGACAGAGGATCACAACCAAAGGTAGTATAATTCAAAGCGTCGTGGTGGTTCGGCGGCGCGGGTGCTGCTGGTGGTAGCGAACTTTGGGACATTTTCAATTGCCCCCGATCGTGCTCCTGAGCGTGAGCTCCTCCTGCTGCACGTGCACTACAAGGTAGAGCATTCGAATTAACTTTGCTTGTTGAGGTCAGGGGTATTTGAACTTGTGCCGGTCCGCCCGTACTGGTATAGGTCTCGTCTGGAGGAGTAGTCGCCGCTGCACCTCCCACACTGGTAGATGTGGCAACTACACCAGTCGGAACCATAACAGGCATGTGCACCGGGACAAGCATCGGAGTAGAGGGACACGCTGGTGGCCGTGGCCCCGCCGTGCCGCATGAGTTCATCTTCGTTTGAGTTTGTTGTACCTGTTGGTGTTGCTCTTCATTGTGGATAATTCCCCGAATACAGGAACCGGAACCTCCACCGTAGCCGTTCATGTATTGAGTCGCGTTGTAGGTAGCAGGACACGGAATCATATTGAACCCTCCGCAAGGCAGGGTGCTTGAAGAAGGACCACAAGAACTACCAGGACTTGTCCAGGCTCCTGGAAAGGAGCTGCAGCTGCCTCCTGCATAGGTGGCAACATGATCGCCAGTACTCATGCCGGTCTTGTTGTTCGCGGTCGTTTCGTTGTCAACATAATAGTTCACCCCTGCTGCTGCAGCATCTTCACCAGGAGCCGTAGAATTATTCCACCCACTAGCAGTGCGAGTGCCGTAGCCGTTACAACTTCCGAAGGCACCAAAAGCAGAGTTGCCACCATGGGACATCACAGGACCCGCAAACGGACTCGTGGCGCTCGAACTACCACTACCATGCGAGCTGCCCACTGCCGTGCTGTTGCTCTTCGCGGTCGGCGAGGACGGATCTTCCATTTTATTTGGGAGGTCCATTGCCATTGGACCCCGTGTAGGACTGCAACACAGAAGCGTGACTGGAATCATACCGTTGACTACAGGAACGCCATAACTTATGCAACCTGAAGATCCACCAGCCGGCGGAGCAGGACAGCCAGCGAACACGGAGAAACCACAGGCCGCAGGGGCGCTCGTCATGAAGTTTTGATGGGCGACGTGCTCATCTAGAACTTGCGCCGACGACGTGTGGTACGCGGCCCCGTCATGTTGTACATAATTGCGATACTGCAGTTCCTGGTGGCCGTTCTGCGGCTGGTCGTAGAAGTGCCCGGCAGCGGCGCCCGCGGCGACCTGGTCTCCTGCGATTGGCAGCTGCTCCACATCTAGATCAACATCCGTGCAAGGAGAGTCGTGGTGGTACTGTTCATCGTCTTCATCTGTCTCTGCTGTGTGGTGCAACTCCTCATCTACTCGAAGTTCGGGTCTTGTGAAGTTGTGGCTGCGTTTCCCCCGCCGCCCGCGTCGCGTTATTTTGTTCGACGAAGTAGAAGTAGATGCGTCAGGAAGAACAACACTCCGCACCGACTCGTCGTTCCCTTCAGCTCCTCCTGTTCTTGAGGCAGCTCCGGCTCCGCGCTGGTTGGGTGCACGTGCCACACCAGGAGGAATGAATCTTGCGCCTGACACCGCTGTCACAATACTAGTACTGGTGGAGCTGTAACGTTGCGAGATGAAGGGCATTTCTCCAAACAGCAGTAGAGTCCCTGCTGCAGCTGCCAGGCCCAGGTTCGTCAAAAACAAAACCCTGTTTCGCATGATCGGCTTTGTTGTTCCACCGCCGGCCGCGCGGCCCGCGGCACACCGAGCCTTATTTCTTTTGCAGGCCGCTGCAGTTTTTGAGTTGAAAAATAAACGCGCCATGGTTTGGGTTTTTGCCAGGTTCTTTTCTATGTGCAAGTGAACACGCAGTTGTAGTTTTGCAGACGTCCAGAGTTGTAAAATTAAAATTTCCTCTTCAAGGGGTTTCTTTACAATTTCAAATTACGTTCATGCGCTCATCGTCCTTCCCACAAAGTGGAGCGGCACAATTCAAATGAACAAACTAAATCGGTATCGTATTTCTTTCGAATTTCATATTCCTTTTCAGATTTTTGCTTCGGACTAGGACGACTTTTTCCTTTTCACGAAAATAATGATGTAATAGAGTCGTCAGCGTCACGACCAGAGTGGTCGCCACCGTGCTCACCTCTACGCGAAAATGAGATCGTGTTCTTGCTTATGCTTTTTTTGAATTCGGCCAGAACAAGAAATTTCTGCGGTTTCTGCCCACCAACTACTTATTTCCGTCTTAACGCACAAGACAAGGAGATCAATTGACTCCTCGCAATAAGTACGTGTCGTGCTCGAGAATGAAAGGAAAAAAGATCATCCGCCACCAGCGGCTGTGCGAGAACTTGTCAGCTGCAAAAAAAAAAAACTTGCTTCCCTTAATGGGATTCTACTTCACATGAAGAAACCTCGTCCGCGATGTGGATCGGTTTGCTTCTATCTTGCGATCGGGACCAATCAAAATAATAATGTATCCGCACGCTGTTCGCTGCAGTACCTTCCTACGATATGTAATTTATAAGCCACTCTACTTTTCTGAAACTTCTAGTAGTAGTACTCGCAGGATTTTTACGCTAGCTCGACGCTTGACGAGAATGAATCAACGCATGGACGACGAGTTTCAACTTCTATCGTTCCCTTACCTTTTTTTTTCCTCGTGCTGATGAAGCAGTAGAGCTGCTCGAATACCTTAACTTCTGGATACAGCTTTTAGTCTTGCTTTACACTCGTTTTTCAAAAATTAAATCTAGAGTCTAAGTAGCACTTGTGCAATAAACCAATACAAACCACTTATTTAGAGCCGAAAGGGCCGTTAAGAATAACGCCAGCGTGATTGCTGCGGTTCTACAGACGTGAGCCGGCCCCTTTTTCATTGTTCCCGCCAAGTCCTGGACTGCGATGCTTTCAACAGGTGCATGTCTTTGCTACCACTCACGGGGTTGGGGCCCCTCATCTGTAAAACCGCAGGGGCTATGTGCGCCGTTTCGCGTTTCGATTTTGTCGGCTTTTGGCAGGCCACAGGGGCGGAACCCGCAACACTTCACATGTTTTTCCGCCGAAAACCTAAAACCGCGCAGCTGATTCTGCGACTTTGTCTGCAAGTTTGCGTTTTCCGGGTCCCAAAACGTAAATGCGCCGCAACTGTATCGGGCCCGCGGTCGTTTTTTTTGCGGTCCAAATTACCACAATCACTCCGCAAAAAAAAGCACTTTTTTGCGCGTCATTTGTAAAACCGCGCAGCGGTTTTGTGAATTTGGGCAATTTGCCCAAAAACGCCGCAACTGTATCCGCAGATTCCGGCATTTTTTTGGCGTCTGCGTGTTTGCTGCGTTTTTACAAAAAGGCGCCAGCAAGGAAAAAACGGCGCGGGGCTAGCGCTGGGTTTTTTTGGCTTTTTTTTTGGTCGATTTTTTCGTTTGCTGGAATAATCCCGCGAAGGCCGTTCCCGGGTCCCCGGTTTGCCTTTGGGATGGCGCATGAACGGGGCAAGAAAAAGCCCCGGAAGCACGGTGGGAGACAGGCCTCCGAGTGCGCCGCGCGGGGCGGGGAGTAGTCCTACGGCCAACCAACCCGACCAGCCACCTGGCCCGCCCTATTGTCACCAACCCCACGATCGGCCAGCTTTCCCCAGATCAGGGACGAAGCAGCCGCCGTCTTCAGCCAGGTTGGTTCTCCGTAGGCGGAAGCCCTGCGATTAGGGTGGATTATAGCCACACCGCATCAACCCCCTTGCCTGGGACTATTTTTCTGGTTCAAACCATTTGGCTCGTTTGGAAGTCAATTCCTGTGGCCCATCTATCAATAAAATCGCGCCCAGAGCCCGCGCCCTTTTGGTTGCCAAGGCGATCTTGCAAAAGTAGGCGCCTCCGTGCGGCGAAATCGATCCCACGCGCCCGCCTTATGTTTGTGCTTTGTTCACGTTGCTAGTGTGTAAAACCGCAGCAATCACACAGCCCGTTTTCTAAACGGCTCTTCCGGCTGTAACCACTTATCACTATTGGAGGACCGCAGGCTTCACAAAGAGATTCCGAAGTGTACTGCTAATGCTACAAGTGCTTGTCCTCGTCGTGCACAACAAGATACTAAACAAACTAGGTTCCAACTGCCTTTCCCTTTGTCTGCGCGGTTTCTCGATGCAGTTTGAAAAAAACTCCTCGTGCAGCTTTTGAATATGTTTCGGGCGTATAATGCGTCTCCGGTTGTGAGTATGAGTTCTTAGTTTTTCATAAATTTCGCCTGCAGCTTGATTTTGTCTGGTTCAGCAAAAAATTCTACAGGCTAATTATCTGCGGCTGTCGACATGTGTATACACTCTACACCTATCAACTGGAGGATCTTTTCTAGCCCGTGTATAGCTTGATCTTTATTTTGATGTCCGTGCCTGTGGTCTTGCTCGGTGTTCTTTCTTCTCTACACTAAGTGCGTTATGACTAGTTTAGTACAGGACGAGATCGAAATACTACTTATGGTGATAGATCACACAGCGGACAGGGACACTACTTCGCCCCCAAAATACTTAGATCACTGCAGATCTAAGTAATGCCATGCCCGACGACATACATCGGCATCGCGATCCGCCAGAGCGAGCCCAGCGCCATCTTCTAAAAGAGCGAGGACGACTTTGTTGTTGACCTTGACTTGATGATCGATGAATCACAATCAGCGAATATGAATTCTTACACAGAACAACTTTACCTCGCAACCTATAAAACGGACTACGTACACGTACTATAGTATTTGATCACTGCAGCATCGGAAAGTGCAAGCGTTGCTCGACTCGCAATATTTTAGTGAACAAGGATTAGGATTAGAGTGCTCATCGTGACTTTGCGATCCCGTGCCTGTGTGCTCGCACCACCCGAGTGTCGCGAACAAATCGGATGGGATCGCTCGAGACGGGGAGCACCGTATTTGAACACATTTTTCGATCCTGTTGGTGGAAGTATTAAACCAGGCCATGGTGTACCAGCTGCTAGCTCCGTGCCATCTTGTTTTCTCATGACATCCACCGCATAGTGACAATCCTACTGATTTTATTCCCTACTAGCAACACCACTCACCATATGTATCTCGGCCTTAGGAGTCATACCTTGTCGTGTTGGGTAATAAACAAAGAGATCTATATTCTCGTATTCAGTTGCAAAACACAGCGGAGTCGTGCTTCCAATCAATAATCAGATTCAGATCAGCAAGTTGTGGTGACGCAATGAATAATATCGTGAAGTGGTCACGCTGTTTCATTCCGTGCTTAAAATGCAAAATGTCGAGACTGATATAACCTCCGCTCCATTGTTGAGTATCGCTGTTCTTTCGGTTCTATCAGTATCAGTTTGAGTTTCTTGATGTCTGCAAGAACTACAAACCACTAGACTTTCTTCCTCACTACAACCATAGCCATTGTCTCGGATCCTCACGCCTGATCCTGCAACACCACGCGCAAGCACAGTTCGTCTTGCTCCTGCTGTGCCGATGTGCAGTCTGAGGTCCTCTTTGAGACTTTATAGTCCTTCGCTTTCTGATCATGCTCGTGTAGTAGCTCGTGCACCTCCACCACGCCCTTCTTCTGCGTCATGTGCTGCTTCAGCAGATCCCCAAAGTTTTGCACGGCCACCCCGTTTCCCTTTCCACCTCCAACTCCAGCGACAACAGGGGAAGACAACGCGCTGGTCGAGCCGCTGCGAGAAGTAACCCGCCCGCCAGGACAGAAAATGGTGAATTTTTCCGTTCCCAGCCAGTCAGCGATCTGCTTATTCAATTTCGCGAATTCCGTGTCGTGATTCGCGGTGTGCGACGTCGAGAGACACAGCTGCAGCGAGTTATTGTCACTATCCAAATATGCTGTTAAAAACAGAGACTCCCGTGCTACTCGTGGTTCATCTGGGGTAGTGATTGCAAGGATCAAATAAATTTTTACTGCAGCAGCAGCACCAGAGATCTCCATCTTCTCGTAGCGTTTTTTTTACGTCGAAAATCCTAGTACTTAATTATCAACAGCATCCAAATTTATACAATATGCACACCTCCACCTCGTTGTCGTTTTGTTAAAGAAACTATTATACATCATCAAGGTAGCCGCGCGATGCTCTTATTGCAATTTCTTAGGAAAACGCGGACTTTGATCTCCCCCGACGCCTGCGGGAAAGCAAAAGCCTTGCTGCATTTCGACGTTTTTGGCACGACATGTTCCGTGTTCATGTGCTGCAGATCCAGCACATCCATCCCCTTTAAAAGTGCAATCGCATTCGTACCAGCAGTCGCGGACGTCGAGGCCGCAGAGGTAGTGCGGGCCCGTTTCGGGGCAGGCGGCGGACAGAAAAACGAACTGGAGCATATCAAATGTAAAAATGTCTGGGTCTGGAAGATTGCCAGGCTTATTATGCACATTTTGCATGACTCCTGATGTCTGTGATGCATGCCCTACCATCACAGATTTTGTGAGGGCTTCCTGATGCCTATACCGCTTGACAAATGCTCTTTCCGTGTAGCAAAACTTGGACTCTCTTTGCTGCTCATGCAATACAGATTTTTTTAGGATCCAAAATCAGCATGACAAGTTGGATTCTTCCAGACCCAGTCCCAGACATTTTTACAGTTGATAGAGCAAGAGGAGAGCTGATGTTTGTCCTCCTGTTGTTTTCCTTGATGATGCTGTTCCTGCTGCAGAATGGAATTTTTACCAGCGTCTTTTTCCTCATGGGCGTTAGAAAGTAGATGTTGATCAGCGAAAATAGTTTCGCATTTGTCAGCTTGCGCTTCCGCAGGCGGCGGCGCATCCTTATTTTTACAACTACCGTGGTGATCGTGGTCGTGGTGCTCTTTGTTGCAAATGAACCCCCCGCCGTCCACAAAACTACAGGTGGACGAACCGCCCACACCAAACCGCGAGCACAGCTTCAGCTTTCGCGTGCGAGCGGAGAACAATCCGCCGTGCTCCCCGGCCCCCCGACGCGCCCGCCGCAGCGTGGATTGGATGGCCTCGCGCGTGTCCGGGTGGAGGTTTTTATTCTTCGGGCTGTGGATCAGAGCCTGTTCGGCGTTGCCCTCCTTTCCACCCAGCAGCGGGTCTGCCCCGTTCTCGACAAGAAAATACACCAGGTGGAAGTTGCCACTGGCCGCCGCAGCCTCTAAGGCGGTCTGCGGTTCGCGTTCTTCGAGGATCATGTTGTTCTGGTTCATCATCTTCGTCGACGTCGTCCCATCATGTTGTACTTGATCTTGAACTTGCTTGTCTTCAACCAGCTTGTTCTCCACCTGCTCGTGCTGCGACGACGACGAGGAGGAACACATCAAACCTCCTTTGACGGTAGAAGTCGTGCAGGAGCTGCTCTTCGGCGACTGCACATTCGCCAGGGCGCAGGGCGAGTTGCTTTCCCGCACCATGTTGCGCACGGTATCCCAGTCTCCCATCTTGGCAGCTTGGAGGAACCGCGTTTGATCTTCCGGGGAGACCGGCTCTTCTTGCTCATCCACTCCCGGAGCACGGCGATCAAACTCCTCTACTTCTTTAGGATCATCCATCGTGCCGGCCGACAGGTCCAACTGTGGCGGGGGCAGAAAACTACTCGTCTTGATGTTTTTCGGAGGATCACCACCACCTCCACCGGTCGCGGTCGTGCCCGAACCCGTCCTCAGGCCGAGACCGAGAACCCCTGGCACAAGGGTCGTGGTGGAACTAGTACCAACAGCCAGCAAACGCATGCTGCATGCGACCAATCCACGCAGCGCGAGCGGACGTCCTCCAACCCTGTAGCCAGACATGTTGTTCACCGAAATTCTTGATGACTCTTCTGAAAACAAGAACTTTATCCGAATAAGATGAAATCTTGAATAATTACCCGAAAAACAGTAGACTCCAAATAGTACCTGATGAAGCCGAAATCTTTCCTTTCTGTTTTATTGTGTGATTCAGTTTCTTTGGGGGTCCGTCTCCGTTTTCTACCTTTCATGGTGATTCATAACTTTCATCCAATTCGAATTTGATGGATATGGTGGATATCACGGAAGATGATCCACAACCACACAAGAAAAAAAATGGCGTAGTACAGTGATGCTCTTCCAACTACACGACGAACAGATTCTCTTACCTGCACAATCATAGCTATTTGCTTCCAAGCAGTAAAATCGGCAAAAAACTCCTGGCTTCTAGGGACTTCTACATTCAAGTCGCCAGCATCGATCGAGCAAGATCATTCTTAAAGTTCTGCTTGCATCGATCCTGATCCACTACATCATGTACTGGGTGCTTGTCGTGTATCTTCTATTGCTAGGTAGGTACTATCATGCTGGTCCTGGTTCTCCAACTCGAAGGTGTAGGTGTTGATCTTCTCCTCCAGAACTATTGCAACACAAAACTACAAAGATGAGATAGAACACAAGATGACCACGACGAAGTTCGCCGAGGAAATGCAATGGCAGATCAATTACGAACACACGTGATCAGCGCAACGACAAGCGCACGCGAGTGCCTTCAGGAGCGACCGGTCCATCTCGACGTGCTTTAGCTTTTTTCTTCAACCAAGATTACGTCATGAAAGCATGGTTTTGAAGAAATTTCTTCCTTCATTTCATCATCTTCCTGAGTCGCTAAATGTATGTGTATCATCATCATCATTTATCCTGCACTAGGGGGGGGCGTGCGGAGGTTTGGGCTCGAGTTCGTTCAAGCTGCATCTCGAGGGTTTCTCACTGCAGCGTCGCACATCGCTTACTGTCGCGCACTAAATATACTATATAAATATCTATTTTCCAAATAGTCTGAGGTGCCCAATGCGCCTCGCCTTCCCTTCGCATTTGCGAATAAATATGGAACAAGTCTTGTTCCCAAGCTTGTGACCTCCTCGTGACAAGTAAGCCCACATCAAGCTCAAGTGGCCCGGCCGTTTCTTTTTATCATACACAACCACATTCACGCATATTGCTGCTGGAAATGGTGGTGACTTCCTCGTGCTTGTTAAGCTTTGAATACAATCATGATACACACGGTGGCAGCTAGTAAGATTGATTCACGACATTCATGATAGAGTTATGGAAGAAGACGAATCAGCATTGGAAAACGCATGTTGTTGGAAAAGGAAAGAGTCGACTTCTCCATCAAATATTTTCTCTTTGTGCAGCGGACTGGTAAAGGAAAGACGAGGTTGAGTTAAGAGGTGTAGGTGATTGCTTTCACCGCCCACCCTCCTTCTAACCTTGTTACTGCGTAAAATTAGCACCACTGGTGGTCCGTCTCCGTCTTATAATCGGTACTTCCTCCAACAAAACTAAACTCTGACTCCCTACCAGCACCGTGCGTGCGACTGAGCGTGAGGCGAGCTTTACAACTTCACATGTGTATTCACAACATTCCGGAAAGATTATATAGCTATACGAGAGGAAGTGGAAAACTCGATCTTTTAGGGTCTCTACCTTCTAGCATTAGAGGCCAAAAAAAAGCCAGAACTACCTATCATGTATCAATCTATGGCATTCCTATTCGGAATGCTAGAACCATAACCCTTAGTACTTTTGATCTTGTGTTACACTGAGTATATAAAGAGCGGCGCGGCGCTTCGTTTTCTGCTAGTAGTTCTTGGTGGTATCGACAATGTTAGCACTAGCTGCAGAACCAAAGAAACACGGTCAATGTCAGACATGTTTACTGCTAGGACCCTGCACGTTCCTTCAAAAAAAAATTCTTGATTGACACCATATGATCCGTTACAGTGATATTAATACATAGTTTGAGTTTTAGTTCTGTTCTTGGTTATAGGTTCCTCGTGACTGTCGTACGCTGTGTATCATTTCCATTCGCATTCTATTTTTTGCTTGGTGTGCCGATAGTCATATTGTACAGCTTTAGGCTTAGTTTTTTTTCTTATGTGGCGTGTCTCACCAAGGTAGATCATTCAACAAGAGGATCCCGATTTTGGAATCAAAGCCTGCACTGACGTACACGTACAGGAGGCACACGTAATTTATTTTGTCATACTTACCAAGTAGAAAAATAAGAGCATGGCTAGGTCGTACGCTGATCGAGCAACATCAACTTCCTTGTCATGTTTCTCGTTAGATCTATTTCATACAATCATAATCAAGTAGTTGCGGGAAAAAAATCTTTGGTAAAAAACTCGTTCTCGTTATCTTCCAAGAAGAGGAACCGTGCTTCGATTTTGTCAAGAAACTTTACACGGTGGAGGCTACAGTGACAAAAATTGATGGACCTGTACCTCAGGAGAAGCATTGCGTTCCTTTGGCGAGCAAGCGTTCTCCGAAAGGCAGAAGCAGCTCCTGCGCAACGCGTCCAACCGGCGCGGCAATCTCGATCGACCACTGACCGCGACACCACGACGGGAACTTCTATTGCTTCTTCGCAAGAGCAGTAAAGCTGTGAGCTCCGACGTGACGAGTTTTTTCCTCACTTCTCCGCAAAGAAACTCATCGCGATTCTCGACGAAACTACAAATTGCTTGTCTTCGTAGAAATTCAATTGTGTGCTCGCAGCTTTTTAGGGCAAGCGAGTTAGTTACTCGTAAAAGGAAAAGGATGAGAATAAGGTATTAAAACAAAGGCTGTCGCCAACGGTAGAAATAGTCGAAACTAGACCTATAACCTAATGTAAAAGAATGCATGAAAAAATATCCGAGGGAAATTCGGAAAAATCGCTGCACGTCCAATGCCAATTATGGGTGCTTTTTACATAGAAAGACAAAGTAGACTTCGAAAGAAGCACTCGAGGTTGTAGAAGTGCGATTATTAGGTTTCGGTCGCAAACCATGAGCCGCCCTTCGTCTTAGTCAATATCAATATCGCTGCTGTAATTTGCGTCGCCAGGCTCAGATTGTGAATTCATCATCTTTGCACCTTGTTTGCTGCAGCCTTCGGAGGTGCGACGTTCTCGATCGTCCTGCGGACATCGCACGCTTCTTCGGTGAGGTCTGGGAGACGCGGCCGAGGCTGCTCCTGCTGGACCAGTACTACTATCCCGTCCTCGACGTGGTCCCCCATTAGCTGTGGCGCACGCAGCCGGAACTGGCAGACAGCCTGCACTGGCTGTGGCGAGCAGACGCCAGCACGCGGTGGATCGGTTTTGAAAACAGCTGGCCAGCAATAGGTGAGACTGCGGTAGTAAAAGTGGCATGTTGTTAGAACAAGAGAGATCATGTTCTTGTTGTTGAGAAGGTGCCCGCTGATCCAGACTGACCAGCCCCTGGTGCGGCAGGAAAGGTAAAGAATCATCGCCGTCTAGAAGGTGCGCACCACCTCCTCGTCCCAGAAGATGTTGATCCACCGGCGCACTTGAACTTGATGCAGCCGACGCGGCTTCTCGGTTGGTCCTGCTCGACGGGTGAAGATTCTTCACCAGCGCCGGCTCACTTTCGGAAGCGGAGTCATGCGGATGAACATGACCAAGATCATGCGAATCTCCGTTAAGGCTAATCGTGGTGTGCGGCTGGACGGGGGGAGGTCGTGCTAGAGCTGGTCGTCTTGATGTCCCTGCAACTACATCTTCACACTCAGCTGCGCTTGGCGACGCGCCGGCTGCGCTTCCCATAGAGGTTTTTCCTTGCCCTCGGCCTCGATTATATCCAGTGCCTCTACTAGCTCTACGTCCTTGGCGATCTTGCTTTTCCGTGAAAAATTCCTCAGCCCGGAGATTCGGGCTTCGCCGCAACAGTCGCCTTGTTTTCTTGTTCTTCTTCTTCATTGATGATGCTGCAGACACTAAAGCCATCATCATATCCCGCTCATCTGGGCTGCTCGCGGTCGGCGGTGAGGCCGGGAGGGAGCTACTGTTGGCGGCATAGTTCTCCGTGGTCTGATGATAAAACAAGCCTTGCTGCTGTATATATGTTGAATGGTCCCCAGAAGAAGAGGAAGACGCGACTTTATTCCCGCGCATGCGTTGCCCTCTCTGCCCTCCACCACCCCAATTCATCGCCAGTTTGCCCTCTGAATCTGTGTAGAGAAAAGGCGAACTTGTTCCCCGAGATGAACTACCGGGCTCGTCCTGTTCGACCTCCATTCCTATTCCAGGCCCAGAAACTCCATAAAGATCCTCGTCGTGGTCGTCCATGTGATGTTCATGATCTTCAGGTGAATGTTGATGATCCGCTGCGTTCGTCCTCGTCGCATCTTCATCGACTTCATAATGCATCACGTCAGTATCTTCATTGGACGATGCGCCGGAAGCAGTATCCTCACTAGATGAGGAGGTGGAAGATCCACCGCCATCCCCTGCTGTGTCCTCTCGTCCACCACCAGCTGCACCGGGGAAAAAACCTCCTGGCGCGGTAGATTGTTCGTGTGGCCGGCGCTCTCGTCTGTCTTCGTGCCCCTGTGTTAGCAGACAAGAAGGCCTTGACTGTGTTTCTTCAGCTGGTATTGGGGGTCGGTACCTAGAGTAGTCTCTATAGTGAATAAAATTGGTATGATCTATCAAGCTCATTTTCATTTGCTCGTACTAGTCGCGCAGGCGCACTTCCACATCATGTTGATATGCAGATCACGATGAGGGCTCTACTTTCTTCGTCAGTAATGTTTTCTTTTTTATGCAAATGCAAATTGAGGTAGATCATGAGAGTGAAATTGGATAGTCGCGGGTATGATCGCAAAACAGGTTGTCAAAATCGTCCCGAGTCGGCGTATGAGTATGTGCGTATCCATTTGTTGAGCATGTAGCTGCTAAAGCAGGTGGTGCTCGTGCGGCTTCTTGCTGCGGAACAGGATGCTCATCTTGGGGCTTAGTTCTATCTGTGGTGCACGCCCAGCGCCAGCCTTCGTTTTCCACCGTCGTAACGGTTCGCAAAGACGAGCAGTTCGTGGCCACGGTGTGCATCGACCCCTGATCGCTGCTGCTGCCCGAATCGCGCCGACCCGCGTAATCGGGCTGAAGAATATCGTCCTGGTCCGCTGATGCCGAAGTAGAGCACACAGCAGGAGCTGCCGCCGACGCAGCAGGAGCACCGGCGGCTCGATGGTGCTGATCGGCAGGAGAAATGCTGTAGATGTCACTGATGTAGTTGTCAGTGCTGCCCAAAAAATGTTGATGCTCGTCAAGAACAAAATCATCTTGACCACCAGGACGATGTGGACCCAGACCCGCCCGCTCAACAGCACCCTGCTCGTGCGACAAGGTGGTGTCATCTGCTGGGGCGGCGAAAGTGAAGGGGGCCCGTGCGAGCCTCTGGTCTACTTCCAGCAAGCGATCGTCTGCACCTGGCCGGGCGCCCAGATCTTCTTCGCTCTGGTTGCGGTTTTCATTTACATTTTCTTCCCTTCCACGTAGGTCGTTCACATCGCCCGTCACAATCACCTTCTCAGGATTTGTCAACATGGTGTCGAAGTCACTGAAGGTGCGGACGCGCCTCCACGATTGATTGTCTTCTGGCTCTTCCGAGGACGGCGCCGCGCAGCCCCCGGATGTTTGTATCGGTAAGCTACTCGACGCTCTTGCACCACAGACGCATTTGGAGGTCGCATGGTCCTCCGCCTCGCAGCGCTGGCACGAAGGAGATGAGTACTCCACAAAGACATCTGGGGGTTTAGCGCGATGATCCTCTGGAGGAGCAGGACAAGCTGCAGCCCCGGTGCACGACCCCGGCGCTCGTGTTGGATCTGCTTGCGGCGGTTGCGCCGTTTCTCGCTTTTCCGAGGAACGAGACGTGGACGTCGAGAGGACCAGGGAAAGCAACGCGTCGCTCACCGTGCGAGAACTACTACTTTTGGATCTCGTCCTTGGAGGTCCTTCTGGCGGTGGTGGTTTCTGGCTCACTCCAAACCCTGCAGGAAGATGAAGACCATGGCCCAGCACCTGTTCGCCAAGACCACGTCGCGGCCTTGGATCATGAGGACGTTGCCCATCCTGGTTTTCCTCCCCCTGCCTAAAATGTCCATTTTCACACGCTGATGCTAGATCAAAACCTAAACCTAGATCATCGCAGGCAGCTGGAGGAAGTGGAAGGAGCCCGAGACTTAGAGGATCTTCGACGGCGGTATCCAGATTCGGACTTGTTGCTTCAACTCGGCCGCTCGTGGACAAAAACGGACTGCGCGCAGGCACACCGGCGTCGAAATAAGAATAACGTCGCTGCGGCATCGGATTCCTAATTGTTGTTGGTGATGATGTTCCTCCTTTCTTATTCACTTCTTGTTGCAGAAGTTCATTCTGTTTTTCTTGTTTCCCCCTTTCCGTTTCCGCACGCCAGCAGCTGTCACTGTCAGCAACTTCATGATCTGCTAAAGGTGTGCTGGCTCCGAGTACTCCGGCACCAGAGCCACAAGTTGAAGTTGTATCAGCCTTGCTTCCCCGACGAGACGCGGGCGTCGAAAGGACTAGAGGTCCTCCGCGTGGTCGTAGTCCCGCCCGTCCTTCGAAATGATGATGCAACGTGGGGCTGCGTCGTGCAGCGTCTGGTGTGCTACCCGAGCCCGGCCCGCCTCCGCCACCCGGGCTCCGGCTTGGATCTTCTTGGCAGAAGCTCCGTCCCGGCGTGCCAGCCCAGCACGACCCCCCTCCGGGTGTCGCGGGGGTACTGCCGCAGAAGCTCTGTCCCGCAAGAAGCGGTGGGGGTGAGATGACGGTGAAGGGCCGATTGTCCTCTTCGAGAAAGCTGGCGCCGGCGCTGGTCAACTTCGACGAAGAGTCTACTTTTGAGAACATTCCTGACCACCGCGAAGAGGACGCTTGCAAACTCGGGCTCGGAGTTGTTGCTGCACCATTTGGCTTGCACCTAATTGGGTTAGGATGAACTTGAAGATCAGGATCAGCATGACCTGCCTCTGCAAAAGGTGATGTGGTCGCGTCCTTGATTTTTGTCGCAGATGAAGAAGTCCGCGTCACCAAGCGAGGGCCGCGTTCAACATCTCGAGGGTTTGCGTTCGCCTTCGACGTCCCCTGCGAAATAAAAGATTCGCCGCGGGAGCGAGGTGGTTCGAGGTTCAGACCTGCCAGCAAGGCATGATTCAGCGGACGCGGTTGTGGAGACTCGACGGGAGCTCCATCGTGGTTTTGGTCCCCCAGGTACGGGGCTCTTCGAGATGAGTCGGCAGTCGCTCCTGGCTGTGAACAAGGTTGAGACTCCTGTTCCTGAACCTGTTGGCCAGCGGGAAAGTCTCGATGTTGTTTCTCTTCACGACCGTCATCGACAGAATTTTGAACATGCTGAAGAGCAGCACGCACCTCCTGCGGCACCAGCTCCTCCTCGTCCCCGCTAGGGCCGCTTGCGCGGCCACTAGAACTGACATCGGCCTCTGCTCCGCCGAACGACTGTGACGTTGTATTTGTACAATTGCTGGTCGTGTCGCTATCGCATCCGACGTCAGGAGGTGACGACGACGCGGCACCTCCCCCCGCAGTTCTCTTGTAAAACCGCCGGGCCCGCAGCTTGCTGGCAGCTTTTGACTTCGTCGAGGCCTTCGCGCAACTGCAACCGTTTGCATCGACCAGTGCCCGCATGCACATCGTGCCTTTCACGCGGTGCAGCATGCCGCCACTTTTGCACGTGGGCGGCGAGGCCCGGACCTGCGGTTTTGAAGATGAAATCGTATCTTCCGGTTGGCTGGTGCTAGCTCGTCGCTCCGTCGGCTGCGGCGAGGCCGGCCCGCCCTCGCTGCAGCCGAAGCACGGCGGCTGAGGTTCTTGCACACAAGCCCCGCCCCGGCTGCTGCCATGAACCAGAGAACAGTTCGCGCTTTCGTGAAGATGCTCTTGCATCCTCTCTTGCTCACTAGTGCCGCCGTAAAGCTTTCCGTTTCTCGGCGGAGACGCAGCTCCTGCTGCATCAAGAACGGGCGCTGTTGGCTCTAACGTTGGACCACGAGCTGCTGCACTCGACGAGGGTAAAAGCTCATCCGCTAGATGGAACGTTGTGGCGTTGTGGCAGTGGAACGTGGAAGACGCTGAGGCCGAGCCGGTGGCGTTCGACAGTGGCGTCGCGGGCTGCAGCGACCACGTACTGCACACGCGGTGCGGGGGCCCCGTCGACCTGCCCGTCGCTGCGTCTAGCAGCCGCGTTTGCCACTCCCACCGCTCCGCTGGCGTACAACCTGACCAGGCGACGTCACCGGGGTGGTTCTTGTAGCCAGCAAAGCAGCTGTAGTACACAGGACAAGACGACGTCGAGGAGAGATAGCAATTTGCATCTGCTTGCTGCCCGCCCAAACTGCAGGAAGAGCCGTCCGCGTGACATCCCGGCTGCTCGTGCTCCACCGTTTTCTGTTCTTCTGGCAGCTGCGGCGCAATACCAGGAGCAGCTGCTGCACTGCGCCACCCTGCTTCTGCACCAGTTTGGTCAGGAACTACATCAACACTTGTGATGTTCCTTCCCGCGGCCCATTGTTCTGACGATGTTCGTACACGAGGCCGTCTATTCTGGGATGTTATTTCTAACCCGTCCTCGTCAGGCCTTCGTCTCGTCAGGCCTTCGTCTTCGTCTTCTTCATCGTCGCAGCCAGCACCACCCAGTTCTGAGATACTAGACAGGGAAAACTCCCGACGAAACTCCACGCACTGTGGAAGCACATGCAACTTTCCCAGCCCAACCCGCGGATCGGCGTCATCTTCCACAATGCTTAGATGAGGATCTACTTCGCCCCCGCCCGGCACTGCACCGGTGCAGTCGGTAGTTTCAGTAGCTGATACGTCTTTTTCCGCCATCTGGTGGTGGTCCACGTCCTCCGGCAGTCGTGTACTGGCCGCGCTTACTTCGTCCGACAGCTGTCTTGACCACATGGAGCGCGCCGCTAGGTTCTCGTCCACGAACAGGTCGGGGTCCTCGTCGACGTACTTGTTGCCAACACTTTTCACCCCAGGATGACCACCTTGGACGATGATGCCTGGCTGCGTACTAGCAGATGCAGATGAAGATGGAGCAGCTCCTCCTCCTGCAGCTGCTTCATCTACAACTTTCACTGTAGCGCGATAGCTGTCGTGAAGTATAGAAGCACTGTGCGACGGTACTACAACCTCGTTCTCGTTGGCAGCGTTTTTCTGTTTCTTGCCCTCGTCTCCGTACCCAGTTGTCAGCCTCTCATCTTGTTCTGGTGGAAGTAGCTCGTCCTCTCGTCCTGCAGAAGCAGGTGCAGGAGCACTAATATAGTGCTCTGGTTCGGCTCGCACACAAGGACCATCTGCTCGCACTTGTTGCGCAGAGCAGGAGGCTGGAGTTGTAATTGTACTGGAAGTGGCATCTTTGGCTGATTCTTGCTCATCCACTGCTGGTGCTTGCTTTTCATTGTCCGCGGCCTGAGAGCACGACGAGGACACGCATGCAGTTTTTACCAAACCGCGGTGCTTCAGTCTCGCTTGTTTGCGCAGTTCCGCGAGGCGCGGCGGGGGCCGCCAAATGCACACGTGACAGCGGTCGCAATTATCTCCGTCCTTGCACCCGCGCTGCTTGCGAACATACTTGCACGCCTCTGCACACGCATGGGGGTGCCCACACGAGCCAGGATTGCGCGGAGGGAACGCATTGAAAGGTGGTCGTGGTACTGTCTTTGCATCTGCAAGGTCAGGGCTTTGGAATGTTCCCTCAGTCACGGTCTTCACAGTTCTCACGCTTGGCGAAGCCGCAGCATCGGGCGTCGACGCGCCGCGGCGGTTGTCCACGTTCATCTCCTGTTCCGCTGGAGCGACTGCATCTTCTACGACTTCTTCCATGCTAGGACCAGGCTCGTCCTTCCACTCGTCCGAAGATACGGTTGTCGACGGTTTAATGTCCTCCAAGAACATAGTTGCATTTGAAGCAGACGAACAACCCGGCCCTCCAGCACTATTACAGCTCGTGTGGTAGACGAAGCTGCTGTTCGACGCTGCACAGGAAAATGCAGAGGCGGCATCATGATTCCGATTCGTGGCATTGACAAAAATAGAACAAGGCACAACTACTGCTGGCGGACCACCTGGCGTAATACAACCCGCGGTAGGCTGCAGGCAAAGCGAACATGGAGCGTTCACGTTGGCGCCGTTCGAAGACGCGGCTGCACTCGTCAGGTCGCAGCGAGGAGTGCCGTGCATTAGCGTGTGGTACTCTAGCCGCGTTTCCTCAGGTAGCCGCGGGGGCAGCATGGCTTGAGCGTAGGCGTACTGGTACACTGGTACCATACCAACAACCACCATCTGCATGGGGATGCCACAGGCACTTGCGATCATCGGAACAGGAGCGTGGGCAGCGGCGCCGAAGGTAAAACAAGAATTATTGCGTTCTTGGGTTGTGGTCTCTTGATCATGGTGGTCAGCCTGATGCAGATGCGGGTCCTCTTTTTGTTGAGCTGAAGCTGCGCGGTCGTGGACGATCTTGCAGTGTTCTTTGTTTTCCTGTTGCTGTTCTATTTCTTGGCCCCCGCCGCGTGCATACCAGAACCCCGAACTTGAGCTTGATGTGCCTTCACCTTCTCCTTCTTGTTGAGCTTTCACTGCATTTCCTACAAGATCTTCAGAAGTCTCTTCTTCTTCAGTTTTCCCTGGTTCCATCTGACGTTGGTCCAGCATTTTCCCGGCCAGCACCCTCTCAGCCTGATGCTCGACGCGAGACAGAATCTCCTCCTCAATCTCATCTGTCTCGAAATCCGAGGCCGAAAAGACGAATTCGCTGCGAATTTTCTCTACTTCGCGTCGCAGATCAGGCAACATCTGTTCGTGCTCGCGGTGGTCCTCTTGGTTTTGATGTTGCTGGTGCGCGCTCGACGTACTAGGAGCAACAAATTGATGCTGTTCTTGATGCCGACTCTGCACATGAAGATCGGCTTCGGCGACACGACGATAATCTCCCTGGACTTGTTCCTCCTCGTGAAGCATGTTGTACCAATTTCTCGACGGTGCACGTGCAATGGCAATGTCGGCATCGCGGACAACGGTCAGGCCAGTTCCGCCTATGTTGTGGTGGTCCGCATGATCTTTGTCCTGAGCACAACCCGGGGCCGCAGCTACGGCCAGACCTGCCGGTTTTTCGGGCCAGTCGCCACCCTCGTCCCCGTTTGGGTCAAATTTAGTTCCTCTTCCTCGCGCCGTCCCCCGCCGGCCGCGTCGGCCCCGGCGGGTGCCTCTTCTGGCACCCTGCGCAGCAGGCTCAGCGTCTTGAGTTCTTTCCGCGAGTGTTGTCATGACTGTGCTGGCAGGATCTTGTCGCCCCCTCACAACGTGTACCTGCGCGCTGCCTGCCCGTCCTGCTGTGCCCAGTGCAGTACTAGATCCGGCTGTTGAAGGCGATCCTCCGGCGCCTGACGGAGATGGAGGTTGTGCCACGTCTGTGCTGGTCCATGAACTCCTTCTAGTGGAAGTGTTTGTACTTCTTGAAGAGCTCGCGGACGGAGCTGCAGGGTCTCCTTGGTCGTTGCCTTTGCCGCGGCCCTTGGTGCTAGTAGTACTCCACCATTGATTCCGTCTACTGCCCGCAGCGAGCATCTTCGTCCTCCCGACACGGAGGCTGGACACGAAGAAAAAATTTTGCTCGAAGTTTGAGACTGCAGTAAGCAGGTGCAGCAAAAAGAAGCTGGTGTACACCGCCATCATAGTCGCCGCGAGAGGACAGATGAAGCTTCTTCTTTTACTTATTCTGCTACACGAGCAGGGGCTTTTGGACCTAGTACAAGCGGAGGAACTTCTGGTCCTGCTGGCAGCACCCAACGGCTCTACAAGCCCACCACGACCAGGTACTACCTCGCGCTTGGAAAAAACCAAAAAGTTCGCGCGCCGCAACATCGTAGTACTAGAAATAAAAATACAGAATTTATTAAAGTACTTCAATACTCTTAATATTCACAAAAAGAAAAATGTACTTCCGTAGTACAAGAAAGAGCGCTAGGTAGGTCAAAGAGACAGCGAAACTGAAAGCGAAAATAAATAAGTACGAAACACGGAAATAAAAAAATATCTTCCAACCCAAAATCTATTATATAAGTGGGTTCTTTGTCATTCACGTCGGCGTCGAAGTTATGGTGAAGCAGAGCGCAAGCAGTAGCTCCCTGCAGAAGCGAGCTCTGAAGAAGATTTCTAGTTTTACTCTTAGGTATATTTTTCTGATAGTGAAAGTGATATATTTCTACTTTTTTTGTCTAACTACAAGCACGATGCGGCGAGCGCGACCAATCACGACCACCAACACGAGAGACGAGTAACGCTCGTGACGGCAGTCAAGGTCATGGGCGTTTCTGTGATAAGAAACGAAACTCCCTTGAGCTTCAACTATTTTATCCCTTGACGCAGCACTACGTGTGTGTCTTCGCGGCACTACTTTATTTTATTCTCCATTTTGCCGCGCAATTGATTCACAAAAACAAAAAGTATCGGATGAAATCTGCTCGTGCTACTGGATCGTCACCATCCATTCATGATGCCTTTCTACTTTGGTCACATAAATTATACGGAGCAGGTGAGAATAGTACAACAGCCCTCGTCTAAGAGGATGATGATTTGCCGCTTCTAACTTTTCAGAGGTAGGCTTTCAACCAGCAATCTGAAAATCATCAAGGGAGAAAAAAGAAAAACAACCTCCACGATGGAAAACTTACTTGGTTTGTCGCCGTCAGCTTGTCCATTACGACGAGGGCGAGGCAAGTCCAACAAAGTTTGTTCGCTGTCTGAAACTTGAACTTCGTTAAGTACAAATCCTAATCGTGGTAATCGCAGGTCTATTTCTTGTTTGTAGATATTGAAAAAAATGTTCGTAGAAGTTGTTCCAGTTTCTGGAGGTTATCGTGTTCTTGAGGGTAAAAATCTTAAAAAAATTCTGTTGTAGAGTCATCCGACTGAAGCATCGTTTCAGTTCCAACTCTGTTGAAGCTGCAGCCTTCCACTACAGTACTTAGGACTACCAGAAGTAATTTCCCGGTCGTGGGGCGGTAAGTCAGTGGCTATATTTACTATATATCTCCGAGGGAGTCAGTGCGGAAAAAACGCAAATAAATTCATTATCCAGCAGCAGTTGTCTCCCGTCGAAATAAATGTTGTGCCCTATACTACCTAGAGCAAGCGATTAAAGACATCAATGAAGATAACATAAAGTAGCAAATCAGATGATGTTCGTGTAATTAAAAAGCTTTCGGTATTTAAAAGGACTACAACAGCATGAAGGTGAACAAGAAGACCAATTCAGATTCACGCTGCTACCGAGTCGAAATCAAACGGTATATATGCCAACTCATTCTTGCTTGTGTTGGATGAAATACGAGACTTTAGACTTTGCTGGCACCAGAACAATTCTGGACACGAACGGACTTAGTTTACAATGGTGGTAGTCTAGTATTGATGAAAATTTATTCTCGCTAATGTGGTAAACATTTCTATCTTGTGTTCTGCGTCTCTTTCAGTGCGGTCCGCAGCTCGTTGAACGCAATGACTTTTGGATTTGGGCTTATCTTCCAACAACACAAAAATAAGGATCCTTGAATCGTTGGAGACGCCACCGCGATCGTGTGGAAAGGGTTTTCTAAAGTTTCTTTTTTTCGCTATTTGGTCTTGCGTCCTTATGGACTGGAGAGGTCGAGTGGAATATTGATATTCTCGAGAAGATGGATCCTGAACGTCCTGAGAATTCATCGCCCGCGTGAAGGTTCCACTTCCAGATTGATATTGTAAGTACCAGTAGTGCCTCGCTCGAAGAAGAAACTGTCGACGGCTTTTTTTGTTCGTCTTTGTCCTGAGGGTTACGAATACGATTCGATTTGGTGTCTACTACAGAGACCTACATTAATATAGAAGTGATCGTTTTGCGAAAGCGAAAGTATTTTGTCAGTAAGATTTTCTACTTGAGTTTCAAGTCAATCTCGGTGTTCGTCTTCTTCTAGTGAAGAGTATCGTAAGAAAGTTTAGTGGTAGAAGATGAAAAGACTATGACATTTCCTATCAAGTAGACTTCTTGCGGATGCGGTCCAGTCCTTTTTTGAGATTCTTGTCACGTACTTTGACGTGGCGCCCTGGTTTTGATTCGTGTCACAGGATAGGGAGGACGAGTGCATCCTGAGGTACTAGCACAAAAAAATAATTCATCTTGTCCGTACTTCTTGTATCGCGTTCTTGTGTTCTACTATGTCGATCCCAGCATCCAGCTCTTGTTTCCGTAAGGTTAGTAAAGTGAGATCGTGCTGCTGCTGCATAACTAACAAAACCGCGAACCCCCGATTTTTATATCAGCGCCGTCTTTATTTATACTTACCAGTCGATATGGAGCAGGACATCGGGGCCGGCCACGTTCTATCGTTCAAACCTAGAAGACGCAGCTCTCAGATCTTCTGTACTACATCAACGCGCAAAAAACATTCAACATCCGGCGACTACAACATGATCCTGCTTCGGCAAACGATAAAAGAGAACCATCTCCATCGCGCGATAGGATTGCAGTAATGTGAGATCATCATCTTTCTCGAGGCTTGGCATCACTAGTGCTTGAGCTCCTTCTTCATCCAGCAAGTTTAGCACTACAACTACCATAGTCTAAATACGCAAGACCGGGAGAACCGGAACCGCATCTCTGTCGCAGATCTTGACGGCCGAATCATGAACTACATTCACTACGCAAAAAATGCTTCTGCAGGAATCTGACGCTGCCCAGCTCCTCTTCTACCTGTTTCTCTTCTATGATTTCATCTGCCAAGAACAACACTACAATAGCACAATCAACAACGGATTTGATAGCATTGGTCTGCTCGCACGTAACCGGTCCAGAGCTGTGTCGATGCTGAAAAGCTCCTTTCATTTTTGTTTCAGCGATTCGAGGAATTCGATGCGCTTGCGCATGCACGTGTTGCATAAGCTACGATCTGCTCTCGTGCTGTAAGTGTAGCTTTAAGTTTATTCATCTTGCTGCAAAATAAATCACCGTTGTGAAAATTTCTTCATTTGTATTGCGCTCTGCTGCATCGGGAGTGAGCGGTTTGCGTTTCTACTGCACGTCGACGTCGCCAGCGCGACCTCCCGATCGGTTCCATTCAATATCGGGTCTTCGTGTAGTCTGTGTGTGTCTGTGTGTGAAACGAACGTCTACTTCTCGTCCTCTTTGTTAAACATGAAGGTCAGCCCGGACTTCCCACAATGGTAGCGGTTGTGATGCATGGCCATAAACACCCCCGCACCGCAGATCGGGCTTTCCTTGCGCAAACGGGTCACCTTTCCGTCACCACCAACCTAAACCACCATGAAATAGATCATACACATACTCATGGGTAATTGGCCGAAACATTCAACAAATCGGAAGTTACGAAATTGGTTCAGGAAAAGCAACTAACTCAAAATGAAACAAATGTTTCGGTCTACTCGGGCTGTCTGTCTGCTTACCTTGTAGTACTTCAGCACCGCGAGCTTGACCTTCTTGTGCTTGTGCTTGATTTTCTTCGGCTTGGTGTACTGCTTCTTCTTGCGCTTCTTACCCGCGCCGAGCAAGTCGACATGGACGTCAACCGTGCACTCATCCTGTAAAACGTTTCCCACAACCGCCTCCTCCGGCACGTCCTTTCCCGCGTAGGATAGATGGACGCCCTCTTTCAAAACAGCAGCATCCAGGGTGGAAACCAGCTCCCCAACGGTTGCGCATTCATCGACGCAGCGCACCTGGGAGGTGCCGTCGGCGCCACGCAGAAAAATCTGCATCGACATTATCTTTGATGTTCTCAATTTAGAAGTACTTCTAGTGAAGCAGAATCTAAGTGTTGCACCGACGAGAGAAAAGTTAAAGTTGTAGTTTCACAAACTACTCAAACCCTGGCGAAGGGCTTACGGGCTTCTGAAAATGAAGTCAAGAGACTAAAGAGCCTAGAGGTGGGTTGATATCGTGGTCCGTTGAAACTTACAGTCTCAACTACCGCAGGACCAGGAGTGTGGAAGTACGCTGGAGAAACGTAGCCGTAGATCGATGAAGATCCGATGAAGTTTACCAGTATTCCGATGGAGCACACCAGATTTAGTGCTCAAAAAGTACACTTTGATGTCAGTGCCGTGAAGAATACTGCCGTAGCAAGAGTGCCTTCAAAAATGAAAAAACTAACAGCACATCGCACCGTGCTGAGGAGTTGTTGCCCATTACTTAATAGGCTGATGAAGATAAATATGACAAACTACACAACAAGCGTGATCTCCGGCGGATCAACTTTTCGCTACCTCCGCTTTCCCCTTGCGGGCTGTAGTAACCAAAACTACTAGCGAGATCTTCTTGCGGCCGTGATGTACGTATGGATACAACGGACGACGTCGTGTGGGCAGTTCTCATATTCATACAACAAATTTTTCGTGATCCTTTTCGTCGTGAAAAAACCGCAGAAATTAAAATTATTAGAACTGCTCAATATTAAAAATACCGTGCGCAAGAATACAACAGTTGCCAGCAAAAGAAAGTGAACAGCAGTAGTCTAGTGCCTACTCTTACAGTGCCTTCAAGAAGTTCATGAAAAGCTAAAGCGTGAGACGGCGCACCAGTTTGTACTTCCTATGCTGCTAGGTACTGTCTCTGACTCTGTTCGTCCACCTTCAAGATCGCCGCAAGTTTATTCAGACCTACCATGGCAAAAACTCCAAATCACAGCGACTTTGCCCCAACTGCTCAACAGTTACTTGCGGTGCGTGTGTAGTACGCGTTTCATCTCTTGATCTTTTGTTGATGAGAAGTATAGCGGTAGTTCATCTTTGAATGATGTCTAAGTCTATGTTGCATAATAGTAGAAGTGGCGGTCCTTCGCTCGAAGAACGAGCCACCGTGACGCAAAGTCGTGCAGTCTAGTAATACTTCTACTTCAGTTGGAAGCCATCGCGTGTGATAGTGTGGTTTTGATAGTAGTTCCTTCTACTTTTTGAAGAGTCCACCTGTATTTCTTGTGCTGTTGCATGTTGTGGACAAGCCTTTTATCGTGCGCAGCTTGTTTGTACCTATCAGTATCAACAGCTTCAAAAAGTAGTACTTACGGGGCACCAGAGCTTGTTTTCACGCATCGAGTTTGTTACAACCCGATTTTCTCAATTGCAAAGAAATTTGATCGGCCGAACAAAGTAAAGAGACATGGCTTCAAGAAGACGCTCTTGCCCCGATGCGTGTTTACGATGAATTTTGAGTATTCATATTGGACCTATGGTCGTGCTGGTGCTTCTATAGAGCTCAAGTATTAATTTCGAAGAACAAATTCAAATTCAATCTACTAATTCGCTATAATTATCACTCAACTTCAAGAAAACATATGGGAACGATGGTAATGGTGTTGTTTTCTTTACCAGACGCAGACTTGATGTTCTGGCTTCGGTGTTCTTTGGCTCCGCGAATTATACCTCCTTCACGGAGAGAGGGGAGAAGCTTAGGCTGACATATGGGTAATACGCCTCCTCTATCAACTGTAAAAATGTCTGGGTCTGGAAGATTCTAACAATTGCCATGCACGTTTTGCATGAGCCCTGATGTCAGTGATGCATGCCCTAGCATCACAGATTTTTTTAGAGCTTCTTGATGCCTATTCCGCATGACAAATGCCCTCTCCACGTAGCAAAAATTGCATTCCTTTTGGTACTCATGCAATACAGATTTTTCTGGAATCCACATGCAGCATCACAAGTTGCATTCTTCCAGACCCAGACATTTTTACATTTGATATCCTCTTCCGCACCCTCGGCGGTGGCACCTGAGGATAGAAATTTTTTTTAGGTTCTTTGGGGAACCTCGTTTTCGTGTCGACAAGAAAGACATGACTCGGCAGAGATATGCGAACGCATACTATTAATACTTGATGGAGAAAACATATCAGTACTTAATACAACAGTGTCATGTCAAAAAAGCATCGTAGTTCTCAAATCCTACCACTCCCACCCAGGTAGTTCTGGCCGAACAGTCCGCTTGCAGAAAACACATCGTTTAAGACGGTCCTCAGCTTGGTAATGTTCTTTGCGGATGTCGGTCGGACGATGAAGCTCGCGAAGTTTGGCGGCACACCATACCGCAGAATAGCTTCGACAAACACACGCATAGCCTTTGATGAGTATGATATCGTTGAAGATACTTTCACGATTTTACATAAAATCGGATCTGGTTCGTGTTTTTCTTTTTCAATTTTTCCATTGCTCGTGAAGATGAAGTGTGTGATAGAATCTACCATGAAAATACGTCATGAGGATGACGAGCATGGTTCTTATGACATGATGATGACTGTGACACTGACCACACTATCCCTATCGAATCAACACATCAACGGGGGGACAACAAGTACCTTCAAATGCATCCACGCTACCAACGTATCGGAGAAGGCGGCTGCGCAGTGTCTCTTGAGCCCCATCTCGTTCTTGGTGAACTCAAACTGCAAGGTTTCTGCGTTCAACACAAATTCCTTGTAGGCGTCGACACTGTAACTGAATTCCCGGATGGAGCACTTGCACTCCTTCAGACCCTATCAAATGTAAAAATGTCTGGGTCTGGAAACTTGTGATGCTAAAATGTGGATGATAGAAACAGTCCCGAATGCAACCCAGCATGACAACTTTCCAGAACGCTTCCTCATAGGCAATCCGCATGAGAAACTGCGTTTTTGCATGAACAGAAGAGGCCGCGACTTTTGTTGGATATGCAACACAGATTTCCTAGGTATGGAAAGCTAGCATTACAAGTAGTTACAACCTTCCAGACCCAGACATATTTGCAATGCATAGACCCTTTCGCACCGTCTCGACGGACTTCTTGAAGCAAACCACACGCCAAAGACTGTTGCCGTCCTGTAGTAGAGACAATCAAGCAAGACGAGTCGTTTATTTATTTTCGCCAGACTTCGACTTTCTCATTCAAGTAAAAATAGGCGTACTCAGTTTCATTTGTCGTCGGGCATGATGGGAGGTCCCTGCGGTCTGCGGACTATAGACGACGAGAGCAGAATTCTTGTTTACCAAAAGCAGCAGGAGCAATTATTGCAGTAGCAACAGCAACACCCAGCACACCCGGAATGCGAATGTAAATGTAAATGTTGTTGTTGATGCACGATAAAGATTGAATTTCCTCAGCACCATTTTGACATATTACCTTGTCCTCGATCGGGAGCAATTTCCCGTCCGTGAGTTTTTGGAACTGCTTATCCTGAGTAAAAACGTACCCACACCAGAGTCAGGATGGGGATTTTGCAACACAAACCTAGGAGTTTTGTGAGTCACGCATGACAAGTTGCACTCGGCAGTGTAGTGCAGGTTAGCAAGTGCAGCCGCGTCACAGATTCATCTGCTCATCCTGTTCACAGCATCACAAATTCCAAAACACGATTGGAAATGGCTCTCATGGGGATGCGCATTACAAGTCTTCGTCTTCCTGTCTTTGCAAATCTGCATTACAACTCTGGTGTGGGTACGTTTTTACTCAGGATACTGCTTCGCTGATCGTGGCACGACGAAGGGATCCACGCGCTCGTAGGACTCCAGAAACTCCTTTTCGCCGCCCCTTGGCACGATCACGAGCACGGTGGTCAAGTGCTCTTTCGCGATAAAGTCGTCCGCGGCCACCACGTCCGGAGTCAGTATTTCGGTAAGCTCCGCATTCATCAGCGTGGTACCCGGTCCCTTCGACTTGTTCAGGGAAGCGAGGCTCTGGTTGTAGTCGTGGTGTGGATCAGGTACTTTTATTTGCTTTACTTCTACTTCTTATTCCTTAGGTTTCAAACTCAAACTGGTGAGGAGCGCCAAGGTCAAGAACCAAAGAAAAGTGAAAAAAGTTAAAGTTTCAAAGTACTACCACAGCCTAGTAGGTACTACGTCCAGCATCATAAGTTGTAAATGAACTACAAAAGAACTCAGTACTGACTTCACGTCTGCGTACGCGTAGGCTTTGTTTTTTACGTCGTCGTCAATCCTCGACACTGTGTTCATAAGCGATGTCATGTTGTCAGAAACCTGGGTAAAGTTGTATTTTGTGATATGCACTACATCATGTTGGTCTTGGTCAACATGTTACCACGAGAAGTGGAGTAGATGAAATCATTCTAATTCATCTTTTCATCCTCGAAATTCATTCCAAACCGGCAAGAAGAACATCACAAAGATTACAACAGAGTCAAGCGCATGTGCATGATTATGATTATACATTTCTGTTCCTGGGCCACTTGGTGTCGTCCCACTGGAAGCTGCGGACGTAGCTCTCCACCGTCATGGTTTTCTGCCGGAACAACACTTTGAAGTCCGCGTTAGCATCCAAGTCGGTCATTTGTCGCTCGATCCGTCGCAGGATGCCCTCCACTTGACTGTCGTACTTGGAAAGGTCGTCCATCATCTTCACCAGGGAGTCGAAACTCCCGAACTTCAGGGTGTCCGGAACGTCGAACTTGCACACCTGAATATACAGAAAACAATTGATACTGCATAATTCTTGCACACCTGCATCAAGGACCGTAAAAATTATGCACAGGAGCTGTAAGGAAAAAAAAAAATTGATTGTGTATCCAGAGCATGCATATTTTATACCTCGTCACAGGTGTTCGTGACGCGGGACTTGAGCACTGAAAGGATGCTGTCCTTGGACTGCTCGCCTGCATGGCAGGCGAGGATCTGGTACGTCGCCATGATACTTCGCTTCTCTTCCTCTTCTGGCTCTTGTGCTGAGTAAATCTAAGGCTGGTAGTTCTGGCGAAAAAAAAATGAAAGTCACAACTCCGCGGCTTCTTTCCCTTGCGAGCGCCAGTCACAAAAGAAGAACGAGATGCGAAAAAAGTTTTAGAAATGTGGACGGAAAAGTCTGAAAGAAAGAAAATCATGCCTGCTCGAGCAGACAGCCAACATCAAACACAGCGCGGCCGCATGCATGCGGTTCGTATTACGGACTGACTGAATTATCTGAACGAAGATCAACACAGGTTGAGGTCAGCGACAGCGACTGCACCGAAAAACGAAAACCAGGCGAAGGGCATATTAGGGCTCGCCAACATGATCTCCAGCTTGGCTCCGAACTACACTGTGGCGACAGGCACTTCTTGAGGGGCCGCCACAGCTCGTGCCTGTCCTCTTCTGGTACCTGGCCAAGGCACACCGGTGAGACAGTCGCGTAGAATCACCGCGAACAATGTCTGAGAAGAACGCCGCGTGGCGTGCGCTCCTTGGCCTCATTTCTGTACAGAAATCAGTCTCATGGGCCGGTGGGGTCCTGGCCCCGGGCCGTTGCATCTAACCGGAACTGAACCTCCAGCCCAGTCAATGCATGACATCAGGGCGGCCGAGGCGAGGGGCGGCGTGTCAAACAAAATAACGGGCGCGGGCCCAGCGATGAATATAAAACCTCGTCTCACGCCTATCACAAGCGCGCGGCGGTCGGCCACTCGCTCCCAATCAGTGCGGAAAGGCTCGTCGCGATTTTTGCTGCCGCGTGTTCGGTCCTTCCACCCTGATCTTCATCTTTCAAATTGATTGCCTCCGCGTTCATTTTCTTCTTGTTCGTCAGGGTCTTCACAACATAATTGTACAAGGTGTCGAGCACTTGACTGCTCGTGGGTCCGCTTCCTGCTCCTCACCAGCAAAGTAGACCCAATTCAGATGATCTCAGCACAAGAAAAGCCCACAGTGAACAGTGCTGTTTTAAGCTGCTGCCTTTATTACTAACTAAAGTATAGCGCTAGCGCTGGTGAAACCGAAACAAGAAAGAGAGATCATGATGAAGCTGAAGTTGTTCTTGTTGCGAAACATAAACTTAAACGAGTCGGAGCCAATTGAATCAAATTCAAACATCATACAGATACAGTACTCATCTATTAATTTCTCATTTATTTCTCCACCAGGGCAAAGTACTACTAGTAAAGGTTGCTCATTCGGGAACGGGATCGGTGGAAGGTGTACTACCATAGCATGTTGTTGAAGCTGCGCCGTGTATTAAGTGTAACTGTAAGCATGTGTGTGACGAGTATAGTCTTCAGCATCAGCACTGTGGCTACGCTTCCTGCTCCTTTTGATGCGCGGCGTGTGCGACCACTTGGCTCAACTCCTCGTCGTGCAACCTCCTTCCCACACGCATCAATGGGTACGCAGCCACAAGTTTTACTTTCTCGACCGCAGTGACGCGCGCGCTTAACTCGTCCACCACAAATAACAGCGAGCTCCAGGGACAAACCATGCACTTCTTACACAAAAAGACTGGCGCACGAGTTCAAAAGCGAGTTCATTCCGAGTTCATTACGAGTTCAATAATTTGCCCATTATCAGTTGACCTAAAAAATTGCAAAGGTCAAAAGACTTTTGGCGATTTCCGAGCAAGGTCAAATGACCCCTCGCTTTCGTGTGATTCCGAGCGACGTCAGTGGCGTTCTCGTTTCTGAGCAAAGTCAATGAGAAGTAAATTGACTTCTGCGAGCCTTTTCCAGAAAAGTCAACTGGCTTCTGTCTTTCGCAATAAAAGTCAACCAAGAAGACCTACCAATTCCGCAAGAAGGCACTTGACTTATTGGAAATTTTTGAAAAAGACAATTGACTCTTTGCGAATTTTTGAAAAAGACAATTGACTTTTTTGCAAGCAACGCCCCTGCACCTACTCAATCGCGGGGAAGCCAACGGACTACCATGCCTGTCCGACTTGGGCCCCAGCCGCTCAGTTTCTGCTTCTCCTGCAGATGCAGTGGCGCCCGCCCCGTTTCCCCACCCTTGAATCCCGTCGCGAAGTCGCCGAGAACAGATCTGAGGGTGGAGAAGGCAGACGGGAGCCTCTGCTGTGCGGCTTTGCGCCCCTTTTTGCGTCTTGTCGTCCCCGTGTCTTCGGGCCGTTCCCGAAATCGCAGGGCGGCACGGGAAAACGCAAACCAACGGCGCGCGCCTCTGGTCGTTTCGGAGCCCTAGCAAAAAAAAACGCGCACATACTTCAAAGCTTTGCTGCCCGTTTGCGAAATGAGCCGACTTCAGGAGAAGTCAGTTGACTTTTCTTGAAATTTGGATCAAGGCACTTGACTTTATGCAAATTCCGAACAAAGACAATTGACTTCTCGCAAACTCCACGCAAAGGCAATTGACTTTCGACAAAAGGTAGCTGGCTCATTGCGATTTTTGCGATAGGTCAACTGACTTGGTCCAAATTATTGAACTCGCTTTGAACTCGTTCTGAACTCGCTTTGAGCTCATCTTTGAACTCCTTTTGAACAAATTTCCAAGTACGAGGTGGCCGGATGCTAAAAGTCTTCCACCACAAATAACAGCGAGCTCCAGGGACAAACCATGCACTTTTTACACTATCTTGGGTAGAAACCGTTTTTCCGCATATGGTGACCCTCTCGAAGCAGCACCGGCCTGTTTTTGAAGCGTTTTGTCCACCTTCTTGCCGTAAAATGAACTCTTGCTGAGGCTCATTCCACCAGCTGCACCACCCGCCGCGCCGCTGCTGCTCCCGTCGACACTGCGAATTAAGTGGCTGGAGGTTTTGTTATTGCTGCGCATGCTGCTTTTGGAGCTCGGCGCTGTCATGTTGTGTTTCCCGTCCACAAACCACCGCTCTTTCGTACTACTCTTGCTGTGCGGGTTCGAGTGCACGGGGGGACGAGGGCCGCCAATTGCGTTACCGGCCGCATGATGGCCTCCTCCATTCAATGAGGAGGTCGACGCTACGTTGTGGTGCGCCGCGGCTGGTGCTCCATAGTAATTTCCGCGCTGTTTCGCAGTGTACTGGTACGGGGAAAGGTAGTCGAGGCGCTTGTCACCGGGCAGCTTCGAGGCGTAACTGTAGTACTCCTCCGCGGACTCGAAGGGAGGCTGCGATGTTGGTGGAGTTTTCAATTCATGATCATGCTTTTGTTGATTTTTCCAAGACAACTGTGTCGCAGCCAGCTGTTATTACACAGAAATATCTATAAGCTATCAGTATCTGATAGTGATAGATTATTATGAAGCTCCATGATCGTAGGAAACAGAACAACGCGTACATTGTCCAGCATGAATTTTTTGTAGTTCCCCTGGTAGAGAGATTCCGCTCTATTTTCGACATACGTCTTGGTCGTCAACTGTGTGGCTTGGTGCTCCACTGCTGCCTGGTGCTTTTCCTTCAACGTGGCATCTAATTGCTGTTCTCTACCACGAGGAGCAGCATCAGACGTTCTCGCACCACCTACAGCTGCCCCGCTCTGGTTAGAAGTGCCGGCCTTGACCTGATGGAAATGGTGGTGGTGGTGCACGTGGTGCAGGTCCAGCAAGATAAGCTTCTTCTTCGCTTTTCTCTTCTGCGAGGAGGAATGCCCATGATACCTTGTAGAGTTTGACATGATCTTGTGCGCCTGGTTCTCCTTGGCCATTGTCGTTCGAATGGTCCGCGGGTCGTGGTTCTGCTTGTACTCTTTCAGGTTTTTCACCAAGTCCCGAGCTTCCGCTCCCCGCCAACGGGACTGAATCGCTTCGGAGGCGGCTGCGATAAAAGTATTGTATTTGTATTAGAATTAGTGCACTATCCGCATTGTTTGTACGTCAGTCTCACAAGTCATCCGGACCTTGCAAAAGCTGCAACAACCGCACGATCTCCGTGCACAAGCGTATAACAAGCAAAAATGATAAAGACTGAGTTCATCTTGTGGCAAGAGGGTTTCCCTAGAATTCTTTTGCCAAGAATAACTGTGCGCGATATAATCATGGTTGCGGACCCATCTTCTAGTGGTCACCTTCACAAAAGATTGACGAGATGATAGTGATTATACCGTTCTTCCTCATCTCGCGCATTTCGTCCGTCAAGCTCCGTGCCCGCCTCCCCCGGTGCAGTATCCACAGAAAAAAACCCATCCCCATCCATTTTTTGCATGACAGACACAGGATTTTATACGTGTTCTGCATGACAAATTGGATGTGGATGGGTGTTTTTTCCTGGATATGCAGCGACTGAATCCTCGTGGCCGCCCGCTCCATCCGCTTCGCGAAAGCCACCCGTTCGTACTCCTGGAGGCGCTCTTCCTCTTTCTGCATCTTCAGGCTCTGGGCCCGCCGCCGGTCGCGTCGGGCGCGCGCGGCAGCCTGGATCTTGATCGCTTGTTGCGCGCGCTCGTGAAGGATTCTGTCCGGATTTTGAATTCTTTCGTGAAATTCTTCATCCCGGACGACGTTTTGCAGTCGCATTGTTGCTCTTGATACGGAAACGGAAACAGTAAATGTTAATGTTGATGTTCGCTTTCATTGGAAGATTAAGATTTCCACTTCAATCTCTACCTTGGTGCGCGTGACATACTACAAAATGCACAAAGAAATTCCATCAACCTTCCGTACCTATCCATTTCCGCCCTGTTTCTTCTCTCCTCCTCCTCTATCATTTTGTGCAACTCCTCCTGCGCCAGCCTCTTCGTTTTCATCTGCACCTCGTCCCCCAGCACCCCCGCGGCCGCAGAACAAGTCGCCACGAAGGGCGGCGTGGCCGCCCTCTCAATGACGAACTTCTCCATGTCCTCGGCCTGGCTGCGCGCGCTGATTTTGAGCCCGTGCAATTCGCCGCTCTCGCAGTTTAAGGTCAGCGTCAGACTGGTCGCAGGATCCTCGGAGGAATCGTAGGCGAGCGACTTTTGCGTCCAAAACTCCGGCTGGGAGAACTCGTGGTCGTGTACTAATGGTCCCACAACCGTGGAAGTCGTCGCAGTGGTCGCGCCAAGCGCCGTACCCGGCGCTTTTGTACTGGAGCCATCACCTGTAGTAGAACTAGAAGTCGATGATCCACCAGTTCTTGTAAGCGCTGCTGCAGCTCCCGTGCTGGTGCTTTGCCACTGGTCGATGGTGAGTTTCAGTGCCTCGTTTAAAACACGCTTGTCTCGGTCGGTGAGTTCGCGAGCGGAAACCTCGCCGACAATGCGCGAACCGTGCTCGTGACGGGAGATCTGAGTTTTTTTTTGCAAACAAAATGTGCATGCGTTGTGGTGCAATGCTTGCAATCATGATCAGCTAGCTTTACGTTGTTGACACAAACCCAAACGTTACATGATAGTCAGCACGGTGCAAAAGATTCATCGACGCGCATCATCGAGCATGGTGAGCCTATGCCTAAACAAGTCAAGTGCGAATGTGGGGATTTGTTGTAATATTCACATTTATTACAGTACCTCCAAACTGATTTTCAAAGGCCGGTCGTCTGTCAGCGCCGCTGTTGCCACGTCAGAACTGGCTGCGACGACTTCGGCTGCGACGAGTTTGTTTTGCTTGTTGGTCTCCTCCCCGGAGGACTGCGTATCCGTTCCGACATCGCGCGGGGTGGTATACCCACTGGAAGAAGACGGGCAGAAACCTGCGGTAACAGCTTCGACTTTATTGCTGTCGTCATCGAAAAATAACTCGTCCTTTATTTCCGGTTGTTGTTTCAATTGTGTATGTGTTGTTTCTTCCTCCTCAGTGGCGATCTGATCTTGCGCTGTTATTTTCAGGGAAAGCTCTGTCGGCTCCGACTTTTCCAGGTCGGCGTTCGCATAATTCGCAGTATTTTGCCCTGCAGCTGCAGTACTAGACGCTTTCGTTTCCGATTCTGTCGTGACGGAGAAGCCGGGCTCTTCTTCTGCTCGCGGTTTGTCCACGTCGTTCTCTGCTGGCGGCTGTGCCCCCAGCACTCCGAGATCAGGTGCTTGAACGAGGTCGAGGACTTCCTCCTCGTCGTCACGAAAGCTGACCCGGCGGGTGGTTTTCACGCTCGAGGTGCCTTTCGCGGAAGGAGCTGCATCCTCCTGCTTTATTCTACTAGTATCCTCACGTGCTGCCGTTTGTTCTTCAAAAATTACGGATCGCGCAGCTACAACTTCTGGCGCTCCATGATCAACATCTCCTGGAGGTGTCGTCTGGTGTGGCTGTACAGGAGCCCCTCGCGCGTCACCATCATCTTGATCTACTTCATGACCCGGGGCCGCGACCATTTTTCCCGTCCCTCCTAGCACCTTCTCCTCGACCTGGTGGACCACGGCCGCGGCGACGCGTGCGAGCATGACCTCTTCCGCCTCCGATGCGGTGGACATCAGCACTTCCTCTAGTTCATAACTTTCAGCGCCGTCCTGTCGACGTGCAGCAACGGAGTGCTTTGGCAGCTGCGAGCTGCCCCCGTCTGCGCCTGTTGTTCTACTTGGCTCGCCGTCAACTGGTGGAAATGCTGTTGTAGTTTCCTCATCCTCAGTGGCCGCTGCAAATCCAAATCCCTGAATTGCTGCCTGAGCAGTTGCTGGAGGTGCTGCTTCCGTTGCAGTATCAGACGGGAGCGCGGTGGTAGCAGAACAAACATCTTCACGAGGATGATCATGATCGCCAGGAAGTTGATTTACTGCTAATCGTGCCCCTCCTGCTCCTGCATCATGAACATGATCCGCAGTCGTGTGTAAAACTTCCTCGCCAGCCTTGTCCGCCCCAAAAATTGCGTTCTCCGCGACATTCGCGGCGACCTGCTCCAGCGCACGCTCGTCGGAAAAGAGAGAGGCGACTGTGCATTGCAAAAATGTCTGGGTCTGGAAACTTGTGATGCAACTCTGTGAATAATGAGCTCACTGCAATAGGTGACCAAGCACGACAAGTTTCTATGCTCCCGTGTGTTGCGTATTCCGCATGGCAGGCTTCGTTTTTGCATGACAGGAAAGTGCGTCTTTTCGCGCCTAAGCATCACAGAGTTAACAGTCATGCCAGACAAGCATGACAAATCTTGCATTCTTCCAGACCCAGACATATTTGCAATACATACCGACGCTTTCCGTGCGATTGGGGTACAGCTCCTCGGTGTCAACCGATACGGTCCGGTCCTTTACGATTGAAGATTCTTGCGGAGCTTCCTCTTCACCTTGTTGTTTTCTGGGACCGGAGGACGGTTGCTGCTCTGCTGGTGCCATCTTCTACGTAGTATGCTTCTGCCCCGAAAACGGAAAATAACCGCAGAAGTTCTTATAGTTCATGTACAGTTCTTGTAACAGTTTCACACACGACAGACCACGAAGGTCCAACAGTAGAGGACCAACTTCGACGACCTTGTTGGTGCGGGCCGCAAGTGTGCCACCAGTGTCGTGTGTGTCCTACGGAGCAGATGAAACATACAAGATCAAATTTTCGCAAGAATTCGCAGGCCTTTGCTTGTTGGTAGGCTAGGTCTACCCATGATTGTTCTTAGCACAAAAAATGATTTCTTCATGTACTCCACAACCGATAGGGAAAAAGTACAAGGAGCTGCAGTTGCAGTGGCCGCTGTTGATGTAGGTAATAGATTTAGAAGATTTTCTTGTGCAGTGAAGTTCTGTTGTCCTTGTCATCGTTGTTGATGTGCAACTCTGGACGACGTCACAATGGAAAAAACGTCAACTGTTGCGGTGTGATTCTGCTCGAAGACCAAGAATAAAGTAGACACAACTTCTATAAACGCAGGACAAACGAACAGTGTATTATTCTCACGTAAAAAAAAACGAAAGACGACAACAAAAGCGAGTTATGAACAGGCAGCCAGCAGCCGGTGGTCCCGGAAGTTGTGGTCTTTGGTGGCCAAGACCTACACAACTTAGGCGGTCGTGTTGCCTCGGGGTCTTGAAGACGGTTCTTCGCTTGCTTAGCTTTGTTTGATGAGTTGTCTTCTTATCGCTTCTTATTTCAATGAAAAATTTTGGATACATTTGTTCTAAGCATTCACGAAGAGTTAGAAATGCTGCTCTTCCTGCGTGCTCCCTTCGTCCGGAGTGAGTTTCAAGAAATTGAAGCTATTGCACTGTCTGGTGGTTGTGATAGAGTAGACGGAGTTTACATAAAGAGTCAAGTACATTTGTTGTATGAGAATTGAATCCGAGGCGGTCCTGTAATCATATCTCACTTCTTTGTTCTTCCTAACCGATGCTCGCAGTTTTTGAGTGGTCTTTTTTTTGTACCAAAATCAAAAACGTAGCAACCGGAGGAGCCCGGTGAGCCCAGAAGAAGGTTTTATTTTCATTCTAGCCCTCATGCTGCCGCCCGTCGAGGTATCATTCACCCGAGTAATTTTTACGTCACTTCCTATCTTCATTTTTCATGATGATGATAAGCATCATCACGTCCTCGACGTGGTCGAGATGGACGTGCCCGTCGTCGTAAGAAGTAATTGTTTTCCGACAAACACAACCTCCGCATCCGCTGCAGATGGTTGTAGTTGTTGTACTTTTAGTTGTTCATTTATTCAATGTACTGTGCGTCGCACTGCAGCTTGAAGATGTTGCAGCTGCGCTTGTTATTGAAAAATTCGATATACTTCTGCGACAGTTGATTTTTGCTGTCGTCCCCACCATGCTCCTGCTGAAAGCGGCCTATCAATGATCCAATTCCTCCACTCACTCCGCAGGAACAAAACCTTCCGCAAAAGACTTATGCTTTTGAGAAAGGATGAAGAAAGGCAGTTTCGCTTTTAACCACCGACCCGCGCGTACTGAGGTGCAATACCTTCGGCTCAGGATCGGGCGGCGGACCTGAAAAAGCTTTCAGGTTGTCTGGAAAAATACAACAGATGAGCTAAAGAAGCAATGAACTAGAATAAAATCTTACCGTGCCTGAGCTTGTTGATGTTGGCGTCGAATTAACTGTTGCAAATATGGTGTGTAAAAATGGGAGCTGAAAGGATAGCAAGACTAGAAGATGGTTGACAACATTTCACATGGATAAGCACGCGAAAAGTTCGTACAAGAGCAAGCACCCCAGTCTCCGATCCAATCGTGTCTAATTTTTCTGGTACTCGTTTTGTTTCTGAGTGCAATGACCTTTACTGTATTTTTGCATACTGTGAGTTGTTATTTCTAAAGTTGAAAATTGGAATAAAGACAAGAATACTGAAGAAAAATGCGTCAATACTGAAGCAAAAAATAATGTGACTGAGAAGCGCTTGCGCAAGCTTTTGTATATCTGTAATTCATAGTTGTATTGATATTCAATTTAGTATAATTTCGGGGAAGAAATACCATGCGAGAAGCTAACTTTTCCGTTTACGATATCAAACTGCGGGGTACAATAAGTAGACTCGACACCGCCACGAAATGGTGGAAATCGAAATCATAAAAGGTCGCAGTTTTTTTTTAATTTTCTTTTGTTCGTGTCGCTACAACAACTCAGTGCTCCTCGGCCTACTTGTTACCCTGGACCAGTCCGAGCCACCCCGCCAGCTGCACCACCCGGCGCGCCTGCCGGAGCGGCACGCGCACCCCCAGAGGGCGGAGCTCCCGCTGCAGGTCCACCAGTCAATGACTGCAGTGCGTTGTTGAAGAACGTGATACCGCCCCGCGCGTCCATGGTGCCGATTAGTTGGTGCTCTCGCGGAATCAAACCCAAGAGCTCCTGCGGATTTATCGGCGGGACTGGTGGCCCGCCGGGTGCTCCTGGTGCACCCCCGGCGGGGGCTCCTCCTCCTCCGACAGCTGCTGCAACCGTGGACGGCAGTTGTGGCGGCAGCTGCTGATGCTGTGCGGTGGATGTTGATGAGGCGGCTGCAGTAGCTCCACCGCCGAGAGTTGTTGTACCGGCCCCCTGCGCGATCTGTTGCAGCAACTGCATGTGATCCATCGGCGGCGGGGCACAACCTGCTCCTGCAGCTGGGACCACGACCGGCGCTCCCGCAGACGACGTGGAGGAGGACGCATGGATGGTCGTGGTCCCGGTCATCGTGCTGTTATTTCCCGCAGAGCTCGTGCTGTTGCAGGTGTCGCCGCCGGACGGGAGAGGGATCAAATCCAGCGGATTCAGTAGCTGCTGTGTCGCCGCGTTATTTGAAGAGGGCATTTGTGGTCCCGCGCCACCGCCTGCAGCAACCAAGTTCAAAGTAGCAGCGTGGTGCTGCTGCTTCGGACTTGTTATACTGATACTCGTCGCCGGGTTACTTTGCGGCTGAGGTGGCCCTAGTGGCGGCGGTTGTTGCGTGAGTTGCTGCACTTGCGCTGGCTGCAAGTTGGCCGGCATTGGCTGCAGCTGCGTAATCTGCGGATACCCGCCAAGGGGGTGGTAAACCACCTGGGGAGCCGACGGAATCTGGAGTCAATTTTTGTTTTTTGGATACGCACTTCCACTTTATACTTATTTGACTTTTGTTTTGTAGGAGCGTAGAAGTAAACAAAAAGGACCAAAGAAATGCGACGGCATTCTTTTCATTGTCAAAATTTTCACCTGGGCTCAAACAACCCTACTTCGAAAGATCGCGCACAGCGTTAATAGCGCAAGATTGGTCGTGCTCTCCGTAAAAATATATTTCTGGCTCACAAAGTCACAGGAAGTTGCAAATTTGAAAGCACAAGCTCCAGTAACACTAACAGCATCAACAAACTGCATAAAAGCACCAGCAACATCGATGTCCTGTTGATAGGTCAAAATCTAAGCTTCAATAGATACCTGCATGTAGACATACGGCTGCGCGGGGTTCCCCAGAGCCTGCTGGTAATTTCCCATTGGATCCATGTGATATGTGGGCGTTGGCGCGGGTGTCGGGTAATACGTGGTTCCGTGGTGCTGGATCCCAGCTATCCAATGCAAATTAATATGTCTGGGTCTGGAAGCAGACAAACTTGTGAACATGCCTGCCAGTCGCCTCGCATAAAATATTTGATTTTTTCTAGTGTCGGTAGAAAAAATCAAAAATATGTAGAGAAAATCATAACGAGAAGAAAAGAGAAAAAAGAAGAGAAAGGATACAAAGAGAAAATCAAACGAGAAAACACAAAGACGACGATTTTTCTCACAAGAAGCACGCGCCTCGTTTTGATTTTTTCTACAGCTGTAGAAAAAATCAAACGGGACTCGTCCGAAACCGAGAGAAGCGAGAAAATGGCAAGAACTCGAGAAGTTCTCACTTTTTCTCGAAGTTCTCGCTTTTTCTCGAAAGTCTTCTCGTCCCGCCCATTCGAGGCCAGCGGCCGAAAACCTCCAAAATACGGTAGAAAAAATCAAACACCTCCGGGGAAAATCAAAAGACCTCCACCCAGAAGCGGAAAAGCCGAATACACGCGCACGCGCGAAGCGATGCGCGAAGCCCCAGCACCGCGAAGCGCCAGACGGCAATGGGGGCGCGCCCCATGTGTGGGCAACGCTGAGAACGAAGCGGCCTCGTCTTGCAAGCGGACAAAGTTCGTTTTCCTTTCAGGCCAACGGGCCCGCCACCTACGCAACCAGGCGGGGGCGGGCGCGCTGGGTGTGCAAAACAAAGCGGACCTCGCGGCCGAGAAAAGAGAAATAACAAAGCCGCGCGCGCAGCGCGCGGTGGGCGCGGGTAACGCGGCGAGGCAACCACGCCGCGCGCGCAGCGCGCGGAGAAAATTTTTCCGACAAGCGGGAAGCGCAGCAAAGCGAGGGAGCGGGCGCATTGGGTGCAGGGTAGCCAACCCTACACACTTCGCGGCCAAGAAGAAGGCAGAGGCAGCAAGGCCGCGCGCGCAGCGCGCGGAGGAAATTTTCCAAGCGTGCGACAGACGAAGGCGGGGGCGCGCCCCATGTGTGGGGAACGCTAAGAAGCAACCTCGCCGCGCGCGCAGCGCGCGGGGAAAATTTTTGCGAAAAGCAGGCCACGCAACCAACCAAGCGGAAGCGCGCGGCATTGGGCGCAGGCGAACCGAGCCAGCCGACATACTTCGCGGCCAACCAAGAAGACAGCAGAGGTAGCAATGCCGCGCTCGCAGCGCGCGGAGCAAATTTTTCAAGCGACAGATGGAGATGGGGGCGCGCCCCATGCGTGGGGAATTCTGAGAAGCGGAGAAAATTTTCCAAAGGGCAGACGGGGGTGGGGGCGCGCCACATGTGCGGGGAACGTTGGGCAGCAACCTCGCGCGCGCGGAGAAAATTTTTCTAGCGGCAGGCGAAGCCGGGGGCGCGCCCCATTTGTGGGGAACGCTAAGGAGCAACCTCGCCGCGCGCGGAACGCGCGGAGAGAATTTCTCAGGCGGCAGACGGAGGTGGGTGCGCGCCCCATGTGTGGGGGCAGCTGGCAGGAAACCTCGCCGCGCGCGCAGCGCGCGGAGAAAATTTTTCCGACATGACAAGCGGGCCACGCGGCCAGGCGGAGCCGCGCATTGTGTGCGGAAGAACCGCAGCCAAATACTCGGCGGCCAAAGAGAAGGCAGCAAGGCCGCGCGCGCAGCGCGCGGAGAAAATTTTTCAAGCGGCAGAAGGGGGTGGGGGCGCGCCCCATGTGTGGGGGGCGCTGAGAACCAACCTCGCCGCGCGCGCAATGTATGGGGAGAATTTTTCCGACAAGCGGGTCACGCAGCCAAGCGGGGGCGCGCGGCATTGGGTGTAGACGAACCGAGCCAACATACTTCGCGGCCAAGAAGAAGGCAAAGGGAGCAAAGCCGCGAGCGCAGCGCGCGGAGCAAATTTTTCAAGTCCGCGACAGACGGAGATGCGGGCGCGCCCCATGTGCGGGGGATTCTGAAAAGCAACCTCGCTGCGCGCGCAGCGCGCGGAGAAAATTTTTCAAAGGGCCGACGGGGGTGGGGGCGCGCCACATGTGTGGGGAATGCCGAGAAGCAACCGCGCCGCGCGCGCAGCGCGCGGAGAAAAATTTTGCAAGCGGCAAACGAAGGCGCGGGCGCGCCCCATGTGTGGGGGGCCCTAAGAAGCAACCTCGCCGCGCGCGCAGCGCGCGGGGGAAATTTTTTCGAAAAGCAGGCCACGCAACCAAGCGGACGCGCGCGGCTTTGGGTGCAGACGATCCGAGCCGACATACTTCGCGGCCAAGAAGACGGCAACGGTAGCAATGCCGCGCTCGCAACGCGCGGAGCAAATTTTTCAAGGGGCAGATGGAGATGGGGGCGCCCCCCATGCGTGGGCAATGCTGAGAAGCAACCTCGCTGCGCGCGCAGCGCGCGGAGGAAATTTCCAAAGGGCAGACGGGGGTGGGGGCGCGCCACATGTGCTGGGAACGTTTGGAAGCAACCTCGCCGCGCGAGCAGCGCGCGGAGAGAATTTTTCAAGCGACAGGCGAAGGTGGGGGGCGCGCCCCATGTGTAGGGAACGCGAAGAAGCAATCTCGCCGCGCGCGCAGCGCGCGGAGAAAATTTTCCAAGCGGCAGACGGAGGTAGGTGCGCGCCCCATGTGTGGGGAGCGCTGACAAGACACCTCGCTGCGCGCGCAGCGCGCGGAGAAAATTTTTCCGACATGACAAGCGGGCCACGCGGCCAGGCGGGGCCGCGCATTGTGTGCAGAAGAACCGCACCCACATACTCGGCGGCCAAGACGAAGGCCGAGGCAGGAAACTCGCGCGCGCAGCACGCGGAGAAAATTTTTCAAGCGACAGACGGAGATTGGGGCGCGCCCCATGTGCAGAGACGCTGAGAAACAACCTCGCCGCGCGCGCAGCGCGCGCGCGGAGAAAATTTTTCGCGCATTCTTCTCGATTTTTCTCAAAGCACCCGACTGGTTTTTTCTACAGTGGGAGCCCGGTTTGATTTTTTCTAGATGCTTTGCGATTTTTTCTACCGTATTTTTTTTTTCTCGACATTTACTAGGCTTGCCGCAAAGAAAATCTCGGAGAATCTCTTAGGCTCAAAGAGATTCTCTGGAATCTAAAGAAATTCTCCGGAAAAGGTGCGAGATTCTGCTGAAAAGGCACGTCGGTTGAGCAGGAGCGTCGGTTTTTGGCTTTTATTTGTTAACTTGAGCAGGCACGTCGGTTGAGCAAGGAACGTCGGTTTTTGGCTTTTATTTGATTGTTAACTTGAGCAGGCACGTCGGTTGAGCAAGGAGCGGCGTTTCTGGCCTTTTATTTGTTAATCTCCTGCGGCCGTGCTTGCTCGCCGAGTGAGAGAATCTCTTTGACAAAGAGATTCTCCACAGGTGAGGGAGAATCTCTTTGGCAAAGAGATTCTCGCGGCCCTGCCCCATCCTCCCGCCCCTGCCCGGTCCCGCCGGGGACTGCTGTCGAGCCTCCCCAGCTGGGGCAACCACTGCCCTGGGTAGCCAGAATTGGCTATGCTAAACACTACCATTCGGGCAAAAAACACCAATATCCTGGAAAATCGCCCACGGCGGGAGCTAATGCTGTGGGGACGAGGCCGCCAGTCCTACCCTGCTCCCTAGCGCGGGCTGTATCTACCCGGTAGATAGAAGCTCCCACAGAAGCAGAAGGCTTCCTAGCTGCTACAGGCTCCCGAAGGAGGCTGCATCTAAGGAGGCTGCATCTACCTGGACATAGATACAGGCTCCCAAACAAAGGAGGTTATATCTACCTGGTAGAAGGAGGCTGTATCTACCTGGTAGATACAGGCTCCCAAAGAAGGCCTCCTAGCTACAGGCCCCCCCAGGAGGCTGTATCTACCTGGTAGATACAGCCTCCGGCCCCCTCGTCCACGCACCTGCTCATTTCTCTGGTACGGGGGCTCCTGATGTGGAGAGAAATCCGAGAAGACCATCTTAGACGACGAAGCCCCAACACGCCGCCCGACGCGGCCTTCTAACGCCCGACCTTTCGCACCCGACCCCACTTTCCATCGCTAGTTTTGCCCCCCAAAGCTGGCCCCTAAAGTCCGTCTCCGTCGCTAATTCCTTCCTCTATAGTCCGGCTCCGCTTCACACGGAGATCCAGCGCCGGAAACCCCGAAGCGCGTTTCGGACCTGCAGGAGATGGCGGTCGTGCTCGAAGCGACGAGCATCGTCGCCCGCCCCACGACAGACAAGCGATCGATTTCTGGGAGCTACAGATGTGCGCGTGGGGATGCGAAGAGGCGCGCGCCGCTTCGCATCTCCAGAGAAGAGTTACACAGCCCCGACCTACCACCCAAATTGCAGCCAAGCTGCACTTCCCCAACTTATTCCTACACCCGCCCAGCGTCTTTCTTCGTTTTTTTACTTGGCAAGGCACGCACCCCCTACCCCAAAAGTCCGCCCGCCTAATCTATCTTCAAACTTCAAAAGCCCGCGGGCCGGGCCCAAAGAGACTGACGAAGAAAAATCGCAGAAATGCTGCGTCGAGGAACAGAGAAAAAATCTTGGCCCCGGGAGGGTTGCGAAAGAGCGCAACTACCACATGCTCGAAATGAGGGGGGGCGGGGCCCGCCAGGTTTACGCGAAATGGGCGCCCCGAATTTTTTCAAGCCCGAAAAAAAAATTGCCAAGCTGAAAAGACAAAAATCCGCCCGGCGCGTTACCGCCTGAGCGTCAGGCGGTAAGGCGCCGCGCGAGCGAGGAAAAACATGAAAGCCCGCCGCGCGCGAGCGACGAAAAACTTTCGCCAAGCGCAAAGGGGGGCGAGGCGCCGAACAATCTGGCGCAGGCTCGGCAGCATGATAAAATCGCGCGCGCAGCGCGCGGGCGAGAAAAAAATTTTGCGCCCCCGGCGCAGCAGCGTCGGGCCCGACGAAGCAGCGCCGGGCGCGTTTTTGTGCAGCCGGCGAAGAACCGCCGAACGAGGTGCCGCGGCCCCGTCCAACATCGCGCGCGGCCGAAAAATTTCGTTTTTTCCGCAGCCGACACAGAAGCGCCGAGCGCGATGCCTCAGCGCCGACCCTCGTCAAGGTTCGCGCGCGCAACGCGCGGGCGGAGAAAAAAACTCTGCCCGATCGGCAAACCGGCCTCGGGCGGACTCTGTATGTATGTTGCCCCCGGCTTTGGTAAATTGCCGCGCGCGCAGCGCGCGGGCGAATTTTTTTTTTTTGTTTGCCCGGCCGGCACAAGCAACAACGAACACCGGACCAGCGCGGTAGGCCCCGACACTGATCAATGTCTGCGCGCGCAGGAACGCGCGGGCGCGGAAAATTTTTCGCCACTCGGCGGCCACAGACATATCGCAGAGACGGCCGCGGGCCTCACGCTCGCGCACCGCCCCGCCTGACGTGCGATCGATACGGCAGCAATGCTGGCCCCGGCCTTGAGAAAAACTAACCCACCGCGCGCACGGCGCGCGGGCGACGAAAAATTTCCGTAAAGCGAAAAGGAGCAGCGCCAAACAGTGTGGCCGGGCGAAGTAAAGGGTCCGCGCGCGGGAAAAAAGCTTCGCACTCCCGGCGCAGTAGCTCCAAGCGCGTTTCTGTGCAGCCGGCACAAGATGAACGTCGAGCGCGATGCCGCGACCTTGTCCGGGTCCGCCCCTAATCGCGCACGGGCGCAAAGCGATCGCTTTTGCGAAACCGCTACAAAGGCACGCGCGCGCAGCGCGAAAAAATTTTTTGCCCGGCCGGCACAAGCAACAACGCCGAACACGGTAGGCCCCGACCCTGAGTGATCAAAATCTGCGCGCACGCCAGCGCGCGGGCGAGGAAACAAAATTTCTTCGCCCCTCGCCGGCCAAAGACATATCACACAGGCGGCCGCGGGCTTCAACCGCGCGGGCGAAATACGATTTTTCGCAACTGAGAGAGCGGCGGCGAAGAATGAATGCCGTCCCCGGCTCCCGCGTGGGTGCGCGCGCGCTGCGTGCGGGCGAAGAAAAAATTTTCGGCCCCCGCGCCCGGATCCGGCTGCGGGCCTCAAAATCACGGGCGGGGAGAGCTTTTATTTTCAAAACTTTGAGGGCCCGCGCGGGCAAGGCAATACTTTACAAAAAATTTGGCCGCGCGTCACACTTGCAAACAGACCTCGCGCGGCTTCGACCTCTCTTCAGGCTTCGGGAGCGCACGCAAAGGCTCGCCGCTGCCCAAAAACAAAACAGTGCGACGCTGGACAGAATGAGGCGTGCCACGTCAGAAGCAAAAACCGCGAGAGGGTAGCGAAGGTGGGAAGCTTCGTCGTTCTATTTGCAACGAGGGGCAGGGCTAGAAAACGAACCGATGGAACACGCAACGCCGCGCGGTTTCGTTGCGTCGGATTTCATAGGAAAGGGGGGCAGCCTCCCTCGGCTGAAACACGTCGGCCATGGCGAAGGAAAGGGGCGAGCGAAAGATAAAAGGCAGCGAACCAGCCCGGCGCCCCGATGCCAGGCTAGCACCAACAAGGCGCTGAATAGCGATGGCGCCCCGGCCTAGCGCAAGCCCTTCCAGCGCGCCGGCGCGACGGTGGCGACCGGTAACAAACCCACCAAGCGCGCCCCGTCTGATGCGCTCGCCCCGTGTTGCGCCAGGCGTGTCCTTCTTGTCGTTTCCTGGCATATTCTCGCAGGAGGAATGTCTTTGAGGGAGAATCTCTTTAGGCCGTCGGTAGAATTTCTTTGAGATTTTTTTTTTTCCAACATACTCTCTTTCAGAACACAGAAAAATCTCTCATGCATAGGTAGCAAAAGCTGCCCACTTTCTGTCACCAAGTTGGGGGATCTGTCATGCGGATTCGGCATTGGCATTGCGGAAGCTTCTCGAAACCTGTGATGCTAGAGCTTCCATGCCAGACCTTCTGTGTCATGCAAAAACAGCATGACTCTTCCAGACCCAGACATTTTTACATTTGATACCAGCAGGCCCGATGTGAGCCGCAGGACCGTACTGCTGGTGGTGGTGGGGCGCCGGCCCGGGCGGCGGACCGTAGCTCCCTGGCGCGGTCATGTAGGCCTGGAGCGGCGTGCCGCCCGCGGTTGGTGTGTAGGCCGGGGCGTGCAACGGGGGTGGAGGAGGCGGCGTCTCCTCGCCGTGCTGCATAATTTCATACATTTTGCTGGTGCTCGAACGCCGTTTCCCACCACTGTGACTATGGGTGTTGTGGTGGTCTTGGTTGCGGTTGTGCTTGTTCCGGTTGTTGCCGCTGCGCCGGCTGGACCGATTGTTATTCATCTCGTGGTTGCCACCACCGCGCTCGGAAATGGGGCTGGGGAGGTGAAGATCGTGAATGATGATAGTAACTATATAACGTAAACGTATGTTGAAGCAACGGTGGAAAATAAATTTCTGCAGCGACAGCGAGTACGAAGTGCAATAAGTCAGAAGAACGCAGGTCACAACAACTCGTGGTTCCCATACAGTTTCTTATGAATATTCTCGGCAGTAGTTTCAGTTTCTGTTCTATCAAAGCAATCAAATTTTATTTAGTACCCCACAGCACTCATCTTGTTCATCGTCCTACTGTTCCCGCCCCGGCTCACTGACGAGCTACTTGCCGCGTTGTTGAACTGTTGGCTGCTCTGCCCCCCGCCGAGGACTCGTGACGGCGGGTGCATGCTGTACACACTCCTACTAGTGCTTTTCATGTCGATGCTCGGACTCTCGCTGACGAAGGGCACGTGTTCGCGCTCGAAGCTCTGCTCGTGCACCGTCGTGTTGGCCCGGGAAGCATCCTGTGCAAAAGTATCGTACTAATGGCAATCTTCACGCATGGCAGATTTTTCTCTGTACATGTTAGTTAGGAACCAGCATTACAAATTCCATTTTGATTGTTCATGCTGACCAAATTTGTGATGCGATTCTGATTTCTACTGGCACAACACTTTTGCAATGCATAGGAAGAGTTGGTGGAGGAGAACTTCTTGACGCCCGGACCATGCGACGAGTTTTTGTTGGACGACCTGCTTGTGGCGCCCCTGGTTCCCGCCGTCTCTGTCGTGGTGCTGCACGAGCTGCCACCGCCGGTCGTACTGGTGCCCATCAGATTTTTGTTCGAAGCAGTGTTCAACATCCCGGCGGAATTGTTGCTGTTCGCACCACCTGCTAACCCCTCCGGAATGCAAACCACAATCTCGCGGCCGTTCTTGCGAAGAAGAAGGGCCTTGTGGTTGCCAATCACCTTGCGCATACTGGAGGAGGACTTGAAATTTTGGAAGCTGTGCTCCGACGAGCCGGCCCCGGTGTGGTGTTTTCGGAAGCGGTGGCCTCGACTGTTGCGCTCCTTGTAATTGTACGCGGATTCCGCCCCCGCCACGCTCGTCGTCGTGGAGCCTGGTGGATTTTTTTTTGCTTTTTTGTAAAGAGCCATCACGAGGAGAAGATTTTTTTTCTTCCGTTCGAATCAAAATTCGTATAACAGCCTGTGCCTGCACACGCAAAATGAGGCATTCTATGTATATGGCCATTTGTTGACTCGTCGTCATCTTTCTCGCCATCACAAGCGAATCGGGAAGAAGCTGCCAATGCCATTTAGTTGACTCAACTAAATCAGACTGTCACTATGTATTCGCCATGCACAAACGCAAACATTGTACCGATGATGGAGCTCGACCGTGAGAAATTTCCCTCTGAACCCAGCGCATGAAAGCTTTCCGAGACGGTCATTGGCGTGGTGCTGCTGGCCGCGCGAATCAATTCGTCAAAAGAACCCACAGGGAAAAGGCTCGAGGAGCTCTGCTGGTCTGCGGCTTTGCGGAGCGGCTTGCTACTGCTATTTCGCTGCCCGTCTAGGTATTCGCGAAGAACCTACATAGAGAAATGTTGTTCGTCATGCTCATGCTGCAAAAAGAAAAGAAGTTTCTGCTTCTTCTTGCAAGAATTCCTAATTTTTGTGCACCACCGCGGCCATTGCTATTGCAATTGGCTGGCGTTTTTTTTCTATTCGGTTCACCCGAGTATCATCTTTCATATGTATCAATACCGACTTGACATCCGCAAGCGTTCCCTCCGTGTCCCTTCTGCGGCTCAGGTCTTCGAGGGAGAAAACCTTGGGTCTGCTTATGAACTGCAAAAGTATCTTCGTACTCGTAGTTGTATTGCAACACAAATTAGCTCAGCATGACAAACGGAATTTGTCATTCTGATTTAGCTTGCATAATAGAATTTGTCTTGCATGACTGCGATTAGTACGAGTACGATGCTTTTGCACAGGATACTACTCGTGCCGTGCTGGTTGCGTTCCAGGACACTGACGTTTCCGCGCTCGTCGAACTGGCACACCAGGACCTCCGAGGAGTTCCGGCTCTTCAAGGAGCCGGACGAGGCTCGGGTGGCGCCCGCGATGATGTTCGACGCCGAGGTGACACTGCTCCCAAGCGAGGTCGTGCTCGACATCGCCGCGCGCTGCCGTCGCCGCTCCTCCTTCTTCTGTCGTTGCCTGAAATTTTGAAGATTTTCGGGTTCTTCATCTTCTTCATTGCAACGTCATGATCTACTTGTTCTCGTCTTCACGTACTAGAGTCTTATCATGTCACAGCTGCCGCAACCTTAACCAGGCTACTAGTGGCAGAAGTCATCCACAGGACGAGAACGAGATGAAGTAGAACAACTACATAATCTCGTAGGTCTATAAGATTATCATGCATCGGCGGAAAAGCTACGTTAAGGTTCTTATTGATTTCACCTACTGCTACTCACAGCATCTGACTTGAAAAAATGAATTGATACACTCTATGTATTGCGGGAATCATGGCTTTCGCCAGAATGTTGGCCAGTTCTGTTTTGTCTAGCTTCTCGGGCTTCTTCCCGCACGCATCTTTAATCGACCCGGACAAGCTCGCACCGAGCTCCGCCCCCCAAGTGGTGTCTGCGTCGAGCGACTCCTCCGTGTTTATCGGTTTCAGGCCAGGAGAGACGGTGTCTGTGCCAGTGGTGTCAGATATCACAGTTGTAGTCGAGTTTCGGTTCAAAATGTCCGGCGCGGACGTTGAGCCCAGCTGGTGGTCGAGAAATAAAAGTGAACTAGATGGTGCGCTTCCATCCTGCTGATCCGCGTTTGGTGCACCATCGAGGTGGAGCTGCATGAGGTTCGCTCCACTACTTTGACTTTGACAAGCACCTAGTGGACTGATTTTCTGCTTCACCAGTGCATCAACGGAAAGTGAAGAGGACGCGCTGCTAGTCAACCCCGCTATTCTTTTCTGCAGCGCTGTCGCTGCCGCGATCGACGAAAACTTCATCGAAGGCTGTGTCGACGAGGAGGACGGTGCTGCTGCTGCGAGAGGAGAGCCAGCAGCTACTGCCGCTGTTCCCATTGCCGTGGCAGTTGCTTTCGAATGGTTCGCAGAGCTGATCCCTTTACTGCTGCCATGCTGCGACTGGTGCTGAAGATGTCCGTGTCCGCCACTCTGGCCCTGAAAAAACTTATGACCTGTCGCGGGCGCCCCGGACGAGGTCGCGAAGGCGTTGTTTGGGCTTTGGTGCGCGGATGAGGACGTGCCTTTTGAGGACTTTTTTGACGACGCGTTCGTGTGAATTTGGTTCCCCAGCATGCCGGGCCCAAATTGGCTGAGATTACTCGACTGAGTTACAACCAGCTGCGGGTTCGACGCGCTACTGGCAGCTTTGTTGTTGTGGTTGCTCATCCCCTGCTTCTTGCTTTTCTGTACATGTGACGAGTGAGAATGTGTATGCGGTGGAGAAGATGCTCCCCCTCCGCTGCCACCTGGCACGACGCCTACTCCTGTCTCTACCTGCTTCACTTGATCCTCGCTGCTGCTGCTGGTGGCTGACGTGCTGGCCGTCTGCTTGTGGCTCCGCGTCTCATTTTGCTGAGAAATCACTAACTGCTGCCCGGTCCGCAGGTCTATCAGCTGCGGCTGGTGCTGGCCTCCGCTTGACGACGAGGTGGAGCTGATTTCTCTACTGCTCTCCATTGGTGGAATAGGCTGTACACCTCCATCCAGGTGGTCCTCTCCCAATCCCCTCGTACTCCTCCCGCCCCCACTGCTACTAGACGCACGCTCGTGCTGCGAGAGAAGGTCCGAAGCGGACGCGGTCGTGCGCGGTATCGAGGTGCTCGTGGTGCTGCTTGGGAACCGAATAGCAGCAGGGTCTACGCAGCCTGCTCCGATTGGCTCCATCTTGCTCGGCAGGTCGAGGGGAAACAGCCGCTTTGTCTGGAAATCGGACAAAACCATGGTCCCACTGTCTGTGGTGCCGTCTGCGTGCCGCTTTGCATTGTTTCTAGAAGAAGATGAAGAAGAGGTGGAAGAAGTTGCCGCGAATCCAGGACGTTCGTGATAAGTTGCAGCGTCCTCCCCTTGTGCGGCATGCTCTGGCAAAGCACTAGAGCTACCCGAGGCGACGGACGTCATAGGTACGTTTTTGATGCGTAGCTTACCACGCTTGCTGCCTCCTGCTTCCTTGTTGCCTCCAGGAGGCGAACCTCCGCCCCCAACTGCGCCTGTACTTCGAGGATATCGATCCTCGGCTCTTGGTCCACTACGAACTGACTGCGCGGTTATTTGCGAAGAACGATCCTCATTCCTACTACTCGTTGCCGCAGCAGTCGCTGCACCCGGGTTCGGCGATTCCAATGGTGGAATATCTTGCAATATACTGCTGTTTTCCTGCAAATTCGGGGTGGATTGCGGTTTCTGTGTTGACGAATGCGTCGAGCTATTGCCCGCGCTGCTGTCCGTGCTCCCGAAGCTCCCGTTCGTGTTTCTCGTGTTCCCCAAGCCCTCTCGCGCAGCAATGCGCAGCGCGCGGTCCAAAAGGTCTTTGTCCTCCGGTGATAGGGCGCCGTCGCACACGATGCGGTTCTCATTACCGTCACAGACGATCTGGGAATTATATTTTTGTGTGCATAAATTTGATGTTGACAATGATCTTACATACGACACGCACACTTCTCATCAGCACCTACTAGAAGAGAAAGACCACTAAAAACGGATTGACAATATCAAACGGCACACTGGACAATGGAACGGCACCGCTGCTAGGAGCCGGTGGTGCTTGTGGAGACAATGACAATAAAGATAGCAACTGTAGTACGGTCAAGGAAATTTTTCGCGACGACGCTCCCCCGTTTTTCAGGTTCAACGAGGACCCGGGTGAAGGCGTCGGAAATTCGTCCTCGACTTTTAGTTGCTCGTGCTCCGCCACCGCGGTCAACGAGGGCGGAGGCGTCGACCGCCGCTGTCCGCTGCTGCGCAGAGTTGACGTGGCCGCCACAAGTAGAGATTCCACGTCCTGGGAGCTCTGCACTTCTTGTTCATCATATTGATCCGCATCTTCAAAGCGATCGAAGCTTGATGATGATGTTCCAAACTTACCATTATTTCTAGTTAAATCTTCACAAGAAGTTCTCGACGAAGACGCCGCTCCTGCAATAGTTCCAGCAGTGGTGCTAGAGGACCAGGCGGCCGCCTGCTCCCCTGTTTTTTGTCTAGAAGTACTCGAGGAGGACGTCGATGAGGAAGCTCCTGCTGCGTTAGACGGCGGCCCGCTCTTGCTCGAAGGTGCAGCTCCAGATGAGCCTCCGGTCGTGGCTTTTTGATTCTGAAGAAGCCGATCCTTGTAGCTCATCTTGCTTGAAGATGCGGCCCCAGGTGCAGGTGCTGCCGTTGGCGCAGCTCCTGCTGGTAATATTATACCCGGTTCGGCGGGTCCTCCTGTTTTGCCTGCAGCAGTTTTTCCAGCCGCAGTCGTGGTTCTACTTGACGAAGAGGTCGAAGCGCCACTAGCTCTAGTGCCGCCGTGCCGCGGTCCCTGCTGATGTTGACCGCCAACGCCAGTGGACGAGGTCATCTGCGAGGTGCCTTGTTCTTTCCCGCCCTTGGTTGCCGTTGTTCTGTCTTCATCGTCCGACTGAGAGTTGTCCAGCAAACCTAAGCCTCCGTGCACGTGAAAGTTCTTGATCTTCTTTTTGTTCTTGTTTCTCCCACCAGCAGCAGTGGCCGACGATGAACAACTACCTGCTGCTGGTGCACTTGTATTTGCTGCGCCGTTGTTCATCGGGTTATTTCTCGTCGCCGATCCGCTTAGCGCTTGATTCACTATCTTGCTCCCCGAAGAGGATGAAGATTTCGATAGCGTGCCACTGCCTGCTGGTCCACCTCGTTGGTTATGGTTGTCCAGTGGAACTTCTCCGGCAGTGGTCTTTGACGATGCCAGCGGAGGTGCGGGGATTTTCTTGTTGGGTGTGAGTGACCGGGGCTGCGCTGCGTCAAACGCCGGACTGTTCGGCTTGCTCAGGTCGGAACCCGAGTTCTCCGGCATTTTCGAAAAAAGAGCGCTCCGCTAGAAGTACAAGTACTGGTGATACCAATAGAAGTAGAGGATTTACGGTTAATTTTGCGGTCGTTACGGTTGAATGATTTTCCTTTCTTCAGGACCGCGTCGTTGTCCCAAGTAGGTCGTCGTGAACGACAACTCTTCGCTTTATTCACCGCGGTTTGTTAATATTCGCACAGGAATTTTTGCTCCACGCGGTGAAGAAGTAGGTTGTCGAGAGTAGATGTAGAAGTACAAGTTGTAGATCTAAAACATTCGCTTGGGAATGATTTCACCAAAATCTTTCAAAGACTAGACGTAGAAATGAATAATGGTGGTCGACATCACACTTGGTTGTTGTGCCCCGGGACGAGTGAAAGTTCATCTTGAGTAGGTACGACCAAGCGTTGCCGGCATTTGGAGCTGGTAAAAATCACGTTGATGATAGAAATTATCCTCGAGACCGAGGAACGAGGACTCTTGCTCTTCAACTTCAGCGGCACCAGCTGCCATGGCGGCGGAAAATCATCGTCGCTGCACTAGCCTCATCCTCAACATCTGCAGCACCAGCGCGGCCTTCTTGCTTCGTTTTTTAGTGGCCTCTCCACTTCCGGCGTTTCGTTCTGCTCGCGACCCAGCAAAAGTCAAACTCTTCGAGCCAATGAATGGTGCAGATCGTTGATGCCGGGAGGTGCAGGTGCTGGCTGGTCGTAATGAAGGCACCAACAACACTACGCAGGTCGGTCTCACAAACTCGGCCGCTGAACGATCGTCCGCGAAGTACAAGTAGAGCAACCTTGTATAATGTTGCCGCTCCGTAGACCGCGTCGAGGTGAAGCAATCAAGGTGTGCTGGTGGTCGTCGTGAAAGCAGCAGGGATTCGAAAAATACTGCTCAAAAAGAAGATCGTTGCAGATGTTGAAAAAGTAGAAACCAAGTGAAGGGTAATCTTCCTAGCGCCAGCGTGAGCTCGTTGGACAAGAAACTGAAACCAAACGTATCGATTTTTCTTGAAGACAGTAAAAATCAGTAAAGCGGTGACATCGAAACAAAGATGATGAAAAACTATTTTACTTCAGCAAAATAACATACAGATAAAAAGAATGAAACAGTACCAAAGCAGATCTAGCAATACGTAGACAAATGTAACAATAGAAACGAAACTGAAACAAATAGCGCGAACTTTAAAAGTTCGGTGTAACAAAAAATCTTAGGCTTAGCTACTAGCTGTAAAAAGTATGATATCAACGGTTATCGTTATTTTGTAGAAAGCATCGATATACTTTTTTTGGTGAGGTCGTGAAGCTGAGGAAGATACTTCGTTAAAGAGATTCGAGTATTTGCGCGAGGCGAGAGGGTGACGCATCAACTACGTAGATAATATCAATCGGGTATCAATAGATTGCGATTTCTTCTTTACGTAACTAGAGTTCGTTGTGCTACTCGTCGCAACGAAATCGCTAGGCCAAAAAAAAACTTGTGCAGTTCTATTTTGAGGGAAAATTTATGCGAGGAAAGGCAAAGGCGATGTTGACGTAATAAATTCTCAAAAGTCGCCCAGAGTGTGGCGAGAATCAAAAATTCAATGCGACTCATTCCTCCTCACCAAAGTTAAAGTACCGAGTTGGAAGGAAAATGATGCGTATGCGAAATCGAATTAGAAGAACCCTCGGGCTGCACTACCAATGTCGAGCGTAAATATCAAGTGCGATGGGGCGTAACGACGAGGGGGGCGCCACAGGTTCGCAAGAGTGTGCTGACGTTTCGTTGTTTACTTCCGAATCACATAGAAAAACAAGAAGAAAAGAATGGACGAAGCGAGCTGTTGTCGAAGGTAAACATCAAAGTGATATATCCATAGTTTAAGCTCAGGGAAAAAGCGTTGTCTACTCTATTCCTTCCGCGGCCTTATGCAGCAGCACGTGGAAATAAGTATCATACCGGCCTGGTTGAACTTGAGCTATGTCTTGTCATCGCTCTACTCACTGTCACTCTGCTCACAGCTCAAAGCAAAGAACATGTTGTACATACATCAGGAAACTCTCTCTCTCGCTCTCTTTCTACACATGTTGCTATTGAAGTAGAAGTACGCAGCGCTGCGGCGTTGGCATTGCAATGCCATACTATTTCTGTTCACCATAAGAACATACAATAAAGAAGACTGCAAACGGCGTGGAATTGATTTTGAAATAGCTGGCTGCAGTTGGCTGTTAAAGTAAGTGTAAGCCTGTACCTGTTCTCGGTTTTGAAGGTGAACAAGAAATGAATCCGCAGTTAACCTCCACATGAAAAATTGACGGCACTTGATTATGACCACAAATGGGTCGGTCGTCATATTCCACGTTTAAATCGCGGCCTAATCTTGAGAAGCTTTCTGTGTTGGTTCTTTTCTCCTTTTGCACCATAGGATCTTCTCTTTTTTCACAGAAGGAGCGGCAAATGGAAATCAAGTGTCAATCACGACTAGACAATGAAAAATAACTGGATTATTTCATCACGTGAGCATGACCATGAGCATGATCGTCCTCATCTTCTCCTACTAGTGGTAGAACATGACCCGTTGCGAGCGGCAATTTTCGAATTTCCCCTTGTAGGGCTTGTTTTTGTGCTTTTCGTGGCCCTCAATGTTGAGATCGGGGATCTTGGCCTGTCCGATGCTGTCGTCCCACTTCATGGTGCCCTTCCACAAAGCCCGTCGCCACCGCCGGCGGATGCGCAGGTGGCAGTAGAAGTGATTCAGAATCGACTTGGAGCACGTGCGCGTCGAGCCGTGCCGGGTTTGCTGTTGAAGAGCAGCAGGTGCAAAGACACGAAAATGACTTGATGGTGCAGCACCCGAAGCAGGATAGTATACCCCTGGGCTGTCGAAAACTCGCGAAGTGGCGGCCCCTCCACTGGTTCTAGCTATCCACGGCAACGACGCTGAACAACAGGCAACAGGCGTGGATGCCACAATAGCAGGCTTCAGGGAGGAGCACGCAGAGGAGCGTCCGATTGACAACAACATTGTTCTTCTCGTGGTAGACACCAGGTTGTAGTACCGGAGTTCAGACTGAATAAATATCTTGCACCACGGTTTCGCATAAGTCTAAGCTCTACTTACGGTTTCGCTTACGCTTGGTCGTTGTCGTACGCTTTACTTTTGCAGTACACTAGACTCTCAACGCCAACGCACGAAGGGTGGGCTCCTCTCAGTCGTGGAACTGCTGGTGACTTCAATGATCGTTCTTCGAACGCCGCCACGCAGTGACGAGAACAAAGCAGCAAAAAAACGACGAGACAAGAAAGTGAGTTGCAAAAATGCTCATCAATTTCTTGTAAACCAGCAGTTACTCTGCATTGCATTTTTCAACACGACAGGAGAAGATCAACCTCGACGGGTACTTTTTATTTTTTGCTTCCACCGAAAAATGAATAAAAATTTCTTTAAGTTGAATTTATGGCGAAAGCTGTTCGCAATGGCAAAATCGAGTATCGTGACTGTCGATTATATGGACGACATCTCTTAGACCACCAAGCACGTGCGACATGAGCAAGCATCGCCAGCGGCATGTTAGTCCTTGCTACACCACCGGGACAGACGTAGAAGGGCGAGGTAGTAAACAAAAGCGAAACGAACGGCAAAAACTAGAACTACGACACTTCTTCCTGGCAGCTGCTAGTCCGTAACCCTAACGTCACTCCGAGGCGGTCGTCGTTGCTGGCCTTGGGAGCTGAAAAAGCTTTTACTTGTTACTAGATCATGAAAGTGCATCTCCTACTACTTCCACAGCTGCTGCCCGTATTCCGATAGCGCTCGTCCGAGCCTGCGTCTGCCTCCAGGCGTGGCAGCAAGGACGCCAGCGTAGGCTGCCCGAGCGAGCGTGGGCATGTAGAGGTCCTCCCCTTTGTGTGCCCAGACCGCGGCTCCGTAGAAGTCCTGGAGGATCTCTTTTCTTTTCACCGCTGCGCTTCTCTCGTCTTGTTCTTCTTCACGTTCTTGCTCTGGTTCTTCGCCTGCCGTGGCAGTGTTGCTTTGTTCCCGGACGGAAGGAGCGGTATTAGAAGAAGACGATCCTTGCTGCAGGCGGCCCGCAGAGGCAATCAACGCTTTGACGTCTTTTTTCTTGTTAATCAAGGTTCCTTTCAGCTGCGGATCTACGCCGTGCCACCGGTAGTTGTTGTCTAGAATGTCCATCCACGCACTGCCGGCCTTTCCGCTTTTTCCCCTCGGCTCGCCCAGGACGTACAACAGGGCCTTGTCGGCGACATTCGATTTCTCTGCTCCGTTCAACTTGGTCCTCGCGCTTTTTCGCAGGTTCTTTTCTACGTTCTTCAGAATATCCTCGAGTCCGCTGTACCAGCTCTTCATGGTGGTCACGAAATCCCGGAGCACATCGAACGCGGGGGTCTGCTTAAAGATTTTACTCTTGCCCTTCTTGTAGTGCTTCTCTAGAACTTTCCAACCCGCAAGGAAGGCCGCGTCGTTCAGGTCCCTCTTCGCCGTGACCAGCTCCGCGAAGTCCAGAGTCCAGGCATCGACCCCCTCCCGTTGCCGGATCCACTCGGTCATTTTTTCTTTCACGGTGTCGAAGAACTCGCGCTGCACGGTTTGAAGACCATCGTGCTCACGCTCACCGTCATCTTCAAAATTGACAATTTGTGCCCCACCTTCCGCACTGCTGCCGAGTCTACGGCTCCACACTTGCGCGCGGCCGTCGTCGTCTTCGAAGGCGCCCAGCAGCCCAGCGAAGGTAATTTGGTACTTCGCCTGGCAGAGCCGGATTGGCAGGAGGTCCTTCTTTCGTCCGGATGATCCGCCACCAGAACCTCCGACAAAGGGAACCTCCGGAGCGGTCTTCCACTGCTGCGCGTCGATATAGCTGCCCTTCTTTTCGGGAACGAAGGCGACGGTCAGTTCCTTTGTCGTACTACTACTACCTCCTTGATCCCAGTAGAATCTCAGATCCTGAGGAACGCGCTTGGTTTTGTAGAAATGACCCGCCGGAAATGCCGACCCGGTAAACGGGGGGCACGCGGCCCGGATCCACGTGGCGAACGCCTCAATGTAGGCACGCAGTGCAGCGTAATAGTACTCTTTCTCCTTATCTTCGGCCACGTCTTTCTGCAATTTTCCTTTTTTGATCGCGCGAAAGCTCTGCGGGGGCGACTCATTTGCGGCCGCCGCTCCGGGAGAAAACGGACCTGGGTACGGTTGCAGGTTGTCGTCATTCATTTCCCCAGACTCCGACTTCGAAGTAGGTGGCGCGACTTGGAATCTAAAGTACCTCCTGTTGGAGCCACCGAGCCGCACCCTGTTGATTTGGTAGTAAGAGTTCACGAGGTTCCATTTGCCCTTGGGGTCATACGCGGTCACCATCTCTTTGTAAACAACATCCACGGGTTTGGGTTTTACTTCTTGGGCGTTTTGGTTTTCTTCATCCTTTTCCTTAGCGTTATCATCTGCTTCGACCGCTGCTGCACCACCGCTCGCGAGTTCATCTCTTTCCGTCGACCCAAATTCCAAAAAACCTGGCTGCTCGTCCCCGGATTTGGTTTTCAGTGTCGCCTCCGATGGCGACGCCGTGCCTCGTCCCTGGTGTTGCAGCTCGAGGTGAGAGTTACTTGTACTTGCTGTGGAAGGAGCGGAAAGGAAGGGAACGTACTTGCTCTCGCCACCGCCGACTGTCGTTGTGATGAACGACGACGAGTTGTTAGAAGTTCCGGACCCGCCGGACGGATACAACAAACCGTCAACAACATCAACGTCCGCACCTTGATGTTCCCTGCTAGTTGTACCTGCAGGAAAGTTGGAAAACATCACTTCCCGTACTGGTTTTCCGTGTGGTCGTCTATAGTTCGATGCTGTCGCTCTCGCTGCAAAAGAGGCTCGCCCTCGGAAAGAAGAACTGGTTGTCGGCAGATCATCCATACGCGGGAGCGAATCTGAAGATGAAGTGGACAACCCCACAGAGCCGTCGTCTACGTCCTCTCCCAGTTCCAGCAGTGCCGCAGTCTCATCAACTACATCAACTACACTAGCATCAGCAAGCAGAAGCACTGGCGCCTCGACGTTCGATGGGTGAAATAATTCATTTTGTTCACGTTGAGTCACGGCATGGTTGTCCGCAGTGTCGGTTTCAGTGTGGGGATTTGACGGTGGAGGATCATGCTGAAGATGAAGTGGAGCATCTTCATCTACTTCCTCTATTTCGTCGTGTGCTGCAGCAGCTGGCGCACCTCCCCCGTTCACCTCATCCTCATGTAGTAAATCAGGTTGACGTTGTCCTGGAATAGATGCGAGCAAATCAGTTTTCTCGTCCACAGGTCGCCGTCCCATAACCCATATCCCGGCACCGGTCAAAGTTCCGTTCAAGAGGAGAAACGGAATCGGCCTTGCAAGAACAAGCATGTTGACAAAGAGTGTGACGAGATTCCAATACTGTTTCAATATATGGATATCGATATCTTCTATTCTCCAACCTTCGCGAGAAAAAAGTAAGACATGCGTCCTCTAGGTCATCTAGGTCGTCGATATCATTGATCGATGACATTGACACCAGAACGACCGAATTAGAATTACTCATCATCATGATCATCATCGTGCTACCATATGGGTCGTCTTCATTAAATTACAATGCAGCAGTAGGCCCTTCCTACGTGAAGTAGAATCAGGCAACAGGGTCACGCAGTCCTTTTGTTCAGAATCCCACTGACTTCCAACACGCGGTCGAATTTTTCACGTTCGTTCTACGACTACGAATGACACTGAAGCCCGAAGCGGAAGCGGACTTCACGATGGTGGAGGGAGACGACAGATCCTACGACGTATTTAATATTGAATTTGAATCCCGTCTTCTACGCAATTTTGCGCTACCCCACCACCAGCTTGATAACGAGGAAAAAATACGACGAGTAGGAGTCAACACAACGCAGTTCTGCTAGTAGTACACTTTTTTTGTTTTGTTGAAACATTTTATTTACGAGAGCAGACATTCATAGAAGAGGAACAATGAGGTGCTCGAACCGATACCGATAGCGACGATGTATCAGTCTGTGCGATATTCTAGTTCTTTGTAGTAAGTATCTGCCACGACACTTTGTCCTTTCGCTGTGATTTCTTTCGTGAAACACGAAATCGCTGTGTTGACCACCACGCGTCGGGATCGGCTTTAAAGAACAGAAAAGGAACAAAGCAGCCACTGTTGGCCGTACTAGTAGCACCAGTGACCAAACAAGAGCGCACGCCCACGCCAATTCAATACATAGAAAGATCGTACGGATACGGTTCTTCTATTGAAACAGTGCAATTAGAATTGTTTGTCGTTTGTTTTGAAGAGTGGTCACGTGGAACCTCTTGAAAGTTTTTTGCTTTCTCCTCACGTGGCTAGCGCTACTTCAACAAAAAGACAAGCTGGGCAAGCAACATGTGGCTTGGGGCCTTATAGAAAAACTTTTTCTGCTGGACAACTACACGAACCTAGCAGAAGAAAAGGATACTACTACTTTGAAGTTTAAACGTAAAACCCTGAAAGTCGTTTTTGAAAAGTAAAGCGCTCTTGTTGAAAAAGGAAGATAAAGTCTGAAAGTTGAGACGAGAAAAATAGAAGTTGTTGAAAAGTTACGATGTCGGTATTGAAAGTTGAAAATCCACTGAAAAGTTGGGAAGGTCACAAAGCAGTGCTGTTCTAAAAAGTTGCATTGTAATCCTGTTTCTCGCAGCTGTAAGGTAAAATTTTGGAGCTTGTGCTTGAAGGAGCTTTTTTTTAAAAAATTTTTATTCAAATATCAGTATTCGCGTCTTTGATTGCCTTCCTCCTGGTAGAACGTCCCAGCGTCAGCCCTCCTGGTGATCGCCTACGCGTTGGTGAGTTCGGGTGTCGTAATAGCCGACTTGTTGTTCCTCACGCGACGGACCTGGCAGCAACCGGCTGCTCATAGCTGTGATTGCCCCTTCTGGGGCTCCCGCAAGACCGCAAAGAGCGGCCAGGCCGAGAAGACTGCCGACGACTTTCTCTTTCTGCATCTCCAGGAACGACGAATCCGCAAGCAATGATGTGGTCAACACTCCGTCGTCGCTCGTCGTTCGCAAATACTCGCAGGCACTACAGAACTCGGAAAGCTGCAACTTTTTGTCCGGCGCGTTCGCCACTGGGTACTGCGACTCTTTCTGGTCTCGGACAAGACCGCCCAAAACTTGTGCCACATGCGCCAGCGGCCCGGCGGGGAGGAACAAGGACTTCACGGTGGACATAATTTCCTGTGGACCAGCCTCGTTTCCGCCTGCCGTTTGCAGGACTTTCTCGAGTTCGCCGAGTTCGATAGCGTTGGATCCATCGAGGTCCACGGTGGAAAACTGGGCCAAGTAGTCCACCAGCACAGGGAAGGGGACCAGTTGCAAGTGCGGGGTAACCAGGATCGTCTGCACGTTGGTCTGTTGGCATACGTTTGGTGCTAGGTAACAAGTACTCAGTCACATCTTGCAACATGGCGAAAAAGCAACAAGTCGTCCAATCATTTTATGCAGGCAAACGGTCTCCTCCAGCTTCACATTCGAGATCGCAAGAACGAACAAAATATATATAAATAATTCTTTGAGGTAACTAACCTCATGACAAGTACCTGCTTAAAGGTGTAAAAAATGCAATTCCTTCTTCAATCTTAAAAATTTTACATGCGCGAAATTTTGCTGCACCAGCACGACGAAAAACCGAATCAGCACCACGATAACCGATTTAGCCCCCAGCTGCGAAACAATTGAAAGACAACAGCTACAGGCCAAAAACACACTATCCGCGCGCGGGCGTGGAGCCGCAACTTTTTTATGCTATTTCTTGAGCTTTTTCGGATGCTTCAACGTGATGGCGTGGCTTTTTTTGCGCTACATCATGTTGCAGCGCACGTTCAAGCACGCGGAAAAGCTCAAGATACGCTTCCGGAAAAGCGCCCGCAAATAGAGTTCTCACAAATCGGAGCTCTAAAGACGGATGCTTTTTTTTGCGTTGTGAAAAATGCTTGTTTTTTTGCTGTGAATTATGCAGCAAAAAGCCATGCACTTTTCACTAGCTGTAAATTTCTTAGACGCCACGGTATGGTCTCGGTTGCCGTGGTAGTTTTCGCGCGCGCAAAAGACAGCGCAATTATGGTCAAAATTTTGCTTATTTTTGCGCTTTTTTCTGTGTTTTGTTCTGCGCATTACTCATACTTGCAGGCAGTCCTACGCAAGCGCCCGCGCACCCGCGCGCGCGCGCCAAATACGCCAATATTGGGGCGCCATTTTTCACACTGCGCGCAACATGAAAAGCAAGCGCATGTTTTGGCTGGGCATCCTCTGACTACTTCCCAGCGTGTCTTGTAATTCAAGCTCCGAACTTTCTGAAGCCGATATCTTTTTGCGCATTTCTGTAACCCCTACCATCTAGAAGCTGCAAGCGGTTTCGCTTTTGATAATGCAAAGGCTGCGCCCGGTTTGTTTTCCGCGCACGGAGCAGAGCATGTAAAGTTTTTAAGTTTGTTCTTGGGATTGCATTTTCTATACCCTTAACCTGCAAACTCTTCCACTTTTTGACCTCCAGCTTTCCTCCCCCAGCTGCACCGCTTTGTGCCTTCAATCGGCTTTCCGTGATCTTCACCGCTTGGGATTCCACCAAGTACAGGTACAGATCGTTCTTGTCAAAGGAGCTTTTCATGCTGGAGGCAGTCACTTCCAAGAACCCGTCCGCTGCGGATGCCTCTACTTGCTCGTCAGTGAAACTGCTGTCGAAATTGATAACGGCGGAGTCTACGACGTGCTCGCGGCCGTAGACATCCACGACCATGGTCACACACAGGGCGGCAGTTGCCGTGAAGCGGTATACGCGGACCATCGGAATTTTTTTCTTGGATATCCTACGAAAAAGTCAATATTTGCCCATAGCAATACAACGCTGCGACGTAGTTGATGCCCATGAATATTGATGTCCATGCAAAGTTCGTTTGTCATGCGTAAGGTGGCGTATATTCGTTGCGATGCTAAGTTCAATCTTATCTGGGATACCGAACACGTTCTTCGGCTCCTTCTTCTTCGTGGGCAAGACCTGTGTTTGACATCCAGAAAAATTGCGTACGGCAGGTACACGACCGGGTGCAATACTGGTAAAACTGTGAAAAATTTCATGCCCCTTCGACTTCACAACCATGCAAAGCCCCAACAAGGGATGTTACTACATCCTCTCCTGGAAACTGCAGATTGGCCTCGATGTTTGCAACAAAACAAAAACATACGTGCAGGTTCCCAGACTGTTTGTGCTTGTGCACCTTGGAGGTCGCAACCGAAGCCAACGAACACGCGCATCTTCGCGGACCCGATCTGATAGATTTGTTCACAGTGCAGCTTTGATCCTATGAGTGAGGCGACGGTGTCGTGCTACAAGATTAATCATACACAGTTTGCTGTCATGCACCCGAAAGGAAACGCTCACTCAAAAAGATGTTGCATACGTGATCTTTCCGTCCGATCTCTGGAAATCGGGGGGGAGGGGAATTCCATCTGCTAGGTGAGCAATCGTGCAGGTTTCGTCTTGCTTGTTCACGCGTTCTTCGGTTCGCTGCTGTCCTTCTTGCACCTGGTCCAGGACCACCACACCCGAGTTAGGCGACGAGAACGGTACGGGGGACGACGCCATGATTTCTTGCTTTTTGAAAAAACTACCGGCACTACAAGAGTTCCTTCGGATGCCGAGCTCCCTCGGATGTGTCTTTTGGGTCTCTCTTCTATTTCTTTTGGGTCTCTCTGTCTTTTGGGTCAGGGTCTCTTTCAATTAAAATTATACATCTTCACCTTCAATCAGCAACTACAAGACAGGTCTTCTTGTTCTTTGTCCTCGCCACGAGGAGTGTGGAACTCCGACAATCTGAAGAACAACTTCAACTCGCTTACCTACATCTATTGAAAACTAAAATCCCAAAGGGAAGTTTCGTGTACACTTGTTGATGCTGGCTATATGCTTTTCTTACATATTCAATCACAATCACATTATTGTACGTAAAAGTGGACTTCCTCCAATGCTGCTTTATGAATATATTTGTTCTGAGTGCATGCGCATAATTCTCAACTTCTGCTCCTATATTTTTTACACGATCATCAATGCATGCGCGTGCGCGCCATCCCTGCAACTGCATAGTCATGGATGTTCTTCGCTTACAGCGCCACGCTCACTGCTCACAATATCACGTCCTTGTAAACTGGCTGATGGTCGGAGGTAAGGCGCCATTTAGTCGACCCGGGGTCCCCGTGCGCCTTGCCACGAGGATCATTCTCCCAGTACCCCATGATCTCGGCACCGTTGCTCCAACTTGTGATGGGTTGCGTCTTGTGCCGGTCGTCTTGCGCCGTGTCGGCGATGAAGTCGCCACCATAGATCGGGCCAGAAAAATAAAATCGCTCCTGTACCCAAATGCAGCACCCCATGTGGTTGTTCTGATTGCCCGAGTCGAAGTGCAGCTTCAGCTCTTTCGTTTCATCTTGTTTTCGTTTTCCGCCCTTCTTCCCACTCACATTGTCGATCAAAGAGACAGGAAATTGTTGGCGGAGAAACTCATTGCTACGGTGATGTACGTTAGAATCCATCGCCACGATGATGCGGTGGACGCTGTTGCCAATTCCGTTTGCGGTAATAGCCTTGCCGAGGGCCTCGGTGAGGACTTTCATGCCGGCTGCACCCACACCGTGACCGTGCGCGAACCAGGCGGAAGCAAAAACTAAGGCTTTGTGTGGAAAAAACGCAGCGGTGGCTCCGCGTACAGCCGGGTTCTGGTTATGCTTCTGCTTCTTGGGAAGGTAGTCGCCCAACAGAAGGGGGTGGTGACCGCCGCGCGTCGGATCGTGATCTTTGTACCACGGCGCGCTCGTGTCCACGTAGATCGCGCAGCTGCCCTCTCCAGTGACGAGCTCCCACGCACGACCTGCGTTGCTGTTCAGACCCTCGAGAAACGCTTCCTGGCTCGCATGACCTTGCTTTTCGAGGGAAGCTGCGCTTCTGTCCCCGTTCTTAAAGTGCGCAGGTCCGCCGGGGTCCATGAATTCCTGCACCCCAAGAAGCGTCACATCGTTGTCGCTGATCACCTGACCTTGGTTCACGATGCAGCTTGCGCCGCCATCTTGTCGAACGCACGTTTTTGCCGGCTGCGTTTTGTCGCCCTTATGCAGGCTGCCCGTCTGCAAGTCGTACAGGATGTTGTAGCTCGCTACCCGCAGGTGATGAGAGTTTTCATTATCTCGGGGGCGGCGTCCTCCTGCTGCCGTGGTGTGCAAATGTGGCTGTGTGTGCGAAAGTTGGCCGACTTTGACTTCCAAGAACCCCTCCTCCTGGGACTTCATGTCGGCCTTCACACCAGATTCCGACGCGAGGTGGACAACTTCGAGCTGCGAACTTGCCGGCGTGAAAAGAGACGAGCGCAAGAAAGAAGTGTCCTCGCCCAATCCGAGAGTCGTCGAGGAAGAGGAGTTTATGGCGGACCAAGATGATGATGAAACACCCGCGCCAAAATCGTGTTGTACCTCCTCAACACTTTCGTCCGCCACGCTGGCACCTGCGAGGCGCTCCACCTGGTCCTCGTGGACCTGCTGTGTTGTAGTTTTTGTCACGACCACGATCTTGTCTCGTCCTCGCGAACCCGTCGCACTGGAGGCTCCTCGGAATGAGAATGTACTCTCGGTCGTAGGCACCAGGACCAGATCCTCTTCCCGACCAGCAGACACAAGAACTTCTGGCAGCTCGAGCAGTGCCGCGCCAGTCTCATCAACCTCCGTCCGCAAAAATTCATCTTCTGTCACCACAACATCGGTGGTTTCTTGCTGGAGGTCCTCATCCGCGCGATGATTTGATGTTGGATCTGGTCGTAGTACAAGATCTTCGAGATAATTCTCTTCCCTCCCGGTGGTGTCAGCATGATCCGCAGATACGTCCGGTTGTACCCCAGGCAGCAATACCAATACAGGCTTATGTGGCGTAATTAAATCATCGTGCTCGTTCACGGGTCGGCGTCCCACACCCACATCGGCGCCGGTCAGAGATGTGCCGTCGAAGACGAGGAAGGACAAGAAATAAAGCAGAAGAACTTCTACTGAAGATCTCCGCGGCCGCGCACGGAGAGTGATCCCCCGCATGTTGATCCGCAGCATGCTGATTGCGCTTCTACTTAAGGATATTTTTGTTTAACGTCCTTGAACAGAACTAGTTGCTCTTTCCTTCTTGTCTTCCATACGTCAGCTCGCTACTTTCTTGTTCATGATGATACGAAAAACAAAAGACCAGCTACGACGCAAACTTTTTTTTATGCAACAATTGAAGAAGAATCATGCAACAGGGGAAAGAAAACCCTACTTTCGTCCGACGAGGTTTGATTGCCTGCAATTTCTAGAATCCTTTTACGAGTTCGAACGACTATCCAGAAATCAGCCTCACGATTTCACGATGGTGATGGAAGGAGACGACAGATCTTGCGACGTATTTAATATTGAATCCCGTCTACGCAATTTTGCGCTAGCACCATATTGATCATAACGAAGCAAAAATACTAGGACTAGGACTCACGACCCAAGAGAGATTCAACCAAACAAACGAGAGCAACAGCGAAGTGCTTCATCAAGCGACGATGTATCACCTCCCGGTGCCATATTCTATTTCTATCTTTTTGTTTATATCCACTCTTTCAGAATCTCGATCCAAGAAAAGAACTCTAGCTGAAGAGCAAAACGTCACACACTTTAACAGAATATCCATCGAGGACGTCCTCACCTAGTGCTGCACCCGAAGAGCAGATGGCGTTCACATGATAGAGAAGAAGTAGAAAAAGAAATCATATTCCTACGTAAAAATAAAATTCATTGACCCTCTTCAACTCGGGCAAGAGAGCCAAGTCTGCCATAGAATACTTGACAAAAATGTCGCACGAAGAATAATCAAGAAAAGTTCAAGTTGCACGAAAAAGCTAAATGCATACAAAACAAAAAGTAAAAGACATGATGAAAATGATAAAATAAGAAAAGTCCTAAAAGGACTGACCTCGTGAATGAAAAGAATGGCAGGCGTCGCACCGGCCCCGCCAACTTTTTCCTGTCGTCGTCGCAGCTGCGTCGAACAGCGTTCATCGTGCGCTTGGCGTAAACTTCTTCGACGGCGTAGTAGTGGTTATTGCAGAAAAAAGTAAAAGTGCGCTGTCCTCGTGTCGTGTAATTTTCTTGTTGCGGCTCATAGAGGAAGAGATGTGGTACCCCGCATGACCAGAAAATCAAAATGAAAAGACCTTGTCATGCATAGAAAAACGGAATGAAATCCCGTACCCGGTTGAAAAAAGGCTAGCATGATTTTGGTTCTTGAGATCGCGCACGACAAGTTGTGTGTCAGTCTTCCGTTCCTCTATGCACTTGCACTGTCATCTGCATTTACAACCTCCACACGAGCAGAGTTACACTTCATCTAAAAGCGCGGAACTACATACTTTCGCCTGCATAGTAGTTGTACTAGGAGCTGCAGCTCCTGCAGACCTGGGTGAAGTAGCTGACATGGTTCTGGGCGAAGTGGTCGACATGGTCCTCGGTGAAAAGGCCCCACCGCCTGCTCCGCGTGGCGAAAACGCGGCGCCCCCGCCGGCGCCACGCAGCGAGGTTTCCCAGCCCTTCGGGGAGAGTTTGGCCGCGCCCAGCACCGAGCCGACGTCTTTTTCGTGGTCGAGATGAAAGTCCAGCTCGCGCAGCTTCTGCTGTTCTTCGGTGGTTCTGTTCGCTGTCCTGGGACTATTGTTGGCCGCGCCCGAGCGGGGAGACGATGTGGAGGTGGCCCCAACTTTATTTGCGTTTGCCCCTCCAGCACGCGGCGAGATAATTTTATTCTTTTGTAATGCGGTGGTGAATGCGGGGTTCACCTGCGTCGGCGTCGCGGATGTGCTGCCCGAGAGAGCGAGCGGAGGGACTGCGACTGCTGGAGCACCGGCCGTGCCACCGGCGCCGCCTGGGGCTTTTTTATTCGTCTGAAGGGCAGGAGGAGCATTGTAATCGGTTTGCGTTTCGGCTTCCTGTTTGGCGACAATCAATTTGGTCAACTCGTGCTCTTCCTCCGCGGCATCATAGATCTTCTCTGCTGCAGATTGCCAAGCACCCAGGGTGACGGCTTGCTCCTGTTCCTGGACCCAGCGGCTGGGATCGGCGCTCGCGGAGGCGCGGGGGCCTCCAGGCTGGGAAGCAATCTGGGCCTGGCTGCTGCGACCAAGAACTTCGGTTGCTCGCCTTTCGCTTAACGTTGTCCTGGTGTTGGAGACAGAACTACTTCCTCGGTTCGCCTGTTCTTTCTGGCTGCCCTCACCTCCCGCCACGCGCTGAGCTACAAAAAACGGCGAGCTCGGAGAAGCTGCACCGTCTTTCTTCGACTTCGACGCACCCCCGCCGCGGGGGCGCCGCGAGAGTCGTTGTTGAGCGTCCTTGTCCTCGTCCATTTTATTTCTTGCGGACGTCCTGTCATTTTCGTTTGATTCGTCGTTGATATTTTCATCACCTCCATCTCCGTCCGCACTTAACAAGTCCTTCATGCTTTCTGCCTGCCTTGTCCGCTGTCGTTGCAGCGCCTCAGCGCGAGCTCTGAGCAGGTCCGCGCGCGCCTTGTCTGCCGCGAGTTGGTATGAAATGTAAAAGTGTCTGGGTCTGGAAGAGTTATGCTGTTCCTGTATGACACCGAAGGTCTGGCATGGAAGCTCTAGCATTACAGGTCTCGAGAACATTCCGCAATGCTGAATCCGCATGAGAAATCGATCCCTCACTTTGGTGACAGAAAGTGGGCAGCTTTTGCTGCCTATGCATCAGAGATTTTTGTGTGTTCTGAAATGCGCATCACAAGTTACATCCTTCCAGACCCAGACAGTTTTGCAATCCATAGTTGGCCGGCGATCAGCTTCTGGGCGCGCTCCACCTCGCGGGCGGCGATCGCGTCCGTTTTCCGCTTCTCCTTCTGCAGTCGCGCCTCCAGTTCCGCCAGTTTCTCCTGAAACTTGCGCTTTTCCTCCGCGAGCACCTCCTCCTGTTCCGCCAGTAGCTGTTGCCGCTCCTGGCTCGCGCGCCGCTCCTGCGCGTCCTGCTCCTGGCGCAGCCGCTCCTCGCCCGCCTGCCTCTGCCGCTCCAGCGCCTTCTCCAACTCGCGCAGGCGCAGCTGCTGCCGCTCCGCCTCCTTCTGCAGTTCCGCCTCCCGCTCGTGCTCCAGCTCGGTCTTCGTCCGCGAGACGAAGTCCCGCTGCTGCTCGTGCTCCTCGCTCTCCTCCACCTCCCGCTCCAGCCCCTCGGCCGCGAGGTGGAGCTGCTCGGTCAGCGCGGCCTCGAGCTCCAGGATCTTCTTCTCGCGCTCCTCAATCTGCAGCTTGAACGCCTGTTCCGTCTCTTCCAAAATCGCGCGCTTCGCCAGGGACGCGCGGTGCTGATCGGCGTCAAACTGCGCCTGGCGCTCGCGGTCTTGCGCGACCGCGTGCTCCAGAATCTGCTGCTGCTGCTCCAAAGCCTGCTCCAACTGGTCCATTCTCAGCTTGTGCGCCGCATTCTCCGCCCGCATCTTCTGCTCCTGGTCGCGAAAAAACTTCAGCTCACTCTCCTGCTGCTGCACGAGATCCTCGTTGCTTTTCTTGCTCTTCTCGTTCTCCAACGCAATCAGCTCCTGGAGCCGTTTGCTCGTCTTTTCCGCCTCTGCTTGCAGCGCCAGTTCCTTCTCCCGTAGCAACTGCGCTTTGTCCTTTTCCGCCTGCAGCAGCGTCTCCGCAAACCGGATCTTCTCGGTCTTCTCGCGTTGGACTGCCTCGGCAGTTTGCTTCTTCTGGTCCTCGAGCAACTGCTCTAATTCCAGCATTTTCGCGGCGTGCGCGTCCTTCTCCTCCTCCAATACCTTCTCCTTTTCCTCCAGAAACCCGAGCCGGGCGACGGAGAACCGGCGCTGTTCCGAGAGCCGCTGGCGGCGCATGGCGTCTTCCGCGGCAACCTTCTCGGCCTCCAAAGCCGCTTCCAGCACCCGCGCGCGCACGGCCCCGCGCTCGGATTCCGCCCGCAGTTCGTTCTCCTTCTCCTCCAGGGCAAGTTTCCGTGCGGTCGATGCCCTCTCCCGCTCGCGCTGGAGCGCGGTGGCTTCCTCTTGCGCGCGCTGAGCGGCGGCGTCCGCGGCGGATTTTTGCTTCTCGAGGAGGGTTTCGAGTTGCTGGATGCGGAGTTCTTGGCTTTTCAAAGCGGTGACGTCTTGGTTCTTGAGAGCTGCGCTCTCTGCTTTTTCCTTTTCGGCGTTTTTCAAAGCGTCGTCGCGCTCCTTCTGCAGCTGTTCCTGTTCCGCGAAGAGCTTTGCCTTTTCCGCCTCCGCGCGCGCCTTTTCCGCCTGCTCCCGCGCGAGAATGCTCTCCACCAGCTTTCGCTCCTCTTCGAATTTTCGCTCCAATTCTTCCAACCTGAGCCTGTGTTGCTCCTCCTCGAGCTGCAGCTTCTCCTGGGCCTCGACCAGCAGCTGCGTCTTCGCCTGGGAAGCGCGCTGCTTCGCGAGCAAGATGTCCTCCAGCTCGTCGGTCAGATCCAAGCCCGACATCCTCGTGGCTTGTCCTGCTTGTTCCGACATGCGCTCCTGCGTCGTCTCGGCAGCAGAAAACCGGCTTCCGGTTCTTGCGCTACTTGTTCTTCCGCGGAAGAAATTATAACCCGTGACGTCTTCAGCATCTTCATCGACGACATCCAGTAACCCGTACTGCTTCTGTGCCGCAGACTCCCGGATTCCGCCCTCGCCAGCTGCGGTCTTCCGTTCCAGCTCGAAGTAGCGCAGCGTGCTGCTTCGCTCGCTGTTCTTGTCCTCGAATTTGTCCTCGCGACAACCGCAGCCGCCCCACCAACCACAGGCACGGTAGAAGGCGCTCGTGGACGTTGTTCCGGAAGACATCGCGTTTGCCGGACTTTAAAACGTAAAATCGATGTTCGAAGTGCAAACAAGAAAAGGAATATATGTAAGTTAAAGAAAGCGGCGCTTACAGTAAAGTTTACTGTAAGCGCCGTGAGACATAGGATATTTTTAACGGTTGCTCCTGTCGGATAGAAGAGGTCATATCCATATTTATGTGTTACTAACTTGCCAGGTATGAATCTAAAACGAGGAAGAAAAACATCAAACCAAAATTAGTGAGGAAGACGAGGTTATTTATTAAGGTCAGAAGTCAGAAGTGTAACAGCTGCCGTCCGTCAGAAAAACAGTCTTTTTTCTTCATCTGTGAAACTACTATGTGCACGTAGACAACGAGACGGCTACGTGACAACATGAAGGCAAACAGGACGGAGCGACTTCCGTTCACCTGAGACCTTGTGGTCCACCGACACTGTTAGCAAAAATCTGGCCAAACCGAAAACTAGAAGAAATTTCAACGACCGAACCTCCGGAGAGCTCAAGTCTCTACTAAGTAGTCACCGATGTGTTCGTGGATTTAGTGTCAGCCTTACTTGCGCTTCTGCGCATTTTCTGTTTTTGGACGAGGCGCCGTATCATTTTTTTATTTTTTGTAATCAACGCCAATGCCTAGAAGTAGAGGGGGCGCCTGCAGCTCTACACAAGCCGACACAGATGTCCTGTCGTTGAATTGCTGCGACGAGACTACCGAGGTAAGACATTTTCAGGTGAGTTTCGGTCTCCTGAGTTCCAAGTTCATTCTTGTTTGACGCTGAGGTATCAAGAAGACCGTGTTGCAAACCACGATACACTTTTGGTTTTGGCGGCAGCAGGCTGCTTATATAATTTGCTGGTTCAGCTCCACCAGGTAGCATGCTAGTAGTGAAGGTGAACGTGCTGCACTGATGTTTGCTGTGATGTGTTGTGGCTGCCCTTCACAAGCAGAGCTATCACGGCGCAAATCAGTGCCTCATCTACAACAAGTCAAGTACATTGCAATTCATGTGTCTAGTACATTTTGATTTTTGTCGCTAGTAATCAATGTCGCTTCAGGTTTATCATCACGATCTTCGGGTTACAACTCGTTGTCGTTCTTTCGCACTTTTTTCGGGAATTCACGTTTTTTTCCTACGCCGCCACCATCGGACGAAGACGAATCATCCGCCTCCTCCACACATTCGTTATACAGAATCCGCAGCTCCTCGTGAATGGCGTCAACCGTTTCCGAAATCCCCTCGATTTCCGCACTGGATGCCTCCTCGGAAAAACCCGTTTCCGTGACAATTTTCACTTCTTTTTCTATCACGTCGGAAAGGAAGCGTTCGTACATTTTCCCCGTTCTCACCGTCATTTCTTTCAGGGAGGATAATGCGGTGCCGGTTGTACCACTGTCCGAAGTTTCGCTACTTGCGGCTGCGGGGGCGGGCTCCTTTGATTTGTTCTCAACTAGCACGACTGGTGCACCACCGGCATTTCTACTTCGAGGTGCAGAAGTAGAACTGGTTGCGTCTTTATTTTTCGCTGTTCTCGTCGTGTCCGAAGCTGCCGCAGCCAGCAGTTTTGTCATGCGAGCACCCTCAGCGGGATTTTCCACCTTGGTAAGCAGTGCGGCGTACGCTTCCGCAAGCTCTTGCAGGGGTATCGGAGGGGTGGCAGAATACGTTGCATTTGGGTCGGTATGAAAATCGCTTGCTGGGATGTTCCGTTTCTCGGAAGCAGATTTACCTCCGCCCGAGATCGTTTTATTTGTCGCACTCCCTTCCGCCGTCGTGAGCGCCAATTCCGCTTGGTGGGCGAACTCATCGACTTGCCTCCAGTTTTTCGCCAACAAAGTCGATATTGCCTTGCGTTTCAACAGGAACGAGTACCTCGTTGCGTCTTGCTGATCCCGTTTATAGGACTTGTAGTTCTTCACGAGGCGGTGGTAGCGTTTGGCTAGGAACGTGTTTTGTTCTTCATCATGATGATCATCTGCAAAATTATTCTCCCCTTCGGTTCTGCTTCTGGTTCCTCTGGTACCCCTGTTCTGCATCATCCCTTCCTCGAGGCGGACAATTTCCAAGAGCATCTGGTGCTCCGCAAAGGTGAGTGGATCATCTACTTCGGCATCACCTTCATCATCTACTTGTTGATCCAGATCTTCCATGCAGTTGTCAGCAGGATCCCTTCGAAAGCTCAGGTCCTTCGCGTGGGGCGCCGTGAGCAGCAGCCGCGCCCGCTCGGCAACCGCAGCCGCCGCGCGCAGCAGAACCAGCACGCTGCTGTGCTGCCAGTGCAGCGCGTTGCGGAATTTATCGAGAAAAGTCAGAACCAACTGCTCCTGCTCGTCCTGGTCAGCGAGGTGTTTCTGCAGACGCGCGTCCGCGGCGTCCTCGAGCGCCTGCCGCGAAAATAAAGGCTGATCAACTACATGTCGCGTGGTTGGTGCTGGGGCTGCCGCTGATGTGTCGCTTCGCCGACGTGTTCCTCGATGTGGTTGAGGCATGGTATTTTATCTGTGATGTTGTTCTTCTTCTTGGCGTAGTGCTGGTATAGTCTAGTTGATGACGACGCGATGCCGATCCTCAGTTGAGATATGTGCCATAAAACCCGCCGCGGCCGCGGCCAACTAAATATAACACTTACTCATTGTCAGTCTCTGGATCCATTTCTGACCATCGATCAATTGGTATTGGAGCATAAAATCGTGTTCTTGAAATCAGGTAGAGGTAGGTTCTCATTCTTCAAAATCCACGTCTTTAGACCGGCGGTAGCTCGAACAGTATTATCTTGTAGAATAGAAGATCATCTCAGTTCATCCATGCTTAATCTGGAACGAGATCTCAACTGAGATCTTGTCTATCTGATCTTTCCGGCATATCACGACAATCACGTGCTCGGACGATCTTCGTGCAGTCTTGTTCTTGCACCTCCTCCTGCACCTGCTTAATACGTGCCATTAAATCTTTTAGCATCTTATTTGAACATCAGCTTGGATTTCGGATGGACATCTTCTCTTTAATATGCACTAAGGCGTACAACCTCCAACGTTTGCTTGCTCCTGCAACCGACTTCTTGATCAATATCAACGACACGATGTTGCCGTGATCGGTGCCACACACCGACAACCAGATCCGGAACCATCATCACGGCGCCCGGGCCCGGCCCAGGCCCACTACACTGATAATGAACATAACAAATCGAAATAGTGCTGGATCTTTCTGATGCGTTCTGCTTCTGTCTTTCCAGTGCACACAAATAACAATGATGATGTTGATGATCCGCGTGACAACAGTAACACATCAAACACAAACAGAACAAACATCACTACTCCCTTTATTCTGGTGCGTGCTTCATCAAGTAAAAATATTCACTGGGCTACCCGCCCCGAGATTCGGGCCGCCCGGAGTCATCATGGAGTTTCTATCCCCTGCTCCCGAGGACGATCCTGAAGCGTTACCAGCTTGTGGTGCTGGTTGATGGGATTGGTGCGGTGGAGCACTGGCAGCAGCTTGGCTACTACTAGCCTGCTGCGCAGCCGCTGCCGCGTCGACGCCAATCAGGTCCTCGTCGGGGCTTGCAAGCCCGGCAGCCTGTGCCTGCTGGGATGAAGCTCCTGCCCCCGCGACTTCGGCACTTATATCTTCCATGTCCACATCGCCTGCATTACCATTGTCTCCTGCAGCTGCACCACCACCGCCTTCTTCCTCCTCATCCTCCTCGTCCACGCCGTCCTCCGCCTCTTCCTCCAGGAACGCGTTGTCGTCCTCGAAGCTGTATGCTGTGCAAAAGTATAAATGCAGGATTTCTTTGTCAAGGCAAATCAGCATTGCAAATTTTATTTCTCATGCTGAGAAAATTTGTAATGCATTTATACGAGTACGATACTTTTGCACAGGATAAGCTGACCATCCCGATGGGCAAGAAAGCGGGTCGCTGCCTTCGCAGTTCCTCCAACCTGCGCGCAAACTCCTGCTCCTCATGCTCCAGCAGCTGCTCCTCGGACAGATTCGGGTGTACTTGGAATAAATTCATTCCAGCAGCAGTGGGGTGTGCGCCAAATCCGCCAAACTGCAGTCCGCCTGGGAGCAGGTGCTGGGCCGCATTCAGATGACCTCCCGAGGCTCCACCACCCAGTGCGGCTGCTGGGTGCAGCAGTCCGGACGGGGTGCTCATCGCGTTCACGATCTGGGCGGGGGGCTGACCGATTAAGGCAAATGCGGCGGCAGGAGTAGAGAGAACATCATCATAAGTGCCAACATCTTCTTCTCCGGCTTGTTGTAGCTCGAGTTCTTGTTCCGCGGAGTCAGCACTTGGACATGAAGATCCTCTTCGGTGGAGGACACGACCATCTTCGCCGGCATTGAGGACTCCATGTGCCCCCGCCCGAGAGGCTGCAGAAGCAGCGGGTCCGATCATATTCCCCATGAACCTCTTGCGTAGAGCGGCAGCACCCACATTCACCGTCAAGCCTTGCCCAAGGGGAAAGCGGTTGCTTAGTAGCTCAGCCTCAAGTAGCTCATAGAAGTGGTCTTCATCATCATCGTCCTCGGAGTAGAAGCTGTCAAATTCCCTGTGGTCGGAGTAGTCGGACGGTTGTGCTGGTTGACCTTCGACTTGGACGTCAACGTTGGCAGTTGTGCGCTGCTCGAAGCCGGAAATATTGCGGCTCTGGTGAGAACCCGCAGGAGCTGAGCCTGAAGCTGTTGCAGCTCCAGGAACGAACATGGTCGACGATATCGTTGTGCAAGAAGAACTCTTGACGGTGGGCACACAGGTTCAACGACTTGATGGTACCTAAAAATGGCTTACAACTAGTAGAGCCTGCTGCGCCTTGTTGCGTGTTTCTTGTTCGTATTCCCGGTAAAAGCTGCTCACACGACAACAAAAGATAACTTGGGAGAGCCAATATGAGTGTTCAACCCAATGCGTTGTGCCATAACCAACGACTCGACCACCAACCGGCAGAATAAACAGAAACAGTGAAAAAGAAAAACTAAAAGCAGCGGAAAGCGACATTAGATCGTCGTCGTCGAACAACATCGACATAATCCAAGATGAACGAATAGGAATGGACGTCGAGAGGAATTCTTCGAAAGAATTATCGATCCACTCGCAGTCCCTGCTTCTAGTTGGTTCTACATTGCTTCACGTCCACGTTTTGAATCAAGACTGTGTACAGGATATGAGCTCTGTTGCCGCGGCTCCTCGCACAAAACAAGCTACGGCATCCGCAACTACAGTATTAGTTTTAGATTTCGTAGAAGCTCCAGTACAAAATAACGGCTCGTCCTGGTGTTCATTTTATTCTAGTGCAAAAAATCCCGCAGGTTGTATCGTTCATTTTCATCTTTAGGTGTGGGTTGTCAATGCAGCTTTCGCATCAACTACCGTGTGATCTGAGCCACTCCTTCCAATGCCGACCAGCATCGGATCAGTCTTCCATCGCGTAGCTGACCATGCTGTCTACCCGGTGCACCGAGGTCGAAAAGGAAGACAGACGCACCTGCTGGCACGCGCTTTCCTTCAATGAGTACGCGGAAGGAAGCTCCTCCTCCCAGGACTTGGGGACGGTGGTCTGCTTATCGCAGTAGATCAGCAGGTCAAACGCCATAATCTCGTCAATCACCGGCAAAAAGGACACGGAGGCGGTTATCTGGCGCATGATCGACTGAATTTCCCGGGTAATCTCCTGCATGGACTTGGTGTTTTTGTTTTTCACTCTGTGCAGCTGCGGTGGTTGAGCAGGTTCTTGCGCTTGTAGTTGCCCTGGATGATGTTGTTGATCCGGTCGTGGCCCATTCTGATTGGCGTCACTCATCGGCGCGTCTTCTTGCTCCGATGTGGATGACGAAGTCGCTGGATGGCTGTAACCTGGATTTATCTTTTCGGTTTCAGAATCGTCCGAAATTGTATTATCTCTTTGCATGGACGGCACGTGACGGAACAGAAGTCGCCGTAATGCATGCAATAGATGCTACAGCTTCACCTCAAACTAACACCTTTTACAATAAAAACACTTTATATACTTTTTTCCTGCTCCACGTGAAAGGTCCACCTTTCCTTCGCCTCCTTCGTTTTTTCGGACAGAAACACTAAAACCAACCGACTAACGTGACCGGCAACCAGCCACTTGTCTAACTGGGACAACACCTGAGTCAGATACTCCTGCAGCTTCTCGTCCTTCGTGACCATCAATGACAGACCATATTTCTTTTCGAAACCGAACAGCGACGCCGGGTAGATGCAGCGCTGGTAGAGAATGTTGTTCAGTGCGTAGTGAAAAAACTCCGTGATGATGTCCACCGACCCGCGCAGCGTGATCTCGTTCTTGTTGGCAGCCTGCTGTTGCAGTTGCTGCGAGGGACGGATGGCAACGGTGGTCATGACGTTCTTCACCGAGAAGAACTACTTACTCTTTAGATTTTTCTTCGTAAAAACACGAAGTAGTTGTAACAAGCTACAATTTAGGAGCTGCAAGCAGAAATCGAAGTCGTGTCACAAAAGGCGCTGTGCTTTTCTTTCTGCTCGATTTTCTGTACGATCGCTTCGTAACGCATCAATCGTGCCCGGCGAGGACGTCGACCGCGATGAACCGCACCTCCGGGATGGCGAACTTTTTGTTCGAGTCCTCCTTTTACTATTCCTTCACACACTAATATTAACGACACCCACACGCCACCCACGAATCCGAAGACGCCTAGTCCTTCAGTAGCCATGTTCTTGATCTTGCTTCTTGCGAGAAACGAGGATAGGTATAATGTTGCGAGGGCTTCTTTTCAACTTCAACTTATCGTGTTGGTGCTAAAGATCATGGTCATGCCGTTGCATATCTATAATTCGGGGTCGACTTCCCCTTCATTTATTAACCTCTTCCGTCGCCGTCCTCTAAGTCAAGACGAGAAAATAAGCAGACAATTCGGCGCGTACTTCTAAATCGAGAGGCGATCGAACTCGAACGAGACGGTTCATTTTCAATGAAATATAACAAAAATCATTCATCAGCAACTTCTTGCAGGTCGTTCTGGTACTAGTGCAACAGCAGCTGCAACCGCACATGAAAGAACGACGAGCACTTAATTTGATCCCTGCCTTCTTGATCTTTCTTGTCAAGAACGTCCCAAGAGGACGAAAAGTGAATCGGCCGTGATCTTGTTCAAGAACATCGCGGTGAACTACACAAAGAAATGATTGCGGAAGAAAACGCTACAGCAGTATGTGGTCGTGTTGCTGGTTATGATTAATATGGAGCCGCATGGAGGCTTAACCGTTTTCCACCTCTTCGAGAGTACTACACTTTATTCTACATACCTGATGGCACAACACCTGAAAGTTGCAGCTCACTACCTCCTCGGCAGCATCATCGGGAGACGACCACTACTGTGAACAAGAAGCTATCAAATCTCATTCATCGATCTGGGATGATCTTTATCATTATCTTTTGGACATCACATCAGAAATGATCACCAGCCCGTTTCTTTCCCTTCCTCAGTACGGCGGTTCCCCCAGATACCGGAGAGAAAGCCCGGGGTCGACGGGCCTCGCAGGCTGCACTGGTCCTCTGCCTGGAGCCGCTGGTGTCCCGACAAAACTCCACGGCGCGTCCGGGTACACCAGTCCATAGTCATCCCTTGCGAAGACCACTTTCACCGGTCGTTTTTTACACATCTGTCGGAACTTGATATCACTTCCAATTTCCTCCACCGGAATACCATTGACCGACACAATCCGGTCACCGTTGTTTATCCCGCACCGCTGCGCCGCAGTGGTCGTGGTAGCAGTGTTCTTCATCTCCGCCGTCGCGACGTCAGTACTAGTGGCTCCAGCACCGGTAGACGATGTTTTCGGGTTGTCGTTTAGCAACACAAATGCGGCGCATTTTCCGCTCTTCTCATAGTCCAAACTGCCGACCTTGGTAATTCCCAGTTTCTCGGCGGGGTCGAAGGACTCGAGGGTGATAAGGTTGGCGGTCGCATAATTGTACTTTTGGTAGTATGGCCGGACGAAGACCAGTGTTGGAGTTGGCGCCGCCGAAGGTTGACGATTTGCCGTAGATGATCCTTGCTTTTTATTGCCTGCAACTACAACCCCGCTCAAACCCGGCAGCTTCGCAATCGTTCTGGCCACCGGCGTAGATGCGCGGGAAGAATCTTGTGCGGGAACGGTCAACGGTTTGTTCTTGTTTGCGGCAGCCTGCACTTCTGGTAGCTGTGGTGGGGATCGGCTGGCTTTAATGACTTGCTCGAATTCGAAATCGAAGGAGCAAATTCGGGCGTTTTGGTTTTGGTTGTTCATCACCGCGTGGTCTTCAGCAGCGTAGTTTTTCCGGATGCCTATTCTATCCCCCACTTTCACCCCTGCTTTTTCCGCCAACCCCCCTGGCTTGACACGGGTGACGAAGTAGACGGAGTTTCGCGGTTTGGTTGCCCTTTGCAACTGCGTAGTTTTTCCACCCTTGTTCCCTTTCGCCGGCGCACCAGAAGATGTTGCAATCATTGGCTTGCTACTTGCGCTCGCATAGGCGTAGAGCCCGATTTTGTGGAATCCGAGTTTTATCTGGTTCATCTGCTGTTGATTCTTAGAATTAGCAGCGCCGTCAACTACGTCAGGAGCTGCTGCAGGAGTTGATGGAAGTGGCATTTCCAGAAACAGACAGGAAACAAGGGGATTCTTCTTGAAATTTTCCTTCCAGTAAAGTGGGCGAGCGAATTCCACCGCGACGGGCCGCTGTTTCTGCAACACGTCCCGGAATTCTCTTTCTGTGAAGTTCACGCCCCTGTACAGCTTATCCGCGTTGATCACCGTTTTGCCGTCCAGCGCGTGGATCCGGTCCGACACCCGCACCCGGCCCAAGTCAGCCGCCTGAAATTGGGTCATATGGATTGCAAATATGTCTGGGTCTGGAAGATTGCCTGCTTTGTCATGCAGGTTTTCCATGGCCCATGAGGTCTTGTATGTAGGACATAGCATGACAGATTCTGTGAGAGTTCTATCATGCCTATCCTGCATGAGAAATTGCCCCCCGATTAGGTCAAAAGTGGACAGCTTTTGGTAATCATGCAACACAGATTTTTACATGATTCAGATTTAGCATCACAAGTTCCAATCTTCCAGACCCAGACATTTTTACATTTGATAGGTCACCTTGGAGACCAAAATCTGTTGTTTCAAATTCGTGGACTGCAGGAGTTGCAATATCCTATGTAAAAACGTACCCACGCCAGAGTTGTTACGCAGGTTTGCAATGACAGGAACATTTGTAATGCGCATCGCCAGGAAAGGCATTTTTAGTCGTGTTTTGGAATTTGTAATGGTGTAAACAGGATGAGCAGATGGATTTCTGACGCAGCTGGCCTTGCGAACCTGCACTACACTACGGACTGCAACTTGTGATGCGTGACCTCCAAAAGTTCTAGGTTTGTGTTGCAAAATCCCCATCTTGACTCTGGTGTGGGGATGTTTTTACTGAGGATATGCAAGTCCTCGAGATTTGGCGGTCCGGATTTTTTGATGCCCAGTTTCGCGCTCGCATCCACGAGAATGACGTGGAACCGGAGTTCCGCATCCGTCGCGTTGGTCAAAAGGACGGCTTCGCCCTGCTGCTGCTGCTTGGTATTTTCCACTGCCCTGGTGGTATTGACGCTGGCTGCAGCGGGAGGAGAAACTGCAACTGCTGGGACAGTCCTGGCGGAGGCTGCCTCCGAAGAACCAGTAGCTGGTGGTACTGTAGGGCCGGGAGAAGCAGGAGGTGCGGCAACTGCAAGAGTCGAAGATGAGGGCTGACTCGTCGGTGAATTGACAACGAGTCCTCGTTGCTCTGCAGTAGAAGGGGCTTCTGTAGCTGCACCCAAAGTAGGAGTAGCTTCCTGGGACATTATGGCTGCAGGTCGTGGTCCACTTTCGCTTACGCTTTCCAGGCTACTAGCACCACCGGTTTGCAGCTGCGCCCCTGCCGTGGTCTTCTCTTGCCGGCTCTGTTCCTCAACCGTGGACGCTTTTGCTGCTGGTGAGGCGACCAGCATAGACGCAGCATCAGGAGGTACAACAGCTGGTGAACCAGCCGTGTTTTGGCCGAAGCCGGTCGACTGAGGCGGGGAGCGATCGCCTATCTGTAGCACTTCTTGCTGTGCCGTCACGCCTCTATTTATATTGTCGGTACTAGCCAGCATAGCACTATCGTCCGCCAGGGCGGCCGCCTTTTGAGGTGCAACAGGTCGTCCTATTTCACTTCTTGTGCCTACTACTGCAGGTGGGACTGCGCTAGCGCTTTCTCTTTGGTTTGCGATTACGCTTTCTGTTTCTTGCTGCTGCTGTTCCTCGTCGACGTGTTTTATTTTTGCCCGAAGTAGATTCTGGGAAGTTATTCCCTGCTCTTGCTCTTGTTTTTTCTTATTGCTGACCAACAACGCTGACGCGGACACAAATCGCTTTACGTGCAGCAGCGCGCGGACTTTCGCACTCAGTATCGGCGTTCCCTTGGCGGTACGCATGGAAAACGCCGGGTGGGATAAGATGTCGTGCGGGTCATGTGATGTCTCGCTGTGGTCTGTCCTTCCCACACTCGACCCTGCCTTCAGTGTGGTGTTGTTCGCATCGGCCACGCTTTGGTCCTCCGCGACCTGAAATTCGCTTAGCCTATCAAGAATCGCACGGAAGGAGTTTTTCGGCTTCGCATGATCCTGATTCCGTCCCTGCTCAGCTGTCTTTGCAAGCAAGTCGGCCACCTCTTCATTCCTCGAAATCGATGGTGTCAGCTGCTGTTCAGATTTCGGCGGAAACTTCTCTAAAACAGCATCCCACCTGTCCAAAGAGGATACGGAGACGAAGTCTGTCGTGTACTCAAAATCTCTACCGCCCAGAAGCTTCGTCCCCGCCATGGGTTTTTCTCTCTTTACTTTGCCTCCTACTACTTGTCGATCCGTGGTGCTTGCAACAATCGCCCCTTCTGCAACTGCAACAGGGAGCTGAGGCTCCTCCACGACGACCGCAGCACTGCCTTTCGTTTTCCTCCTGTTATTAATCTGCATCACCCACGCGCGAAACCGCGGTAGCTGTTCCGTCCGAGCGAGCAACACCAGGCAGGTGATTTCTCGTAGTGTCGCCTCGTTCCGCCGACCGCCGATTAGCTTCTTCCAGATCCCCTTTCTTTCCTCCATTGACAAAACTGCTGTGAAGTAGTCGGAGACGAGACAGAGCTGGGCGGACGGCGATTGGAAAAACTTCTCGTAGAAACCATACTCCAAGAGTGGGAGGGAAGTCCAGGAAGGGGGTAGAAGTGGTCTGTCATGCTTTTTGTGGTCGCCTTTTTTTACCTGGATCTGTTCTTCGCTCTGGTGCTCTCCCCCGCTGGCGTTCTCCACAACATTGATGACATGACCACGCCTCCTCGCTTCGAAGGTGAGCGGCGTGAACAGGATCGCTTCGGCTTTGTCCAGTTTATTCCTGACCTGGAATGTTGCGCTGCGGAAGGTGTTTACCGTATGAAGCAATTTGCGGTATTCGGTGACGAATTTCTGCTGGAGCAGACGGTACCGATTGATCTTCGCGGATTTCGTTTCTGATAATAATTCGCGTGCCGCAGTAGGATTAGCTGCTGAGGACAGGTCAACTTCTTGTTCATCTGCAGGGGGCGCATCAAGTAGCTCTGCCTCAACTACTTGTTTATCTTTATCTGGCTGCAGACCCAAGGTCGTTGTAGTTGTCGCTTTTCCTAGTTCTTGATCATTCTCGACCGAATTTCCACCAGCAAGGCCCTCTCGTGGAGGCAACTCCTCTTGCGCAGTGGAAGAAGTTGTTGTGTTTTGTAGACGCGATTGCATGTTTCGGCTTCGTGTTGCTGACACCGGGCCAGAGGACGATTGCGCCGTTGATCTGTCAGGGGGGCGAGTTGTCAACAACATTCTAAAAAGCTCAAATCACGGCCAGTTCACGCTTTTGAGAGCGATCGTGGTACAAGAATAACAATCTAGTCGGGCATGAAAAATTGAACAAGACCAAATGTAGTAAGCCACCAACAAAACAAGGGGACGGGGAGTCACAGTATGAATATCTATGGGAAGCTGAAGTTGCAAACTGAACCCCACAAATGTTGTAGTTCTGCTGCGAATTATTTGGAATCATTCCTAAAATAGCCTGACGCAGAGGCAGACTTTATCAACATAAGTGCCTTATGATAATCAGTACTTGTGCGCATGATTGGCTAAAATCTAAGTGCGGTAAAACTTAGTGCATAAGCACTGACTTTGACAGCACGACACGCACGATCAACGACAAGCACGAGAAGTTTGGAGATCAATATAGGAAGCGAGGACGACCAGCAACAAGACAAAGCCTGACGCTACTCGTCCTGCACCTGCTGTGCAGCACCTCCATTAGAAGTGCATTATTTACAGTATCTATTTGATAAGCTTTTCCAGCTTCGTACAGCTTAGCCTATTTTCCAATCATCTGCACGATTTTGTTTGACGAAGGCGAGGACGAGGAGAAGAACGGCATCGACGATCTTGCTCTGAAAAAAATCACACCAAACACGACTTGAAGGAAGAACGCAATCAAAAACATCATACACCCTGATTCTGTCGAATCGGGGACCACCTAATTCTCGTTGACTGCCGAGGAACACTGCAAAGCATCAAATACCAGGCACCTCGTCGGTGTCGGATTACGCGTCTTTTTTTTCGCAAGTCAGTCGACAGACACAGATATCTTCTGCCGACTTTGTAGTTAACAAGTCCAATCAGTTTCAGTTGATCACAGCAAGGTCGCAGCATAAGGCACCTCCAACTCCATATCCAGCACGCGCAACCAAATGAAATTCAGCTGCTGGAGACTTCAGTGCAAAGCTGATCATTTTTTTATTTTTTTTCTCCTACATTGAAATTGATATAATTATAATGATCACACTCTCCTGCTACTTCCCCCGGCGGCCGCACCACTGTTCAGCATAGCCACCGGTTTTGGTTGCGACAGTTCGTCTTCTCCCACGTAGCTGACCCGAGCCTTTAAATTTCCATTCGTCTGGCCCTGTTTCGTTCTGTTGGGGCTCGGCTCCTCTTCGATAGACTCCTCGTCGTAATCGGACTGGGGGATAGAATCAGGGACGAGGTAGAGCAGTTCTACCTCCAACTCTAGATCAATGGCGTCGGCGACGACTTTCCTCTTTTGCCCCCCCGGACTGGTCGGGGACTGCGTGCACGTGTTCGTCGCAGACTTGGTCGCGGAAAAAAACCAGTTGGAGAGCTGGTTCAGCGGGGTTGCTGCGGCCGCCGCGGTTTGCATCAGCTGGGACTCCGCCGGTGGCTTCAAACTGTGCCTGGCGCCTGATAGTGTTGTTCATACATATTCATAAACAAGTGGGTATAGAGGGAATTTCAATTTCATTTCAAAGAGAAGAAAAGAGCAGCACCAGGTTGTATATGTATATGAGTTTTTTTGGCTTGCAACGGAAACTGCACCAGTCCGTAGCAAAACTAAAAGCCTAACTGCAAAGAGGACATTAATGTCAGAATTAGTGATGGATGTCTACTACAGAAAAGCTGTTGTATCGTAAATGATACGCTTCAGCTCCCCGCCATTTTGCTTGAGCATCTGTAGGGAGAACACGAGCTGCCCTATGCTGGTCGTACCCCCGGACGTGACCAAATTTACCCACAAGTCGCTCATGACGACGTCCTCTTCCGGCATGCAGAGGAACAGAACCTCGCTCCACCGCGCTTCCTTATTCTGTTTCATCGTTTCCAGGGCGGTCGCTTGCGGGTTCAGCTTCATCCGGGTCTGCTTCGCGTCCTGCTCTATCTTGTACGCTATGTACTTTTCCACATCAGTGACCTTCATGCCGATTATGTCCGCGATGTCGCTGGCCTTCATCTTCCTCTCGACCAGTTTATCCACGATATACGCGATTTTTCCGTAGATATTTCCCCGATCGGACTTTTTCGCGGCCAAGCTGTCCAGCTCCTCTTCGTCGAGCTCCAAGTGCGCTTTGCCGGTGATCGCTCGGAGTCTGGCGGATTTACTTTTCTGTGCCGAGGAAGAGGAGGAAGTTGATGATCCACCGGCTGTCTTCACAACCGCCTCTACCGACAAACCTTCCTCGACGAGTTTCTGCGAAACCCCCCGCGCATCATGGACTTTGACAAAGAGCGCCACGTGCGGTTTCGCCATCGAGGACTGCGGCTTCTCTGTCGGGGGCTGCTTGCTCAGCTTCAGCCACTGAGCCTCGAGCTCCAGGAGGGAAGGGGCGGTGCCTGTTGCGATTTTATGGGTTGTTCGTTGACGAATGAAAGATTTTAGAATGGAAGATGATCTACTTGTTCATCATCTCAAGCAGGAATAAACGAGCATTTACCATAATATGTAAGCAGGCATTGGACTTGGAGAACTACATCAAACTCCAATTTTATTACCAAGCGCCACCGGGTCATTGGCATGCAGCATCTCTTTTTGCACGAGTTTCGTGTTTAGGACTATCGTTTGCGTGAAGTGACTGGATTTTTCTCCGTCGAGTCGTTGCCAGTGCTCCGGTAAATCTAAGAGCGGTATCTCGTCGCTGTCGCCGAGGAACGTCGTGCCGCTCGTTGCGCTTTTGCTCCACGTCATCAGCGGATTGCTCGCGCCCGCTTTTGGGTCGTGTTTCACCGCAACGGAGAACGATTGGTCGGTGGAGTAGACCAGAAAGTGCGCGAAGTTGTCCTCCTCTTCTCCTCCTTGCGTCGAAGTGGAGGAACTACTGCCACCCGCCGTGTTCGTGCCCCCACTCCAGTTCGGTGCGCAGGTTTTTTGTCTTACCGGACCCATGACTGGTTGGCTGCCGCCGAGTTTATATTTTGGGTACGGGTTTGATAAAAAGGAATCAGACTCGCTGCTCCACTGCCAGTCGGCGCCGGCGAGGTTCTTCGCGGATTTGGCTCGGACGCAAAGCACCCCCTTGGGGACAGAGGTGGCCGCGGCGGTGAGATCATCGACCAGCTTCTTATCCAGGCAAACCATTTGCACCAAGCGGTTCGGCAGCAAGAATTGCTTGGAGATCTGTTCCTCCACGGTGGAAATTATGAACTGCTCGAGGGAACCACCGGACGCGCCGAGGAAACCTGAAAAATCGAAAAATATGCTCTTCATATTTTTCACAAACTAATCATCATCTTGTTATACAGAAAAATCTGTTCGTGTTTTTGTTTTTCATAGTAGTACACAGAAATAAAGGGGTAATTTTCCAGTAGGAGTCAAGCAGAACAAGCACAAGCAATTCAGTGTAAGTGCCCCTGTTCCTTACCGTCAAACTCGAATGCTATTTCTGGCTTCGTGGCGAAAAAGACCTGTGCGCAGGCGACTAATGGGAGGGCGTCCAGCATGGGCCCCAGTACGACGTTCACATTGCCGTTGAAAGTTATGCCCTTGATACCTGATAAAGTTGGTTGAGCTCGTTGTGTAGGGAGAAGATGTTAGTCTGTACGTCCTATTCGTAAAGTAGCACAGCTCAAAAAGTAAAGACAAACACAATCAATCTCAATCATGCGCCGCTGTGCTGCCGACAATCCTATCATAATGCTACGAGTGAAGCTACGAGTGAAACAAAAGAAACAAACGTCGCTTGTTTCCTTCATCAAAGACGAAGCTACAGCAGAACCTGCTACTCCATTCCTATCACTAAAGCTTAGTACCGACAGTGGCCTGGTATCCGCTGTCCAGTAAGATGTCAATGTCGCTGTTGTACTCGATCGCGAGCTGGATGTGCAGTTTTTCCCGGCCGAGCTTGTCCCGGTGTCGGTGCACCTGGATCGGGCCGAAGCTCGGGGCCCTACTGCCTAAATTAAACCTTGCGAAGTGGAGCTCGGAGCAGCCGGGCTGCTTCTGGATCTCGGGGATCAGCTGCTTCTCCACAATGTCCTGGATGGCGGTTTTTGTGTGCGGCCAGAAGGTCCCGACGATCACGTTTAGCCACTGCAGCGAGGACATGTCGGCGGAGCTCGCACGCTGCCGCATCTCCGCGTTCTTCTCCCGAAGGGGAGAGGAGGAAGACGTAGCCGGAGTCGGCGCCATGGTCGTGTGGTTTATTTTTTTTGTGCCCCTTTAAGGAGGGTAACGACCAGTATTGAACGCAGTGGGCAAGTAGAGAGAGTATATGTTCAACACAGGTCAGGAGCCAGCCTGGCTGCGGAGAGCCAATGCCAGTTGTTCTCTGACTCTAAGTGAATGTACTATTAATTGGCGAAAAATAACACTTACACTTACCGCGGGGTGCAGGTAAAAGCTGGAGCTGCATCATCGGGTTCTAATAGTTTCCATCTGCAGTTGCTCGCCAGGCGATTCATTGGACGTGAACGTTGTCTAGAATTTCCAGGATACACGAACCACATAAAGCGTCTTTACGTCGAAAGAAGGACGAAATTTGTTGCACGAGACGAAAACTGCACAAACGCAAACGCGTACGAAAACCTCAAGAAAAACGGGACGAACGAAGCAAACACCGCAAATTGAGTTTTTTCAACTGTCCTGGAACCGACATCAAAACCTTATCTTTTAGTTTTTGCTACGAGTCGAACGATGAACTGGAACGCCAGCTCAAGCACGTTGACGTTGCTGCTCCCCCTCTACTTTTCAAAAGAAGGAATCTTGCGGCGCATCAAATCAGAATCACGAGGACAAGGTTTTTCTTCTGGGAGCGAAATAAACTCGTGGATCCTATCTAGCGGTAGCGTCCATGTATCGCACGCGTCCATTTACTTTTTCTTTCGAACTAAATACGTAGTTCACTTTCAAATAAGAAACTGTCTCTAGGATATCGATATTAAACATTCTGCAGAAACTCGCATAATTTTTTCGATTGCAATGAATATCAAGACCAACTGCTAAGAGAGCAAACAACATAGGTACAGTTTTGATTGAAACAGAAAGTTGCTAACAAGAGAATTTCTTCAGTTTCCAGTACGGTGGGCATACCAGAACCAATATGCAATTGCGAAACACTTGTAGTTCAAGATAGAATGCGAAAGCGAATGCGAATAAATCCAATAGCAATATTAAGATAGAAGCAGGCTGTATGCAGAAGCAGCTTCTGCACGAAAAGATGTAATAGAAATGGTTGTCAAAAATCTCAACAAACTTTACAACTACGCACCTGGACCTGAGTCACTTCGATTCACGAATAATCAAGTTGGAAATGGCGAGCAGGTCTGCGCGCATTTCAAGGAGTTCGAATTATACCCCCTTCGTTTTTTTGCCCACCCTTCTCTCCATCATCCGAAAACCTTTCTCCGCAAGGGAGCCGCAACAGAGCCTGGAGAACTTCAGGACCTTCTTCAGCGCCGCTCGCGGGAAGTCTGTCAGAGTTTTCACAGCCGTGGTTTTCAGCTCCACTGCCGTACTGATTACATTTTTCCACTTTTCTGTCCCGGCTTTGACCACCTCCTGCATCATGGCCGTCAGTATGTAGAACAGCGCAGAGAAAAAGATCAGTGCGCCGGCCAGCATGAAACCCAGTACGTGCGTGAAGGTAAATCGATCTTCTCCCGCCTGGTTGTTCTCGTCGCCCCCGCCCTCGTTGCCCCGCCCTCCCGCGAGACGGCCGGCAAAGCGCCCCCTCGCTTCCACATCCGCCTGCCGCTCCGCGCGCACCGGCATCGGCCTCGGGACCCGAAAATCCGTTCGCAGGGGGTCTGGAGCACGAGGACGCTGCGCCGGTCGCTCCGGCAGCACATAGGGTCGCGCTGCACAATCAGACACGATTCGAAACCACCTCGCCGGTATCGATCCACCGGTACCGAACAGGGGCCCCGCCATTCGCGCACCGTCCGGATGATCAATGTTCCTGTATCGCTCGCGTGGTCCCGCAAACAAACGGTTCAGAAACGTCTCCCGCTCCGGCGCAGACAATGCCCGGAAGAACCCCCTCCAGCACAATTCGTCCAGTTCTTTCGGGAACCGTAGATTAAATTCCGAGATAAAGACGCTGGCCGCTTGGTCCGCGAAGAACGGAAGAAATCCGTCTGACGACGATGCCAGCGGGAAGTTGGCTTCTTTCGCGAGTTCAAGGGCGGGCACGAGGATTTTGGGGATCAGGATTCGCTTGTACTTTTCGGGTAAGTCATCCCTCAGTGTCACTAGGGTTCTCCGCGTAGTCGGGGCAACCAGCGGGTCCTCCGGTGGCGGCGGAGGTCCAAACAACCCAAAGTTCCCTGCTGGGCCGTGCTGGCCAGCACCATCTGCTTGCTGTTGTCCACCAAGACCTGCTCGAGCCGGACGCCCGAATAAGTCACCACGTAAATCGTGGCCTACGGGAATCCATTCGGGGTCGTGGCTCAGCAGCACGTGCTTCAAGACGTTCATGGCAAGCACTTGGAGCTCGCGTTTCTCGAACATCTGCTGACCGGACTGCTTTGCGTGCTTTTGCCGCTCGGCTTCGGGCAGCTCCAGAATCAGCTGCACCAAATCCCAGTGTCGCTCGTAGTGAAAATTCCACGTCGACCACAGTTCCCACTTTCCGGGAAAGCACCAGCGAACCGCGTCGGTGAACTGCGCCGGGATGGGTGGCAGCTCTACCAGTTCGTCGTCGTCGCTCGTGGAGTCATCACGATTCTCCTCCTCGGTCATGATCCCCTCCAGGTAGACCTGATCGTACAGCATTTCGCGGAGCGCCACTTTGGAAAGCACGCCAGAACGGAGCAAGCACTGCAGCTTTTGCATGCGCAAAACTCTCGATGGGTACCGGGAATAGATTTTCCGGTCGTCTTCCGACATCAATCGGAGCAACCGATCGTCTTCAGTTATTTCAACGTCCTCAACATCTTCATCATGCTGGTTTTCCACCCGTAGCTCGTCCTCATTTGTCCGGAGGTTCTTCCCCGCTTGTCCTCGTAGATTTCTTCCCTCCTCCTGCGCACTTGATGGGAATCGCATTAAGTACTGAATGATCGCCTTGTCGTAGGACCGCTCGTCGGTGATCACCAAATGGTAGAGAACGGCATCAGATTCTTCGAAATCAATTGCGTCACTCTCCTTCAACACGACATCTTCGTGGCTACTAGTTGTAGTTTCCCCGCCCACCTCGTCATCAGCATCTGCACGAGGAACGGGGCTCCCCGCTGGAGCAGAATCGCAGTCCGACGGGGTGGCCGCCCAGCATAGACGATACCGATCCTCGTCGGGGGTATCGACAAAATTCCCGTGATGGTCTTGATGTTCGACCTCCTGCTCATCGCCTCCTCCAAACGGTCTCTTCATCCACCGAAACAAACTCGGCGGTGGGAGCAGATTCCCCTTGGGAAATAGATTGTAGTCGTGTTTGCTGAGGTGCTCGGAAAGGTCGCCGATTGTGGCCACAACTTTCGGGTCTACGGGAAGCAGTAAGTCTTCACTTTCCTGTCCACCACGGAGCCCGGCACGAATGCGAAGGGTGACCTCCATTTTCAAATTAGTATATTCTTATGAATGTTCTTCTTCTTTTAGTTTTACTGTCCTCCTCCTCTTTCAAAACAAAATAAAAGATGCCGGCATTGTCAAAAAACCTGATCGTTCGGCTAGTACACGATGCCGCAACTACTTCCGTGGACAAAGAGTGTTTGTTCTTATTGAATCGCGAGGGCGTTACGACCAGGATGACAGACGACAGAGCGAGGTGGCTGAAGGAACTAAAAACGATGACGATCATGAACTTCAACGTCGACAGGGAACGATCGCATATTTTCTTTTTCGCGATCAACAAAACGACCCGCGACGCGATGCGAAAAAGAGACCCAACCTTCCGGTTTATCAGTTTCAATTCCATCTTAGAGAAGGTCTCATTTCCCGCTGATCAACGAGCTGGCTTCTGCAGAAGTTCACGAGCACACCACATTAAGCAACCGACACTGCAACGAATTTTCCAAAGCTATGGCCAACCGACGTCGTAAGACGCGATGGTGATCATGCAGTTTTCGGCGGCCGCGAGAAACATCGGTATCGGAGACCAATTGCATGCGCATCAAACACAAAGGCTGCTGCTGGGACCTTCGTTAGGTAGCTAGATGCAGACGCAAGTGCAAATCAACCTTTCCATACAAAGTTCCAATATGGCTAGGTTAAAATTCTTATCATCTTTATCTTTTTCTTTTCATCATACAATTACAAACAGGGTGGGATAGAAGCAACGTGGATTTTTCATTTCATTTTTTTACAAACATTCGGTAAATCCCCACGATGAACAAAGAGAAACGAAATCAAATAATACGTGTACTTACGTCCCTCGTGGCTCGTCGTGGTCTGACTAGATACTTACAGCGTAGCAGGAAGCAGGATCAATTGGTACAGTCGAGTGAGTTTGGAGAAAACAGATACCATTGGGCGGGTGCTATTCAGTACAAGTATATGACTTTTCCAATTTTCGTTTGTAACTCGGTTCTTTTTACAACTGCGACATTACTAGCCTTAGAGAGACTTAGTTTTTCAGCTTTCCTTTGACTTTAGCGATAAATGAATCAATTCATTAAATACTCTTACTCACTGCCGGTAGCCATGCGTGCTTACCCCTGGCTGCATAAAGCACGTCTCTTCATCCCAGCCGTACACCATGCGACAAAACGGCGTCACTCATGTCCACGGCTGGTTTTCGACATTGCTGTTGCTTTTCCTGGAGCGGTGGCCGTTTCTTGTTCGTCTTCGTGCGCTGCGGGTGCGTCTTCTGTGGTCGAGGATTCTCCTTGATTTTGTGATGAAGTTTTTGGCGCGCCCACAACTTGCACAGTTGGCAGGATTTTTTCCTCGAACGATGAAGGACCGCCTCGTTCATCTCCATCAGCATCACCTCCTCGTCCGGTTTCCCCACCACGACCTCCGACACCATCTTCTTCAACACGGGGAGATGAGAGGGGCGCCACCTGCCGCAGCTGCTCGGGCGTGGCGGTCGCGAGAAAATCATTCATGGCCTGCTTGTCGGCCTTCACCGCGTCGCCAGCGGGTTTGTAGATCGAAAGCGTTTCCGGCCCTGCGTTCTTCGCGGTCAGGAAGGCATGCTCCTCCCCGTATTGAAAGGGAAAATCCCCCCTCCCCATATCGAAAATTAAATTTGTGATGCTGTATTTGAGTAGACAAATCGACTTATAATGCTAGAAGGCCAAGAGACGCAGCTGTGGCCTCGTTTGCAGGTAATTTGTCATGCTGTTTCCCACTTCCAGCTGCCCCCTGTCATGCTGAAGATGCAAGGCTTTCCCACGCCAACCAGCACTACAGTCCGCATCTTTTCCGTTCTAGCATGACAAAGCTGATTTGTGACCACAAATCTGCATCACAAATTTCTGGTTTGAGTATGGGGTGGGGGGATTTTTCATTTTGATACCCCGGCGAAGCTGTTCTCGGCCGCCTCGCGCGCGACCTCCGCCTCGCGCCAGGCCCGGCGCTGCAGCTCGCGGGCGGTTTCCTGCTGCTGCGGCAGCACGGACTCGTCGTTGGTGACCCAATCCGTCTCGGGGATGGCCGGAAGGCGATTCTGCTGGACGGTGGTTGCGCCAAACTTCGGCATGTCGTACACGTACGTGGGCCGCCAGTCCTGCACCGTTTCAGTAACGATGTCGCTGTCCCCGTCGGTACTACTGCTTCTAATTGGTAACTTTACTCCACCATGATCTGGACGGTCCGGGACGAGTGTAGTCTTCATCTGGTGCGTATCTTTCACAGCGACGTCGCTCTCGTTCGTACTATCAGGTCCTCCGCCACGGCCGGCGGGGGGCAAGGCGGAGCCAGCAGCTCCTGCCGTCACTGAAGAGGACGAAGTTGCAAGAAGAACTGCGTCCTTCTGCATCTCCAGCCCGATTTTCTGGGGGCCGAAACTGCTCAACAGTAAGGCCGGTTCTCCGTAGTTTCCTTCCTTCCAGGGGGCACGGTAGCAGGGACACGCATATGCATTGCAAAAGCATCGCACTTCCACCGTAGAAATTGCAATACTTCCATTTGTCATGCTGTTTTAACCTGGGATGGAGATTTGTAATGCATGACTGCAATTCCTAGGAGTACCACGATACTTTTGCAGTTCATAACGCAAACGTGTTCGCGATTCCGTCGATCGGCTGTGGGTGATTCTTCACCGCCTGAAACATCACGGCAGCAGTCGGCTCTGGCTCCAAATCATGATCTTTACGATTTTCGTCGTCCTTCATCTGCTCGGTCGGTCCTACCGGAGTAGAAGGTGCAGCTGGAACTACGACGGGCGCTGGTGCAAACGCGCCCAGGTCCACGGGGGCGTAGTTGTCGATCAGGTACAGGTGGAAGGGCTCGTCCTTGGTGTACTTCCAGATGGTATTTTCCAGCACCCCCGGGGCCATCGCGCGGTGCCCCGGCGGAAGCCACCGCTGCGCGGCCAGCTCGGCTTGGGTGGGCAGCCGCGTGTCCACCTCATTCCAGTCCTTGAAGTCGTAGGAGACGGTCAGCCAGCTGCCATCCGTGATCAGCAGCTTTTTCAAAAAGTGCGTCTCGTCTGCCGGGTCATCTCGTGCTTGTCTGGTGAGCAGCTGCGCCCTATTTGTTTCGTACTCTTTTGGAAAGACCTGTTGCAAGTACTTCGCGCTGCGTGGGCTGTTGTACAGTCGCTGCATGACCGCGAACGTCTGCTGCACCCCGGCTTTGCACAAGCCTCTTCCCCGAAACGCCTTCGCGGTTTGCAGCGTCCACAGGTACCCGGTGCGGAACGAGAAGTCGTTTTCGGGGTGCTGCCAGGTCGCGTGTATAAGCCGCTCAGGTGTTACAATCTCAAACGTTACAATAGAATCTGAGACTTGTCTTGCATGATGAGCACGATCTAGCCAGCTCTCATAGGGTTGCGCATGACAAGTTCCGGAGCTCCAAACCCCACTACAATTATCTGGGGAAATTTGTATTGCAAAAGGTGGAACGCTGTGCGAGTCTGTCATGCCCATCATGCAACACATCAAATTCCAGACTCTATTGCAACGTTTGAGATTGTAACGTTTCAGCAAGTCATAGCGTGCCACACCACCTTTTGCGTCTGCGGGTCGATCAGCAGAACGTACATGGCGGTGATTCCATTTTCGGGATACATGCGGAAACCATCCAGGAGTTCGGTCTTCCGTTCTCGCAACTGGACCGCGTCATCTACAACTCTTTTTCCTGGGGAAGATGGGTGCGACCCAACCGCTCCTACGCCGGACACCTGTCCGTCGACGGCGGCTCTATGCTCTGCAGCGGCAGGAGCGACGTCGAGGCGGGATTTTTCTTGAAACGGGTACCAGTGCCGGATGGGCCCGCTGGTGTCAAACATGCTCTGGATGTCGTCTCGGCTTTTTCCCGTCGCGACCTCCTCTTCCGGGGTCACCACGGGGCTGGAATTGAAAATACCTTCAAAGTACTCCCAATCGAGCGCGGGCACTTTCGCGGAGAAGTGCTCCCAACAGAGGCCGAAACTTGCGTCCAGGTCCTTCCCAAACGGCAGCGCGAAATACAACATCTCTGTCGTTCCTGGGGTTGGAGTTGTAGGAGCAGCTGCTCCTGCTGGGGAAAAGAACACACTTTGCCCGCCGCACAAATATCGCAGGGCGTCGTCATTCAGAGAGATATCCTCCTTCAGCTGGTCGTCGAGTTCCGTGGTCTTTTGGTCGGGACCACTGGTTTCGCTTTGCGAGTTCGAGATCGTTCTTGATGTCCTAGAAGTAGTGGTGCCCCCGGCCGAGGAAGTAGATGCACTAGCAGTTCTTTCCGAAGAACTCTCACCTTGTTCGGCGTTCCGGGCAGCAGCTGCACTGCGCGCCTTCTTCATCTGCTCCTCGCCCCCGTGAGCAGTGTAGTCTGCATGATCGTTCCGGTGCTTCTTGTTTCGGCCGTCAGCTCGAGAAAGGAGGTTGCGGGTCAAGTTAAAATGACTCTTCAAGCGCGGAACGACGTACCCTGCAAACACTAGACAGCACACCGCAGTCAGCAGGCAAAAGCGCGCACGAGCGGCCTTGTCCCGCTTGCTGCCTCCCGCGATTGTTTCACTTTCATGATTGTACCCGTCTCCGCCCCAAGCGAATCGAGTTTCGTGTTCCTCCGAGCCGCGTTGCGGACGACCCTGCTCGTGCTCCTCCGAGCACAACAGATCACTTTCGCTCATTTTGCTTTAGCGCTTGTTCCAAAAGTAAGTTTTGTTCTTGTACGAAGTGGACGAAGCTGCACCTTGACGGTGGTGAGCGGATAGTGGAGACTGCAGATTGGGTTTATCGATCCATTGATGTAGAATCGATATACGAAGGCGATGCGACTTTAGCCCACTTGCAAGGCTAAGGCTATTTTTAACACTTTAACTTTACAATCTCTTGCTCCACCTTTGGCTTTGTGTTTGAAATTGAATCGAACTGACACGACCACAGGGCGAAGCGACTGAAAGAACGAACGATCGTCAACACAAAATGAATGTAAACAAGCTGTTACTCCGAAGTAGCGACCCGAATGCAGATACGATGAGCGACACGCGACACAACAAGAGCGATGAATATATTCACTGATTGGACAATGAAGAGTCGTAAAAGACGATGGCGATCATGTTCGTTGGCGGCGATATGTTGTTATGTTAGAAGAGGGTCCTTTCATTCTGCGTTGAAGAAGAAGATTCGCTCACCACTAATAAATAAATGGGTCCCGTCGGTTCTTAAAGATCAATCGCTACACACTCACACGCGAAGCCAAATCCTTGTTTTGGTCTTCTTGCATTTGTGACGAGAAACGACGGGATGCAACACGATCCTCAACCACCAGGTACTATCTTGCGAATAGGTGTAGGTAGCTGTTGCTCATTTAATATTCTTCCACTTTCGCCCCTGTCACGCAGGAGCACAGTGGCGCTTTCCTGTTGTAACTCCTAGCAATGCCCTTGCTGCTGTATTCTCGACGAGGACAATTTTCCTTTTCATCAGTTCCAATGAGGCACCAGCTGTGTTCTCGTGGTTCGGAATAATTTTGTCTTCCTGCAAAATCTGAACACATCAACCGGCATGACTTGCATCGATGGATCCTCTTCTCTTCATCTTGGACGATCTGCGATCCCTGTTCCCCGAATTGCCTATACGCTGCTCAGGTTGGTCGTGTTGCAAAAAAAACCGCTCGGCGAAAAAAGAACCTCGTGGCAGCGTGCGGACCAAGAACTTCAAGAACCCACGCGCCCTTCTACTTATCCATCGCAGCCCACCTAGTGAATCGGCAGTCCCTTTGGTCCTTGGCAAAGCGTCTTCGCTAATGCAACGTAGTCAAAATTTCCGTCGTCGTCGACGTCAACCTTGTGTGTTTTTAGAACAACGCGCTGGCGCTGACACACGACCAAATAATTTGCATCCTAGTAGTTCTTCAATTTTGAGTTTATTCACTTCAATAGAGACATCAACATCAACATACCTCGTTCATAATCTCTGCGATTTGTGATATCGGAAGCGGTTCCCCAAGACTGGCCATAACGTCCTTAAACTTTTCGACGTTTAGTACTCCTTTGTCGGTTACGTCGAACACCTAGATAGGGTTGTTGAATGAAGGTTGTCATGCTCGAGAGCCACCATTTGATGTGAGTGTGCAGTTCGTTATTCTTACTCCTTATCTCATCATCGAGTAGCTGCACATCACTAGCGCTTGTCGTGGTAAGTCCGAAGTAGAGCACAGCCTACCATTATGGTGGAGGCCATCACGTTCTCTATCTTGGCGCATCATGTCCTCTCAAGTTCCATTTTATCGCAGGTATAATCTGTGTAGTACCTGAAAAGCCTGCACGAGTACGTCCTCGGATATTGGCGGGCGGTAGTTTGTATGAAATGCAAATATGTCGGGGTCTGGAAGGTTCCGAGATTTGTCATGCTGTTTGTCCAAGCTCCGCCAAGTCTGAAATGCAGGGCCCAACATCACAGGTTCTGCAGCCCCTTAGTGATGCCTATTCCGCATGAGAAACGCCCTCTCAGTATGGCCAGAAATAGGCGTCTTTTGCAAGCCATGCAACACTGATTTTTGCAGGATGCGCAACACGCATCACAAGTTCGCAGCCTCCCTTCCAGACCCAGACATATTTGCAATGCGTAGTTTGCTTTAAAGAATTCGCAAAACTGGTCGAAGTCCACGAGTGCGGGTAAGTCCTGCAGCATCGTGCTGAGATCCTCATCTGTGGGGTTCTGCCCGAAGGCGCGAAGCAGAATCCCAACCTCCTTGTGGCTCAACTTGCTGTCCTTGTTGGTGTCGAGCAGCCGGAAGTTTTCCTGGAAACGGGACAAAACGTCGTTCGACAGCTCCGCGCTCGCGTTCTCGAGGATCACTTGCATCTTTTCGTTTTTCTAGTATTTGTAAATAAAAAAAAGTCGCGTGGCTGACGCTGATGAACCAAGAAGAGTGCTCACATTCTCTGCTGCAAATAATGGCACGTGCATGCGCGAGCGCGGAAGACGAAGATTCACCACGGGCACTATAATACGGCCCGCAGTTCTAGATCTAGTCTCTAGCAGTGGCGGCACGTCCTGCTCTCGAAGTAAAGAAAATAAACGAAAGTAATACGGTTTGCTCGTCTTGGTTGTCCTTTTTCTCCTTTCTCTCGCGCATGGTCACACCCGGATGTACACCTAGTGGTGCTACTCAGGCCAACAAGAACACCAGCACACTATTTCTATTGATGGGAGCATCAAGACCATAATTGACCACAATGAAGCTCCTCGGTAGTCCATCAGACAAACGACGGCGTCAGAAGACATTTGAAATTTAGTACGCTCAATACAAAGGGGTAGTTGAAAATTTTTCAAACAGAAGCAAAAAAGATTCTTGGAGGTCGCGCTTATTCTCAATGATCAACATCGTTGTCTTTTCATCTTCTCTGGTCAAGCTTTGAGTTTGAAGATGTAGCGCCAAATTGTCGCTTTGTCATCATTGAGGTAACTACAGCTAGGGTAGTGTTTAGGCTGTAGCTCGTTCCTGATCACGCGCAACACCAACAGAAAGATCATACCCTGTTGGTGGTAACTCATATCCTGTAGTAAATTGCACTGCTGCTGCTGTGAAGATGTTGACCAATAGTCTTCTAATCTCGGTTCTTATTGTTCTTGCAAGTGGTCTCGTCTCGTATGGCGGTTTTCGAAGCCTCCGTGTCAGAAGTCAGCCCCTTCTTCAGCAAAACCACTCAAGAATTTTTATCCATAGCTCTTCATCTACACCTTATGGCTTCTCCTTTTTTACCAATACTAAAAACTGCCCGTAATTATATGGCGGTTCTTTCGTGTTTAGCGGCGGCCGCGGGAACGGGAGCGACCTCCGCCGGAAGAGCGGCGGCGCCTGTCGCGGGACTCCCCACGCCGACCGCGTCCACGTTCCTCGTAACGGCCGTATCCACCACCGTAGCCACCCTTTCCGCGGCCGCGAGAGTCCCCGCGCTTGCCCTTCCCCTTGTCCTTCCCCTTGCTGTCGGGGTGTATGTAGCCCGTGCCGCGATCCTCACGGACGGTGATGCGGCGCCCCTGCACCTCGGTCTTGTCCAACTTGTCGATGCAGTACCTGCGGTGGAAGTGGACAACATTTACATTACAGGCTTTTTTAGTATTCACCTTAATAATTGATACCATGCGCAGGTCTACTAGGTACAGCAAGCGAGTAGCAGCTGTAGCATGCCTTTTCTTGTCATATTCATATAGATAAACCACAATATCGCGATGCTGGAGTTGATTTTCCAGGGTGGGCAGCACCTCCAGCAGGACCACCAGTTCATTGCAGCAACATGTTCTCCTGCACGATATAATATCCAATCTTCAGCACAAAATTTCCTTACTTCTATGGAGGAGGAGGAGGTACAGCTACCTCTACAACACAGCATGAGCAAGCCAAAAAACATATCCATACTGTGCGTCATCCGCGGTCTTGAACTCCACAGATGCCATACCCTTGGGCTTTCCGTCGTAACCCTTCATGACGTACACCTCGACGATGTGCTTCGCTTCGTCCCCGAAAACATCCTTTACGTCCTCTTCGTGCATACCATACGGCAGGTTGTGCACAAACACCTTGCAACCCTTGCGGTCCGACATTTTCGAGCGGTTTAGCTTTTTCAACTGGCGTCACCTCCCGCGAAAAAATCTTCCAAATGGATACTGCTTTCTTCTTGCAAGGAAATTTTGCTGATCCAATAGCGTCAGATCTCGATCTTCAGTTGAAATTACACGAGCAGCACGACAGAAAATGAGTGCTTGATCTTGCCTGTTGAATGGAGGGTCGTGCAGATGTTGATGCTGATGTGTAGAAACGAAGGACTCCAAAACGATGAAAGATGTAGATGCCGCCTTCTAAGGTTTTGTTAGATAGTTGCTGAAGGAAAATAAACGACCTGCGGCTTCAAATTCAAACAGCAAAATGCAGGGGTAAGCTTAATGTTCTAGCTGGAGCAGGGTTTTTGTACGTATGTGGTTAAGCAAAGCTCTTCGGGTATTCATATTCGGTTCCAAGAAAGATACTGTGCCTGGATTCGGGCGTTGTGCGTCGAAAGGGTTGTAGACCAGGTACACCGTCCGTCCAAAAACAGATTGCTTGGCTCGTTATGGATCGAAAAATAACACCGCTGCGACGGAACAACACAACTAGTGCCCGAAATACTTCATCTACGAATAGCATCTTCTTCTTCACCATGAATAATATCATGTGCTTGTACTTGTTTGATATGGATCCTTCCTTGTTGTCACTTAGGCGGGAAACCTCGGTCTTCCAATACATGGAAAAAGATTTTTGTTCTTCCTTTTTCATGCAATGGATAATTCTTTCGAGCCAATTTGAATTTCATTTATCAGTGCGACGGTCGTGCTTCCTCAGATTTAAATTTTCATCTTTTTCTTCGGCTCACCCGTGTCTTTCTTTTCAAAAAATGCCATTTCCATCTATTTTCTGCATCTTCTCCTTGAGTGGTGCTGATCAAATATTCGATGAAGGGCGTGCTGACTATGAAGAGCTAACGTCTCATGGGCCACGTAGCTGTCAACAGTTGTGCTTCTTCTATCAGCTGCAAGTAGAGCCTGAAGTAGGTGTTTGCTCCTGCAATAAAACACGATCGCATTCATCTGTTGCCGCATTCATTTTCAATGGAGAACATTATTTCTACGCTGCTTGCTGACTCTACATAAATATGTTGCAGTTGTCAGCTCTCGTCATGTAACATAACCGTCGGTAGTACTCTGGTCTTGGTGGCGACCACGAGGACAAAGACTGCCGTATGAAGAAGAAGAAGAAGAAGAACTCGTACTGCCATACAACTATCAGTGTGGTAAAGAAAAAACAAATAAGGATGTCGAGCATCATCAACGAAAAAGACGATGTGGAAGAGAAAGACAGGCGGTTTTGGTTTTCTTGGCTTCTGCGGCGCCGGCTACGGGTGGAGCTGTTAGTGCCAAGTTGTTAGTGTTACCGGAGCTGCTCAGTCGTCGCTTCCTGTTTCAGTTTCTCAAAGCCAAACATAGAACTGCACCGTCTTCTCTCAGCGTGGCGTCCACTTTTTGTAACAACAAGTTAGTTAAACGAAACAAACAGAGTTCGCTGTGGAATTGTTTCATTCTTATTTGACGATAGAAAGCAAAAGAAAGACAAGAGAGGGATAGCGTGCTGAATGACGATACTGAACATATCCGATGTAGTACTAGTACTTCTTCCCAAATTATTATCATTGTGATTCTGAGTTCTTGTAGCAGGTCGTGTCGTGCCAATACATTAATATGACGTAGCAGTTGAAAAATTCATGCTCGAGATGTTGATCGATTTGTTTTTAGTTTTACATATAGATACAAGTGAAACTCTTCAAAGTAAGTAGCAGGCCACCAAGTCTCGCTTCTCGACGGAAAACGGATTTTGAAAGTGAAAACTTCTTTTTAGGTACTACCCGGGATAGATTTATTTGGTCGCGGTCTTGTCGTGCTCCTGCGGCAATATCAAAATGTCGTGCTCTATCTACTTATCAATACGAAACCAGTTTGCGGCTTTCAATAATAAATATCGCTGATTTTCTGAGCGTCGCCTCTGACTCTGCTGTTGAGCAGAAATTTGATTGCGGCATATTAGCTTTTCGTAAAAAAAAAACTGTACGTATCAGGCTTCGTTCCGACATGCTCTGTATTTTTACAATCGTGAAATTATCCTCGGCAACAGTAAATATTTTCTAATCAGTTCTGGTAACCACGATTAATAGATATCGCCGAGAGACCCGACACCGTATAGCTACTACTCGTATTCTCGATTTTCACTCACGGGACGGCATACTTATACTTAATCGCCACACTCGCAAAAAAAAAAGGACATAACAAGAACAGCTAGCTTTCGCCTTCTATTTGTGTTGAAATAATAGCACGCGTAGAAACTGAAACCAGCTTTACGTTAGTTCAGGACGAGAAGTATTTTATCATCAATGTCATTGTGTCAGTGTAAGTATTTGCTCAAGTTATTTTCGTATAAATCAGTTAAAGTGAACGTGATAATTGTTTCGTATCAAAGTGTTGAGAATTGTTGTTAAAGTTTCGCAGTGTAAGTGAAGGATAGCCCGCACCGCCCATGATAGATTTTTTTTCCTCCAAGGGCAAGTTGCGCGAGAAGTTTGGCACATCCTATTCAATAAAAAACTCGTTAACTTGGGTCGTTTGGTTTTTGCTAGGTGTTCTCTGTGCCAACGTCAAGTATCAAAAATTGTATCAGTGAGAAAGGGTTTTATGGAAAGAACTTACGTCACGAAAGATGGTAAAGATGTTGTCGCTATCGGCTATCCGTGACGGCCACAAAGGGTCGCGAAATACTTCTGAGTATTCGTATTGATATTTCGGGATACAACCTGATGTATGAATTTGTCGAGTCGCCGAGCCCGACACGGAGAGACGACGAGGTTTTATCCAAATTGTAGTTCCTTAGAAAAATGCTGGATTGTGTTTCGGGATTTTTGGGGTATACAAAGCTTCGTGAAACATTGTGTCCGTGCTCACCGCTCTGTCACGGAAGTTACTGCGGCTCCGCACGCGCGGACGTGGCGGATTAGGATAGTTGGTCGCTCCTCCGGCGTTAGCTGCGTAGTAGTTTCCCCGTGGAGTCACCGCCGGTGGATAAAAGCTGATTGCAGCAGCACTGCGTCGCTTATGGTCACTACGCGAGGAGCTTGCGTCCTGACCACGCTGTGCTTGTTCTAGCACTCGCCTATCTTCTACCTGATCACGAGTGCTCGAGTGATGAAGTAGAAGATTGGGTTGTGACATAAGTCTGCTTTCTTCATCTGGTGCGCCAGGAAGATGTTGAAAAGCTCCTGTTTTCTGCTGCATGAAATGTCGCCGCACCCTCGAACTTGTTGACCATGACCCGCCGCTTCGGTTAGAAGTTTCGCCAACGTTGTTACTTCTCACTATCGCAGTGGTCGTCGTGGAGGTCCCATGAACATCAACTCCCGAGCACGACGCAGCAGGCGAAGATCTAGCCTTGCAGCTGTGTAGTTCTTGAGGCGCGCCGCAAAAGACGGTCGTCGGGGGGGCATGAGCTGCAGTCGTGGCACTTCTCCTGGCGTCGTTATTCTTGCGAAGTGAAGGATCTTCACCCTCAGCTTCAATTTCAACGCTCGCTCTGGCTGTAGTCGTCCTCCACCCGCTACAGTTCTTGTTTCTACTTCTAAAATCTGCATTTACTACTCGCTTCAGGTTTATCTCATCATGGAACAACGACGACCCCACAGAAGATTCTGCTCCTGCGCTGTTCATGTTCGGTTCCTTTTTGGCCAGCCAGCGCTCCCGCTCCTCGCGGCCTGAAGACGAAGACGCGGTGGACAAAGTAGAGCTCACGTTCTTGTAAAATTGCTGATCATCTTCGACATCATGCCCACTTGAAGACATCAGACTAGAGCCAGCGGCGCTCTGTAGTTTCGGGGTACTAGAAGCAGGATAATTCGGCAGCAGCCCGGAGCAGACCGAAACTCGCTGCGCCGACGGATACAAGTGCAAGAATTGGTGTTGTTCTTCTTCTTGTGTTTTCAAGTTCGTGCTTGTGGGTGCAGCTGCGCTGTTCCCAAAAGAGCAGGAAGGGGAGCCTGGAGGTCCCTGTGCATCGGTTGTTGTAGGCTGGAATATCGATTGCGACACTCTTGACGCCGACGCTCCTGTGTTGTAGAAGTTTCTCGTAGTATAACAGCCACCTGCAGAAGTCGGAAGAGCAGGATTGGTAGGATATTGGTGCTGTGCCAGATGAGCTGCAGCAGCGGCGGCCGTCGTGGTAGCCGCACCCCCAGCACCACTTCCAGCACAATATGCAGTGTAACAAGAAGCGCTGGAACAAGAAGATGATCCTGCTGCATTACTCGGACCGCAAGTAGAAGAGCCCCCGCCGCCGTCATTATGTTGTCCGTAAATCAGCAACTTCTTGAATTCGTCATAACTCAGCTGTGCCTCCACGCTACCGGTCTCGCGCTTCCACTCCTCCTCGAGCTCTTTGCGAAAACATTCGCCGAGAAAGTGTATGAAGTCCTCCGCCTGGATCAAATCCCTCTGGCTGTGGCGTTGCTTGGTCGTCGTGCACGACTTATACGGTGGTTGAGTTATTTGTGTGGACGTCGAGATCTGCTGTGGTGCCAGTGGAGCTGCTGCTGGCGACATCGTTCTTGTCGTGTGTTTCTTAAAGATGTCCATCTTCACCACTTCGTGTTCAGGATCGGGATCGACATGATCTCTCACCTGAGCGTCGTCGTGTTCGTCGTGAATATTGACGGCGCTAGTACTTCTATCCTCAAGCCCCACGGCGGCCCCAGCTCCTTCGCGGTCGTCCTGTTCATCTTTCTGCTCGTTTATTCCGTGGATGTTGAGTTCCACCTGCTCTTTCTCATCTCTCTTGCAGCAGGTGAGTTCGCGCCACACTTCCCACATGATCTCATCGTTTTCCAAGACCGCTTTATCGTTAATCACGCCCGCTACAAGCTGCGTATAGTGGAGGCAATTCTCCTGGTTGAAATCAAGAGACGCAAACACCTCCATTGCCCGCTGCTTGCTCCGTCGCCGGTCTTCTGTAGTTTCCACTTGCAGTTCGTCCAGTTCCAGTTCGTCATCATCATCCCCACCTCCGTCTTCGGTTGACCTTGACGCTTGTTTCATCTTGTTGGTCACTTTCTTCTCGACGTAGACGTCGCAAGTCGTCGTGCTGCAATTATTTACAGCTGCAGTTGTCGACGCTGATGAACAAGCTGCAGCTGGTGTTGTTGTACAACTAGCAGCTGACTCGTCTTGTAGCCCACTACCGGTCGATGTTTTCTTGGAGGTACCACTCGCATTGCCACCATCCATCAGCTCGTCTGCAGCAGTCGTGGTGCTGCAAAGCCTGGTCAGCGAACAGGACGTCGTTTTGATTGGGGCCGAGGAAAGGTTGGCCGAGCTCAGCAAGTCTTGACCGCTCGGGGTGGCGTTCATCTTCGAGGGAGTTCCAGTGAGTGCCTGCGCTGGGGCCGCTACTGCTGGATCAGCATCACGACCTGCGGCCACTTGTACAACACAAGAATTTGTTCCGGTGGTCGTCGCAGCACTACTACTAGGTGCAACTTCTACCAGAAGTGGCACTATAACATTTTCACGACTCTCGGCCCCGTTGAACAAGATGTCTTTAGCACCGGCTGGACTTTCGTCTGGCATGAGGGCTGCTCCGTGGTCCTCCGGCTTCGAGCCTCCGAAATCACTCAAGAAGGTAGTGGTCGTGCTAGAGGTGATCTCTTTCAGAGGTGTGAAAACCTGCAGGTCTGGGTGCGAGGGGAGGCTTTGACCGCTGACGAGCTGCATCAAGCTACCTCTAGATGATGAACCACTTGATGACGTTCTCGTCCCGATTGGCGTCTTACCTTCGCTGTGAAGAAACGGCGCGGGGCAAGTAGTTGATGAAGAAGAAGTAGGCGCATCTTCTTCATAATTGGTTCGGACGCCCGAGGAAGTGCCACTGGCGATGTCAGTGTGGTCTGACGCACGGGACGCCCTTTCCGATTCCGCTCGTCCTACTTCTGCATCTGCAGTGTCTTCTAGTTCCACGCCCGAAGCCGAACAAGATGAACTCGTCCCTGACGGTGGTATCATGACAGCACCCTTGACGACCTGCTCCTCGTCCATAATAACCCGCGCGGACCCGGTGAGAGAGCGGCACTGCAACAGAACCGGGCTGGTCAGCTCTTCTTCTAAGTCCGCTTCCTCTGCGATGGGGGGCACGAATCCGCGCAGTAGAGGCTGCGAGGCCGGGCCGAGAATACTGAAGCCTGGAGGCAGGTCCGAGGTGATTTCAAGATTTGGATTTCTGTGAGCTTCGTTTGGCATGAGCGGTAGCCGTGGAGCCGTTCTTGGGTCAACGTCTGCCAGATCATCTTCTTCGTGATCGGCCTCGTCGTCAACATGGATCCCAAGAACTTGGGCATGATCACAGGGCCTGTGGCTGTTGCGTCCGTCTGACGAGGATATCAAAGAGGACGTCCTAGAGCTATCCGTCAGCCGCGTCAACATCGGTGTCGACGAAGGGAAACGACAGGTATCAAAATCTTGTTCCGGCTCAGGAGAGGAGCAGGGCCTGCTACTGTTTAATATTCGGGGGCCTGCTGCTGAAACGCTGTTCCCGCCACCATCGTGCGGAGGAGTAGAAGAACCAAAAACAGCATGATCCGCATGTTCAACAGCTCCGGGGGCGGATGGATAATTTTTATCTTCGCTTGTGCCTCCAGCGGTTCTGGTTTTGATCGCCGCGGGCCGCCTTCTCTTCTTGCACGGGGGTGTGATAAGCGCGGCGCTTTCGAAGAACCCCGAAGAAATCCGCACCATCTCTGGCGTTTTGGTTGGCACGTATCCTGTGCAAAAGTATCGTACTCGTAGTAATCGCATTTATGCATGACAAATCTTTTTTTCAAGGTAAATCAGAATGAGAAATTCCATTCGTCATGCTGAGCAAATTTGTAATGCGATTACTACTAATACGATGCTTTTGCATTTCATAGCACGACGCAGCTGTCAACGTCCTCTGCTCTATTATTCTCGTCACGGAACTTGCCTTCATCTTCAAAAAACGGTACCAAGCCGTCACTCCTGTCGTGCTGCGTTTGTTCGCACTTTACTGCTCGTCCGGTAGAAGACGTCTGCGCGGCAGTGACAGCACGACGTTCCTGCTGTGCAATCTCATTTCCAGCGGAAGCGAGAGACAGCACTGTTCCGGGTTGCAGAAGCTGCGGCATTGCGGCACCATGATCACGAGTGGCGCAGAACAATAAAGCGCCCTCGGTTTCTCTTCCCAGATGAATGCGGCCTGGCTGCGCGCGACCGGCAGCGCTGCCAGGCTTCGTAGATGAGGAGTCGTGCTGGGTCGTTAAAGTTCTACTTTTACTGCCATCAATATCCGCAGAAGGCGCTCCGTGTCCGTTTGAGCTCGAGGCCGCAGACGCAGTAGTACTACGTGTGGTACTGGTAGCTGATGCACTCGTGCTATTTGTTACAGCAGCACAACTGGTGCTCTCCGGATGCGCGACCAAGTTGAACCGTCCGTCCAGATTGGTGCACGTGGCGGCGCCGGCGGAGGTGGAGGTTGTACTTCGACTTTTGGACGTGGAGTCTCCACCCATGTATTGCGCGGCGTTGTTGTGAATTATAAACTGTGAACTGGTATAATTGGGCTTGGAAGAAGTGCCATTTTGGAAGGAACTACCACCTGCTGAGTGGTTATTACAAGTGGTACTAGTGGATGCTGATGAACTACTGCTGTTCATTGTCAACAGCGTGTCCCAGCCCGAACGCGTGTTAAACATGCTTTTTGCCGACAAGTTACTGCATGGACTAGAGCTAGTCGTGGGAGCGCTGGTCGAGACCACACTGTTGGGCGAGGGAATCGGCAAACGAGTCGCAGGGGTGAGAGTCAGAGTTTTCGTCGGAGAAGACGTCGAGTTGGTGGATTTCGAGGTCGCGTCAGCGGCCGCACCTCCATGTGTGTCGTGCAGCCCTGGAGCAATATCGTCATCACCTACTTCCGGTAGTTCATCTGCAGGAGCGTTGCTCCCGCGCAGGTAATCGAGTTGTGGCTCGCCGGCTTCATCGCTTGTACATTTCTCCTGTGAATTAAAGTTTCTGTCCTCGCTTGCGGTCATAGTACCGTCGTTCTTGCGACCCTTTTGGTTCGCAACATTCGAAGATACCGCTAGCTGTTTCTCACTGAGTCTCTCGACCGCGTCGCCTTCCTCCTCGTCTTCACACACTTGCATTGATCCAACAGGGCCGGTGGCGCGGCTGCGCCGCGGCTTCATCATCTGCGCCTTCCCCCGGCCGCGCGGCGGACAGCTGCCACGAACCTGACTCGTACTTGTTTGGTGGACATCCATATCACTGGTTCCGCTTCTTGCGTCGGAGCAGGAGGGTGTTGACGATGCTCCTGCACATGATGTGTAGCCGGACACCGCCGTGTCTTCTTCCAGCAACAGTACGGGATGCTGGTGGTCAAACGACATCCCAAGAACTCCGGAGACCGCACAAGGACTGGCTGCATTTTGACCGTCCGGGAACAGTAGCGCGGTTGAAGTTGATCTATAATCTCCACCATCGTTCTTGGGGTTCTTGTTCAGCATCAACGTTCCGGACGAGGCGGAACACGCAGCATAACTGCAACTTTTGAGATAAGCGGAAAACAGAGTGTTGCTGGTGTTGGCAGTCGTCCTAGTGGTCCCCGCGGTTGTCGAGAGCATTGAAGGGCTGCTTTCCAGCAGAGAGCACGAAGGGTAGGACGTCATCGTGTCTTGTCCGGTCGCTGTAGAGATGGTGCGCTGCTCCGAATTCAAGCTCTTAACCCCGGCGCTCTTGCTCTTTTCACAGTTGTCAGGCAGTAGAAACTCATCAACTAGTACATCCTCTTGTAAGTGGTAGTCGACCGTGGTCGATGACGCGGCAGTGCCCGCGATCTCCCTGTGTCGAAGATCAATTGATGAATTCGTCGCCTCACCGGAAACCAGATGTTGACTCACCTCGTGCGAAGCCTGCTCGTCTCCCGTGGTGGTCCGCACCTGGCGAAATAAATCCGGCTGCGATCCGGCTCTGCTCAAACCACCGCCCCCCGGATGGTGCATCAGGTTGATTCCCATTCTCGCAGCGACTTGCAGTTGCTGCAACTGCTCCTGGTGAAGCTGCAGATTTGCATGTTGCTGGATGGTCATTCGTGTGCTTGTGCGGGGGGGAGGGGTGAGGTTCTCGTCCCTTGTTTCACGGTCTGCGGTCCCTCGCTTTGTGTAATTATTACCTGCTCCAGACGTGGGTCCTCGTGTCACTTTCCCGGAACAAGGTATTTCTAGCGGCGGCGTTTGCCCGGAGCTAGTGGACGAGGACTCGGCTATCGGTATTGCAGAGACGAGCGGATATTCTTGTTGATTATGCTGATGATGAGGAAGTGCAACTGCGTCGCCCACTTGCTCGTAATAATTATCAGCGCCAGGCACAATCGGATCTGGCGAAGCAAGGTGGTAGCTGTGGTTATCTAGTATGTCGCTAGGCAGGACGCACAGGTCCTCGTGTGAAGCAGACTCTACACAAGCTGGACAATCAGAATCATGATCATCACTACCATGTGTAGTTGCGGCCCCTGCCTTTTCGTTTTCCTTTTCGTCAGAACAGGCATGATTTTTATCCGAACCAGTACAACTGAAAATCGACGTCGCGCCAGTTGGCGCAGATGCAGAACTTGTCGACGGCTCTGCTTCCTCTAGACGGTGTGCAGCAACCGCTCCTGCTCCGGGACGTCGAGTGCCAAGAACATCTACATCATCGACAACTACTCCAGGTGAAAGCGGCAAAGGATCTCCTCCAGCTGGTGCAAGATGGGCAACCACACCAGCAGCAGCACCACCAGCAACCGGTGCTGGCAATAAAGTACTAGAAGTGCTTGTGGTGGTTCCGGATGAACAAGATGAAGATTGTTGATTGTCGTCGTATTTCAGCCACAACGTGCAGAATTCCTCAGCGGACACGACACCGTCATTGTTCGTGTCCATCTCGTGGAAGAGGTGCCGCACGGGGGCGAGGTCCGGCACGTATCAAATGTAAAAATGTCTGGGTCTGGAAGATTCTGACACTTGTCATGCACGTTTTGCATGAGCCATGATGTCTGTGATGCATACCCTAGCAATACAGATTTTTTGAGGGCTTCTTGATGCGTTTTCCGTATGACAAATGCGTTCTCAGCGTAGCAAAAATTGCATTCCCTTTGGTAGGTACTCACGCAATACACATTTTTTTGGAATCCAAATGCAGCATCACAAGTTGCATTCATCTTCCAGACCCAGACACTTTTACATTTGATAGCACGATCTTGATCGCGATGATGGTGAGGGTCAGCCGTCGGATATCCTGTGCAAAAGTATGGCACTCGTACTAATTGCAAATATGCATGACAAATTTCTTTCCTAAGGCAAAACAGCATATACAAATTCCACTTTCCTTCTTGCCAAAATTTGTAATGCAATTTATACTACGTACGATAGATACTTTTGCAATGCATATCGGAAAAGCGACAGCGATTGAAACCGCTTCAGCCGGTTGAGCAGTTTCAGGGTCCGCGCGTAGTTCTTCGCCGTCTGCGGGCAGGTATCCTGTGCAAAAGTATCGCACTCGTACTAATTGCAGATATGCATGACAAATCCGAGCTTCTACCTGAAATAGCATGACAAATTGAATTTTTTTCTTGGGAAAATTTGTAATGCATTTTATACTAAGGAGTACGATACTTTTGCATGCAATGCATAGCAGGTTAGCGGTTTCGGGGGTTGATGGAAGTTGTGACCACTCGGGTTGTAGTAGTACAGGTATTGATGTGCAGACGAAGTCTTGAACCAGGGATGATCCAGTACCTGCAAGTAGACCAACGAGCAAGGATAACGATAAGGAATGAAGTGGTCAATAAGCTCATAGTAGAAGATGAAGAAATGGGAAAACCACAGCGCCGAGCTTTCATCTCAGGCCGTCGCTGTTGAGGTCCAGCAGCTTGTCAAGCGAAATAAATCCTCGAATGAGAATGACACGAATCAATGCAGCTGTTAAAAAAGCAAGCAGCCACAATGCTATTAAGGCAGCAAGAGCATTAAAACAAGTCAGAAGAAGCCAAAATATCCACTACCTGTTGTGCGCAAAATCGTTTCTCTGGATCCACTTCCAACAGATGCCGCAATAGATCCTTGGCCTCCCCCGAAACGTTTTCCCACACGGCGCCGGTCAGCGGTTGAAAGTTGCCTTTCACGATGTCGCTGCAACAACTGGGGCCAGCAAAAGGCATCAAACCCGAGAGCATCACGTACATCACCTAGTATCGATTGGGGAAAGGAGGGTGTAAATCGTCAACAAGAAGACGAGGAGCTAATATACCAGCAAAAAAAAAAAACAATTATGAATTTTCTACTGGTGTAGGTTGTACTTACCACTCCGAGCGCCCAAATGTCAACTTTGTGGTCCAGGTCGCGGTGCTGCGTATCGAGCACTTCTGGAGAAACGTACGCATACGTCCCAACGCGAAACTCGTTTGTGAGCGAGTTATTCCAGCTGGCAATGCCAAAATCGATCAGCTTCACAAAGTTATCTTGCTCCTTCTTCATTGGATTTGGAACCACACCGTTCTTGGAGATGTTGTTGTGCAGCATTCGATCTTCGCGGGTTACGTAAGAACTCTCGTGGTCGCCCGCATAACTCTTCTGCTGGTAGTTGGAAGCGCTTTTGCTGCTTTTGAACAGGATATTCTCCGGCTTGATGTCGCGATGGACAATATTCTGCTCGTGGCAGTAGCGAAGACCTGCGGTGTATGGGTTTGGATTTTATGATTCTGATTCTTTCTCGTATTGTAGTTGCCGTGCAAATGCAAAACCAAAGAAATGCAAAAATCATGCGACGCAATGGCAATATGTTGTTTTTGGGTTCACTTAGGCGTAGGCCGCATATCCGATAAAGATTCTCATTCTCATTTCTGAAATGAAGAACACCCTATGACATAAGTAACTCTTTCAAAATTTTCCGTTCCGTACCTTGGGCCACCTGCTTGACAATCTGCAAGGACTCATGTTCCGGTAATAGGCTGTCGTCGTCAATTTTGTCGTTTAGTTCCCCCCCGTCGCAATACTCCATGACGAGGAAGATCGAAAAGTCGTCCTCCACAACATCGTAAAGTTTGCAAATACTCGGGTGGTCCAAGCTCTTCATCATGGTAATCTCTTCCCGAAACCTCGCCTGCAGGTAATCCTCCTGTTCGTTGGGTGGCGCGAAACCGTAGCAGTTCTTAAAATTATTTCCGCGGTTGTTTTGATTGGCACCAACATTGTTGGGCGTGTATCCAAACCCAGCCGGATCCTCTTCATCCGCAAAAAGCTGCTTCAGGAGAGCGGTTTGGCTGGATGGAGGAACAGAAGTCGTGCCGGGGGCCTGCTCCGCGTCGGAAAAATTATCGTTGGAGTCGACTGCTGTTGGTGCGGAGTCCGTGTCCCGAAAAATTGCTCCTGCTGCTACACCAATTGGAGGGCCGCTCAATGTTTGTTGCAAAGAACCTTTACCTTGTTGCTCGGTCGTGGCGTGGTCCGCAGATAATGTTCCACTTACCCGCGCAACCGCAACATCAAGACCCTCTGTATTATTCTGCAATAAATTTCCAGTGTTTTTCATTAGGTTTTCCCCACCATGATCAGGAGCCGTGCCGTCAAAAGTGGGCGTGGACTCGTCATGTAGTGGAACGCAATTATCCCGTTCAGCTCCAAAACGCTGCGTTGGCACTACGAAGGTGGAGCCAGCTGCAGTGTTGTTCGTGTAGTGGTGCGGCCCGCGCCCGGGATCGATTCCAACTTCTCCGTGCTCCTTCGCACCACTACCGCAATGAGCAGTCCCGCTCTGTTCGACAGAGTGTTCACTCACCTGGTCCATCCGGTAGCTACTCCGCGCGGACGCAAAACCGCTTGTTCGTCCACCACAGTGAGCACTAGATCTCTTTTTACACAACATCATATCGGCCACCTGCTTCTCGTCTATGGCACACGGGATCGAAGGAAAACAGCAGCTCACATGATGCAGTCCCCGCGCGGACTGGTCCGCGGCCACGACCCCCGCAGCTGCCGTGCCTGTCGCGTTGCGGTTCGTTCCAGCACCTCCTCCCGCAGTGACCGATCGCCGACCTATCCACACAAAAAGACCCATGATCCCCATCGAATTTTTCATGCCAAATTCATGCGTAAACGTAAAGTCCAGTGATGACGATGTTGACAGTGTGCCGTTATTTGGCAGACAGCTGCGTGCTACTCTATCCCCCAGCCCGAGGATGAAGAATCAATGAGGCGCACCCATTTAAGTAAGTACCTCATCAAGTGTTTATGTTTTATCAAACAAAAAATGGATGGGGATCATGGCGGTTTTTCCCTGCATACGACCCTCACCGGAGCTACTCGACCGGGAAAGGCACGTACTTCTCCGCACATTTCGATCCACGACCAATTGTCGCACCACCGGTGTTTGCTCGTCCATCAAATTTGCCGGCCTCCGGTTGAGCAGCAGCTCGGAGGCCCGGCGCGGCCGGTACATCGAAGGGATCTGCTCCACCGAGTTCAACCGACTCCGAGCCGGCGGCGCTTGTGAAGGTGGTCCTCTTGGTGCTCCTGCTGTTCCCGAGAACATCGGGTTGTTCAGCGAAACACGCGGCCTGCAGTTCTTGTTCGTCCCCATCATCATTTCCGCCGTCGAAAAGTTGTACGATGAGCGGCCGTAAGAATTCGAGGTTGTGGTTTTGTTTCCCCTGTTCGTGCTGCCCGACGACGTGTAGTTGTGGATGTAGTTGTGTCTGGTGCCACAATTTGAGGTTCTTCCGCCGCTCTGCGAGGACGCGTTCGAATTGATCCGGTGCAAGGGTTATCAAGTGTAAAAATGTCTGGGTCTGGAAGAATGCAACTTGTAATGCGTATTTCAGAACACGGAAAAGTCTCTCATGCATACGTAGCAAAAGCTCCCACAACTTTTTGTCAGCAAAGTAGGGGACTTGTCATGCGGATTCGGCAATGCGGAAGGTTCTCGAAACCTGTAATGCTAGAGCTTCCATGCCAGACCTTCTGTGTCATGCAAAAACAGCATGACTCTTCCAGACCCAGACACTTTTACACTTGATAAGGGTTGGCTTGTGGTCACTGTCAGCATGTTTTTGTCAGACTCCGTACGGGCGAAGAGGTCGGTTTGCAGCGAGTGCCGCTGTTTCAGGTTCAGCTTCGCCGTTTCTTCTTGGAAGGAGAGCAACGGCTTGTCTGTGCGCAGCATCCGCTCCTGGTGGCCGTGGTTAATTATATCTTCAGCTCCTGGTAGTTGTGCTGCCACATCTTCGGATTCGTCTTGATCATGATGTTCTTCCGAGGTTAAAGGTATCCTCCCGCCGCTAGACGAACATGCTGCTCCGAGTAGTTCTGCCTTCGCTGATAGTGATATTCCTTTTGAGAAAATAGAAGCGGAAGAACTTATTTCGTCATGTACTTCCTGTTTAACATCGGGAGATCGAGCCACCGACAGTTTGACCGCCCCACTTCCGCTAAAGGAAATTGTTGTCATTGCGCTCTCCGCCGAGTTGGAACGACATTCACGCTGCGAAGGGAGATTGTCGCGCACCTGGTGCGGCTCGTGGTTCATGTCGTCCAAAAATTGATACTCCGTTTCCGCTATCTCGGTACTGAAGCTGGCGGCGCGCGTTGGTGACTGAGAGCACACGACTCCTGCACCAGGAGCCGCGTCAGTGTCGTTTTTTGGTGCTATTTCTTGATCCTGATGCTCTCTCATCTCCGCTGCAGCGTAAACGTTCGTGAACCGCACTGGTTTCATTTGCTGCAGCGCCGATGTTGCACCAGCTGCCGCTGTTGAAGGTGGTCCTGGAACCGGTCGTGATTGGTTGTTCATAGTATCGGAGTGCAACACTCCACCGTCCTCTTCTGGGAGAACGCGCGACGATGTTGTGCAGCTCCTTCTGGATTGCCCCGTCATACACGATATTTGCGGAATAAGAGCGCCAGAATTTTTACCCGTAGAAAAAGAGCCGGTAGAAATCGGAGTAGGAGGCTGCTGTTGAACGCGAGCAGCCTCCGCAGCTGCAATTTCATTATACGGCGCAAGAACCCCGTCTGCTCCTGAAGCAGCAGTCGGTTCTTGTACATCAAGGTCTGGTGGTGAGCCACCCTCCTCCACGCTCTGCTGGTTCATCTTCTCGCAGCTCGTCCTGGAGCTGATCCTCGACGAGGTCCGGCTTGTGGTTCCGTTCCCTCCACTCAAGGACTGTTGACCATTCAGTCCGATGATTCCGGCTTTGACATTGTAGTTTTCCCGATCCAGCTGCAGGTGGTTCCAGGGTCCGTGATTCCGCTCCCCGGTCGTGCTGTCCTGTTCCCAGTTATACTTCACCGCCCAGAGGTGCTCTTCTATCCCACAGAACAAAGCTAGAAGGTAGGCGCATTTGTGTATGCAAACATGTTGATATGTAGGTCTAGGTCAGCATGGGCAGGCTGTATCGAACGGCGTTCACGTTTTTTAGGCCATGCAAGACATATAATATTTTTGCATTACGATTTTACAAATGCGCCCCGCTCGCTTTTTTCTCTGGGATATCTTCCAACACTTGCCGCTTCTCCCGGAACGCGCACGTTTCCTCCATCAGTAACCGCTCCTCTTCATCGAGAATGTCCGTCGTGGTACTGCGCGGATTTTTTGATGTCGGATTCAGATTGTGGAGGCTGATGTAAGATGAACTACTGTCGGCGTTATGGCAGCTATGGGCGATATCGCTATCTTCGAAGTCGTGCACATCACGACCGTTTTCATCTCCACCATGGCGGTAGGTGTTGTAAGAACACGAAGTGGCACTATTTTCATCATAATTTCCATGCTGCATCATCGTCCCCGAACTGTAAACCGCCGGTTCTCCTACTTGGGGCACGAAATTATACCCCTGCAGCGGGCTGCTGTCTCTGGACCCGCACGGGGAAAAGCAGTCGGAGGTATCCTCGAAGTTCTGATTGATGGCGAGGGAGGGGATCGGGAGGGACAGAAAACCTAAACCTCCGCCAAGAGAAGGCGAGTCATTGACCACGTGCTCTTGAGCAGCAGCTACAGAGCCCCCTAGTAGCCCGGCGCTTGTGCAGTTTGGATTTTGCTCCCGCGTCGTGCAGCTTCCGAATCCGAAGTCCAAGGCTGCAGGATTCTCATGCTGGCCAGGCGAGGAGGTTCTGCTGGGGAATGCGGGAGGAGCGCCGCATGATGTTGCGCTCGCTTGCTCCTGCAGTCGCTTGAACGGTGACGCTCCTGCTCCTCCACCACGGGTACAACGGTTCATTTGCCATTCTTGGCCGGGATGCACTTCTGCTACGGGGCGAGCACTACTGCACGCAGCCGAAGAACCGCTTAGTGCTGCATTTTTCGGCAATAAACCTGCACCTTGCACTGCCGGTGCTGCAGTACTTGCACAGCCTCCGCTGCCCCCGAGCCTCGTACAGGACAACTGTTTTTTCCGGATTTCCTTCACCGCAAAAATTTGCTTCGACAACCTCTCTCGGTCCGTGCCGATCAGAATCCGCCGCCGCGCCGTCCAGACAGAACCGGAAGACCCTTCGCCAATCATCTGCAATAGCTCGTACACCTCTTCCACGGAGTTCGTCTCTCGCGCCTTACTGTTCATGGAGTGGAAGTGTCGATAGCCCGCTTTGAAAGACTTGGTGCGCTGCAGCAGCTCCGCGCTGGGTGGGGAGGGAACTCCTACCACGCTAGAAGTACTAGAGCACTTATTTTTCGCAGTGCTGTTACCGTTTCGCTCATCTTGATCGTCGGCGATAACATTTATTTCATGCGGCCGGCAAGGTGAAGAAACGCTGGTCGTGCCACCAGGGTCGTCTGTGTTGCTGTCGTTGTCCAGAAAATCTCTATCGTACTGGATGGCCTCGTACGGATTGGAGGAATCGTCGTGGTCTTTCGTTCCATCTCCAAAAGCACGAGGACCCCAAGAGCAGCGGCCACGAATATCATTATACCCCGACAAGTTCTTCTGATGCTGCGTCTCTTTCGGGCTGGGTGTCTTTGTCTTCAATCGATCGTCCGCGTTTAACTTGCCGGAAGCATCAAGAAGATGAACGTCATCTACATCGGAGATACAGGGGCCGTTGTCGTCCTCGCGTTCGTCATGTACAACAGGAGTCGTGGAAACTGATTTCACAATTCCAACGCCGTGGAAAGCCACCTTCGGGTCGAACGTCGGCGAGCGCAGCCGCCGCACAAAATTCGTGGGCGTTTGCAGGCAGAAGTTGGCCGGCGCCTGGTGTTGCTGAGATACACGGGTGGTGTTGGTGGACCACAAGCAACAACTGTCGACTGCCCCTTCGCACTGCGACTGTTCATAATCCTGCTGGTTGTTTTTGCTGTTTGAAGGGGGCGTTGTGAGGCCTACAATCTCGTCACCAGCACCTCCAGGCGCTACTGTGGTGCTAAATTCTGAGATGTTGACGAGATTTCCCTGGGTGATGGTACTCAAGTTCTGCTCCTGATGCAGATCGAATAAATCGCATCCACCTGCCGAAGTCGCAGCCGCTGTGGTAATTCGAATTTTCATTTTGCAATTAAGTAAATCCGGAAGACATCATGAGCACAACTCTTTTGGATTTGCAATCATGAAAAAGAATGACGCGCGCGCTTCTCAAGGTGAGCGGTAAAGCCTCTCACATACTGTAGTGTAATGCTCAGTGGTAAATGATTCTGTAGTAGTGGTAAGGACCACTCCTACACCCCCAGTGACGTTTCACCGCCCGCTTTAGCAGTGCCCGGCCACCAGGGGGGAGTTTGCCGTTGACGTCTCCTCTTGCCGCTGGCATTCAAGATCAAGCGCCATTACCTCCTCATCCATGGCACGAGACCTAACCCCCGACTCAACCACCCGGCAGCCCCTTCGCCTCCGGTGGCTACCAGGTGTCGGACTGGAATACAAGACAACTGGCCGGAGCCTGACCGCAAAGCGCAAGCGCTTCGCAGGTATGCGAAATCCTCCAAGCGCCGTGCTTAACCGAAGTTTTATCGCACTTTGTTTGATCAACCTGCACAGGGAGCTTTCTAGTCTTATTGCTTATTGATGTTGCCGCTTTTATGTTGCTATCTCATGCGCTTTGGTTGTTTTCTTTTTTTCTCCGCTGTGTCTTTACGTCCTGAGTTCGCGCGCTGTTCTGTTTTTTTTTTTCTCAGGTTTTCTTTTTGTAAGTAGATAGCTTTACTTTCTTTTCCTTTTTTTTCTCTTTATTTTGCGGTCTTGATTTTTTTTTTTTTCATTACTCGCCTCGCTGTACGAGTCCTCTACTGCCCCACCTGCGCTGGTGGGCACGTGTCTCCACCTGGTGTGTCTGCTCTACTCCTGTTCTTGCTCGTTGTACACTATCAGTCTTGGAAGTTCGTTGTCGAAAACGAGACTAATACACGACTAGTGGCCAGAAAACAGGGCGCGACCATGCAGAAACCTTCAAAAGCGCTACTGGTCGCGCTTCAAAACTTCTCTTCTTCAAGCTTTTCGTTCTTGTAGGTCGTTGTTTGTTTTTTTCCTTGGTAGTGTGTGTGCAACAGAATAGGCACATGAGTAATTATGTCAAAGAAAAATGTACAAAGTGAAAGACGAAAGCAATTTTCGGATCTTGTTGCTGCTGCTGAAAAAATAGATACGTGAAAGATCTAAGAGGGAGGAAAAATAACATTGTGGCTGACACAAACAAATTCCGGATCTTGGTGCTGCTGTAGTAGATCTTCTTCAATGATCCAGAAAAGTGCTACCTTCCTGCTCCTATGGCTAGGTAGTAGGGTCTCTTTTTACCTCTAACAAAGTTCCAGAAAAATGGAGCAACAGCCCGTGCCCAAAGTCGGACTTCCGGGTCTTGTAGATAGACTACATTTTCAACGAGTACCGTGCTAAAAGCAAAAGCGCACCCTCTTGATCTTCTCGTGCAATGCTGACCGCTTACGCCTAGAATCCATCGACTTGGTGCTTTAAAGTTGTGTGAAAAAGGTGGAAAAACAAGAGAAAGCAACAAAAATTACCTTGATCGTGAAGGGAAATCTACAATTTATAGCCGTAAACTGGGAGGAACTTCGTCTAACATTTTCAACGCATACCGTGCCAAATGCAATCGCACACGCTTGCTTTTCTATAACTTGTCCAGAAGAGAAGAGAAAAGTCAATTTCCGGATCTTGTCACACTTGTTTCTCGGCAAAGATCCAGGTGAGAGCAGCATTTGAGTGTTCTACAGCATTGGTACATGAATGAGCTTGGCAAAGTAAAATGTACAAAGTGGTGGACACAAAAACTATTTCCGGATCTTGATGCTACTCCTGAGACGTCGATAGGTGAAGGTAAGATCTTAGCAAAAACAAAAATTTGTTCTTTTGAGATGGACACAAACAAACCCCGGATCTTGTTGCTGCTGCTGTATTTCCTCTACAAAGATCCAGAAATTTGCTACCAACCTGTACCTAGAGCTAGGTAGTAAGCTCACTTTTTCCCTCTAGTAAAGATCCAGGAAAATGAAGATACAGCCCGTTCCAGGAGTTTGAAGATACTTTCCGCGATGCCTAGAAAAGGAAGGAGAAAACGCGCGAGCTGCAGGCGAGCCCTACTGCCCCTCCCCGTCCGCTGGTTCTTGTGATAGTCTTCGTTTCTTGATGGCGTTTCTCGCTGTTTCCACCCAGGCTGCTGGCATGCTTCTCTTCTCCACCTCCTGACTTGGCTTCTCCGTCCGTGGCCAGTACGGCCAGGAGTGGTCCCCCGGTATCGCTTCCCCAGTTTGTCCCGCTGCATGCAGCAGTCTGTTCAGCTGCTTTCTTGGTCCCTTTTTTATCATCATCACCACATCTTGCCCCTTGAACTCTGCGGCGTCTTGTACTGTCTCGCACTCCATGAGGAGGTGGTCGACTATCCTACAGAAACCCCTCACGTCTTCCTCCTCCCCCGTACGGAAACCTTTCACCCATGTCCCTGCCGCATCCTGCTTCTTTACCCTCAGTTCCTGCCCGCACTTCCGGCAGGAGGGCCATCCCCGGTTATTGATCGTGACTAGGGATTTCGGCAAATACGATTCTCCCGTCCATAGGGACATCGCCGCCCGTTCCTGTGCTGGTGAGAGCCCCGCCAGCGGCACTCTTCCCAGTGCTTTTATTCTTTGCCCTCTGCAAAGCGTGGTCTTCTCTTCCGCTGGTCCTCCTACATGGTTTTGCAGGTTTGCCCTCCGCTCCTCCTTGACAAGGTACTTGAGGCGCATCTTACTGATCGGCTGCACTTCTGGCAGCTCCTCTTCACACCCGTTCATCTGCTTACACAGTAGGTCCGCAATGCAGTTGAGGCGGAACCGGCGGTGGGCTGGCGCCCAATGTATGAGGATGCTGACGGTTGGGAATTGTTTCAGAAGGTCGCTGATCAGCTCCCGGAGCCTCTTCGTCGCCTCCTCCCGGCTCTTGGGGTTATTGAGGGACTGCAGGACCATGCTGTTGTCTATAAATATCTGGATGGTTGTGTGGCTGCTCCTGGTCTCATCCAGCAGCCATTTTAGCAGTTGTGTCAGCGCTATTACCTCCGCGTCGTAGCCGAGCAATTCCGACCAGACCATCCAGACCTTAGCAGCCCCACCCTGGTCCGTCTCAATGTAGCAGCAGGCCCGCATCAAGTGGTCCGGCGTCTCCCGGGCAGCACCTTCCGGCCCTTTTCCCCCGTCTGTGCTTGCCCGCAGAGTGTTTTGCGGGCAGTTACCGGAGTCGAACTTCTTGCTCATTTCTTCTGCAAGCTTCTCCTCTTGTCCGTGCTGCAACCCGAAGTCCTTGTAGGCTTGGGCCGCGTCCACCACCTCAATCCGCTCTTCATCGTACCATTCCGGTAGAGCGTAGATCTCACCCCGTGAAACCTTGAATTCTCCGAAACTGCCCTGGAGATAAAATTCCATGGCTTCTTGCTCGACCTTCAAAATCTCCACGGGGTCCGCCATCCCGATCAAACGGAACGCCGCTGCAAACGGAAATGTGTTTGATAGCCCCAGTACCGACCTCAGCGCCCTTGCGACAACACCCCTGAAGTCCTCCAGCGCCTTGGCGTTGTCCTGGACCCCAAGGAACAGCGCCGCCGCTGCGTAGCTCAATTGCGACCGGCGCTTCTCGTTCCAGTACTGGATGTCCTCGCTCGGGGTCCGTGCGCTGTTCTCGACCGCGTCCCGCTTCTTCGCCGCGGATGCGATCCGCACCTGCCTCTTTTCCAGTTCCTTCAGCGTTTTGCCGCAGGACTGGAGCAGGAAGCCGAGATACTCCATCATCTCGCTCTCCGATGTAGATCCGCTGGTGGCTTTGAGCCAGCCGACCTTCCCGAAGACCAGCCCGGTTTCCGCTTGCCACTTGAGCAAGTACTCCTCTGCCTCTGCTTTCTTCGCTGTGAACTCCCCGGCGGGGAAGGAGAACAACAAAAGGACGTCGTCCGCGAAAACTTCGGGCCGGAAGGTGATTACTCTCGGGTCCAATTTTTCGATTGGCTCTCCCAAGAAAATGCACCACAGCAGGGGTGGGATCCTGGGGCCCTGCCCCATACCCACCTGGGGCGACCACCGTCGCACTATCTGGCCGTCTACACATATGGCGTGGGTGCGGTTCGTGAGCCATGTGTAGACCTGGAACGTCAACTCCCTCGACGCTCCTCGCTTGATCATTCTCGCCGTGAGATGCGAGTAGAGCACATTTTCGAATCCGCCTTCTACGTCGGCCTTCCTTGCTGCTTGGACCATGCCGGGCACACATGCCCGCATGAACTTTACTACTCGGTAGAGGCTGACACAGGACGAGCGGCCCCGTGTGTAGGCGTTCTGGTGGTCAATCAGCTGCGCGATCGGCATCAGCTCTTCAAGCAGCAATCCCTCGCCAACCTTGTCACAGCCCTCCGGGATAGCAACAGGGCGTAGGTTCGTGACCAGTCCTGCGTCTTGCAAAGTCTTGTTGATTCCTATTATCAAGTTTGACTTTTCGAAGGGCATTGGCTCCATGTTGTTGTAGAGCTGCTTCTGCTCCTCCGTCCAACGATCCCAATAACTGGGGGGCACGATTTTCACCTCTTCTGGCCGTATTCCACTCAGGCCCGGCGACCTCTTCAGGTGTACTGCACCAAGAGCGCGCTGCCATGCCCCTCGACCCCAGTTCACCTGCTTGCTAGGGGCCGCTTTGATCATTTTCATGATCTCTGCTGCGTCGACCGGGTCGCCACCCCTTGGCTCCTTCCTCCGAAAACGGGCTTCCTGAATCCGGCCAATTTCGTGCGTGTTTATTACTATTCTCCCTACTTCTGTATCCATCAGCACCGTCCTCCTGTCCCTCGGCTTCGTCTTGTTTAGGGTAATCCCCGCCGCACCCATCGCTGCCGGGATGTCCTTCCTTAGGTCCAGCGGTGCTGTCTCGTCCCCGGCCCTGGTAAGTAGGTGCCTCGTGAAAAAGAAAACTGCTGAAAATAAAGTATTCATTTTTAGTATTTCCATCATGACGATCAAATCTTCGAAAAAAATCTAGTACCGGTTGTGCTGGTCTGCTGATTGTAGCTGCGTTCTGGGTACACCACCGGGGATTCCGGTCGGTTTGGTTTGCTTATGTTTTGCTCGTTCCAGCACGAAGAGGACCTCTCTGTAGAACCATCATGATCCTCTTGCTCACCACGAAAAACTACTACAGGCGCGGCGACGCAATTATTGCGGTCCACCTCCTCCTCGTCCTCGACTTCTTCTTCTACCATTCTTCTCGCACTGCAACTCGCGGGCGACGGGCTCATAATCGCGCTGAGGTGGCTCTGACACATTTTGGTCATACTGTGAGAGCGGCACAGCAAGTAGTCCGTGTCCTCCTCCGCGGTGGGGCTGGGGGTGGTGGTGATGCAGGACTCCACTTCGAGGTGGAGGCTGGTGGTCCCGTCACTCATCTGATGCGCGCCGAGGTGAAACAGATTATCTTCACACGACTCGGGATGATGACGACCTTGTTGGGCGAGCAGGTTCATCTGATGTTGGACGTGCGTAGTAGCGGTGTCTTCGAGATTGAGAAGCTTCATGTTTTCGATCGATGCAGTACGTGGTGCGCGATCATGATGGTCGAGCTGCTGGTGCTGCCCCTCCTGGTCGTGGGGTAGCTCCTGCTGCTGCGGCTCGTCAGGGGATCTATTTTCCTGACGATGCTGTTGCTGGCAAGAACCAGTTTCGATTCCATTTCCGCGCGTTGAAAAGAACGTCGCGGAGTGCTGTTCCACCTCCTCAGGGTTCTGATTATTTGCAATAGCACGTGCACCACAGAGAGCAGGTGGTGAGTCACAATTAAAATCTGTATCTAAATTATCACCCGACTGTTCGAACGCACAGCCGCTTGCTTCTGTTTGACGCTGGGCGAGCTCATCCGGATGACGGGCTCCAACATCGCGATCGCTATCGACCGGCTCTAGTTTCTTCTCCGGTCGTGCTGTCCCGGTCCCGCCCTCGTCGTACATAAGATCTTCAAACTGTGTCTGTGCCTCCCGCTCGCTCAAAGATGTTCTTGACATTTTAACCACGGGCGTGCTGTCGATATCATGGTAGTGGTGGTCCACCAGTCGGTCTTTACACGGAGGTGGAGTGCTAATCGTGGGTTGTCGGCCTGGAGAGGACAGCCTGCTTCTCGCCCGACCACCTGGAGATGGAGTGGAGAAAGTCATCGAGGTCCTCGTGCAGGAAGATGAAGAACTCAGAGCACGCTAGAGAAATAGTGGTCCCAGCTGCGTGGCTCGAAGTTGATGTAGCATCAAAGCCGGCGTCTTACTCGTGGAGGAGAGCAGACCTCAACATGGCCCGCCGGATCGATTTCGATTTCGAAAATGAAACTTTTAAAAGATCTTGTTGTATGTAGAAGTTGTAGCTCTTCATGACGGCCGTGTACGAACAAACTCGGAGGTCCTCGTGACCGGCAATGAAAAGATGGTGACGTCGACCTTCCAGAACGATCAGTAAAGTAAAGGGGCGGCTCCTTTCGTGGTAGACCTCCGACTCCACTCCTCGTCACGCATTTTTGGGCCGCCGCGTCGAGCAACTTTACATCATCGACACATTGTTGTTCCTCCGGTGGCGGTGATGACCTTACTTGTCGTGCGTCTTCATTTTATTCGATGCCGCAGTGCGTTCTGTTTCTTCGGTTGCTTCTTCATCTTAGGATCTACTCAGAAACGGAGACTCCGCTCTATTTTTAATTTTATCAGTAAACTACTCAAACTACGGTGGAGAAGGAGATGAAATCTCGGAGACTCCAATTGGAAAATACTTAGTAGTATTGCTTACGGTCGTTCTTTCAGCTACTTAAGTATGGCTGCAGTACCTATGTGTTGCTATAGTTCCGCGCAACGAGCATGAGTAGTGAAGAAGTATCAGTAGGATAAGGATTTCCGTTGTTGCGGATTATAGAGATTGGAGTAAAACAAGATTGGAATGGCAAAACCAAAAGTTGATACCAGTGGAAAACACAAAAAGGCAACACCAAAATTTCGCGACGAGGGAGAGGGAGGCCCAGGCCAAGGCGAATTTGGAAAAATGAAGATGATAGTTCTTCTTTTATTACCCTGAGCGTGGGGGTGACGGCAACGGCTCGATCGCCCAAATATTTTGTAGAGGGCTGGACATCCTCTTCAAGAAGCTGCCCGTGGTGTCGAGGGGCAAGAAGCTCCACAGCCTATGGGTATGGTTGGTAAAAATACCTGCTCCTCGCTCCAGATAAAAAAGTATGTTTGCTTTTTCTTTCTCTACTTTTCGGAAGTTGTGCGACGCTATTTCTCTACGATCGGTCAGGAGCTGTGCTGTAGTATGTTGGTAATGGTAGATATTTCTTCTTGTTACTTGTATTTACGTGTGAAGAATTGATGGCTATCCAAAAACGGTTCTTATCGATTGGATGTGTGAGTGGTGTATGAGAGTGTATGGTAAGTGTATATTAGCTACGTACTTGACTACTAGGAAAATAAATATTTTGACAATGCGTAAGTGTGTGCGTTGTACGGATAACAATTTCAATTCTCGCCGACCAATCTTTTCGTATGTTGACGTCGATGCGTTCACTACTACCTGTAGGAGTCTTCATCACATTTTCATAAATGAACGAGAGCGAGACTGTCGGTTTTTCTGTTCGTGTTGAGTCTGACTTTTCTTTCACGATGTTGTGGCTGATGAGTTGAAGTACAAGTACACTAGCACAGCAACTTCGGTGTCCTATAATCTATGGCTAAAGGGCTAGACTTCAGCCAATCTTTCGGATCTCCTTGGACGAAGGTGTCACATACTCTTCTATATGAGAACAGTTAACCTTCCTCTAGCGCTAACGCGGTAATGTTATATGTTTTACTGTTAAGATGAAGCAACTTGAGATCTTCGTGTAGTTCCCTTCCGACAACTTCATCTTCAAGAATGACTAAAGAGTTAAGAGAGATCCAAAGGGCGGTAGTTTGTGTGAAGATGTAAGTATGTTCAAAGCAACTTGCAGATTAGTAGAGATCGCCTTCTATTGGTCCTCATGACCAGCACGGAAACTAGACAGACCAGCGCAGGAAGATAAAGCTAAAGATCTACACGACCATGATGATGTAGCCTACATACATTGGCATTCTTGCCGATCATCAAACAATACAAAAAATACGTACAGGAGCTGGAGCTCTATGCCAAGTTAGTACCTTCTTCACCCTGCCAAGCAGCGCGAGGTCTAGAAGAAATACATTTACATTTACTCCGAAAGCATGGGTCTAGATGTATGCGGCGCTGAACTCGCACAGAACTTGCCCAGAACTTGTCGGGCCGATTCCCGGATGGGGCAATACGAGAGGGCGCCGGGGTGCCAGGCAACGAGGGCCCAGCCCCAGTAGGAGGAGCCTTCCACTGGTTTATTCTGCTCAGGTGGTTGCTGGCTGCATGTTGGTGCGAGGCAGCAGCCCACCGAGACGAACCACCCCAGCGACGACCAAACGCTACGGCAACACGCTTGCACACCAAGCGAAGATGGGCGCGATGCAGCATGCTTCCCCTATAGCCGCGCGGGCGCCCGTGCTCGCGGCTGTCGGCACGACATGAAGGGAGGCCTTTCTTTGAGGTGTTGCGCCAGAGGGGGGACGCGAGAGCGAGTGTCGCTCTGTGGTGAAACAATGCGTCTACAGGAGCCGGAAGCATGCCACAGCTGCGCAGCAGGCGACAGAACGAAACGACAGCGCCGCCGTGTAACGCGCGTTACACGATGGCGCGCGGCTTCGTTTGCTGGAATGTGATAAGAGGCTGTATGATTAATCGACCCCCTTTTCGATACCGAAAAGGGGGGTAGAAGCGCGATTCTGACCGAGCTTACCCCCCTACGCCCCCCTTTTCGAAATCCGGGGACTGTTTGTCGCGAAAGCTATTGCGAATCTGAATCACGGCGGAGCGGTGTGCTTCACGCCTTTCGAAAAACACAGCAACAGGCGGCGCCCAGATTCGTCTGCAGGGCGAACTATAATAGCAAGCGCGCAAATTATAAGTACAACACAGCGCCGATGCTATGGCCGAGATTTTTCGTTTTTTCTTTTTTTTAGAGCAGCTGCAGGCCCAGGCGTTGTTCCTTTCGCCACAGGGCAAGCAAAGCGACGCGCTTTCTGGTTCTCAAAATAAAGCCGGCTACTGTGGCTGCTCTCCCAAGACAGAGGGCTCGGCTGTCTTTCAGAAAGCAGCAGCGCAGCTGCCTCGGAGTAAATCATCTGCAACTTGATAGCGGTGCCGGTGCCGCCTAGTTTCAGACGTAGGCCTTGGATCTACCGCGCAGACAAAAGAGCTGCTTCGCAGTAGGTTCGGCGCAGTTCGTAGATGATCCACTAAAAAGCGCCTCTCCTCAAAAACAGAGACACTGCGCAACAGCACATCATTGCGACGCTTCTTCTACTGCGAAGCAGCTCGGTGCATTGCACAAAAAAAACTGCCGCGCAGTAGATCACGAGGAGGCAGCAATTTGTAGCGCAGGACTGCACAACCCCAACCGACCTCGGGCTGTTGAAGCGACCATCTCAATTCTTTCCATTTGTGGAAAAGTTGAGGTGGCCACTTCAACCACGGGGGCGAGCCGATATCTTTGCAAGCTTGGAGCATAGTTCTGCACGACTAAAAGTGTCTTTCTTGCCGTGGGGGAGCGCCTTTTTCTTTTCAAAGTATTTACTTCATTCAACAGCACGAAGCCCGATCTGCCCTGCTGTGCGGGCCCTTTTTTTTCTAGAGTTGTCTTTTTACTGCTGTCTATAGGCTCTAAGGCCCTAGTAAATTACTCGAAGGCTCTTTCTTTGTGCTGCGGCTGCTTCTTTCTTTATTATTTGCAGTGGGCCTGCTGAAGTAGAAGTGCATCGAACTGCACGAAGCCAGCTCCAGCTGTGTGCAAATGCTTCGCAGCGTCCTGACATAGCCATGCACGACGCATGCTCTTCGCCGCGCGCACGCGGCGCGCGCGGCATTTTTTTTTTTTCAGTTTGCGCGCGCACGGCGTGCGCCTGATGCTTCTTGCGTTGTTGCAAACATAAGCCAATCCACGCGCGCGCTGTGTGCGCTCCACGAAACTTATGTTGTTCTGTTTCGTTCTGTTCTACTTCCAGCCACGCCGCTGCAGGAACCGCAGCAGCAGAGATTATAACCGCTGAGAAACCACAGAAAACAAAACAGAACTTATTTCGCCGGGTTGGGGGAGTTACGCGTTTGCGTTTTCGATTTTTAAATTCCGAAAATCGGTCGGGTCCGGAGGGACGCGACCATTTTTGGACGCGGCCAGATGACCGACCGCACCTACCCCCCCCTTTTCGGTACCGAAAAGGGGGTCCATTAATCGTACGGCCTCTAAAACAAAGCGCTTCGGGCGCGCGCGCAATGACAACAAAATAGAAACAGTCTCCGCGGGCCCACCCGACGACAGGGGCCGGCACATCCACACCGGGCGCCGCGGGGGAGACAAGCTTGCTTGGCTGCGCCGAGCCAGCACCCAGGCTGCCTCCGACGCCATGAAACCCCGTTGCCCTTTCTTCAGAGTCCCGGAAGCCCCGCCCCTGGGCGGTCCGACGGCCGCCCTTTAAAGCTGCGAGGCCTTCTAACCGGATCACACCAGAGCACCGCCCCCTCCCAGAGGACGTGACCCGCTGGCAGTGGCGAAGGTCAGACCTCAGACCGACGTCACACTCCTGCCGGCGCGACGGCCCGGACCACCCTCATGGGCCACGTAACGGGCCTAGCTAGTTTGTTCCGAAACCAATGCCCCAGAAGCCTGCCCGCGGGGCCCCTGCACACGCAGGAGCTTTGCCCCGGGCCTTGTTCCGGGGCTACTTGCTCTGGGGCTTGTTCAGAAATTTGCCGCGGCACTTGTTTCGGAACTTTTTCCGGACCTAGTCTCGGAACTTGTCCGAAGACTTGTCTCGGAACTTGCAGAAAAACGCTTCGCAGACCGAAAAAGAAAGGCGAAAAATTGGCTATCCCATCGCGGAACGAGAAAAAAAGAAAAGCCCAAAAAAAAAACTTTGCAAGTTCCAAAACAAGTTTTTTGCAAGTTCTGAACCAAGTTCTGAGACAATCGTGGAAAAAGTTCCGGACGAAGCTTCACACCGAATCTCCAAAGAAGTTGCGGATGACCAAGCCAAGATCCGACCGCAGCTCTGAAAGAAGCAGAGCACCCACCGAGCGGCAGATCAGAAGCGGCAGAACAAATGGAAATAACCAGCACAAGCCACAAGAAAATGAAATCCTCTCGGTGGGGCGCATCAGGAACAAAACAGAAGGGCCGTCGCCTGTTTGCAGCGAGCGAGGGTGAGCACAGTGGCGCACCTCCTCTAACCAGGGCACGAAGGCGACGGCGAGGGCCGCTGCTCACTTACCAAGAGTGAGAGACGCAGCCCGGCAGGCGAGCCAGCAGCGCCTTGCCCCTCTTATGGCTAGCTGGCGGGCGCCTTACCCAGACGAGGAGAGGACGAGGGCGCCTCCTTACAACCCAAAGCGGCAAGGCTTTTCGCACACAGCTCCCCACACGCGAAGGGGGCTGCGGCGGAGCAGAGGGCCGTCGTGTAAGAACGTGCGTTACACGATGGCACGGCGGTGGCAAGCTTTTTGCAACGTGCGCGAGCGTGCATACAGGCAAGGGCATGCCTCTGAAATTAAAGCGGCCGCCACGGGGAGCACTATTGACACGGCCGGGAAGGCACAAGTGAAACAGAGAGCCGCCGTGTAACGTGCGTTACGCGATGGCGCTGCCACAGCAGCTCATTTGCGCGAAGTGCACAAGTGTGCAAGGAGACAACGAAATGCCTCTGGAATTGAAGCCACCAACGGGCGGTCCCTGCGGCCTGTCTTCGCGGCCTGGTTTGGGCAACTAGCAAGGAGAAGGCGCGCGCGGCGCCGACACACCGAAGCCTCTGCCGGCGCAAAATGTTGGCGCGGCGCATAGCATTTGGGGCCGACCCCGGGGCGACCTCAGTGCAGCAGCCCGGCTCCGTTTCGCGGAGTGCGACACTGGGAGCACTTGTTAGCTTCGCAAGGCCACTCCATCTTGTGCCTGACAGGCTCTGAAATTCCAGAGGCGAAACATCCGCGGCGAAGTACTGCGCAAGTTCTGGATGGGCCCGGACCCTACGACCCCCGCTTTCGGAGTAAATTTACATACTTGAGCTTGACAGGAGCGTCGTACAAGAACCAAATAAGGGTCGAGTAGGACTCATGATGATGATACTCTGGAGGATCCATACTTTCGCACATACCTCGATGTGTCTTCGATTTCCATTTCAGCCAGAAGCTTCGCTTTGGAAAGAAGAAAAGGCGAAACCATCACGGTGAACAAAAATACGTTTATGGTCGTACTTGACGCCGGCACTGCCGCTAGCGCTTCAACAAAACCTGCAGACGATGCAGAGGAGCACGCTGCAATGCAGCTGCAGCGGTCCGCAATTCCAATTTGTTCTTCATCTTCCCTGTTTCATTCTGTGCAATGTAGCGACCAATGTGGACGACAAAAGCGCATTGAATCTACTGAAGACGTCGCTTCCTTGTACTTAAGCAAGAACAACGATTCACTAGAACAACGATTTAGTGGGTCCATTTCGGGTCGTCGCCCAGCAAGAATTTGAATTCATCATTAGCACTTCGTCTCACATCTGTCTCGTCACCGCGTGATGCTGAAAGAGATGCGCACGACTTGCGTTAGTCCGCAAAACTGCAGGCCGCTTGATTTTCCGCCGCAATGGACTCTCTTCCTCCACCCAGAAGTACAGGCAATACGTAGAAGACCACGCCAAGAAGAACCGGCTGCACCTTGATGATGTTGCGCTCCTCTGCTTCATCTGTCTCTCGATCAAGCTGCCGAAGTTGTCGCCGTCCTATTTGTAGGCACTTATTTCTTCCTGTGACCGTACAGGGACGCACAACGAAGGCGATTACTTCTTTTTGAGCAGCAAGAACAAACACACACACACACCTCCAGACAGCCGCTCAAAAAAGGTTTTCGTCGCAACAAGAAGGAACCACCCACCGCATCTTCACTCCTTCTTTACCCCCTCCGCCTCCAGGCCTGAGGCTATTTTGTTCCGCACCCGCCGCGTGTAGAGCCTCAGCAAGGTGAAAAACACCACGGCCACAGCGAAAAAAACCACACCGTCCTGGCCGTTGTTTCCCATGAACAGATTCTCGAGCTTCTTTTTCGCCTGCCGGGGGTCCACGAGGTTCACAAACGCCTGCAGCATCTCCTTGGGGTGCACGGAGAGAAAACTGTGCCGCGGCTCCCAGTCCGGGGGAAGGAGACTGAAATCGTCGAAGAACGAACCGAAAAAGGAGCTCGCCGAGGTGGAGTTGGACGTTGCGGTTGCCGCCATTGTTTCTATTTGATGGGGTTTGGCAGGAAAAACGAAAGAGAGTGTCAACAATAAGGAGCTAGTACCGAGGCGTTAGAAACGGGATAATACGTCGAACTGGCACGACAACAAGATGCACCGAAGTAAAAGCAGGCGCCAGATTTGCCTGAGTTGTCCTCTGAACCTCCTACGTACGTGCCGTAACTTTTGCGCATGCTTATGGTCTGAAGATACTGATAGATTTTTGATGCAAGGCAAGTACTAGCTACTGAGAAATCATGAAGTTCGTTGTGACAAAAAAAAATCATACTTCTACCGATGCGGCTGTTGATAGGAGCAGACTGTTCTCTCATCGGATGGACCACACCTGCGAACGAAGAACATTTTTGCATGTGTGATTCTTAGTCCGCCGCCTACCAGATGAGAAATACACCTCACAAAATGAAGAGGAACACAAGGCAACCAGCTTCACTACACACCTGTAAACAAGTGACCTCGCCGCCCACTCGACGTCAGCTACTTTCGGTTGGGCTCTGACGCTGGGCGAGCAAGCAGGAGCGCCACGCACGAGAGAGCGGCCCACGGCCAAACTCCCAACCGTCCCACGCAAGCCAAATAAGATTGATTGCAGTCGATACATCGAACCGGCGAGCGGTCGCCCCGCATAAGCGCTTCGCCCCTGGTTCGTTCGTTGCCTGCAAGGCCGGCGGGGCTGCCTGCCCTACATTCCGAGGGAAGCAAGCTGGCCGCGGCGCCCTCCCCATACCACATCAAGGATGCCCACCATTTTCGGACTGTTCACGCCGAGCCGGCATCCCTGCAGGCAACAACACACAAAGCCGGCGCACACACAACAAAAAAAACGGGCGCGCCGCCCCCCCGAGGCGGGGGGGGGGGGG